>JACGCM010000947.1:0-653095 GCA_014058105.1 Kingdonia uniflora
TGCAACTGACACTTATAAAGTAAGACTTCTAAAGAGACTGAAAATGTTTTTTGAAGAATATTTTATCATGGAAAACTTTTATTTTCTCCTTATAAGTTTTTGAAGTCTCATATGCATCATTTCGCAAGTTCGATAATTATTTAATTAAAAGTCTTACGGGATGTGTAACATATTTTTTTTGAGTCAAATTTAGGTGCCTAATAACCCATAACCTATGTTTCTATCTCAACTATATATGATTCTTTCTTAGACAGCCTGTATGGCGACATATCAATATAGTTTGCAGGCGGCGATAAAGCCTAAAGAGCATTAATAAGTAAAGACCAATCTTTGAGGCTTGGGTTCACTATTTTGTGCAAAATGTTTTTTGATTTCCCTATTAGCACTTCCATCTATGTACAATTTGAGGATGATAGGGAGTGGCTACCCTATGAGTAATGCCATATTTTTTCATTACAAGCTTGGAAATGGTCTATGTTTAAATGCGAGCCTCCATCACTACTAATGGCTCTTGGGTGCCAAAACGAGATGGTCTTTGAGGATTCAAGCACGACCATTGTGATGTTTGTTTTGCATGTTATGGCCCATCCACTTGGTAACCATATCCCACCTCTGACAAGTCATAAAGGTTTCAAAATGTGAGAAGAAAATGGGCACAAGAAATCAAAGCCCCATACATGAAAAGAGTTTAATAATAGGATAGGTTTTTGTGACCCTATTTTGATGAAGATAGCTCCTAGTTATTGGCATGCATTACAAGCTTTGTAGAAGCTATAAGAATCAGAAAAAGTGTAGGCCATAAAAGCCGTTTACAAATCATGTTGCGGTCTTCTTCAAAATGAAGTATTCACCACATGCAATGTGTATGGAAAAAATTTTAGGACTTGGGTATGCTCAGAATCTGGGACCCTTCTAATAATCTGTTCAGTACAATACTTGATAGATATAGATCGTCCCAAGTGAATCGTAGCTTCGTTCATAAATTTAAACCGTCTTATCGTCTAATGAGTGAATGATGCCCTGTAGCGAGGTATTTTCTATGTCAGTAAATCAGGCAAAGGAGTCAAAGTGTTGATTGACATAAGTTGCTCTCCGGAAACGACTTTTAATTTGGTTAAGACTCTCCAGTATGCACTCAATGATAGTCGTTAAAATGATCTGCTATAAACATTTTTGCAATCCTTTATGTCAAATTTTCTAAGTCAAATTCATGAAATAAAGAATCTATGTAATCAGATGGGTTTTATACATCTTTCTTGAGGAAGATGTTTAAAGTGCCGATAAATCAGAATAGCTTATCACTTTAGACCCAATGAGGTAAGTTTAAATTTCTCAAGTGCGTAGACGATAGCCAAAAGTTCCTTCTCTAGAGTATGTATCTAGTTGAGTATCATTCAAGGTCTACTGCAATAATATATCACTGGAGTATTTTTTACAGTTGCCCCTAGTACGCCCGATTGCATATCTAATGCGTCACATAGATCTCATAAGGAAGTGTCCAGTCTGGTGGTTTAATATTGTGTAGAAGTTAAATGTGTGTTACATTATCAACGGTTTAGGAACAATCATCATAAAAATAAAGGAGGTATCCTTGCAAGTAATTTCATAAAGCCTAGAGATTTTGCTAACATCTTTGATGAACACGTCAATAAAAGCCGTATGACCCAAAAAGGAGGAATGCACTTCTACAGTGTTCTAGAGACGGAAGGCAAGAGATTGATCAACTTTATCCTGTCAACCTTGATACCCTTACATGATATGACATGTCCTAAAACTGCCCCTTAGTAACCAAAAGTAGCATTTTACCCCATTTATAGTAAGTCCTATCCTTATCTTAACTAGAACACAGCGTTAAGTGATGTAAAACTGATCAAATGAATCCCACAATACTAAATAGTCGTCCATGAAAACCTCCAAGAAATCGTTCTACCATGTCAAAAAAATACTAGCCTACACCGTCAGAATGTGGCAAGTGCATTACAAATGCCAAGGCGCTGTGTCTATAATTATATGTTCCGAAGGGCAATTAAAGGGGGTATACTCTTGGTGTATTGCGTTAATTGGTATCTGATTGTACTGAATATCCTCAAAAAAGAAGTAAAAGAATGACCTTCTAGCCTCTCAAGCTCTGATCAAGGAGTGGAGTGAAAGTGGTATTTTCGCGTGACAGAGCTCAATTTGTAGTATCAATGCAGACTCGTTACCCGTGGTCATTCGGGTGGGAACTAGTTCATTATGCTCATTCTGGATCACAGTAATCCCTAATTTCTGGAGACCACTTTTACTAGGCTTACCCATGGGCTATCAAAGATAGGATATATGATACCTATATCTAGTAGCTTCAATAGAACTTTCCTTACTACCTCATCCATAGTGGGGTTCAATTTTCGCAAATGTTCACCAAAAAATTTAGCATTATCCTTGAGATTTATGCGATGCATTCATATGGATGGGCTTATGCCCTTGAAGTCATCAATGGTCCACCCAATGGCTTCGTTATGTTTTCTAATCACCTCAAGCAATTTAACTTTCCGTTCTCGAATTAGGTCGGAAGCGATGATAACAGGGAGCATCTCACTTGGGCCTAAATAAATATTTTAGTTTTGAAGGTAGTGGTTTTAGGTCCAACTTTTGTAAAGATTCTCATGGATCACAAATAGGTTCCTCTAGCTTCAGAGGAGTGTCTCTCCACTCAATAACATCTCCATTAGGTTTAACATTTAACAAGGTGCTAACTTCTTTAAGAATACAATCGTCATCAACGTCTACCGCAAAATGAGATAAACATGATTCCAAGGGATTTTTTGTGATATGAAACTTAAAGTTACTATGAACCAGACTTTCTATTCTATGGCATTCTTCTATTTCACTAGAGTTTGAAGGGCTATTGCTTGCATTGTAGATATTAAGATCCACAGTCATGTTGTCAAATGACAACTTCATTAACCCGTTTCTACAGCGTACAATATCATCTGATGCAGCCAAGATAGGGTACCCTAGGTTAACAGGGATTTTTGTACGATAATCTTCGATTAGATGTAAATCTAGTATGATGAAATCCACAAGAAAATTTAACTTTCCAATCTGAATAATGACATCTTCAAGAATGCCACGAGATACTCTTTCTGATCGATCTATAAGTTGTAAAGTCACCCTAGTTGGCTTAAGAACTCCAAGACCAAGTTTCTTGTATACCTCATAAGGTAAAAGGTTCACACTCACTCCTAGATCTAACAAGGTTCATCCTATACGATAGTTGCCTATGATACAAGAGATGGTTGGACAACCAGGATCTTTGAACTTAGGTATAATTTTTTTAACAACTTAACTGACATTGACATCAAGAAGGATGGTACTCTCACTTGCATCTATGGAAAAGGCTTTCTTGTGTACACTTATGGAAAATGATTTCTTGTGTACAAATCCTTAAGGAATTTTGTGTACGAGGAACTTGGCGAATAACGTCGAGAAGTGGAATATTAATTTTCACATTTTAGAAAGTTTCCATTATCTCATTGAAATTGTCCCCTTCTTAGCGGGTACAAACCTTTGAAGAAAAGGGGCAGGTGTAATAATATGACTAATGGGTTTACTTTCCTTCTCACTTATTTTCTTGGAGACTTTCTCTGTTTCTTCTTCATTCTCAAGGGCATCATATGGAGCTTTGGATGGATGGTTTTCTCTAGGATCAAGAAACTTAACTTTGTTGTCCACCTTTCTGCCACTTCTCAGAGTTTGAATAGCATAGGCTTGCTCTTAGCTTTCATCTGAATCAGAGGTGGGGTCACTAGGAACATCATGAGGGTTGTTACATGGAACAACTTTGTATTTTGCAAGTGTTTAAATGATGTTGGCATGTTCCTAAAACTTAGTCCTTTGATCACTTTTTAGATTTGGATTGGGTTGATGATAGACACGTAATATTTACGTGTACAACTCCTAAATTTATATCTACCTAGTCATTTATTAAATAAATGTGACACTAATAGTACTTTTGTTTGTATTTACAGAAATCGGTCACATGATAAACAAGTCGTACAATTTTCCAGTTATTAACGAAGAACAAGGGTGATGAACTCTAACGATGATTCTCAGTTGAAGTTCTCAACCAAAGGCCCCTGCATGGAAGCCCATTGAAAAGAATTAGATATATATATATATATTATTCTTATGAGTTGTAATGCATGATTTTAGGTATTGTTTAGAAGATTTTATATTAATGGTAATTTTTTGTAACCCTTCTTATACTCTATAAATAGGAGGGCAATCCTACCCATGAGGGATCATCTTAGAGAGTGTAAATTGAAGTTCATAGCAATAAAGCTTATTCTTTCTCTTGTTCTTGTCTTTTAATTTTATCGTAGTAATAATAGTATGGCAATGATCAAAGGGATGAGTAGCTAATCTTGTTAGCCAAGGCTGGAGGAAGCTCCACCCAATGTAGCCTTAGTGTAGATTGTGTAGCTTACTTAGAGTAAATATCTTCTCTTTATCCTATAATTTTGCATATTCGTATTCGTTCGTCCTATGCTTGACCATAGCTAGGATTAGGATGAATAATGAATTTATGTAACCATCTTGTTGGACCATAACAAGATAGGTTAGGAACATTGAGGAGAGAACATAATCCATACTTATCTACCGGACCATGGTTGAGTAAGTTAGTTTATGGGTACTTCCCGATTACTAAATCTCTTTTATTTTTTGATGTATTGCATATGCCCGACCAAGGATATGCGATACGGGAACTCGTAATTTACTTTAATTATTCATTTTATCTAAGGGTTTTAAAGGGTGGAGTGGAATCGATGTCTTGGTTTCAACACCAATTTATCTTGTAATTTGTTTTGTTCTTCTTTTTATTTCAAAACCTACGCAAACTCATTGTTATTGGATAAAACTAGTATCTCGAAGTATAATTCGCACCACAAGTCTCTTGGGATACGACCCCGCTTACCCTTGAACTTAACGGTACACCATGCGCTTGTGAGTCTTTTAAGACGTCGGTTTATAATCGATCAAGTTTTTGGCGCCGTTGCCGGGGACTAAAGTGCATTTTATTGAGATGCTATTTTAAGCCAATTTTTCTTTCTTTTATGTTATTTTTATTTTTTTTATAGTAATTTGTATTATAGTGACCGGTAATAGTATATAGTGTTTTATTATAATCGCTTCTCTAGTTTAGTTTTTAAAAGAAAAGAAAAAAAATCGTTTCGAGTTTTTGGCGCTACAGTAGCTGTGAAGTCTGTCCCTGAATTTTTCACCATTTTTAATCTTCTACACTTTATAGTTGAGGAAAACGTTTGCCACGAAAGTTTTAGATAATTCAAAACCCTTTCCGAATTGCTATAGATCATATTTTTCTGTCTTGTCATTTGTGAGTTACAGCGTTATGAAAAAACAGTACAAAAACAGTCTTCCTTAAGGATGACGTTGTACATTCATCATCTGTTTTGAGCATTAAGGAAGCTAAATTATAGAAAACTTCCATCATGAAGATTTTTCCTTTCTGAATTATCTTTCCAAATTAATATTATTGAATATTTTCTCTCAACTCAGTTGAATTGAATTGCACTGTTCTCAGAGGCCTTTACATTCTTAATTTTTTGCTGGTTTCGAGCTTCTCGTTGTAACTTGCTAAGCTCATCCTCATAGTTTTGAAATGATAATGATGAAGGCCGAGACCTTGCATTTTTGGGACGGGCAACTACTCCTTTACACAAAACTCGTCCATGTCCATCTTCTCCAATCATATCTTTGAAAATATTATCCCTTGCTTCAATATTAGTCTCTCGCACTTCCTCTGGCAACTCAAGCAAACGTCGTCGAATTGTTTCCTAGCCAATATAAGAAAATATGTTATTCATAATTTATGAAACTATATATATTACAAAGAGTCTAACCCCTATATCAAAAATTATTGGATACCTACTGTTCTAAATTTATTACTATGACTACATATATATGAATTTTTTATTACCTCTCTTTCAGCTAATCCATCTTCAGCATTGTATAAATCATTTCTAATACATCGAGTGGATCTATAAATACAAAGATCGTCGATAGGTTCATTGTCCTCCGTTCTCTATTGATATAATATTTTATGAAAAAGCGCAAGAAAGTAAGATATTTAAGTGTTACTTAGCTAATATGAGTTTCATAAAGAATCGACTACAAAGAAAATAAGTTTGAGTTGTATCATAGTATATATATATATATATCTTAGCTTTTACACGTACAAATGTCTTTCTCCCGGTCCTAGGGTGACAAGTAAGATTTGCCCGATTATCACTATTTTTCTGTGCCATTCCCTGTAAAATGGTAGCCAAATTTTAAAAGTTGCCAAATTATATAAAATATAAAATATGGCAGTAGAACAAATCAAACTTGTGTCCTTTTTAGACCCCAATTTCTAACTAAAGTTGGACACTGGTTCGGCTCCACACGAGGGGGTATGCTTGCAAGACTCTCCTCATCAGTATTATACTTTTTATAGTGCTGAAGCTTTATTTTATACTTAAAGGCCTTCCAAGAAAATGTCATTTTTTGGAAACTAACTTCTTTAAAGCCATCCGGAGCATTTATATTATCCTAATAAATTCAAAACAAAATTTATAACAAATTAAAATTTTGAATAATCAAGTTATACATTTTAAAAATGTTTAACTATGAATATTAACTACTACCTTTTTAACTATGTATATTAACTATGAGAAAAGAGATCTATCTACAGAGAGATCTCCCGATGGCGGACTTGTTTTACATCCAGTTCTTCACAACTATCAGCTTCTCTTTGTTGGAAAAACAACAATGCAAAGCACTTTACAGGAAGGCGTCGAAATGGGTAACAGACCAGCCGGCTTGGAAACGATCTAAAGGAAGAGACCATATACTTCCAGTTCATCATCCTTGGTCTTTCAAGACTGTCCATAGATATATGAAAAAGGCGACTTGGCTTCTGCCAGATATGGATTTTATAGGAAACTGGTACAAGCCCGGTGAAGTTTGGTTGGAAAAGGACCTTATTCTACCTTATGTCTCAAATGTTGAAATATGTAATGGAAAATGCTTGTCGGGAAGTAAATCAAGCAGAACCATATTGTTCTTCTTCCGTGGGAGACTCAAAAGGAATGCTGAAGGAAAGATACGTGCCAAACTTGTGGCAGAATTTGATGGTGCTGAGGGTGCAGTTATCGAAGAGGGAACAGCTAGAGGGTCAGGGAAAGTAGCATCTCAGACAGCCATGCGCAGATTAACTTTTTGCCTAAACCCGGCTGGGGATACTCCATCCTCTACTTGACTATTTGGTGTTATAGCCAGTGGCTGCATCCCTGTTGTAATCAACGATGAACTGGAGCTTCCTTTTGAATGAATACTTGATTACCGCAAAATAGTTTTGTTTGTTTCTTCAAGTGATTCTATTCAACCGGGCTGGCTTATGGCTTTCCTCAAGAATATTTGCCCTAAGAAAATAAGAGAGATGCGTGCCAACCTTGCCAAGTGTGCCAGGCATTTTCTTTATTCCAGTCATGCTCAGCCTTGGGTCTGGAGGATTTAGCTTGGAGAATGATAGCAGGTAAATTATCGAACATCAAGTTACATATACGTCAATCATAAAGAGTGGTGAAAGAATCAAGTAGCCTTTGCACATGGGACTGCAGGAGAGCAAATCTCACCACTCTGGCATTATGATAGCTTACATCGGGATATTATTGTTGTGAATGTCTGCACAAGTGATTACAAAAGGAGAAATAACAAGAGAATGTCTGCACAAGTGATTACAAAAAGTGAAATAGCAAGACGTCATGTGAATCATAATGTTTGAATTAGAAATTAGCTTAACCACAGGGACGAGTGTTTGTTGTTATTGTGTGAAAATAAGTATTGTGTAGTCAAAATCAAGAACATAAATTTTCACCTACGGGACTATTTTCCCATTTGTTGGTTATAATAGACCCGATATTTAAAAGAAAAAAAAAAAAATTCTACTACATTTACTGATTGCCAAACTCCATCAAGACACATATTACTTGCCACCTTCTAAGATAGCATTCTCAATGGGAACATCACTCCATTCCGTGCAAGGTTTCCTAAAGTGAAATATTCATGTGCGTGAAAAAATATTGAGGTGCTAGTTGCCCAAAATATAAATCTATATCGTATAGAAAATTAGGATATGCATAAAGCAACGAATATATATTCAAGACAATTAAAACTGGCCTAGATGAGACATCAACTTGGGTTCATTAGGTCCAAGTGGTTGGTAATCTTCATTCCACTCCAAGATCTTGATTATTCCATTATCCCACTTGCTCCATGGTTTGCCATATCCTCCTCCATTCTTATTAGCCTTATTACAAGACGAGGAACCCTGAATAATATCTATTAATTGTCAGAGATAAACAAAGAATAATATAGTCAAGGATTAAGCATAAATTTAAGGGACAATATTTTCATGCTTAGTAGATCATTTTCAATATAAGTTGAAAAATAATTAAACCAAGGCAAAGCCAAGGAGAAGGTGGATAATGAAGGATTTATTACTCCAAAGAATACAGTTAAACCAACGCCAGTTGGAACAAGCTCCGAATTTGAATCTTTGGCTAAAGTGAATGAGAGTAGAGGCAAATCTAATGAATATCTGAAGAATACTGAAATGACACCCATCCTGGTACTATATGTTTGAGTATAGATGGATCTCTTACAAATTGGGGTGGCTATCGGCCTATATTGAGAGCTGATGATGGAGATCCACTTGCTGCCTGTACTACAAGCTATAGTTCAAGGGCCCATTCTAGCTGTCGACTCTGGTAGGAAAAAGCGAAGGATCAGATGTGACTCTTTACACACAGTTAACACTATTAATGGCATCTGGGAAACTCCATGGGCAGCTAGAAGCATGATGCATTCATTCACATAACATTGTTGCTCTTTGATGAATGGTGGATTGAGCATACATTTAGAGAAGCAAATAGAGCTCCTGACTACATTGCAAAGCTAGCTCCTGCTATGGGACATTTTGATTTGGATGTTAACTTTTTTGATACTGCCCTTGTTCAAATCTGTGATGAAGATAAAAATGGAAAAATCTACTTTAGGTCAGCAGCTGGGAGGAGATGAGATGTTTTTTCTGGATCACTAAACAACTTTCAGAAACCAACCCATAACAGTTTTTTCTGTCCATTTTTTGGAACTGAGAAAGACAACAGTTTCTGTTGGGATGTTTGAAGTTGATGTTGCTGCCCCACTTAATCTGATTAAGAAAGAGTCTACCGTAAAGATTGTTTCTGATCTCATGGAGATGGAGTTTCAGATTGGGAGGAGCTGTTGTTCTAAAGCTCTTTTATCTAATTTTTCATTTTTCCGAAAACAGCCTTTTGTCCATTTTCTGGGACTGATTAAAACCTCTGTTTCTGCTGAGTTGATTGAGTATGAAGTTGCTACTCCATTTAATATGAAGATGGCATTTGATTTTAAACACATGGAGATGATTTTTCAGGCTATAAGAAAGCATTTTTACCAGTCTTCATACATTCAAATTTCACAAAGTCCTTTCTGTCCATTTTCTGGGAATAAGAGAAGCAACTTGATCATGAATGATATTAATCTGAAGATGGCGGTTGAGTACATAGAGATGGACACTCAAACTAAAGTTGATATGTTGTTGGTCCAGTATCATTGCAGATGGAACTAATAGACTTCATCCATTCAGTTCAGAAAACATCTGTTTTGTCCATTCTGGGAATAAGCGAAACAATCGGCACATGAATGATATTAATCTGAAGGTAGCTGTGGAGTACATGGAGATGGAATTGCAGAATGAAGTTGATGTCTTGGTGGGCCAATATCAGCATTCAGAAAACATCTGCAGTCTACATTCATTTTCTGGGACTGGGAGTTACAACAGATTCTGTTGAGAGTTTTGAAGCTGACTGTTTATACTACCTATGAAGGATATTCTTCTGAATATTTCAGATATGGAGATCTTCTTTATGAATACAATGGGAAAGTTCAAGCTGCTGCGCAAGGTCTCTCAGCACAGAGCTGCGATGATTTTTTATTATTGGTGGATTAAGCCTAATAATACACTGGGGTTATCTGACCTTGATGACAACCCCTCTGAATCTGCGAAGATAAAAAGGGAAAGTCTTATGTTAGGAAAGTGTAATTATAGTTGGATTTTGTTGCAACTGCTCTGTTGTTTCTTTGTTAGCCTTCCTTGTGTGGATTGAGCTAGTCAGGCTTTTGCCTTGGTTTGTAACTCTTATATCTTTATTTATATATCATAGGGGTTATTCCCCCAGCTTGCCTTTCAAAAAAATAAAAAATAAAATATTACATATATACCTATAGGTGGTAATCCTAACTAGCACATGTTGGAGTCTGACTCCTACTCTTCTTCACTAGCAGGTCATTCTTGTTAAGCTAAGCTTTAAGCTATAATATTAATGAAAACTCACAATTAATACTACGGCTACAAAGAGACTTCCGAAACCATCATCTTTCTCAAAACAAATAAAGACAAAAGCTACAGCTAACCCTCCGCCTCTACGCAACAGAGGTAAGAAAAGGACGCTGCCATGGAGGAATCAAGGATAGGTAGCTGCAAATTCAAGAACATTTTGGCATCTTGTTACAGGTAAAGAAAATATGTAGACTTTATGGAAAAGAGATAAGTATCTCAAGAAGTGCTCCTTTTGGACTCTTAAAATTCCTGATGATTATTCATGGGGGCTCAGATCCATGCTTAAGGGAAGAAATTTTATGATGAGAAACTGTAAATATCTAATTGGAAATGGTAATACCTCATCTTTTTTGCATGATCCATGGCATGATTTTGGTTTGAATTGCTAACATACAATTGTGATACTAATACTATATATACCTGTGCTAAATTTTTAAAGAACTTGGATCATTGATATTCAAAGTTACTTTGACCATTACAGAAGGTGAAGAATAAAGATATGGAAGATATTCAAATGTTTTGCTTTTAGTACAGAAAGGATAAAGGGTTGCATAACACTTTGCTTTGCTTTAATACGGGCTATTACGGATGCATTAAGTTTCAAACTTTCAGCTAACCTCAATACTGCAAGTACTAAAATCATGATAAAGTGAATAATGAAAGAATGACACAGTAGCCGAGTGCAACTAAATTATTGACATGGAGATAAAATCTCACTTACAAACAGTAAGCTAGAGAGAGAGAGACAAACTGGGATTTTCCAACTACAGCCATGGAGATTACCCAATTATTGACAAACTGGGAGTTTCCAACTACAACCAAGTTATTGAATGCTATTCTATATACTAACACAGTTTTTACTATGATGTTTCCAAGGAGATTCAAATTGGAATTGAAGTTTTGCTTACTCAGAAACCCCAAACTCAACACTCCAAAACAGGAAGATAGAGAGAGAGTCGGTGCAACCAAAATATTGAACTAATTAACAACCAAAAGAAATTACAAAAAGTCTACCAACATATGTAACCGATTTTAAGAATCAACTATCATGAGATAGGAATTGTTCAATCACAACTTAAAAATTGAATACTACAAATTAAACCTAGCAATTCTAGAAGGAAGAAAATTTGAGTTTGAAATCGAAAAACTTAAAGGTGCAAATCAACAAATTAGCAATAGAGATTATCAATAGAGCGCACCAATCAACAAACCCTAGTACAACCCCCTGAGCAATGCAACAATCAGCAAACCTTAGTCCAATAATCAACAAATAAAATTATGAATTGGGGTTTTGAAAAGTTGAGGGAGAAGGATTGCGATGAAGAGTTGAGTTGAGGGAGAAGGATTGTGATGAGCGGTTGGGAAGAGTAAGCGGTGGGAAAGAGTTGAGGAAGAAGGATTGCGATGAAGGGTTGAGTTGAATTGTAGGACTACGTGAAGAGAAATGAGTAAACAAAATTGAGTTAACTTTTCGTATTTTGTTTTCGCGGTGTTTTTCCCTGCAATCCCTAAACATTATAACTATTAGGGACGGTGGGTTAATCCTAAACATAACTTATTAGGGACGGCCATGTCTCACCGTCCATGAACTTATACATTTAGGGACGGGTATATCCAACTGTCCCTAAACTTATACTATTAAGGATGGGTGATTTTTTTTGTCCCAAAAACGAAAATAATAAGAGACGAAATCAAAACCGTCCCAAATGTGATATTATTAGAGAAAAATTTTACTTTTTCTCTAATTTCTGGTCTCTAATAATCATTTTTTGGGTAGTGAGGAGGCTATCACCTCAACTCAGGGACAATGTTAACAAGGAGGTCGACAAACTAATCAAAGTAGGTTTCATCATTAAAGCTAAGTACCCAGACGGGATCACGAACATCATAGCAGCCCCAAAGAAAAATGGGAAAGTCTGAGTCTGTATAGATTTTATCGATCTAAATAAATACACTCCAAAGGATAACTTCTATCTTCCAATCTTCCATTAAATATTTGACTCAGCCTTGGGGCACGAGCTACTTTCCATGATGGATGTTGCTTCGGGATATAATCTGATACCGCTCATAGGTGAAGACAAGGAGAAAACTATATTCATCACTGAGAGGGGCCTCTATTGTTACAGAGTCAAGCCATTCGAGTTGAAGAAGGCTAGAGCAACTTTCTTATGGTTAGTAATGAGTATGTTTAAAGACTATTTGGGAAAGATTGTGGAAGTATACATGAATGACATGCTCTATAGGAGCTTAAAGAAAGATGACCATGTTCAAAGCGTTAGAACAATCTTTAACATTTTGCGATCATACAGAATGAAGTTTAATCTAGACAAATGTCAATTCGGAGTATAATCTAAAAAATTCTTTGGACATCTGATTAGTAAGAAAGGGATAGAAGCATACCCATAATAGACTCGAGCTCTAATAATCATGCCATCACCAAGGCCTAACAAAGATGTGTAAAAACTAGTTGGCAAGATTAAAACTATCAACAGATTCGCTTCCAAATCATCAGACTATTGCCGATGGTTGTTTCTGCTACTCCGCGGATCTACTAGAAGCGGAAAAGGAAAACATAATGAAGATGTCAATTAGACAAAAGAATGTTAGGCTGTTTTTCAGGAGTTGAAAAAGTATATTGGAGAACCTCTAGTAATGAGCACGCCAATTGAAGATAAAAAGTTGGGAATCTATCTCTTAGTAACATAGAACTCTATAAGCTCTGTCATAATCCGCCTAGAAGGGAAAATTTAAAAACCAGTATATTTTCAAGGAAGACGCTTACTCCAGAAGAGACGAGATATTCTAAAACCGAGAAACTCCTTCTAACACTTGTTTATATATCTCTGAAGCAGAAGCACTGCATCCAAGCTCATTCTGTGAAAGTTATGATGAATTATCCCCACCGAGAGGTACTATCCAAAAAAGATAAATCACACCGAGTACAGTAATGGTTAGTGAGTTTAGGGGAGTACAACATTAGATTCGAACATAGAACATTAGAGTAGGGACAAGCCATAGTTGACTTCTTGGCTGACTTCCTTCTAGAGGATCCAGATTGGTTAGAACATGACTTTAAAATAATAGAGGAGCATGAAGTCTAACCACTTTCCAAAACCTTTGAAGGTTGGAGACTTCTTACAGATGGATCGGCAGAACCTGCCAGATCAGGAGTAGGAATCGTGCTGATAACTCAGTCTAATAACTGAATCAAAAAATCAGTAATACTAAATTTTGAACCCTCAGATAATATCATAAAATACGGGGCCATAATCTATGGATTGAATATCGCTTTAGAGATCGGGGTACCTGAAATTTTGGTATACACCAATTTACTATTTATTGCTCAGTATTACTCCAAGTAGCATAAAAAGAATAAGACGATGGTTGACTATGTAGCGCTAGTGGCCGAAAAAATGAGCAAATTTAAGAAGGCGACGCTCGAGTACTTACATAGCGGTAAAAATTCACATGCCAACTCACTAGCTTACTTTGTCAGTGCATTGGGTATAGAAGATAGATACGTCAAGATTGAAGTGGCATCAACCCCTAGTATCGATGATGCTTCAATATTTGCAATCAATAGTGGGGGCGATGAAGAGGAGGAAGACGATTGGAAAAAGCCCTTCTTAAGATATATAGGGCAAAAAATTAAGTATGATAACGACATTCTAGATGATCCAAAAGACAGAAGGCAAATAATTGAAAATTTGAAGCATTACACAGTGCTGAAGAATAAGTTATAAATGAGGTTAGTTACTAGGCCTTATCTGAAATGCCTCACCAAACAGATGGTGACGGATTGGTTAAAGAACTACGCGAAGGAACGTGCAAATCTTATGTTGTAGGGCACACGCTCGCAAATAGGGCTATCACGCCAGAAGTGTTTTGACTGAAAATTTGAAAACAAATTGACGAATATTCACAAAAATGTGATGCCAGTCAAAGACATGGACAAAAGATAAGTGCCCCTGCACTCAAACTACATGCGAGTAAAGTATTTTGGCTATTTAAACGATGGGCCCTCAACCTTGTAGGAAAATTTCCTAACACGCCGGGCTACGAAAGTTCCTATTCATGGCAATAGATTACTTTACTAAGTAGGTCAAAGTGGTACTACTTTGTTGAACTAGAGAAGAAGGGGTCATCAAGTTCATATGGGAAAATATTATTGCAAGGTTTGGTTGACCACATCTGATTCAAATCGTCAGCAAACCCCAGTTTATTAGAGAAAAGGTGGTCAACTTCCAGAATAAACATAACATCATACATTCACAATCAAATCCATACTACCCTCAAGGTAATGGACAGGCTAAAAATCACAAACAAAGCCGCAGTTGATAGCTTCATGAAGCCACTGGAGACAAAATAGAAAGGAAATTGGATAAGGGAATTACCACATGTCTTGTGGGCCTATAGGACGATATTGGGAAAATCAACATGATGCTCACCATTTCTACTAGCGTATGGTTTCGAAGCTGTAATTCTTGCAGAGTATCACCATTCAGTCAGAGATCATAAACTAACTGGCGAAGAGAACAACTTTAAGTTAGCATGTAACATGAATTGGATAGATAAGACAAGAGCTCAACCTGTAGCGAATCTTGGAAGGTACTATAACATGTTGGAAAATTCATACAATAAAAGGGTTCAAAACTAAGAGTTTGAGATTAATGAGTTAGTACTTAAGGAAATCCTAAAGAGAAGAAAAGAACCAAATGCTAGGATGCTCGCAGAGAACTGGGAAGGGCCGTTTATAACAGTAGGAAGAACAGGATTACGTTCGTACTATTTGATGATAGAGGAAGAAACCAAATTTCCAAGTCCTTGGAATACAAGGAGATTGAAGAAATACTATTATTAGCTCAATTTTTTCTTATCTAACTATAGAGTACAATTTAATTTATAGTTTGTACAGTCAATTTACTTTCAAAAGTGAGATTTAATCTCCAATTGTATGTACATTCCAATCTCATCAATGAATTATTTTCAAGTTTTTTTACCACATTTTTTTCTACTACAATCTAATATATATATATATACTAGATGATTAAGCAAATTAAGTAAAAGTAGCTTCAATCTGCTGGTAACTCTGCTATATATTTAAAATGATTGACCTACTTTTTAATTTTACAAAACATTCTATAGGTTGAATTCTTTATAATCACATTCGAAGATAAATTAGCAACCTCTGTGGCTCTGAAAGTAGTGACCTCCCTACCAGTTTCTACTTTACTGTGGTTAACAGAAACCACAACAGACTCAGAATTGCTAACATTGAAATTAGCCCAATTCAAGTACTCACCATGAATTATATCTACATTGTACAGTCATCGACCAAGAAACATGTCTCGACCATAAAATATTTCTGCCCTAATTATTTCTCCACCATAAAATACTATTACAAACTTCAGATGCCTACCGTAAGGGTCCCCCGATGCAAGTTTTTTGGCTTTTGGCTACAACAAGTCTACCATCAGTTCATGACTTTTCCATAGAAGCCTGCGAGATTTTTTCCAGCGCTCCCCTGTATTTTTCTTTTAAAGTCTTTCATATCCTAAATCAACCTCAAGCTTCATATTGAGATTGGTAATGTTTTCTAAAGTTGTTCGAGCATCTTTTAAATTATCTTTCAGCGCAGATCGTCCTATCATTATATTCTTCAACATATTATTAAATATATTCATCATAAATTGCAATTTCTACACAAAATCGTGCTATATAAATATAGATACATTATCACAATCGCATAATCTTTAATAAATAATTAAAATACCAGCAAGAGCTGAGATATCTTTAGCCATCAGGTTATGTTGGTTCTTAGATCTGGTCGCCGAACGTTCCATGGATACAGGGTCAGGATTTAATCCATTTTCTTCTAAAATTCTAAGGTAAGCTTCCTTAAGTCCCCTCTTACTATCTATTTTGGCCTCATGGAATAAAGTTAACATCATAAGGTCTTTAGTAGTAGTGGGAGTGTTCTCTACTACTTTTCCTAACAACTTCATCCCGTTCTATTTTCATTTAGCCCAATCGAGTTGTGCATCACATAATTTTTTCCAAAAAACATCACTAAAAGCATTGTATTCTCTCACCTGACCCTCGGTTTGTGCAATGACATGATTTGGTGTGACCAACAAGTTTTTTGCCCTAGAAATCTCTGTCCACCAAGTATTATTAATCAACCTTAATTCGATAACATCCTATATGTAAACGTCTTATATCAATTAATAAACAAAATAAGTCATCCATTCAAATAGCGTACTACCCAAACTTTTACAAATAAATTAACTACAGTTGACCTTACACAAAAAAAATTCTTCATAATATCAAAGCAACATTAAACTACCTTATCCTGAAAGTTTGCCTCACAAACGAATTCGTGCTCGAGGGGTACATTCCCATCAAGACCAGAAATAGTCTCCAACCCTACTCGAACAAGATCAACATCTTCAACAGCTTCATAAAAAATAAGACGAACAACTTCATCAAAACGACATTCAGGCAAAATAATGTTTGCTGAAGAGTAACCATCTTCTAGAAGACGTTGGGTAAATATATCCCACACTCCGCTCACCTGCACCATATTTCTTGCCGAGCCTTACCTTAGCTGGGTGACAATTTTCTGGCACTGGGCCTTCAGTTTGGCCTTATCCTATATAGACATGGCCTTTATATCGGCCAACACATTCTCCAAGTTGAAGACCTATTACTGCTGGATAGCTTCTTGACGAAAAGTAAGTAACAAATCGTGCCTAACATCCTCCACACAAAGCACGATCCCATTAATCATATGAGAGATCTGTAGTAAGCAACAAAGGATTAACATTTTTTTGTAAAATGGGTTGATAATAAAAAAGGAGCAAAAAGAAAAATTAGGTGGGGATAACTCTTTTCCCTTACAACCAAGGAGAAAAAGAACCTGAACACCAAAACTAAACATCTTGCAAGATTATATAATCAAGAGTAAATCTCCAGAGTATCTAATCTCTCAAGAAATATTCCACATGACCAACATTAAAGCATATTCAAACTAGCTTGTCGCCCTTCCGCAAAGCATCATAGACTGGATCCAAAGATTCATCTTCTAAACCCCAAAAAGCATAACTGAAACCTACTAATTTCAGTTAACGGGATACACCCATACTAACGTTTTTCCAATTTGAACTATCACTAGAATAACATTGATATCCAAACGATGGATTTTTTAGTGAAACACAGTTGTCCTTGCTGTGATCACTCTAAGCATTGCTCTCAATTTTAACCCTTGGAACGATCTTTATTGAAATAGCAATGTAAAGGACTGTAGTTAGTCTACCTTCTCCACCATCTCTTATGATGTCATAATTATCATCCATTTTCCTTCTAGGGATAAAAATATAACAATCCTCAAGCAGGTACAATCTTGTAGTAAGTCTTCCCATCAGTATCATCTTTAATCATGCCTCATAACCATCAGCATCCTTATCCATCATAACCTTTATCTAATTAGACAACTTGTTTATATCCATTCTGAGAAACACCACTCAAGGGTATAATCCTACCAGATGATCTGCAACAGTATTAGATTCTCTGTAAACGTGTATGATTCTGAAAAAATTAAAATGCTCAATGATCCTGTGGATTTCTCTCATGATCCATCTTGCTTGCCAAGGAGGATCCACCATTTTCTTGATGTACAAAATGACTAAAACTACATCAACACCCAAGCAAACATTTTAAATATGAATGTCCACAGCAAGCCGTAACCTCATTAAAGCACCCTCCAATTCATGAATTGTGGAGTTTCCATGTACATCAAACTTTCCCAGCAACTATATGTTTCAACTGTTGTCTTCAAACTCCAATCAGATAGAGATGGAAGATAAAAACAAACACAACAGCACAACAACAGAACTAAACAAAGTCCTAAAAATACCAAAAACGCAGAAGAAGGAGAATCCCAAACGCTAAGTCCTTACTTACCACTTCGCAATAGCATCTTCTTCAATAATCAGAGTGAGTTGATTGTTAAAGTCTTCATTAAAAACCTCCAAGGAAGGAACTCTAGGTTTGATCCCTGCCAGGTGATCTGCAGTTCTATTGGACTCCCTAAAAATGTGAATAATTTTGAAACTTTTGAGCTTAGCAATCAGCTTGTGGATGTCTCTAAGTAACCATCTGGCTTTCCAAGGAGGATTGACAACTTTGTTGATGTATTGAGTGGTCAACATAGCATCAGTCCCAATACAGACCCTCTTGAAATAGTGAGTGATAGCACCCTAAAGCCCCATAAGAATACCCTGGAGCTCATGGAAGGGAACCGACACAGCTTGAGAGCTATCTATAGCAGAAAATAAAGTAAGACCACCAAGGCTCCAAATAATGGCACCACAACCACCAATATTGCTAGTTATAGAACCATCAAAATTAATCATAACTTCTCCTTGCTCAGAAGGAGTCCACTTGCATCTTACCACAGGTTTAAGCTTGAAAGCAACCTGAATATTAATCTTGTCCATAAACTTTCTATTTCTATCAGTGTCATCCATTACAAAATAAATATAGGTAAGTTTAGACTTAATGTCACCATAGATACAAGAGAAAACCTGATGAGCAGTTTTGGCCTTAGATTTGAAAATTCTATTATTTCTTTCCATCCAGATATGATAGTAAAATGTATTGAAGGCATGTTTTTTTGTAGCGGCAATTGGGTCCTTACCTCCAAGATGAGTAGTGCACCAATTAATTTCCTCCAGCAAAGATTGAGAATAGTGTAAAGAACTAACAAGGTTAAGAATGTCATACCAGATGGATTTAGAGAAGCCGCAATCAAAGAAGAGGTGTTCCTCAGATTCATTACCTGTATTACACAACAAGCAATCATCATTGTTAACAGTGCCCCAAACAAGATGTTTGTCCTTAGTCCTTTGAGATTTTTTAAGGGCAAGCCAAGTGATAAAGCTATGTCTAGGGATGGATTGAGAGAACCAAACAAGTTTAGTCCACTGTACAGTAGGGTTGTGGTTCCTTAGATGGTCGTAAGTATCATTCAGGGTGTAATCACCATTAGGGCTGGCAATCTAAATACCCTCATCAGGGTGGCCAGTGTTGATACTAACACCTATAGCAAGGTTAGTAAATTCCCCCATAGTCTGAGTAACAAATTCGGGAATAGCCCAATGCCCATTGTGAATGATATTACTCACAGTAGCTCTCTTGTTAACAGTGGAGTTATAAATGAATTGAGGAGGGAACAAAGAAGAAAGGATACAAAGGGGGTGCCAGGGGTCATACCAAAGACTAGTATATCTCCCATCCTCCCATCACTAATGGTATAGAGGGTAATCCTACTAACAGCCGCAAGCTCATTTAACACCTTCCTCCAGCACCAGCTGCAATCCGCAGGAGCAGTAATACTCCAAAGATTTTTACCTTTTATCAAATTTTAGTTGACCTAATGAAATCATATGTTGTCTTTTTGGTCCACAATGGCCCAAACATATCTCATGATGGCAGCTCTATAAGTAATCTCAAGGTTTCTAATATTTAGTCCCCCCTCATCAAAAGGATGGCAAGAGTTAAACCAGCTAACATTAGGAGATTTGAAGTGAAAATCAATACCACCCCACAGAAAGTTTCTAAAGGTTTTATCAATCTCATAGATGGCTCTTTGGGGTAGAATAAACCATACACACCAAAGGCTAGTCATCCCACTCATAATAGCTTTGATGAGAAGGAGTCTACCAGCATAGGAGAGAGATTTTCCTTTCCAAGACTTTACTTTATGGATAATTGAGTTGATGAGGGGCAGACAATCAATGTGGCTAAGACGGGTGGAGATTAAAGAAAGACCAAGGTATCTCACAGGAAGAGTACCAGCTTGAAAACCTAAAATGTTCTTTATAACATCAATTTTATGATTATATAGGCTTGAGGTGAAAAATTCACTCTTACTAAGGTTAATCTCTAAGCCATTGAAGTTCTTAAATTGAATAAGAGAGTCCATGAGGGCCCAAGCAGAAAAGAGCTACCATCCATAAAGGCCAAGAGGTCATCAGCAAAACAAAGATGAGTGATGATGGCATCTTGACATTTAGGATGGAGCTTATAAGAGCCCTCATCCACTTTCTTTCTAAGAATTTTAGTAAGGTGCTCCATGATAGGCACAAAAATATAAGGAGATATAGGGTCACCTTGTCTAATGCCTCTTTTGCCTTTGAAGTAGCCTTTCAGAGTGCCATTGATGTTGATGGAGTATTTGGGGGTAGTAATACACTCTTGGATCTAGATGATGAATAGAGTAGGAAAGCCATGCCTCTGAAGAATCTCCAAGATAGCATCCTAGTTAACGATATCATAAGCTTTTTTCAAATCCACCTTGAAAGTACATCTAGGGGGACCATGTCCTCTGTGATAGTTTCTTACCAACTCATGGGATATCATGATATTATCTTGAATGTATCTCCCTTGAATGAAAGATCATTGGTTATGGTTGACCAAAGATTGAATAACCCCCTTAATCCTGCAAGTGAGAATTTTAGTAATAGTTTTGTAAACAATATTACAACATGATATAGGCCTAAAATCTCCAATAGTACAAGCAGTTTCAGTCTTGGGAATAAGGGTAATGGACGAAGCATTAATCTCGCTGAGAAGTCTTCCAGAGCAAAAAAAGTTTTGTATGGCCCTCACAAAATCACCACCAACAATACTCCAACATTTTAGAAAAAAGAGTGAAGTGAAGCCATCAGGACCAGGAGGTCTATCATCACAAATATTGGACAGGGAGAAAATAATCTCAATTCTAGTAACTTGGTCAAAACTAATAAAATCCATAAAGTCATTGTTACTTATATTACAACACTGACTACCAAGAATCCTTTAAAAATAGGTAACACTTTCATTCCCAATGTCTTTAGGATCCTCAAGTCTATTGCCATCATTAGTAATAATGAGTTTAATGTTGTTTCTATCTCTTCTACTTTTAATAGCATTATGAAAAAAACTAGTATTACTATCCCCAAGGTTAAGCCATTGCACTCTAGACTTTTGCTTAAGCATAGATTCTTCAGCATTTTCCAAAGTAACATAATTTTTTCTTAAACTTCTTTTAAAGTGAGTGACCTCAGTGTTAAGAGGATTAGTTTGTAGAACAATTTGTTGAAGATCCAACTGTAGCTTGGCCAACCTAACCCTTTATTCCAACTTGTTAAAATTGTTATGGTTCCAAGCGATGAGAGCATTTTTAACTAGTTTAAGCTTTGTAACCAGTTGATACATAGGATTACCTTCTACCTCCATAGCTTCCCAAGTCTCTTTGACAAGAGGGAGAAAGTCATTTTGCTCAGTCCAGTAGCCAGTAGTTGTAAAACTTGAAGGGTTTGGGTCCTTCACTGTTAGGAGCAAGAAAGTTCACAATCATAGGAAAGTGGTCAGAGATTCCAGGATTCAAAAACTCAACCTTGGTATTAGGAAAATGGTGAAGCCAATTTAAGTTGATAAGAGCTCTATCAATTTTGGTGGCAATTCCTTCTTCTCCCAACCTACAATTGCTCCAAATAAGGTATGCTCCTTTGTTGCTGCAAGCAAAGATCCCAGCTTGGTGGAAATAGTTAATAATATCATCAAATTGGGATGGTCTAAACTTACCCCCTCCAACTTTTTCTTGGCAGTTTAAGATACAGTTAAAGTCACCAACTAAAAGCCAAGGTTTAGTATTATTCAAAGAGTATTGAACAATCCTATTCCATAGCTTTTGTCTATCAAAACAGTTGTTACTCCCATAAACAATGGTAACCCAAAATTGAGTCCCATCCTTCATAGTAGCTTCAGCAAAGATAGCCTGATCAAGAAAGTCAAATATACCCATATTAACAATAGTGGGGTCTCACATTAACCATATTCGACCCATCGCAGAGTGATCATAGTTAGTATGGTACTCCCACACTGGGGCAATATTATTGAATACTCTTTCCATATTAATTTCTGTAACTTTAGTCTCCACTAATCCTACAAGAGAAGTTCTATATTTTTTAATAAGAGCTCTGACTTCTTTGTGCTTAAGATAGTCATTGAGACCCCTAGTATTCCAACAATGGGTGTTAATCATTGAAGACATTGTAGAACTCCACACCCCCCAAAAAATAGTAGTGTAACTGTATATCAGCTCATTAGTCGATATACTATTACAACTCATCATAGAATAGTAAAAACTTCCTTTAAAAAGAAAGTAAAGAAAAACCTGCCCATGTACCACCACATAAAGGGGAGAGACTAAATCTCCCCCAAAGAGTCAGCAACATATTCAAGGAAAGAGCACCAAAGCAGCTTACCATTTTTGTATACATAACCCTAACTTTTCCAACTTGGAGTCTTGAGAGTGACAAGCCTGTTGTAGATCAGTTGAGGGGGAGTAAGGAGCCTGGCCCAGCTATGTTCCCTCCCTAAGATCCCCAACTTGGCAGCCAGACTCAAAAGGCCTCTATTCAGACTGTGATCCTCATGGCACTTAAACAACCAATTCCTGGAAGAAATAGGATCTATCAAGTAGCCTGCACAAAAAAAACTATAAGTACTCAAAACATACTCTCCTTTCTTATGACCATTTTCTAATCTACTCTCTCCTGAAGCTCTGAGCACGTCAGACCTATTTTTGAACTTTTGTGAAGGAGTAAGGAGCCAATCCCAGCTATGCTCCCTCACAAAAGTCTCTAACTGTTTGACAATGCTCAATAAGTTATTGTAAAGAATCCAAAAGGGGTTTACTCTATAATTAGGAGTGAGAGTAAGGATCCTAGCCCAGCTATTCTCCCACTCATATTTGGTACAAAATTCCCCTACAAGATTCTTAGTAGTTAAGCTCCACAAGGCTCGAGAGTGGTTCAAATAGGGCTTGCTCTTATAGTTATGATTAAGAATAAGGAGCCTAGCCCAGCTATGTTACCATTCACAACTAATTTTTTTTTTCTCCCTTTTGAACTCTCAAAGACCAAGTTGGATGGGTACAGTGCCAGCCAGTGGTACCTGCAAAAAATCATAACAAGTAAAAAAGGAAAAAAGAGAACAGTTCCCATGAAGTGGAGATTCTCCATCTGAGGACCACACCGAGTGCGTTTACACAAGGCCCGTACTCAATTTTTGCCCATACTATTATAATTGGGAGAGTCTCAACTTCATGGGAACTCTCTGATATACAAGAGCAGTTCCCATGAGTATGAGTACCAGCCAGTGTTATTATAATTGGGAGTAACTTTAGAGCCTTGTGTAGACCACTCAGTTTCTGCCAATCTAATATCACTATTAGTATAACTATTCACTCCTTGAGCTCTCCCTAATACACTCAAGATTTCTCCCCTGGGAAACTGTCCCACGGGGTAATTCCTCCCATGAGAGAGGGAGATCTTCAGCTCCTTAAAAAAACTTGCACATAAAGTAGAGTAAGCACAAACAACTCCCTCACCCTTATATGAAACTGGCTCCATTTGATGGTAAATTTTGACTGCCTCATACTCAATCTCACTCAAACAGATAAAAATCATTAAAACCTTCTGTGTTTGTTGTTACTCCCTATTCCCTCACCACCTTGGGGAATGGTATATTTGTTTACAGAGGGCGCTTAGGGCTTCTTCAAATCTCCTATCCTTTTCCTCCTTGCTTTGATTCTTTTTTGCCTCCGAATAGCATTTTTTGAAAGTTGAAAGTCCTTTCGAGGTTGAACCTAAGTTCCCTTCCTCTCCTCCCCCTTCTTACTGTTTGTAACTGTGTTGCTTTGTTCCCCTTTGTTAGTAGATTCTGGAATATCCTTATCACTTCCCTTCTTGGTGTTATCATTCGTGGCTATGTTGTGGTCCTCATTTGAAACAAGCTTATCCTTGGTAGTAACTTTTTGGTTATGAAGAGATGATTTCCCTTGACCAGAAGGCGAATCTCCCTTCTCAAATACCATGGGCTGAGGTCTAGTATCAGTTTTTAGATTGATAGGGCAGGTATAAGGGTTGTGTTCAAACACTTTGCAAGAGTGACAAGTTGGTGGGATCCAATTGTACTCAACACTCACAATAATATTATATTTATCATCCACAACAATACTAACTTGTTTTGGTAGCTCATCCATAACATTAACCTCTATGGAAATCCTGGCATAAGGTCACTTTTGCTTTTTAGTCATCTTATCAGTATAAAGAGGCTACCCAATCAAGCTAGTAACTTGCCCTAAGCCTTCTCTATTCCAGCATTGGGCTGGGATATTATAGAACATCACCCAAAGAGGCAAAGGTTGTGTTTCCTTGGGCTCATATTCAATGAAAGGCCTCCAGTTTCTAATGAAGAACAATTTGCTAGCCACATGAATGTGTCCAGTCTCCAGAGCTTTAATCCAATCTTCAGGGTTGGTAAAAGAAATAAAGTAGCATCCCAATCCATGAAGAGTAAGCTTAATCTCACCTTTTACTTCCCACACCATGATAAGGTAGTCTTTCAGGAAGTTGTAGGCCACTCTCCCCCCACACAGTGTCCAACCAACACATCTTCATACTCAGAATCTTTACTAGAAAATTCGGTGGATTTGATCTTCATAAAAATTTCCATTGTCCACAGTAGGAGCAATATATAGTAAGTTTTCCAGCCATCTGTGTTGTAAAGGGGATGTGAGTACTGAAGCCCAATTAAAGGCCTTGACATTCTCACCAACTGCTTTACCCTTATCTCTCAAGCATTTACACAAACACCTAACATGAAGCTCAACCACCCTGCTTTAAATGCAGCACTTGAACATACAAGAGTTGTTACACTTTCTCATACAAACCCATTCAGTGATGTTCTTTCCTCCAAAACTCTCATCGCTTGAGTTACTAATTCGATCGTCTTTCCCATTAATTAGCTTTGAGGTCCCAGTTTCTTTTACTGTTGGTATAATATTCTCCACTGCAGAGAGAAGTCTATTTTTCTCCTCCATGAGAGATCTTAATTTCTCCCCATTGGCTTGTAAGGCTTGTACCAAAACATCAGGAGGGTTGTCATAGATAGCAAAAGGTTCTGATATCTTCAAGGCTCCTCTAGATTGAGATTCAATAACTTTCTTATAGATATCCATTTCCGCTTGTGTAAGTTCTTCATGCTTGTGGTCTAGTTCTGGTTCATCTAAGGGTTAGATGGTTTTATTATGGGGTGTTCTTACTGGGGATTTGGTGTTCAGAATTTATTCAAAAAATTGCTGCTCAATATATGTGATATCAGGGTCTCTCTTCCTCAGTTTCTTTCCTTCAGCATATGTAAATCTGGTAGTGAACTTTGTGCTGGTAATAAAGCCGTCAGTCTCCTTCAGAGCAGGGTTCTCAAGCCTGTCAACTTCACTGAGCTGTTCCATTGAAGAAGAAGGAGGAAGACAAGTATCTGCTGATGCATAAAGTTCCTTATTCTTCCTAGTATTGCTTCCTGCTCGTAAAAAATTGAGTGGTGAGTTTTGCTAACCTTGGTAGATGCAGGCGCTTTAGAGATGTCTTTATAAAACTGGACCCTTGTATCTTGTTCTGCTGCCTGAAGTATTTATTTGAGCATAACCCTAGAAAATTATTGTATATCCAAGTTAACCGGATTGCCTTTTTTCCCAGGGACTCCCCATTGGCGAGTTTGTGAAGTTGAACTAATGTTGGTTCAGGAATCTGAAATGACTTCTTTCCCCCAACCAAAGGTGGAGGGGCTGGAGGTGAGGAGATGCCTCCTCGGCCAACCATCACTCTCGAATCAGCTCAAATCTCAGAGAATAGTTTCAGAGCCACTCCCCAGAAGATGGGTAACGGCAGTCAGATTCGAAAATACTACAGTGTTTCAGGGGTAAACTAACAAGGCTAATGTAGCCCTTAAAAGATAGGAAGCGTTGGATCAAGGAAAAGGACGGTGAAGAAAAAACCACAAAGTCCGATAAAGTAAATGTTTAAAAAGAAATTAAACAATTACCAAACCAACCCTCAAACGTGGAAAGGAGATGCTACAGTGCCAAAATTGCCACTAAAGGATTAACATAAGCTCAAAGAATGACGAATACGTTTATAAGAAGCACCTACCTTCCAGACCTCCATTTTTAGATCGGTCCCAACATTCGTAGCAAGCTCGTTGAAGCCTGTTACCACATCCTTAAGATCCACTGGCTCTTGGATTTTTAGGGCTGTAGCAGATTCAATGGCAATGACCTCTGAAGGACTTACCTTGGATGACAAGGGTGGGTTATCTACCAACTTTCTTTTCTTCAGATTGTTCTCAGCTTCACTATTACAAGCGTCAACAAGCTCCACATTATGAGATCTGGAAGGATTTTACTTTAAAGTTCTTTGGCGAACAGAAGCAGTGGACACCCATATGTCATGGTAAGTGGCTTCAAAGAAATAGCCTTGTAGGAGCAGTGATAGGAATAGTCTGTAAGAGTAGCTATAACATGAGGAGTGGCAGAAAAGCTAGATCCCACCATCTGTCTCTTAGCCTAAGCTTTTTGGACTTTAAGAGATTTGTTGTTTACTCTTTAGTTCCTATTTATACCGAGTTCACGAAGAACTTCTTGAAGCTCTTTTCCTTCCTGAGCGATGATGTCAACCAAAGAATCTTCTTTCATGACGTTACATCTGGGACCAACAAAATCAAATAAAGAGCTAAATCAAATACAGACCAAAGAAACACATAAAATACTATTCAATAAAGTTAATCTACTTACATTCCTTAGACAACCTATATGTAAGGTCTAGGGAATCTTCATCAGCTTTCTATATATATTCACCCTTAACCTCATTCAAGTTGTCGTTCCACACTTTGCTAGCGGAATCCATATCAAAAAATTGGGGCTGGGGGAATACGGTTAAGAAATAAGTACCTTCAGTAGAATTGAAGTACTTTATATTATAGAATTTCAAAATATCTTCAGAACTAAGGCGCCTATCCGTGACCTTATTCATCCACTTCAAATTAAGTGTCTTTCAAACACGAATTACTTCGTTTACATTCTTATTTAAATGGGAAGGCCAGACCATGATACCATTCATTATACCCTTAGCAAAATTACTCAAAGGTAGAATCAGACCATAATCGAACCGGGCCAGGTAACAAGGGAAACTCTCATTGGGAATACTCCTGGAAAAAAAAGTTGCCTCTAGAATGGGGATAAGATAGTATGATGAATCACCATCTTCATCAAAATAGTCCCTTTATGTTTTACCCCCATGCTCTAGTAAACCACCCCAGACACCCTTTAAATTACCCTTAAGCCTACAAAATTACCTCATTATGTTAACCCCCTCATCATAAGTATGAAGAATATTAAGATAATTGACATCATTATCTTGATCATCACTCACACTAAATTTGTCCTAATCAATAGGAACAAGATCATTACCAAGAATCTTAAAATTAATGAGATCGACCTCATACCCAAATGAGTTCACTTCTCCAATATCTAAATTACCCTTATCTCCAACTCGATGTGACGTGGAGCGGTCTATTGCGAATGACGAGTTTGAAGCAAATTGTATATAATTTATTTAAACTTTATCACGCATCTATTTCTACATCAAGGACTAGGTACCTAATCAATTGTACTTTTTTCAATTTCATTTACTTTCATAAAAAAATATATATAATCTATTATACATTAGCCAAAGGTGTTTTTCGTAGAGACATATCAGCCATTGTCTCCGGGATAAAGAGGGGTTGTGATTTGTGGGGAGGAGGGAGATGAACGGCCTAGATTTGTTCTACTATTTGGCTTAGGATTGTTTTCGACATTTTCTCTATCTCCTATCAAATTACAACCCTTTTCCTTTCAAATTTCAAGTTATCCCGACTCTTCTTCATCTCTTCGGATCTCCATCTCTCCTTCTCTCCGGATCTCTATCTCCACATGGTACTTATCTATCTCTCTTCACTCTATCTCTCTCCGGACTCTTCTTCTTCTCTCTATCACCTCTCTCACTATTTCTTTCTCTCTCTGTTTTGATCAATACTGCTTTTAATTTTTCCTCTCTTTACTTGTTATTTTGATCATTGTTGTTGTTAGGTTTGATTGCATTGTTGCTCTCTTTTTTGATTATTGCTATTGTTATTGTTGTTGTTGTTGAAGCTATTTGACTCTTCTTCTTCCCTCCATCTCCACAAGGTACTTAGCTCTCTCTCTATATATATCTTTTTCTCTCTCTATTTTGATCATTACTGTTAGGTTTGATTGGTAGTAGTATGAGCCTATTATTAACCCATTTTATAAGATAAGTAACTCAAGATGCTGTAAAAAAGGGTCCCAGGCAGAACTGATTTGTGCTTGAAAATCATATTGAAATATCCCAATTTGTGTTGCGTCTGTCGAGGAAACTTCAGTTATTGCAGTCCATAGTTTTCCCCCAAGTTTTTGTCAAAATCTCTCCCCTTTGAGTGACATTATGGAGTGAAGGATGCGCTATTTTTAAGTGAAGTGCAAACAGGATACGACAGTTAGCGAACATTGTGTTGTTTATATTTGTTTGACAGTTTACTTGCATCAAAATGTACCTTTCACATACACTCTTTCTATTTAATTAAAATGGAGAAATATTTCTTTTATGCCTTCATATGGCCTATGACATGGCATTTGACTGACTGTACAAATATCGCTACACATGCTCAAGATTAATTTGTTCATTCTCGTTATTTTTGAGTGAAGTGCCAACAGGATACGACAGTTATCGACCATTGTGCTGTATTTATTTGTTTGACAGTTTACTTGCATTAAAATATACCTTTCACATACACCCTTTCTATTTAATTCAAATGGAGAAATATTTATTTTGTGCCTTCATATGACCAAAGACATGGCATTTGACTGACTGTTCAAATATCGCTACACATGCTCAAGATTAATTTGTTCATTCTCATGTTTTGACATTTCATAGGTAGCTACTCTCGGTGAAGGTGTTTCTCTGGAAGCAAAGTTGTTGAGCAGGTAATTTTTGCCTCTAAAAATGAAGCGAGTTAAAATTCATGTTTCATGAAAACTTATCACAGCGTTTTGCTTTCCTTTTGTTTTGTTGAACATAGAAATCGCTCTTATAGTTACAACTTACTTAGGATCGGCTATAATCTTATTTTTTGATATTTCTTCAATGAAGGTAGATTACAGAAAAGTAAACTTTCACTTTCTAGGTAGCAAACAATATTAATAATAAATTAATGAAGAAAATAATAACAATAGATTATATATTACATTGATCTTCCACCATTTTAGAGTTCTTAAAAAGCATGAGGTAATTGGTATATAAGAATTGATTCTAAGCACATATTGATCTAATGAAGGAGGAAGGATCTGGGACTTGTGGCATGCAAACTTTGATTGCTCCTTCTAGCATTTGTGTTACCTTTTTCATGGAAGGCCTAAGGGATGGATCCTCCTGAATACACCAAATAGAAGTCATTACCAACCTTTCCAACATCTTCCCATCATTCTTCGCCTGCTCATCATTCTCCACTAGCAGATGGAGTTTGATTTCCACATAGCAATCATAGGCCCAATCAGATAATATCTCAATCTTTTCATCCCAAGATTCATGTTCAAAATTTTTCCTGCAACAAATGATCTCCAACAACATGATTCCAAAACTATAAACATCTACCTTGGTCGTGATAGCCATTCTTTTGAACCATTCAGGTGCCACATATCCCCGTGTTCCTCTGATATCCGAAGTACATCGACTCTGATCCGACATTAAAAGCTTTGCCAATCCAAAGTCGGAGATCTTCACATTATAAGAGTCGTCTAGAAGTATGTTTAGAGGCCTTAACATCTACCTTGAATGATTTGACTGCTGGCCATGATCGCCATTCCTTTGAACCATTCAGGTGCCACATATTCATGTGTTCCTCTGATATCTGTAGTACATCGACTCTGATCCCACATTAAAATCTTTGCCAATCCAAAGTTGGAGATCTTCACATTATAAGAGCCGTCTAGAAGTATTTTTTGGGCATTATGTCACAGTGAATGATTTGACTGCTGCATTCTTCATGAAGATATACTATCCCTCGAGCAATACCAAATACTATTTGAATTCTTTAATACCAATCAAGTCTTGAACCTCCGAAGAGAAGCTTGCAATGCTAATTCCAGAGATGCTTGGATCTTGCCACATTTGATTAGATATTTCTCAGGCTTATGATACAATGAGCTGGGAATTTTTTATTTCTAATCTAAAAGCTTTCGGTGATCAATACTGCAACTGGATTAAAACTCTGATCGGAAGTGGTATGATCCCAATATTAATAACTCTTCAATTAGTGCAACATAGAACTCAGTCTGGGAGTAAACAAACTCTATAAGTAGTCATCTCATATTTTTCTTCTAGGTAAACAAATTTTGACAGTTAAGAATATCATACGATTTAGATAGTTTTATATTGGCTTTCATAATGATGACACACATATACGACTACACGACGATCTACAAATGCAGAAAGCAGCATTTGCAGTAATAACTCTTTACTGGATAACATTTCATGATTTTTGACTCATAAGCCTACGTTCTTCTATAACTGCCATCTACTAATCCTCATTACATTTAACAAAAAAACATGTAACACATTTTGTCAGATCCATTAAGTTCCTTTATCATCATCGGTTCTCTACCTCCTGCAAGCTCTTGAATATCTTTCTATAACCTAGAAAAGGAATCTGTTGAATAATTAAGAAAATCAGCAAAAGCCAATGTTACTACTAATAAAAAAAGAAAAAAAGAAATATACAAGTTGAGCCAAAGAGAGTCTTGAGGTATACTTCTTTCACCAAACTACTCAAATCAACTTCTAAAAAAAAGTTCAAAGTTACTTTAGGATCATATCGAAAAGTTAAACTACGTATTTCTCAATTATATAGGCGTTGCACTTTGTGCCCTTGGGGCTAGAACAGTTGTTCGAATTGGTCAAAAGAATAGTAACTTAATGTTAAGCCAGGGTCGATTGGTAGAAGCACTGTGGAACCCTATAGTAGTTCGCCTAACTGACACAAAATCTCAACGGAACTCTGTCTCAGGTTGTCTGTGATAACAATGGCTAGACTGGAAGCTGAAGGTTTAGAATACGATATAAAGTGGTAGGTCAATCAGCAGATCTTTTTACTCTCCAGGTACACTAATTCAATCCCCTTCTCCTTGCAATATTACTGATCGTACTTGAATATTATCTTAAATAAATCCCCTTTTGTTATCTATATCTATACAAAGATTTATCAATAGGAGCAAGCCACAGATAAGCAATGAACAACAACTTAACCTCACTAGATGGGTTGTAAGTTCATCTCATCCATTCTCACCTTTTTATAACGTTTATATCAATTTTTCATATTTATTAAAGGAAAAATAACAGTTCGCCTAACTGACACAAAAGCGCAGTAACAAACTTATGGTAAGACTAAAATTGTACTAATGCAGGTTTTGTTAGCTGGATTTCTCTTGAAGAATAATAAAGTTGCTCATGAAGCTCTAATGTCATCGAGGCATATTTGCGCATGGTAATAGTAAGCTTTTTGTACCCTCTTTTTCTGTACATCAAATGACTATAAGCAAGCTATTTTTGTACTCTCTCTTCCTGCAATGAATGTTGCACATATGCCTATCCTGTTAATAAATATTATGCATGATTGTATATGTGCCTCAACTCTTTCTTTTATAATCGCAGTTTAATAACAATTTGTTTGTAGATTAGGCTTACAATGAATGAGATGTTCTGACATGGATTCGTTTTATCTCTATTTGTTCCAGGAAAGCAATACTGAAAAGATATTTTATTTTTGTGTAGTAGTTAATACTGCCACCAACTTTATGAACTGTATATTAACTGCTACATAAGTTTCTTCTTCTTGCTTGGCTTACTCTTATTGTTACTAGGTTGAGGGTGAAATTGATTAACTTTCGATGGAAGAAGCTGAATTTTGTCATTGAGCAAGGTAAGATAAAGTTGTGCTATGATGGATCTTCTATGGGTAATCCTGGACCAGAAGGGTGTGGATCAGTATTTAGAAACCATGATGGTGGAGTTATTGGGGTGTTCATGAATCTGGTGATGACTACATCATATAATGCAGAATATATAACAATGATAGAATCTTTGATCAAACCATATCAGCTGGGATACAGAAGAGTTTAAGGAGCATCCTCTGGAAACTGTTAGATTTGAATGGGGCAGATTGCCATGTTTCAGTCAGCGTTAAGGATTCGGTGACTGGAGCTATTAATAATCGTGGGAGATTGGTTTCTGGGTTTGGTGTTGATGTTCTTGAGGCGTTGGTTATCGTTACTCCGTTTGAGGCAAGTACTGGATTGCAATTGTAGTTTTGAATTTTGATGATTATAATATACCGCATTTTATATTTTTATCTCTGGGTATGATTTTTTTCTTTTGTCAATATGTCATTATAGTTTATAAGGATTTGTTTTTCTGAAATGTGGGATGTTTCAAAAGTTATTCTGATTTATGCATTATGGTATGGCACTGTTAATGAACTTAACTATGCTAAGAAGTCGTGTGGTTTGGAGAATTGGTAATTATTGTACAATACCTTGAAATGTATGGAATATGATGATGTTTTTTGTTTGTGAATGGAGTTTAATCAAGTGAAGGTATGAGATGTACAACTATCAAAGTAACTAAATGAACAATGTCCCTGTAAGTCAGTAATGCATTGGAAGACCTCAATAAATGTTGAAGACGGAATATTAGATCTTGCAAGAGAAATAGTTTAGGGGAATTAAAGAACAAATCAAGTTAGTCGAGGGTTAAGATATCTAGAAATCCACTAAATTCTTAGGTATTTGTCGGTGTATTAATAATTTTTCGTGTTACATACAAAGCTAGTTTTATCATCAAGTTTGCATTAGCTATTTGTATTATAAAAAATAAAAGATCGCAAAAGCCTAGCACCATTATATTATTCTAAATTGATACTTCAAGATGAAACAAATAAAGATTACTCCCATGAATTTAAATTTATAAATGTTATGACCACTCAAGAACATAAACCAACACCAAAAAGAGTGGGTACAAAAGGTATGTTATGATACACGTCCAAAGATGGAATTTGGAGCATAAGCAGGCTAGAGTTCCCACCACCCATTACAATGCAAATAATAATAATAATAGTTACTTCAGCTGATAAATCCCATGTTAATCCTTGCATAAACCAGTAATAAGTGATAAGAGGGTTGTCAGCCCAAGCATGTTGTTCATGAAAACCCCACCATAGATCTCCACCACAACTTCCATTAAGTAAGCCCATCTCAAAAGGCTTAGATGTTAATAGAAAAAACAAATCATAGATTGGTACGTAAATTTTATAGTTTCATTTAAAGAAAGTTGGTAGTGCCGAATACACGTAGATGTACTCACCGCGATTTGGTCACGGGAGACGCTTTTGCCGTGGCGAGCCACGACTATTACAAGTATTACATATATCAGTCAATTTTACAAAGGCAGTACCAAGGAAATGATGGGAAATTGAGGGGAAAAATTGTAATGCAGAAGCATAATACGATTAATAAGAACTCGAAGAACTAACTCTAACCAAAGAGAATTCGAACAAAGGCAATAAAATACATACACAAGGTTTAAATTAGGTGGAAACACTAAACAGGACTATAAACAACCCCGACAAGCACGATTAATATATTATCACACTAAGGGTTACATGAAGTTCCAGAGATCACTCAAACCTCACATCTATCCTTACAGATAATCCCACCAAGAAACCCTAGAAAAAAAACCCAAGAAACCCTTCCAGAGCTAAACCCTATATTTCTTAATTTTCTCTCTCTAACTCTTACTCACAGTACAAGCATATACTCTCTATTTATAGGTTTCTATTAGGTCATCTTTGAAATACGCATCACGAGATAATCCATTATTTTGGATCAAATCCCCATCAAAACAAACTTAGAAACAAACATACAAAGCCAAAGTCGTTCGAACGAGTCATGAGGTCGTTTGAACAACCATTTAACAATCATTCGGAATTTTGGCCCAAAAGATATTTTCGTTCGAATGACCTCATAAGTCGTTCGAAGGACTTCAACAAAAATTCTGTCATTCGAACGACTTCGCCACTCCTTCGAACGACTTTCCCCAGTTTTTGAGTTGTATTCCTAATAATCTCCACCTCGGCGATAAAACCATTTCTTCTACTGCATTCATCGTGTATCCTTGTCGTTTCTCAATTAAGATAATTACCCAAGTCTAGACTATTCCTAGACCCACCAATCGGAACCCATTTTCTGATCATCTTTGCAGATCGTGCCATTGCTCCATCTTGAAATAAATTTCCCTTTCAAGAAATCTCTATCGCTCCCTTGGTATATGCAACCTTCACATCTCCACCTATTGATTTACCAACAAATACATACAAGTTCCCGCTTAGAACTCCCTTCATGATCAAAGAAGAGTTCCAATAAACTTTCATTACTCCACCGTGCAAGGAGTAATTGTTACCCTTTTTATCTTACTTGGAAAGTGAAATTAGATTATGACTAATACTCGGCACATGTTGAACATCAAGATGAACTATGATGCGTCCATCGAACATCCTCATACGCATATCACCCACACCCGAAATTGGCCTTCGAGAGTCATCCCTTATCGACACAAACTTGTTACCCTCACACCTTGCTTAATTGCCGAGCCATGCCTTACGTGCGCATACATGCATTGTTGCCCCACTAACAAGCACCCGTCCTCTATCGTGACGAGAACCATAAATGGATACCACGAGGGGCGCTAATCACAATCATTAGTAGTAGCCGTTGCCAGTTTGTTAGTATCACTTTTTGAGCCTCTTGCCGAACTTGCTCCATTACCTTTCCCCGCTTTGCAATCAGATCTATAGTGACCCGATTGACCACAGTACCAACAAGTTCCCTTTCTGAACCAATTAAAGCTTGTCTTCCCACTAACCACCATTGCATTGTTTTCCCCCAAGGATACGCTACCCTTAAGCCTTCTCTCCTCGGAAAGAAGTACACTTGTAACCTCCTCAAAACTTAAGGTTTCCTTCCCATACATCAACTTAGGTTGAAGATGTTTGAAGGAAGACGGAAGAGACCATATGAGTTGAAGCACATTATCTTTATCCTCAACTTTAACTCCGATCGATTCCAATTCAGACACGACCCCGCTTAAAGAACCAAGGTGATTACCAACGCACGTACCCTCATTAATCTTAAGCATATGAAGCCGCTCCTTGAGGTATAAGCGATTCAAAAGACTCTCCGTTTGGTACAAACTTTCAAGCTTTTCCCAAAGACCCTTTGCGGTTTTCTCCTTAACCACGTTTGCCAAAACGTTCTTAGCGAGACAAAGGCGTATCCCACTCATAGCCCTTGTATCTAGATCATCCCAATCCTCTTCTTCATCGTTGTCTGCTCTTTGGGCCGTTATACCTTCAATGGAAGTTTTAGGAATAGGCTTCCCTTTCAGTGCTTTGCATAACCTACCTTGAATCAAGATATTATGGACTTGTATTTGCCACAATCCAAAATTGATCTTCCCAACAAACTTCTCCACATCAAACTTGATCGCGTTAGAAACTTAGATCTTCCCATCTTGCTACTCTTCTTGCCCCAAACCTCAATCTGATACCAATTGTTGGGAAACCGAGGGGGAAATTGCAACGCGGAAGCACAATATGATTAACAAGAACTCGAAGAACTAACTTTAACAAAAGAAAATTCGAACAAAGGCAATAAAATACATACACAAGGTTTAAATTAGGTGGAAGCACTAAACTGGACTAATACAACCCCCGACAAGCACGATTAATATATTATCACACTAAAGGTTACATGACATTCCAGAGATCACTCAAACCTCACCTCTACCCTTACAGATAATCCCACCAAGTAACCTTAGAAAGAAGAACCCAAGAAACCTCTCCAGAGCTAAACCCTATATTTCTCCCTTCTCTCTCTCTAACTCTTTCTCACAGTATAGAAGCCTTTACCATATACTCTCTATTTATAGGCTTTCTATTAGGTTATCTTCGAAATACTCATCGCAAGAAAATCCATCATTTTGGATCAAATCCCCTTTAAAACATACTTAGAAACAAACATACAAAGCCAAAGTCGATCGAGCGAGTCATGAAGTCGTTTGAACGACAATTTAACAATCATCTGGAATTTTGGCCCAAGAGCTATTTCTGTTCGAACGACCTCATAAGTTGTTCGAACGACTTTAACAAAAATTCTGTCATTCGAACGACTTTGCCACTCGTTCGAACGACTTTCTCCAGTTTTTGAGCTGTATTCCTAATAATCTCCACCTCGGCGATAAAACCATTTCTTCTACTGCATTCATCGTATATCCTTGTCACTTCTCAATTAAGATAATTACCATAGTCTAGGCTATTCCAAGACCCACCAATCGGAACCCATTTTTTGATAATCATTATGATTGTGCCATTGCTCCACCTTGAACAAAATTCCCCTTTTAAGAAATCTCCATAGCTCCCTTAGTATATGCAACCTTCACATCTCCACCTATTGATTTACCAACCAATGCATACTAGTTCCCGCTTAGAACTCCCTTCATGATCAAAGAAGACTTCCAATAAACTTTCATTACTCCACTGTGCCCGGGGTAATTGTTACCCTTTTAATCTTACTTGGAAAGTGAAATTATATTATAAGTAATACTCGGCACATGTTGAACATCATGATGAACTATGATGCGTCCATCGAACATCCACATGAGCATTTCAACCACTCCCGAAATTGGCCTTCGAGTGTCATCGCTTATCGACACAAACTTGTTACCGTCACACCTTGCTTAATTGCCGAACCATGCCTTGTGTGCGCATACATGCATTGTACCCCCACTATCAAGCACCCATCCTCTATCGTGACGAGAACCATAAACGAACACCACGAGGGACACTCGTCACCATCATTACTAGTACCCGTTGCTAGTTTATTAGTATCACTTTTTGAGCCTCTTGCCGAACTTTCCCCATTACCTTTCCCCGCTTTGCAATCAGATCTATAATGACCTGATTGACCACAGCTCTAACAAGTACCCTTTCTGAACCTATTAAAGCCTATCTTCCCACTAACCACCATTGCAATGTTTTCCCCTAAGGATACGCTACCCTTAAGCCTTCTCTCCTCGGAAAGAAGCATATTTGTAACCTCCTCAAAACTCAAGGTTTCCTTCCCATACATCAACGTAGGTTGAAGATGCTTAAAGGAAGACGGAAGGGACCATATGAGTTGAAGCACCTTATCTTTATCCCCAACATTAACTCCGATCGATTCCAATTCATAAACGACCCCATTTAAAGAACCTAGGTGATCACCAACGCTCGTACCCTCATTAATCTTAAGCATATAAAGCCATTCCTTGAGGTATAAGCAATTCGAAAGACTCTTCGTTTGGTACAAACTTTCAAGCTTTTCCCAAAGACCCTTTCCGGTATTCTCTCTAACCACATTTGCCAAAACGTTCTTAGCGAGACAAAGGCGTATCCCACTCACAGCCCTTGTATCCAGATCTTCCCAATCCTCTTCATCATCGTTGTCTGCTCTCTTGGCCGTTATACCTTCAGTCAAAGTTTTAGGTATAGGCTTCCCTTTCAGTGCTTTGCGTAACCTACCTTGAATCAAGATATCTTGGACTTGTATTTGCCACAATCTAAAATTCATCTTCCCAACAACTTCTCTACATCAAACTTGATCATGATAGAAAACTTAGATCTTCCCATCTTGCTACTCTTCTTGCCCCAAACCTCGTTCTGATACCAATTATTGGGAAACCGAGGGGGAAATCACAACGCGGAAGCACAATATGATTAACAAGAACTCGAAGAACTAACTCTGAACAAAGAGAATTCGAACAAAGGCAATAAAATACATACACAAGGTTTAAATTATGTGGAAAAACTAAACAGGACTAAAACTACCCCCGAAAAGCACGATTAATATATTATCACACTAAGGGTTACATGAAGTTCTAGAGATCACTCAAACCTCACTTCTACCCTTACAGGTAATCCCACCAAGAAACCCTAGAAAGAATACCTAAGAAACCTCTCCAGGGCTAAACCTTATATTTCTCCCTTTTCTCTCGATAACTTTTTCTCACAGAACAGAGGCCTTTAACATATAGTCTTTCTTTATAGGCTTTCTATTAGGTCATCTTCAAAATACACATCACGAGATAATCCATCATTTTAGATATAATCCTCTTCCAAAACAATTTAGAAACAAACAAACAAAGCCAAAGTCGTACGAACGAGTTATGAGGTCATTTGAACGACCATTTAACAATCATCTGGAATTTTGGCCCAAGAGCTATTTTCGTTCGAAAGACCTCATAAGTCGCTCGAAGGACTTCAAAAAAAATTCTGTAATTCGAACGACTTCGCCACTCATTCGAGCAACTATCCCTATTTTTTTAGCTGTATTCCTAACAATCTCCATCTCGGTGATAAAACTATTTCTTCTACTGTATTCATCGTGTATCCTTGTCCCTTCTCAATAAAGTTAATTACCCTAGTCTATACTATTCCTAAACCCACCAATCGGAACCCATTTTCTGTGTAGATTGCGCCATCGTTCCACCTTGAACTAAATTCCATTTTCAAGAAATCTCCATAGCTCCCTTGGTATATGAAACCTTCACATCTCCTCATATTGATTTACCAACCAATGCATACAAGTTCCCGCTTGAAACTCCCTTCATGATCAAAGAAGACTTCCAATAAACTTTCATTACTCCACCGTGCCCGGAGTAATTGTAACCCTTTTTATCTAACTTGGAAAGTGAAATTAGATTATGACTAATACTTGGGACATGTTGAACATCATGAAGAACAATGATTCGCCCATCGAACATCCTCATGCGCATAACACACACTCCCGAAATTAGCCTTCGAGAGTCATCGTTTATCGACACAAACTTGCTACCCTCAAACCTTGCTTAATTGCCAAACTATGCCTTGTGTGCGCATATATGCATTGTGGCCCCACTATCAAGTACCAATCCTCTATCTTGACGAGAGCAATAAACGGATACCTCGATGGGCACTCGTCACCATCATTACTAGTAACCGTAGCCAGTTTGTTACTATCACTTTTTGAGCCTCTTGCCGAACTTGCTCCATTACCTTTCCCCGCTTTGCAATCAGATCTATAATGACCCGATTGACCATAGCTCCAACAAGTTCCCTTTCTGAACCTATTAAAGCTTGTCTTCCCACTAACCACCATTGAAATGTTTTCCCCCTAGGATACGCTACCCTTAAGCCTTCTCTCCTCATAAAGAAGTATACTTGTAACCTCCTCAAAACTCAAGGTTTCCTTCCCATACATCAACGTAGGTTGAAGATGCTTGGAGGAAGACGGAAGAGACCATATGAGCTGAAGCACCTTATCTTTATCCTCAACTTTAACTCCGATCGATTCCAATTCGGAAACGACCCCGTTTAAATAACCTAGATGATCACCAATGCTCGTACCCTCATTAATCTTAAGCATATGAAGCCGCTCCTCGAGGTATAAGCGATTCAAAAGACTCTTCGTTTGGTACAAACTTTCAAGATTTTCCCAAAGACCCTTTACGGTCTTCTCTTTAACCACGTTTGCCAAAACGTTCTTAGCGAGACAATGGCGTATCCCGCGCACAGCCCTTGTATCTAGATCTTCCCAATCCTCTTCTTCATCGTTGTCTACTCTCTGGGCCGCTATACCTTCAATTGAAGTTTTAGGTATAGGCTTCCCTTTCAGTGCTTTACGTAACCTGCCTTGAATCAAGATTTCTTGGACATGTAATTGCCACATCCAAAATTGACCTTCCTAAAAAACTTCTCCGCATCAATCTTGATCACGTTAGAAAACGTAGATCTTCCCATCTTGCTACTTTTCTTGCCCCAAACCTCGCTCTGATACCAATTGTTTGGAAACCGATGGGGAAATCGCAACGCAGAAGCACAATATGGTTAACAAGAACAAGAAGAACTAACTCTGACTAAAGCGAATTTGAAGAAAGGCAATAAAATACATACGCAAGGTTTAAATTTGGTGGAAACACTAAACAGGACTAAAACCACCCACGATAAGCACGATTAATATATTATCACACTAAGGGTTACATGAAGTTCCAGAGATCACTCAAACCTCACCTCTACCCTTACAGATAATCCCACCAAGAAAGCCTAAAAAGATTACCCAGGAAACCTCTCCAGAACTAAACCCTATATTTCTCCTTTTTCTCTCTCTAACTCTTTTCTACAGTACAGAGGCCTTTAACATATACACTCTATGTAGAGGTTATCTATTAGGTCATCTTCGAAATACGCATCACGAGATAATCCATCATTTTGGATCAAATCCCCTTCAAAACAAACTTAGAATCAAAAATACAAAGCCAAAGTCGTTCGAACGAGTCATGAGATCGTTTGAACGACCATTTAACTATCATCTGGAATTTGGCCCAAGAGCAATTTTCGTTCGAACGACCTCATAAGTCGTTCGAAGGACTTCAACAAAAATTCAGTCATTCGAACGACTTCGCCACTCGTTCGAACGACTTTCCCCAGTTTTTGAGTTGTATTCCGAACAATCTGCACCTCGGCGATAAAACCATTTCTTCAACTACATTCATCGTCTATCCATGTCGCTTCTCAATTAAGATAATTACCCAAGTCTAGACTATTCCTAGACCCACCAATCGGAACCCATTTTGTGATCATCTTTGTAGATCGTGCCATTGCTCCACCTTGAACAAAATTCTCCTTTCAAGAAATATCCATAGCTCCCTTGGTATATGTAACCTTCACATCTCTACCTATTTATTTACCAATCAATGCATACAAGTTCCCGCTTAGAACTCCCTTCATGATCAAAGAAGACTTCCAATAAACTTTCATTACTCCACCGTGCCCGGAGTAATTGTAACTCTTTTAATCTAACTTGGAAAGTGAAATTAGATTATGACTAATACTCGCGACATGTTGAACATCATGAAGAACTATGATTCGTCCATCGAACATCCTCATGCGCATATCACCCACTCCCGAAATTGGCCTTCGAGAGTCATCGCTTATCGACACAAACTTGCTACTCTCACACCTTGCTTAATTGCCGAACCATGCCTTGAGTGCACATACATGTATTGTGGCCCCACTATCAAGCACCCATCCTCTATCGCGACGAGAACCATAAACGGATACCACGATGGGCACTCGTCACCATCATTACTCGTAATCGTTGCCAGTTTATTAGTATCACTTTTTGGGCCTCTTGCCGAACTTTCTCCATTACCTTTCCCCGCTTTGCAATCAGATTTATAATGACCCGATTGACCACAGCTCCAACAACTTCCCTTTCTGAACCTATTAAAGCTTGTCTTCCCACTAACCACCATTGCAATGCTTTCACCCAAGGATATGTTACCCTTAAGCCTTCCCTCCTCATAAAGAAGTATACTTGTAACCTCCTCAAAACTCAAGGTTTCATTCCCATACATTAACGTAGGTTGAAGATGTTTGAAGGAAGACAGAAGAGACCATATGAGTTGAAGCACCTTATCTTTATCCTCAACTTTAACTCCAATCGGTTCCAATTCGGAAACGACCCCGCTTAAAGAACCTAGGTGATCACCAACGCTCGTACCCTCATTAATCATAACCATATGAAGCCGCTCCTTGAGGTATAAGCGATTCAAAAGACTCTTCGTTTGGTACAAACTTTCAAGCTTTTCTCAAAGACCCTTTGCGATCTTCTCTCTAACCACGTTTGCCAAAACGTTCTTCGCGAGACAATGGCGTATCCCGCTCACAGCCCTTGTATCTAGATCTTCCCAATCCTCTTCTTCATCATTGTCCGCTCTCTGGGCCGCTATACTATAAATTGAAGTTTTAGGTATAGGCTTCCCTTTCAGTGCTTTGCGTAACCTACCTTGAATCAAGATATCTTGGACATGTATTTTCCATAATCCAAAAATTGATCTTCCCAAAAAACTTCTCCTCATCAAACTTGATAGCGTTAGAAAACTTAGATCTTCCCATCTTGCTACTCTTCTTGCCCCAAACCTTGCTCTGATACCAATTGTTTGGAAACCGAGAGGGGAAATCGCAACGCGGAAGCACAATATGATTAACAAGAACTAGAAGAACTAACTCTGACCAAAGAAAATTTGAATAAAGGCAATAAAATACATACACAAGGTTTATATTAGGAGGAAACACTAAACAGGACTAAAACCACCCCCGACAAGCACGATTAATATATTATCACACTAAGGGTTACATGAAGTTCCAGAGATCACTCAAACCTCACCTCTACCCTTACAGATAATCTCACCAAGAAACTCTAAAAAGAATACCCAAGAAACCTCTCCAAAGCTAAACCCTATATTTCTCATTTTTCTCTCTCTAACTCTTTCTCACAGTACAGAGGCCTCTAGCATATATTCTCTATTTAGAGGTTTTTTATTAGGTCATCTTCAAAATACGCATCATGAGATAATCTATCATTTCGGATCAAATCCCCTTCTAAACAAACTTAGAAACAAACATACAAAGCCAAAGTCGTCCGAACGAGTCATGAGGTCGTTTGAGCGACCATTTAACAATCATCTGGAATTTGGCCCAAGAGCTATTTTTGTTCGAACGACCTCATAAGTCGTTCGAAGGACTTGAAAAAAAATTCTGTCATTCGAACGACTTCGCCACTCGATCGAAAGACTTTCCCCAGTTTTTAAGCTGTATTCCGAGCAATCTTCACCTCGGCGATAAAACCATTTCTTCAACTGCATTCATCGTCTATCCTTGTCTCTTCTCAATTAAGATAATTACCCTAGTCTTGACTATTCCTAGACCCACCAATCGGAACCCATTTTGTGATCATCTTTGTAGATCGTGCCATTGCTCCACCTTGAACTAAATTCTCCTTTCAAGAAATATCCATAGCTCCCCTGGTATATGCAACCTTCACATCTCCACCTATTGATTTACCAATCAATGCATACAAGTTCCCGCTTAGAACTACCTTCATGATCAAAGAAAACTTCCAATAAACTTTCATTACTACACCGTACCCAGAGTAATTGTAACTCTTTTTATCTAACTTGAAAAGTTAAATTAGATTATGAGTAATACTCGGCACATATTGAACATCAGGAAGAACTATGACGCATTCATCGAACATCCTCATGCGCATATCACCCACTCCCGAAATTGGCCTTAGAGAGTCATTGCTTAGCGACACAAACTTGCTACCCTCACACCTTGCTTAATTGCCGAACCATGCCTTGTGTGTAAATACATGCATTGCAGCCCTACTATCAAGCGCCCATCATCTATCGTGACGAGAACCATAAACGGACACCACGAGGGGCACTCGTCACCATCATTACAAGTAGCCGTTACTAGTTTGCTAGTATCAATTTTTGAGCCTCTTGCCGAACTTGCTCCATTACTTTTCCCCGCTTTGCAATCAGATCTATAATGACCCGATTGGCCACAGCTCCAGCAAGTTCCCTTTCTGAACCAATTAAAGCTTCTCTTGCCACTAACTACCATTGCAATATTTTCCCCCAAGGATACGCTACCCTTAAGCCTTCTCTCCTCGGAAAGAAGTATCCTTGTAACCTCCTCAAAACTCAAGGTTTCATTCCCATACATCAACATAGGTTGAAGATGCTGGAAGGAAGACGGAAGAGACCATATGAGCTGAAGTACCTTATCTTTATCCTCAACTTTAACTCCGATCAATTCCAATTCAGAAACGATCCCGTTTAAAGAACCTAGGTGATCACCAACGCTCGTACCCTCATTAATCTTAAGCATATTAGGCTGCTCCTTGAGGTATAAGCGATTCGAAAGACTCTTCGTTTGGTACAAACTTTCAAGCTTTTCCCAAAGACCCTTTGCGGTCTTCTTTCTAACCGCGTTTGCCAAAATGATCTTAGCGAGAGAAAGGCGTATCCCGCTTACAGCCCTTGTATCTAGATCTTCCTAATCCTCTTCTTCATCGTTGTTCGCTCTCTTGGTCGTTATACCTTCAATCGAAGTATTAGGTATAGGCTTCCCTTTCAATGCTTTGCGTGACCTACCTTGAATCAAGATATCTTGGACTTGTATTTGCCACAATCCAAAATTGATCTTCCCAACAAACTTCTCCACATCAAACTTGATCGCGTAAGAAAATTTAAATCTTCCCATCTTGCTACTCTCCTTGCCCCAAACCTCGCTCTGATACCAATTGTTGGGAAACTGAGGGGTAAATCACAATGCGAAAGCACAATATGATTAACAAGAACTCGAAGAACTAACACTGACCAAAGAGAATTCAAACAAAGGCAATAAAACACATATACAAAGTTTAAATTAGGCGGGAACCCTAAATAGGATTAAAACCACCCCGACAAGCACGATGAATATATTATCACACTAAGGGTTATAAGAAGTTCCAGAGATTACTCAAACCTCACCTCTACCCTTACAGATAATCCCAGCAATTAACCCTAGAAAGAAAGCCCAAGAAACCTCTCTAGAGTTAAACCCTAGATTTCTCCCTCTTCATTCTTTAACTCTTTCTCAGAGTACAGAGGCCTTTAACATACACTCTCTATTTATAGGCTTTCCATTAGGTCATCTCTGAAATATGCATTACGTGATAATCCATCGCTTTGGATCAAATCTCTGAAACAAAAAAACAGAGCCGAAGTCATTCGAATGAGTCATGAGGTCATTCGAATGACTATTTAACAATCCTATGGAATTTTGGATCAAGAGAAATTTTCGTTCAAACAACCTCATAAGTCGTTCGAACAACTTCAACAGAAATTCTGTCATTCAAACGACTTCCCCGGTCGTTCGAATGACTTTCCCCAGTTTTTGAGTCGTATTCCTAACAGGAAATGCAGGCAAAGGGATTTTATACATAGAAAGCACCGGTGAAGTCTTGGGTACTTATAACAAAGCCGTTGGTCATACAATGAACTATATAGCGAAGATCACGGCAATCATATCAGGTGTTCAAAGAGTTGTTACAAAAAGGTGGCAATATTTGTGGGGGGTATCTGATTCTGTTGCGGCCATTAAAGCCTTCACCAATGTCAAAATCCCTTTGGCACTTAAAACTGCTTGGGACCTTCTCACTCCCCATATTCTGCATATTCAGTTTAGCCATGCGTTGAGGGAATGCAACTTCTCGGCAGACCATCTTGCAAGAAGAGGCTCAGACCCCAACCATCCAATGAAAGAATGGAATGATGGCAAACCAAAATGCCTACAGCAAATTGTGGATCAATCTACTGACTACTATAGACTCAAAAAATCATGATGAGATGGCCTGATTTATCTTTAGGTGTCCATGTTGATATTTACATATGCTTTATAATAAGACAGGGTCTTCTTCCTCCTCACTAGTATCATGTACTAGAGGGTAGCAAGCAGATCCCACCCTACTATAACTATCTTTCCCATATATTCTATTAAATATTTGCAAAAAAAAAATAGAAGTCCATTTTACAGGAATATCCCAAACTTAAACTAATATTATATACTACTAAATTTGCCAATCACTGTTGCACAAAAATTACCCAACTAAAGTTTTAAAACGAAATAGAATTTTCTGGCGTACTAAATGAGGAATTTCTGATTCAAAATTCAAAAATTGAAATGGAGAAAATAAATAACAATAATTATTATAGAGATTTGAACCGTGATTTAAAATCTACTAATTGGAGAATAGTAAAACATAAACAGTGATAAGATACCACTAACATTCTATTCCAGTGAAAGAATAAGATATTAGCACAGACCACTTGACAGAGGGATCCAATAAAAGTTTAGATTGATTTGTAGAGATCCCCTTTGCACATAACACATTTTCACCTATGTTATGAGATACAAATAATTCCTTTTTCCTCTCTCCCTCTAGTTTGGTAAAGTTTTTAAAAGAAGAAAGAGTAGAGATATTTATAGTACTGCCCAATAACTGCAAATATTTATTAAGATACGTGTTAGCCACCCTTGGTTTTTAAACTGAGACATCTTTTCTCTTCCTCCAATCAGGAAACTCATGCCTTGCGGTAATTGCACCCCAATCATCACTACTCCCATTTAAAAAATTTCATTAAGATAAATTTCTCTCTTTCCAACATATTTTTTCATCAGAATCTCTCAATTCGATAGCAATCCTAATTAATTTGTCTTCATACTCACATAGAAATCGTACATCTTATCAAGCACATTTTCCCTAACCCCTAACAATCGTTTCTTTTTATTTAATTTTCTCCTAACTTCTTTTGCTTTCTTTCCTACCAGTTGATCTTGATTACTCGAATATTCAAACTCCTGCCAATAGCAATTTAACAACAAATCACTATTCCTGCCCTGATTCCCTAATTTGATCAACCCTATTATTTATCAACCCTCCAGAAACATATCTACAGAAATTATTCTCAAACACTCTACATTATTTTGTACACCTTGCCATCCTATCAAAATCACAATCATACTATTTAAAAATAACTGGATAGATATACCAATAAGAACTGAATTTCAAAAATCAAAATATTCTACCATAATATACACGATTTGAGGTGATGATTAAGGAAAATACAACCAAAAATATTATTCCAATAATTTCAATAAATGAAACAACACCGAGCTTTAAAACCTTTTGAATATTTTTAAAATAATTACATTTAAACAAAGTAAGGTGTCCAACAGCGGCACATCTAATTTCCTCGCCCCCATAAATCTTATCATCATCCTCAACTATCTCGTTAAGAACAATCTCTCTCACAACAATCTTTCGAGCTTCAGGCTCGGTAATCATATTACAAAAAACATCACACTAAGAATGGGGATCAACCTCTATTTCCTTCTCTGCTACATTCAAACCTTCTACATGAAAAATAGAGGTTGGTATTTTGGCATCATAATGAAGCACTAGGAAAATCCTTTCACAAACTTCAGTAATTTATATCGCCAATTGCTCCTCAGCCGCATCGAGAATCCTTTGGGAACGATTTCTCACTATCATTTGTATACAAAAACTATAAAAATTCACACATCTATTTATAGAATCACAATAACAGAAAAATCATATCAAATCACTAATTTAAAGGTAAAAAATATAATAGATAAACATTGACCGCTAGATATTTATCTAAACCAATTTAGATCAAAATATTTACTAATAGAATACCATAGTAAGCACAATTTCAAAAAATTGTTCAAGGAAATATTAATTTTACTTATTACAAGGAAAAATACATAATACTAATTTTAACCAAGGTAGCCATCTCCGAGTGTTGCCTACATTCAACATCGATAACTTGGTCCACCTACAAAATGACTTACTTCACGAGGCACTAAAGGTAATCCCTGCGTTGCTATGCCTTCTTAAAAATATAATAGAGGCATAACAAATGATAGTAGCCATCATCCGCTATCTCTGTTTCACCCTCTATCATACCATAGTAAGTTGGCAGGACAGGGATAAGATTCTCGTTGGACAGAGACTGGTTTCCATAATAGAGCTGCTGGAGCTCATGAATTTTAGCAAGCATGCAATTTTGAGCTCTGGTGGTAACCATTTTTTGTTGGGCAGTGCAGAGAATAGAAGAAAGTTTTAAAATAAAGAAGGATGACTTGTGAAGAAGAAATGATCAATACTTATAGCCTTTACATCATTAATTTCTGATAATCAATTCCAATGCATAATCATTATTAAAGATTTTTATTTATGGGAAAAATAATAGTCACAGCAGATTCTAAGGGTCCAGACTATTTAATCAAATTCAAATTCAAAAAGGAGATCGACACTGAACTTCACAACTCAAGCCACTCGTGCTCTTAGTTGAGAGAGGGTGATTATAGGGACCTGTCATTCTAGCTACCATCACAACGAACTGCTATTGTACCAAGCTAACAAAATATGTAAAGGACATGCACCATAATGATGATAATACCTGTCTCACGGGCAAGAAAATAACTTGTCTTAAACCTCAAAGAATAAGGAAGTATAAGTCGAAGACACCTGTCCCATAAACTAAAAGTTACACGAACGATCTCTAAAAGTTTCACCACTCTATTCCCTAATCTAGGAGAACGTATTGATGCTCACGAGCTAGGGAGGAAATCTATAAATAAGATATGAATGATAGGGAACAAATATAAGTTTTGGGAGATATATGGAATATACGCAATCAGTATAAATCCAAAGCACTAACTTTTGTAACTAGCAATATCCAAGAAATAAATATATTTTTCTAAATCCTTGTGCTGAGGTAGTGGTTTTTACCTATTCAAAGGTTTCCACGCTAAATTAGAGCTACTTTAAATTTCAAGTTTATAATTATTTGCGTTCCAGGTACATTTGGTATTAAAGACTAATTCGAGCTATGAATTTAGGCCATTATAGTAAGAAAATTGCCCTATGACCTAGGGCCCTTTATATGATTTAACAAAAACCTCAAATAATAGCGTTCTCTATTAGATGATGGGACTGTATAAATTTTACCAATACATTGAAGTTTACTACTACATCTTTTCCAAAAATTTCCCTAACTTCCAGATTCTAACAAAAAAACCCTTGTTCTTTTCAAATATATCTATAAGCTTGCGAAAAGGGTCGTAAAAAAATAGTTGTAGTAACTATGCTCGTCCAGCGCTTGGAGGTAGATAACTTTTAATTTTATGTTATATTATGCGATAAGCCTTAAATTTGTAAATACTACTTGTAGGATACCCGCCTAATTTTGTACCTCGAAATGGCTTAACATTAGATCTTACACCAAATGTACCTATGATAAAAATTAGTGTAATGCATGAAATGACACAAGTAATTTAGCATGGAAAACTTTTGAATAGGTAACAAAAACCACGACCTCAAGTTGAGAATTTAGTAATTGTAACTTTTATTGTTTGAGGATGATAACTTATTACAAGTAATCTCTCAAGTTAAAAATGTTTGATCTTGAAATAAGAATTCTTGCGGTGTTTAGAATCTAGAAATTCCAGTGTTAAAATCTCAAAATTCTGGTCCTTATCTCCTCTGGAACTTTTTCTTTATATAGACCATTCCTGCAGTTTGTTATCGCGTAGAAGCACATTTTCCTGATAATGATGTAAGTGGTAGTTGAATGCGTAACTGTTAGTTCATGGGAGGCAGATATCTTGGACTTGTTTATATTTTGTTGTAGTACTCGATCCACGTTCTATAGCAGTTTGTGGTCAAGGTGTCAATGCTGATTGTACATGTCACGTGTGCAATACGTGAGTCTAATATTAAATTAGTTCAAGTTTGGACTAGATCGAGGGATAGGTACCTGCAATCACTCCCTCGTAACTGAAGGCACAGGTGGCTTTAGTTAAGAAACAAAAATCTTGTTAGAAATATTTGTTAAAAGTTAGAAATGCATGATGTAATTTGACTGGTTGGGTACTTGGTATTACTTTATGAAAGACTATATCTGGCATTTATGGTAGTGGAAAGGATTGATGCACTTAACATTTAGTTTTCCCAGTAAAGGTTGTTCTTTGAATGATGACTGCTTTGGAAATCCATCATCGCATTGAATGCAAGTTTGGTATGAATAGTAACTGTACTATAATGTCTGTTATCTCTATGAAAGTACCTTATTTAAGTGAAAATCTCTTGGTATATTATGTCTGGAGAATGGTGATGACCAAGTGTCAGATATATGAGCGAGGTTTCTTATAGAGTTGCAGAAATTATAGCTTCAGTACTTTAGCAACCAATCGTTAGAGATGTCCACGCCCATACCAGTGCCACCAATATATTATAAGATGATGGAGGAGAAAGCGGCTGAGGCTGAGGATGATTACTACTACATGTGGTGGTTCCACTGTGTAACTTTATCTGGGGAGCAGCATCGGGTATGCCTTCACTTGTTGGCAAAGAACAAGGTTAAGGAGATAGATGTGGAGGCCAGCGTACATAGCAGGAAGTACTGCCAATATCTTGCAAGGGATTGGGTGCTATAAAAGGAGAATCATCCTCCTTTTTCTACTTAGCGGAGGTTGTGAGGGTTACAGAGAAATAGACGGTGGTGGTGGAGAAGGGAGACGGAGATTGGAAGTCTTCTTCCGTACAATCATCGCTCTTTTTCTTGAAAGCTTCAAGCTCTTTTCTTTTCTTATTTCCCTATCCATCATCGACCATCTAACTTACGCCACACCTTCCAAATCTCCAATTTGACCATAAAAATTAAATAAAAGCATGTAAGCTCCTGCTTCTCTAGGTTCCAATTCAAGTAGTCTCTTCCCAATATTTTTTGCTAGCTCTACATTCTTATGAAAGTAACATGAACTAAAAAGAGCTCTAAAGAGCTTTGCATCTGGTTTGACTGGCATTTTTTTCTCTATGAATTCAAGTGCTAGTTCAAGATATCCAGATCGCATAAGTAGATCAACCATACATGTGTAATGTTCCATCATAGGTGTAAAAAATGCTCCTAAACCACTAGGAAACCTCACTACTAGGCAGACAAAAAGACTAACTCTATAGGCATATTACCTTGGACTTTGCCAGACCATGGCTAAAAAATAACAAAGACTAAGAAAAACTGGCAGGTATTCTTTATTTGTGTTTTTGCCTTGGCCTCAGAGTAGTTGAAGCTTCGCTACCTCTATTAAACATCTTCTTGCAAATTGCTACGGCTTTAAACTCGTCTCTTCTTGCTTCATGGTCCACGCCTTAAACTACGCTCGAAAATCTAGTAGCTTGAACATGGGGAAGGGTTAGTAGGTGTTAGTGGGGGCTAGATAGAAAGATAGCCATTATTTTCTTTGAGTCTGCTTCCTTCCTAGGCGAATAGTATGCTACTGCTCAACCTAGGTTTAAACTACGTTGAGTCGGAGTCGGTGTAGTGGTATATTGGCAAAGCGTTACAAGTTCTTCGATAACAATAAGGACGTAAATTGGCCTGTCATGTGGCGGCCAAAGAACATTTCTTTCCTACGGTACCTACCGTTACTAATACGTCAGGATCTAGTTGTTCAAGATCTTTGGCGGGGGTTTGATTGAGGCCTTTTTGTGAGAATGGTCGACATCAACTTAGTCACCGGTCTAATGGTCAGTAAGTTCATTCAGTTAGTCAGTCCTGGTAGTGTGTATTAGAACATGCCTATCCAAAGAGGAAGGCATTTTAACTAGAAGTGTATGCCTAGGGAAAGAGGCGACACTTTTCAATCTATAGCATTCACAGCACATCGACTCGTGGGAATATCCATCAAGCTAGGACCGGTGAGGGACCCAGCTAGAAACTCACTCAATATTGAGGATAAAGAGTCATTATTTCATTATATATCTAGCTACCTCAAGAATATAAGACTCCTTTATCTATGGACGCATTACCAATACTTCACTCTGGCTAGGTACCTTCTCGCCTTATATTTGTCAGCATGTCTGGTATCAGCACTAGACATTACAAGGATCCTTTAATATTTATCCAGCTACCTCAGGGTCTTTACCTTCCCACCCTACATTCGCTTGCGTATCTTGTATCAGCAGTAGTGATACTTTGTGGTCGGTCTCTGGGTCTTGTATCGGCAGTAGTGACGCTTGGGTTGGTCTCTTCCCCAGAGTGGTCTGATGGTCGAGCACCTGGTCCTTCTTCGCATCTTTTTTACCACGATCACTCCTTTCACCCCTCATCCACGGCTGATGCCCAATCCAAAGATCTTTTATTCTTCTTTTAACTCCTACAAATACCTGCGCTTACTACTTGTTCTGGTCTATATCCTATGTTACCTGTTTGTGCAACCTCTTTCAGGAATCGAATAGAAGTTGAAGTTTGAATCTGTCTAAGACTCTAACAACTGCCACAAGTTTAGGGCCGATCAAACGCATCTATACCTATACTTAGGAGATCGTCCGATATAAGGAAAAGCTCGCACATGCTTTTCCATTACATCCCAAACCCATGTTTAATCACCATCCCATGAAATTGTTTCCCATTAACCAATGCCGCTAATCCGCGCAAATCGAAAGTGCACTAACCATAGTAAAAAAATTCCTTTAATGTGCATTATGAACGGATATTTACTATGGTAAATTATGAACCCTTTAATGTGTATTCTATGTTATTCAATGCTCAAACATAGACTGATGTAAACCATAACTCAAACTTCAATCTAAAATACACATTAAAGGGTTCATAATTTTAAGAAGAAAACAAAAAGCTTTAAACAAATGCAAAAGTAAGAGATTGGGTACATACAAATTTCTAAAAGGGCCACCACCACTACAGCAAATTATAGCAAAAACAGAAACTATGAATTCTACAAAAATATAAATTATGGTTATTTTCAGAGAACCCGATTTTAGCTCTCACCCCAAATTCTGCAACGAAATTAAGTTTAACACGAAATGCTCCGAATCATAAACACAAGAAATCGAAATTTTTAGCTATTCAGCTAGATTGACTACAAAGATTAACACCTAGGGATTTAGAAATTGATTTGAACTGAAAATTAAAAATAGATACGTGTTAGGTTAGGTTAACACCTAGGGATTTAGAAATCGAAATTTTTAGCTATTCAGCTAGATTGACTACAAAGATTAACACCTAGGGATTTAGAAATTGATTTTAGGTCATCAAAATCTAATAGAGTCAATCATCTTCTCTTTAGAAATACATGTTAGGTTAGGTTACATTACGAGTTTTGGGCTTTGAGGACTAAAGAGTTGAAACTAAAAGAGGAATCTAGAGAGGGAATATAGGAGAGAATAGTAGCAAAATAATTTGAAAATAAAATTTGTTTTTAATGAGAGAAAATAAAAATTTCCACGGACTAAATTAAATTTTCCACGGATTATATTCGTGGTAAAGAAACTACTGTATATGTCCGTGGCAAAATTGAAAAGAGCCTGTGGAAAATTTGCCTTTTTGGTGTAGTGTTTACATCTAGCTTCCTCAATTTTTTGTGGAACTAAGTTATATTGGAGGTGGGCTCAAGCTCTGTGACAACCAGTGTATGGGATTTTCTTGTAGAAGAGTTTCGATATGAAACAGTTTTGAAAATTAAAATCTAATGTAACCTGTAGATCAATCTGTAGAAATTTATGAAAACTTGTTCTCTGTAAAGTATTCCGTAAGCAATATTCGAGTTAATAAAAAGGATATATGTGCAAAAATTGTGCTGATTGATCAAATTAGAAATTAGTAGAGAAATAGAACTAAAAGAAAAATATGTTAGAATATTGAAATGTAATGTTCCGTCGTAGAAAGCGAACTAAAATGAGTAGTATAAGTCGAACTGTTATAATGTACCCCCTTACAATGTATTAGTCAACCTGCTGAAGATATATGCAAAGATGTAAAGTAGATATATGTGGTACGTTTATCAAACTGATTAGGTGCCTAGAATCGAGCTATGAGGCATCATTTTTATGTAGAATAGAATGTGCAAAAATTAAACATCGAGCAGTAGAATTATTTTAGAAATGTATAATATAGGGGAGAGATTATGAAAATAAGTAGTTAGAAATGATGATGGACGAATTTGAATGAGGTCGATGTTGAAAGATATTCAAATAACTTTCTATCCTGATCTTGGTGTTTCCAGTTATGGAAATATAGATTATACTATATACGGAATGGGGGGGGATTTGATGTTATCTCCTATATGCTTATAATTAATGCTTAAGATGAGACGTAAAGAGGAGGAAGTAAAATAAAATGGTGAGGACTCATTCTCAAAGAGCTCGTCATGTGTAGGAGGGGCACTTAGCAATAAAAGTTGTACAAGTGCTGGAACGGATCTTTGGGCAGTTAGATTATGATGTTAATTTACCTAAATCTAAAATCCAATTTGACGGGTTGGATACGAGGGGGAGGGACTACGAGATAGGGCATTACTTTTATTCAGAAATATTCCATAAATTGGTATTGAAGCCTGAAGCTCAAAAAGTTGTTATAAGGGAAATTGTTGCTGAAGAAATATTTGAGGAAGATAAGAGGATAGCTTGGGGGCGTACAGATTAGGTATGGCGCTCCAGGGCATCTTGAATGTTTTATTTGTAATTATGTATAAGGGAGCAGACTGAGTAGATTGAATAACTATATTTTCAATGTTGGGAGGCTACATCTTCTGAATCTGCTCCTATTTTGCGATTAATGTTGTATAAAACTTTAGGAATAAAAATTTGAATTTTTAAATATTATAGCATTAAAAATAGCGTCAGCAGTTCTATATGTAGTAGAAGGCGGGTGAGAGAAATCAGATTATCTTTAAATTTTTATCTTTTGTGCAAGGGTAGAAAAAGTATGATTGTGTGTAAGTATAGAGTAATCATGAGTGTGGGATGGTCAAAGAGAGATTTGGGTAGGAGAGATAAAAATGTATTTAAATATAGGATGTGGGATAATGTTGGAAAGGCATTGTCATAAAAAATATACGAAATGTCTGACATTAATTATGGAAGGGATGCCTCGGTTTAAAAACTGAGGGTGGCTTGTGTGAGCCCCAATAATTGCCAGTAGTTAGTGAGAGAAAGTATAAATAACTATTCTTTCTCTTCATTCAAACGTTTGTCAAACTGAAAAAAATAAAAATCCAGAAAGAGATAAAGGAAAGTAAGTTGCAGAGATTCGAGAGAGAGGTTGAGCGAAAGCAATCATCGTTACTATAGGGAAAAGGTTGTTGTCGGAGAGCAGAGTCCATCATTTTACAGTGCCGTATCGAGAAGGGGATTGAGCACTGCTCCAGACTCTTATACAGATGTTGAAGGTTAGTGGTTGTGATTGATTGTCATGATTTGTGATTATAGTGTGATGTTTGATGTGGAGAGTAACATATTTTTGTGTTTTTAACATTTGAAAAGTTTACCATTTTTAGTAAATCTTTGAAAAGTTTATTGAGTACAGAAAAATATTTATGTATGTGTATGATATATGTATTTGCATAATAGTATGTGTGTTATATGTATGTATAAAAGTATAGACATAAGGTAATAGTAGAGAAAATTGATTGAATACATGGACCTGTATGTAGGTTGAGGCGTGAGAAGGCTCTGTTATAGAAATAAGCCTCATCCTCAAGCCTAAACACTAGATGGAGACTTCGACCTGTTCGTGTGATTGAAGTAGTGATTGATGAGCCAAAAAATGTAGATATTGTGGGGGGTATCCTGAGAACGGAGAACCGTGATGTTGTATATGTAGATTTAGATAGTGAGAATGAAGTACAATTTCCAAATTTCCTTGATAATTTTGTGTCGTATCCTTCAGAGTTTGATGTATATAAGGAATTTTGTTAAGCCAAAAGTAGTTTGGGTGGAAAATGGGGTAATGTTATAGAACACACGGGGAGGTCGTTTAGGGGATGAACTGTAAAAAATAGGAAAGAGTATTTTTTTTTGTTGCCTAACTTAGAACAGGTGAAATCAGAGATGAGAGTGAAGGAATCGATCTTTTTTCAGTACTTTGATAGGGATGACCAAGGAGACTTGGATCAGTGATTTATCTGTTATCAATCTCAGTTAGAATTTGGGCTGATGTTTCTACTTAACAATCTTGCTAAAGATATTTTAAATACCATAAAGGCCTGTCGTGCCCGACTGAATGGGAATATGTGGGTGGTGATAAACGTTTGTGATAATCTAAATAGACTATGGGAGGAAAATGAGGTGGAGAAGAGAATAACTCCTACAGATGTTTTGAAGTATTATACTGTGAAATATTATGCAGCAACTGGAGGTACGTACTTTTGTTCTAATTTGTCTCGACCTCTGTTCTTCGATCTGAATTAAGCAGGGCGATTTTGGAATGATGATATGATATGGGTGAAAGATGATTCTCTCCAGAGAATGGACGAGGAACCTATGGAATTTATATATACAAATCTTAAGAAATGTAAGTAATAGTTTGTTATACCAAACTGTTGTAGTTATAGGTACGTTCTGTCTGTTTAACAATGTGTTTTGTTATTTTGCAGGTCCTCTATCGCAGGTGGCGAGAAGAGAATCGCTGATAGATACTGTAGCTCGAGAAGGTACCAAGCTCGAGATTGTTCTGAAAATGATTGATATTAGCAAATATAAAAGATCTAATAGTAGGTCGGAGAAAGTACAAAAGTCTCAAGCCAAAAGACAAACGGCAAGAACCGGAGCTGTGTAGAAAATAGTAGCGAACGATGAAGAACGTCCAGTATTACCAAAGGCTACTCTAATATCTCTGAAGACAGGTGCTGGGAGTACTACGTCGAGCAAGCTAGCTTAAAGGAACTCAAAGAGGAAGGATGTGAAGGGTGGCTCTGCCTCGGGGACTGCGGTGAGTGATGAGGTCGAGGTGAATGTGAAAAAGAGGGGGTGGATACGCCTATAGCTGTGAGCGGGGTGAAGGATGCGGAGAACAGGCCTATTGTGGAAGACGAGCTACTGGCCGGAGATAACAGGCTGAGGGCGGTAGCTCGAGGAGGTGCTGAGGAACTTAACGATTCTGCACAGTTGGAGTTGAGCAAGGTAAGTTGATGCTCTACATGATATTTGGACATTGTTTTTTGTTTTCGAGCTAAAATATGTCTCTTTCTGCTATAGGCTGCTCGCATGGTGAAAGGCATCTAACTTGGGCTTAAGGATAGGAGCTCGAGTCTGATCTAGTTTTGGAATGGGAGCGCTTCGTCACGGTGAAGGACGCGTACCGTGTGATGATGCACAAGCTCGCGGGGAAGGCGAAGAAGAACATTGAGGAAGTTGTTGCTGCTCGTGATAGCCTAGGGCACAAAGTTCTCGAAGTGGGGTACTCTGCTGCTGACCTCGAAGCCATCATAGCAGGATGCTATTTTGAATAGGCCAAAACAAAATAGGAGCTCTAGGTTGATGGTGGCTCTCTCCCAGGTGTTATAATAAGGCTAGACATGGTCTCTACTAGAACTGGCCTAGAGAATCATGAGGGAGATGATGAGAAGGTTGAGTAAAACTATTGGGAGTTTGTTTGTGTTTTTTGTGTGAGTTGAAAACTGTAAGTGTATGGTACATTGATTTGTAGGATAAATTTAAGATAGTCTAAGAGATGTTTGTAAACATTGATTTGTAGGAATTTAAAGATATGCGCCTCAGAATTGAGAATTAGAGAAAGAGCTCGTTAATGAGCAAAATGTCGTAGCAACTCTATTGGCTTCGCAAGTGGAGCTACAGGTTGGAAAAGAGCTCAAAATATTTTACTTGTATACTTCGCTACTTTAGAGCTACAAAGTAAAGTTAGAAGGAAGATATAGATAATAATGAACAATAATAACCAAGTATTTTCAGACTATTTTGGAGCATTAGAAAATTTGAACATAGAAAATGTGTACCTTAAAATAGGATGTAGATGTTATTGCCATTAGTGTGAGTTAACCTCTTAACTTGAGGGTGAAGTATAATCCCAGCTTGTTGGTATGTCAGAAACAGAAATCTGTTAAAGTTGTATAAAGCTAACTGTAGTATGTATTGATTGCATCTGTGAAGTATTGTAGAATCGAGCTTGATGATATAGGTCGAGTTAGAGACTGTTTGCTTGAGCAAACAATAAACGCTTCAATACAATCATGAGTTTGGAGCTGAATTTAATAGGATGAATGAGGTATATGAAGATAGGGAGGATCAATATGTTAAAGTATAGATCAAGTTTGCCAAGGCGACGAAGACTGTAGACGATCTATCCCGGCAAATATAAAAAAAAAGGCACAGAATTAGAGAAATTGCAAAGGGAGCTCGAATGTGCACATACTTAATTAGCAAAGTTTAAAAGTAGGATAGACTTGTTGATAGTGAAAGGTAAAGAAACGGATGCCGCTCATTACCATATCAGGTCGTTAGAGGTAGCAAAATATGAATTGCAAGAAAATGTGGTTAGTTTAAAGGGTCAATTGGCCCAGAAGGAATGCAAACTTTTGAAGGCTCGAGTTAATCTAGCTGTATCTGAAAGTATAGTCGAGCAGTTGAATGAGGCCATGCCTACTGAAAATATTGATCTTAGGATGACCCAAAAATGGTATGACTAACTGAATGAGAGGGATGGAAGGTTGAAGGTGGATTTGATAATGGCCAATTCGCATTGCAAGAAGGCCAATTCGCATTAAAGAAGAAAAAGAATGACGCCAAGGTCTCGACTGTCACGGGTGACACGGTTAACCTATCAGTTCTAATTAAAGAGTTGGTGGCTAATCCTGTTCGTGTTCAACCTCATGTAAAGAAGGGAAACAAACGTTTAAGAGAAAGTGATGATAATTTAGATGTTGCTCTTCATTGAGAGTAAGAATTAATGAGGGTGATCAAGAGGAAAGATAAGCTATTGAATAACGCTCGTGCTGGGGGAAGTGATGTAAATGAGATGGAGTTGGTGGCACTTCGTGATCAAGTGAAAGAGCTGAGGGCGATGAATTAAATTTGGCTAGATAAAACAGTGGGGGTAATAGTACTGCAAACTGGGGTGATAACATGCTTAGGGCAACGTGCAGAGCAGGACGATACTCTACACAAGGAATTGCGATAGCATTATCAGTGACAAAGAAAATGGTTTGCCGAGTTAGTCATGCTTGATTGAGAGATGATTAGCCCGGAAGAGGTACACTCGAGGGAGCTAATGGTTGTCATTGCTTATTTTGTGGAAGAAATATGGGGGATTGAGTTCGAAAGGGATACCTTACATGACTGTGTAGAACTCTGAGGCTATATCTGTAATGCTGATATAGATTGAGGAAATTATTTATGCAACATGGAAATTGAGTTAGGTTCCCGACCTGTATAATTAGTTAAACAAGGCAAGAATGTTGTAGTTGTGAGTGCTTCAGAGTTTATGGATGCATTACCTCCTGTATAGGGGAAAGCGCAGCTGACCTCCCATAAGTAAAAATGATCCAGTAGAAGTTACCAGTTGTTTATGTAGTTAGAGACATGAAAAGAAATAAAGCTAGTTTTAACTTTTCTTTATCTTGTGTCTGATAGAGATCATTGATTGAAAATTAGTATTACCATTATTTTAATCGCTGATACATGTATAGATGGGCGATTGAAAGCTAGTATGGCCTTTGCTTTAATCTTTGTATAGATGGTCGACTGAAAGCTAGTATTACCTTTACTTTAATCTGTGTATAGATGGTCAATTGAAAGCTAGTATTACATTTGCTTCAATCTATGAGATTTAGTAGATTCTACATGAGTAGAGAGTAATGTGGGAAAAACTTAAAAGTTTTCATTGAGTAGAATAGAATCTACACTATTTGAGATGGAAATCTCACTTTTGGAATGTAAAGAATGATAATAGAGTAATCTGTAATGGATAAACTAGGGATTTAACGACAATATCATTTCTATCGTCTAGTATTCTAAGGATTTCGGATATGGACGCCTTTCTTTGTCATGAGGTAGTATAATCCAAGGCTAGTGTGGCCAATGAATAGGAAAGGAACTTCCCAATTTTCTGTGAGCTTTCCAACTTGTGGTTCTTTTTTGCTTTGTAGGATTTCTCTGAGGATGAGATCTTCAATTTGGAACTCACGGCTCCAGACTCTTCTGTTGTACGAGCTAGCCATCATATGGTGATATCAACCTAGGTTGACAATAATGCATTCCCTAGTTTCATTAATCCATTTCATATTGCAGTCTAGCTCGAACTCATTTTCTTCGCCTATTAGCTCATGATCTTTGATAAGATGGTAGCACGCTATTGGAATGATGGCCTCTGTGCCATAAGCCAGGAGAAATGAGGAACAACTAGTTGATTGTCTTGGTAGTATAGTATACCCATAAGACGTGAGGAAGTTCCCGTATTTAATTGTCTTTCTTCTATGATTAAAGCTTTTTCTTGATTCCATCCACTATTGTTTTGTTATTGATTTCGGCTTGTCCATTGCCTTGCAGAAGTATGGATTGGATGGGGAATGAATGATGTTATGTTTTCTTAGGAAGGCTACGATCTTTTCTCCAATGAACTGCGGCCCGTTATCGATCAGAATCAGGTGGGGGCATCTCAACCGTATGTTAATGTTTTCCAAGATAAAAGAGATGACCGCTTTTTCTTTAGTTCGACAAAAAGGAACTGCTTCCACCCATTTTGTAAAGTAATCTGTTGTCACGAGTAAGAATCGTCGGTTACCTGACTTATTGAGAAATTTCCCCACGAGATTGAATACCTACCGCTTGAATGGCCAGAATACCTTATTGGCATATAGTTCGAGTGCAGAGGCTCGTATCATGTGTCCATATCGATTACATGTCTTGCATCCTCGTGAGTATTCTTCAGCTTGCTTGCGCATTATTGGCCAGAATACTCCTTGTGTAATTACTCTATTTACAAGTGATTGACCTGCAGCATGGGAACCACAAGTTCCTTCATGTAATTCCTTAAGCATTCGATCAGCTTTCTTCTTCGAGAGGCACTTGAGATAAGGCTCTGTCACTGATCGGCAAAATAAACGGTTGTTCTAAACTATAACACACTTTGAGTTTTCGATCAACTGTCGGGGTTCTTTTGGGTCTGCTAGAAGGGACCCCATACCTTTATTCTTTGGGCCGAGGTAAGCAATAAAAGGCTTCTGTCGATTGTCGTCTTCCTCTTCATCGCCCCTAGTGTTGGTCGTGCATGAATATAGAGTGGAGATCAATATTGGGGGTGGACATCACTTCAATTTATAGATATCGTGATTCAGGACCCAAGACCCCGGCAAAATAAACCAAGGAATCTACATGTTTATTCTCGCCACGAGGTAAATAGTCGAGAGTAGCTTTTTCGAATCTGCTCATCCTATCGGCAATGAGGGCTGCATATTTGATTATCTTGCCATTTTTCTTATACTGTTCTGAGTAATAGTGGATTATGAGTAAGCTCTTAAGACCACAATTGAAAAGAAAGACGTTTGAGGCACCAAGTGCAGGACCAATGGCCTTCAATCCTACAAAAGTTACCAAATCACCTGGTGAACAAGGGAAAACCTCAGATTAAGTTGATACAAAGCGGGTCCGCAACACTGAGAATCTGGAAGATAGTTATCTCTCCAGGTCTCTGTTTGTTACTCCTCTAGATGTCCCCGTCGCTGAACTCGAGGTCCCTGTGGTGATAGAGAAAGATGGTAATGTTGGGAAGGATAAAGCTTGTGCTAAAAAGCTTGAAGATATTTGCAACATGCTGAAAAAGAAACACGTGGAAGCCAAGGAAATATTGGTCCGTGCAGTAGTAAACAACAACAATCTGTTGAAGCTGAACCACCCCATCCACGAAGACAAGATCAGTATGGTTCAGAGATTCGCATCTCTCAGGATGTCTAAGGAGCTTCAAACTTGATTCACTGATGCAACAATTTGTAAATAAAGAGACGAACATATGGGGTATATATTCTCATCTCTCCTGCTACTGTAGCTTATGCCATCTATAAATCTAATAGGTTGTGAGCTACTTGAGGCTGTATATGTTTCACTTTGGGTCTTGTTTCCATGTTATATTAGTCTATGTAACATTGATGCTTAGTACTTTCTATCTCTTTCGAAAGAAAAGAAAAGCGTTTCTATACCTTAAATAAATAAAAAACATGGAAATTAAAAAAAACAGCGTGATTGGTTTACTACATGGAAATTAAAAAAATATCATTAGCATACGTAAAACAACGTGGAATTGGGTTTTTTATATTTCATTTCAATGAAACAAGTCTGTTATGTATGCATGATAACAAAGAAACCGCAAATTATGAAAGAAACCCAGTTAAAGCTAAAAAGACTAGAAACATTAAGAGCTTACCCATGTGAAGATAATTGTTACCGTTAAAAGCCAGCCACTCATTAAGGTCTTCTCCAGTGCGTAGATTTACTGCATCCTTCAAGTTTCCAGTACCCAATATAGCATCTAGATGTTGCAGAAGCTGTTTGCCTTGCATGTATTTGAACAATATATGGATCAATAAAATTGAATTACATTAGCCGAATAGATGTATGAATGAGCTATATATAACTGTGAAACGGAAATTTCAACCTTACTTCCAGGGGAGGCAGTCTTTTTCAGCCGAAATGTCTTCTTCTGAATCCTAAATAACATATCAATATTTTCATTAATAATGCACAAGGTGAAAGAATATTATATTTTTTGGAAGTTTAGTTTATTAAGGGTCTGCCGGAAAGGATTCCACAATGATCATCACCTAGATATTCCCTTCCTACATGAGAAAAATGCAATATTACAAAATTTTAAAAGAACGATTTTTCACTAGAACTTGAACTAAAAAATGATCTTTAGGCCAATCCATTTGACAAACAGCAGAGATAGATTGCTCGTATACCTAAAGTGGGGTCATATTGAAGTAATTACCCAAAACTGGAAAACACAATCGATAGAAGTAGTTATACTTTACACTATTTTCCTACTTCTGTCTACATAATCTCAGTTTTGGATATGTGAGCATATCAGTAATACTGATAGAAGAATAGTAACTAAATAAATTAGCTAGGAATGAATTGAAAAGGAAAAAGGCGCGGAAATGTTTGGAGTTTCAAAAAGCAATTACCTTGATTATATCGACAACAATTACACCTATACTTGCAGCTCTTTTTCTGGCTTGACGAAGCTTTTGATGTTCCTCAAGCCAGCTTCCAATTTTTGCCCTGGCAGTCCCAGCAAGAGTTATGTATCCAATACCCGCACTTTCCAAACTAACTGGAATCTCGGAAAATTCATATTTCATAGCCATAAGTCTTTGCCTAATTTTATTAATCCTTCGTTTCAAAGAATGCTGTTGTGGGCTATCACCAGTTCCCAAATCAGAACCTCCTATACTTGAAATATTGTTTCCTTGATAATCTTCAATATTAGTGGTTGATGTTCATCTCCCAAGGTTCTTCCTGTTTGAAGAATGCCGCATTAAGCGTGAAGATTGATCCCTGAAATCCATGGAAGCTTTCTCTCGTATCTGCTCCAGGTAAAATTTACGACGTTGTTCACTCTCACTAAGTCTCTCAGCTAACTTCTGCGCTAAGAGTTCAGCTTCCTCTTGGTGGGCTTTAACTCTAACTTCTTTTCTTTTTAGTTGCTCAATGGCTCGTGCCTCACGAGCTGCACTAGAAGCTTTGCATTCCTCTTCTCTTCTAACTTGAGCTTCTTATTTCTTTCGCTGTATTTCAGAGAGGCGCTGCAATTTTTTGGCTTCAAGGAGTTTTCTTCATTCTAACATAGCTTCTTCTCTTGCCATATCTTCTTTCTGCTTAGTCTTAGTTACCTATAACTTTTCAGCTCTGAATCATGAAGCTTCTAGCGCAAAATAAACTTTTTGTTCTCTTCATTTAAGAAAGTAATGAAACGGACCTCGTTAACTTTACTACTTTCATCACCAGCCTTTCTTACAATTTGAGCAAGATGAGCTTCGTGACAGGATTCACCACGTTGGTGACGAACATGCATACCCTCTCGTAACTTCATAGTGCGATCAGCTTGCCACTTCTTACCACGATTTACTTTCCCTAATGTACGTTGTAGCCTTTGTACTCTCTCATTTTCTAACTCGCTTCTAATCCTCATTTCTCGAGCATGCTTTTCTTCAGCTTCTTTTTTCAGATCCACAACATTTCTCCTCTTCTTCTCTGGAGACATTAGTTTATCATGCAAAACGCATACACGCTCTACGCTTTTTCTTCCAATGCCTGGTGAATACGATACTCGAGAAGAAACATGTAAAGGAGACGCAAGTATGTCCTCCTAGTTCCTCTTCTCTTTCCAAGCATCCATGGACTCTCTTTTTCCCTCTCTTTGATTGGAAGAGGAATTTTCCTTTTTAGAGGTTCCATATATTTGGGATTTTTATCAACCTTACAATCATGCAGAGCTCGCTTCTCCCTGTTCAAGTGTCTTTGGCCAAGACCTAAATCTTCATTATGCTTCCTTACCTTTGTTAATAACTCTCGATCATTGATTGCTATAATATTTCTTCCACAAGACTTTCTTGAAAAATTGTGAGAACCGTGATTATCTGCAGGAGCATGATTCAAAGTTTTTTCTTCACGACTTGAATACATGGTAGTTATTTCATACTGAATTTTCTTAAAGACCTCAAGTGATGAAGACAGTATTTTGACTCTGTGAGGTGAAGCTACTATTCTCCAAACCTGTAAGAAGCAGTAGAATCTTTATTTTCAACTCATAGTAGTATATTCGAGCATATAGACTTATTTTATGACTACGACTCGGGAAATAGAAGATCCCAACTGGTGATAACGGGGTTTGGATCGGGTCCTTGGTAACCTCTCCAAGAGACCTTACCATCTAGGCTAGTTGGCATTAGCAAGCATATCCTTTACCTATTAAGCAAATCCTTATTGAGCAGGGCTTCCACAAAGACAAAGGGATTCAGAGAGTCGAAGATCTTATTGAAGATCTTATGCTAAAATAGAAGAATCTGGCACTAGATTAATAAGAGAATTACCACTAACAAGATTTCAAGTCTGAAAGAATAAATGATTCAATTATTATACCTGCTCATCAATGGGTATAACAGCATCCTTGTTGTCCATATCAAGTTCCCTAATAACTGGATGGGAATGTAGAACTAATACAACAAAAACACAATAAGGAATATATAAAGAATAAAGCATATACATGGACTACGCTAGTATAGAGTATTAAGGGATTAAATTTTGTTTTGAATTGCCCTCCATGATTTTTGGCCGATTAGCCTAATAAGGAATATACAAAATTCTATCAAAAACTTTGCCTCGAAGAATGAGAATGGAATGGGCTCGGTAATTTCTAATTTCTAAGGGACCTTTGCTTCTAGTAGAAAGATTTTGGATGGAGTTTTAATCTTATACAGTCAACTTTGAGAATGCTTATGATAAGGTAAACATAAACTTCCAAAGGTTTTATCTAAAGAGAAAAGGTTTTTTCTTAAATGAGAGAAAAAGCTTTGGTGACAACTGGTGGGTACAAATTTTCACTTGTATGTGGACAGCTCGCTTCTCGGTCTTGGCTTGATGTTTGGTAGAGATATCAGCCTTTACCAATATTGCTTCTTACCAGATTTTGGCTTTGTGACTCGAAACATAAAAAGTGACTACCTTGTGTGCTAGAAAAAAAAATACAATCAACTCAAGTACATTGAACGAGAAACACCAATGATCAAATTAACACCTATTCACTATAGGGGAAATCGATTAAGAAACAAGTGGATGAAGTTTTTTCAGCTAATTTTTTGTCTGCACACATCTTATTCAGGTGTGTCTTGGGGTTGCACCTTAACTCATGAAAATTAAAGAGGACAGATGGACATGAAAACTCGGCTTTTTTATTTTCTGAGACTTGGAATAGAGTCTATCAACCACCTTCTTTTATGTAGCCCCCTATCAGTTAATATTCTTGGTATGGGAATGCTTCTTGCATCTTTTAGCATGTAATGGTTTCTTCAGACTCTTCACACATCGATCTCGGCTTTTGAGAAAGAACTAGTAAAGTTATTTGAAAACTCGCTTCATACGCTGTTGGGTGGCTCTTTTAGGAAAGATAATGCGGCATTTTAATGACAAGAACAAAGCGTCGGATGAGCTTATTCTTAAGATGTACTCAATAATATTATACTGGGCATTTATCCTGCGCAAAATATCTATTTTAAATGATGATAAAGTTTCATAAATAACCTGCAACTTTCAAGAACTGAACCCAGTAGCGTTTTCTTGACTGCAAGCTTCACAACCCATTTTGCTTCAAGAGTTGGAACAAGATATAATGCAACTATAAGGTAAGGCTTCCTTTCCTCTCTTTTCAATAAACTGTCAAGTCTTCCTTTTCCACTCCCTGGTACCACAAAACTCTCTTCTAGTTGTTCAAGTACTTCAGTTACAGCATACTAAAGATTAACTTTCATTGCCACAGCTGCACAATGTTAAAGATATTAGCTCACAATTGATCTAAATAATGTGTCATTAGGAAACATTTGAGAGAGAGAGAGAGTGTGTGTGTGTGTGCACTAGGTTAAATGTATGGAAGCAAGGTATTTATAAATCAAAGAAGATATACCCGGTTTGTAGGTGTATACTAATCATGAAGCATTGAACATGAAAGGAATCTTATAGGTTAAAGAAATTGGCACAAAAAAGCTATAAAGCATATACATGGATTACGCTAATATAGAGTATAGAGGGATTAAATTTTGTATTGAATTGCCACTACAATAATTTTTTTTATCTGGGAAGCAGTATTTATAAAGAAGATTTCTATACATTAATCAGAACACTTAATGATTTTATAGACTTATCCTAAGGCTGTGCCATCTTATAAGTTTCCTAAAACCTTGGTTACTGACGACACCTCTTTGCAATTGTATATTTAACTAAGATTTTAAATATTTATCCAATTTCGATCTTTACAAGCCTAGTCCCTATCAATTTTGCACCTAGGAAATGTTTATAGAACGCCCCCGAAACTACGTATGAACAAGGCAATAAAGGTGACTGAATGGTGATGCATGGGGCCGCGGAAAAGCCATTTGTAAAGACATAAGTGATATGTGCAGATGGTTGTCATGAATTTGTCTATTTAATCCAACCCCATATTTCGCCATGATTGTGACTCACTGAAAATTTTTATAAGGAATATTTCGAGCAGTGTTGGAATTATTTATATAAAAATTGTCAGACCAAAACCTATATACGATCATCTTCATTGTACTACTAATTGCAATTCAAATAATTCAACAATAACACAAAAAATACCAAGTCACTTGGCTAAAAATACCAATAAACATCTAAAGGCGAGATTTTTATTCCTCAAAGCCAAAATTTACCTGTTGCTTTGAAGAAATCCCCACAATGTCATCTTCAACATCATAATCACCCCTACTATTATGTTCATCATCATCAAGTGAGTCCATATCGTTTGCATCGTGCATATTATCCTCTGAGTCAAGAGCCACTATCGTTGGAAATTAGATTGAAGAGCAGCAAAGGGCTTTATTCCTCGAGAGAGAGAGGGAGAGAATCAAAACATTACTCAATCTTTCACATAACTTCTATAGAACAAATCAAGTAGAAATTATAGATTAAAACCAAAGTAGAAATAACTGCACAAAACTTCAAGGAAAAATCAAATCAAGCAAATTAGAGGTTCAAATCAAAACCTATATAGAGAAAAAGAAAGGGATCATCACCATGAACCCAAAAACTTGAAATCGCTAAGATAATTTATTCGTTCTTCTTCAGCAATATCCCAACTTTCACCGAATCTATAACTACATATAACAAAGCAATCAAAATCAGAGATCAATATTTCAATAGGGACTCAAGTCGATTTTAGATCTAGAGTAAGATAGATCAAACGTTACCCTATTATGATTAGGATAGAGCGAAGGAGAGTAAACGGAGTCTTGAATCGATAAAGAGAATTGGTGAAAGTAAGATCGATGAAAGAGGTGAACAAAGTTTTGGAAATTCCTAGAGTAGAGAGTGTGGAGAGAATAAAGGGATTTTAGCTAGAGAACAAAGCAGGACCGCGGGAGTTCAAATAATTTGCATTTTTTTTGCCACAGTTTTTATTTCTTTTCCCACGGTTTTTACCAAAGCACTACTTTTGCTATTAGTTTATTTTTGCAAGCTACCTTTTTGCCACTGTTTTACTCTAATAGCCACAAAATTATTTGTGGTAGTTTGCCATCGACAAAACAGTGGCAAAAACTAAAAGTTCTCCATGGCCAATGCCCTATTTTCTTGTAGTGGACGGCATTTGGAGAGTTATTCGGTAAGACCATAAAATATGGGGCAGCTCATCGACCCCTCAACCTTTGGCCATGTCCAACCACTTACTGATACCATCAATTTTTGTTTTGTTGGTCACTTCGACCTCTCGTTCCCTTGGGGGTACCTCGGGCTTAATGACAATATTTTGATGTTGTTGGGTTGTGCAAACTTATCTACCTTACTGCTTACGAACTAAGTCCCGTTGTCTGTGATCAGGACCGCTGAGATGCCGAACCTTGTGATGATGTGCTTCCATAGGAAGCTAATTACCTCTTCTTCTCTTATACGTGTGAGTGTTATAGCTTCAACCCACTTTGTGAAATAGTCTGTAGTGACCAAGAACCATTTACTCCTCTCACTTGCCATGGTGAGCGCTCTGACTATGTCTAGTGCCCATTTTGTGAACAACCATTGGCTTGAGTATGTATGGAGGTCTACAGCGGAGGTGTAGATAAGATGACTATGGAGCTGACATTTGTTATACTTTTATGGATATTCAATGATGTCTTGTCTCATTGTTGGCTAGTAAAGTCCTTTTGTCGCGCTAGTTCGGTCACGGACCTAACTACTGTATGTGCTTTACATACTCTCTCGTAAATTTCTTTGGAAACCATCATCACGTATTCTCCTATAATACATATGAGGTATAGGGCGTACAGGCTCGTTCGATAAAGCTCATTGTTTATTACAGTATATTTTCTTGCTTTCTTGCGGATACTTTTAGTCGCCGTTCTATCAGGTGGGAGGATGTGGAGCTCACCCAGGAAATCAATAAGTGGTCATTGTCTGTTAGATTGTTCATTTGTGGCTCTACTGTCGGTTTCATTACTTCTATCGTGTGTTCTAGTATGCTTGGCTGGTCAAAGACTTCGACTTGAATAAATCTTAGTTGGTCGCCGATAATTTTAGCTTAATAAACGAGTGTGTTAGAATGCATGTTCTCGACTCGGTAAATGTGTTTGAGGTTGACCTTCTTGAATTTTATAATTTTTGGCTAAAAGATCTCTATGTATTTGGCCATCATTCCGTTAGCCAGGAACGTCCTGTTATGCTGTTTAACAAATAGCTGTAAGTTGGTAAAGATGGAAATTTTTTTGCACACCCAGTGTCAGCGCTGAATCTACAAGATAGGGCTTCATATTCTGCCTTATTATTACTTGGTGAGAAGTTGACTCGTATGTTCTTCTCTATCTTATCGTCGCTCATAGTGACTAAGATGATCCCTAGACCTGAACTGCCAACATTAACTTATTCGTCCATATATAATCGTTTCCCTTTGTATATGATGCATCAGTTCGTCAGAAGGAGTGACTAGGTCATTATCTTCCTCGTTGATCCAATTTTGCAGTTACCATGATGGTCAGCCAAGAGATCTGCCATGACCGTTACTTAGAATAGACACCAAAGCGCCCCAAGAATTTCCTCGAAGAGACACCGAGACACCAAAGCTGCACTTCTGAGGGTTGATTCGAATTCTGTAATGCCTTAGCTTAGTGAACACGGTCTCGAGATCGGCTAGATGGCTGTTATGTAACTTGTTTTTGGCGAGCATGTCATCAATGTAAACTTCTACTATTTTACCCAATTGTTCTTCAAACATCAGCATCACCAGTCTTTGGTATGTAGATCCTATATTCTTCAAGCTGAAAAGCATCATGGTATAACAATACAAGCTCTACTCTATGGTGAAGGAAGTACATTTTTGGAACTTGACAGCCAAAAGTATTTGGTTGTACCTTGAGTAACCATCCATAAATGACATTCATTTATGATTGGGTGTATAGTTCACAAGTCTTGTTTTATGGAGCATAGGGAAACTGTCTTTCGGGCAGTTTCTGTTTAAGTCGATAAAATCAATCCAGACTCGTATAAATCTTGCCTTGGATAATTTTTAGATCTCGTCATTTATTTTTACTCGAAGTCTTGGGGCTGTTCATTGTGGCGTTTGTTTAACAGGTGTTGACTTGGTATTATCGTGCAAGCGATGGCAGGCAATGCTAGGGTCGGGTCTATGCCCAACATTTCCACGAACGATCGGGCAAATAAATATTTATATTGTTGGAGGAGGGTTATAAGGTCTGATCGTTCCTCTTTTGTCAAAAGTGAGCCAATATATGTAGTTCTCGTAGGGCCATTGAGGTTAATCTTATCGACCGGTTTTACTAGAGGCGGTGTCCATTCTCTAGGAAACATCTTTATAATTACATCATTTTAGCCAGAGGTAAGTTGTGTATCAATTTCCATATTGCTTGGATGGGCAGATACGAGGGACGAGTCCATCTTCATGGGCTCGTTCCCTATTTGTTGTTATTCCCCAATTTTTAAACTTTTTTCCTTTCTTTCTTGAATTCTCAAGGGCAACCAAGTTTAGAAAAGAGTTAGCGCAACAAATATGAGCGGTGACTTGGAAGCCTCGTATTTGGAATATTCTAAATTTTGCTGTGAAACGTATTACTATATTGTAGGATGATGGTACTGCCTTCATTTCATAGATTCACTCCAGTCCGAGGATGCCATTATAGTATACCAAATGGCTATTTACGATTATAAAGGTTATTGACATTACGACGGTCTGGCTTGTACCTGAGTAACAACTACCCTGAGGGAACACCCGGTAGACCCGTTGAAGCCTAATATCTCAATTTTGGAGGGTGTCATTCAGTATTGCATGTTCATATTTTTTAAAATATCATGAAAGAGGTGGCCATTAAGGGTAGGTCTCCTTCATTATCCGCTTGCCCGGGTTGTTGTTTTGCATGTTTCTGATCAACACCTCGACAGAGGTGGCCGTTAAGGGTAGGTGGTTGCTTTTACCTTTGTCCAAACTACCTAGATTGACATCTCACCATAGTAGCAGTCTTCGTATGGCTTGTATGGTTGTCCAAACTTAGGCATTCCTTGGACCATTCGTTAAAGTGATCATTATAGGTAGGGTTTCTTTCTTGATACTGCTTATGACCTTGCCCAGGTGGTAGGATGGGTTGTTAAGGTTGCATTATTGGTGCCACTGATAAAGGTTTTCCTAATAATTATTACACGAGGACCCTAGATATGTTGCAGGTACGAAGGGATGCATACCCTAGTATTGTAGATCGTACCAGCCAGTTGGTGGTTGACCGGTATGACTAAGCTGGTGTATTGGTCGTAGTACTGGTGTCATTGTTTGCCAACTTGTTTTAAAGGTTGCATCGGTGGTAAATGTTGTTGGACAACTAGTTGTAGTATTGTCCCTCAAGACAACGGATACGGGCTGTAAGCTGGGGTGGTCTGGGGCTCATAGACCAGTCCATATATCGGTAGTAAATAGGGATGGGTTTCAATCATTAGGCCATTGAGCACCACCTCGTGTGGCGTAGAATCTTTAACAGTTTCATATGAGGTCGGGGAACCAGCTGGCGCTTGATGTCCAGTAGCAAGATTTTCTCCCTTCTCATCGTGAGCCACCTAGAACAGTCAAATCTAATCTTCTTTTATCAGTATCTATTCTTGTAATTGCAGGAACGTAGCTTACATCTCTGCCATCGCTTGCTCCTAGGTCTAGTTTCATGTAAAAACTACAATCTTCGCGCAATTGTATAAAGTTTAGTCGTGTTGTCACAGATGGTACAAATTGTAATCTCGGAAGTCCTCTTAAAGATGATAATACGTGATTATTAGTTTTGCGCTTGACATGTCCCACAAAACGAAGGCACCACTCGACTATCTCTTGGTTTCTTCTCCCTCTTCCTCTAGAGCAGTAAGGATTTTATAGATTGAGAAGGAGGTTCTAAGAAAAGGTCCCTTCTTAGGTTACCTTCTCTCCCAATTTATAGGGAGGGTCTTAACCTAGAAGTGCTCAGGCTTACGTGATGTGTATAATTCCTAGGAAACCCCACTGGAGTCTTAGGCTTTATCTTTTCACGAGGGCGAGGCATAAATTGTTTGTCCATACAAGTTGTTTTTTTCTGTGACTCAATGATCATTAAGAGAGCTTCCCCAAAGACGTACTCGTCCATTGGTGGGAGGTCGTCCAATGACTTTCCCGCCTCGTGGTTAGTGAGAGCGTGCTCCTACAAGTTGCTTTCATCATGACTCTAGGGCCGTTAAGAGGGTTTTCCCTAAGACATACTTATTTATCGGTAGAATCCTCATGGTTAGTGGGAGGGTGCTCATACATTATCTTTTTGGTGTTGATAATGCACTTTTCTATATTTTCCCATCCATTTCATTAGGTATTAGCTAATCCTTCCAGAGTTTGCATCATGCTAAAAAAATATTCTTTGTAAGATTTGAATTTGGGTGATGATCTTACCCCTTCTTGTGTATAATGTGAAAATATAAGAGCATCCACAACAGTTAAGAGGGTGAATTGGATAAATTTTAAGGTGAATCCAATCCACCTCAATCCACCCCACAACAGTTTTCAATCCACCACAAGGTGAATTCACCCCACGTACTTCTGAAACGCGCGCATAAATGGACGTCCCAGATGAGTCCACGTGTTTAAATTTTAGCCATCTAAAACCCAGCGTAGCTCTAAACCGCGCGCAACTGCCAGCCCGGGAAGGTGGCCCTGGAAGGTGAAGAAATCGATCATCGGATTCTATGCGGTGTTGGAGAACTAGTTTTTTGAGTACTGTCGGGTTGGAATTTATCCAGTTTAAGTACAAAACTTTAACCATATTCATCTTTGTATTTCAGGGTAGAGAGATGAAAGGGCGAGTACTCTTTTGCTGTGATCAGAGATATGATAGAATGGAAGGATATAACAACATAGATTGGCAATCATGGCAAAGGTATAAGCAACTGAGACGTCCAGAGGTAAGTGTTGCTTCAGCGCTGAGCACCCTGAGGGTTCCATTGGTGTAAGTCCCATACGGCCACGGTATGCTTTGGTATTTATGAGACCGGTGTATGCGTCTGATCAACGGGCTTGATAGTGTGCCCTATGAACCCCCTCAGGAGATTATGGAATTCCCAAGGTACGATTGAGAGTTATATCAGAGTCTGAAGAATATGGACTTCTACAATGGGAACGATTATCTTATTCCCAACGTAGATTACATGACATATTGGCATCTCGTTCATCCAAATCCCAAGACCGGTTGCAGTTTAGTAAAGAGGACAGGAAATATTTGGTCGGTCAGGCGTGATCTAGTGAGGCCCGATGTACACTTGCCACCTACGTCGAGATTAGCTACGTCTTTACAGGTGCAAGACTATGGTGCTCAGGCGGCCGACGATCCACGTGATATGGGATGGTTCATGGATGTGGCTGAATCGAACGATCAACGTAGATGAATACCGATACTGGTGATGCAGGTACCATGCCAGTGTCCACCTACGTATAGTACGGATGAGTTGTGGCATCAAAACCATTGATTATGGTATGCGGCATATGAAGACTCAAAGCAACTAACTGACAGCAATACTGAGCTGAGGAGGGAGCGGAGCCGGACACAGGAGGTCATCCGATAGACTAGCTGAGATGTCCATTTTCTACTAGATAGAGCCGGTTGTGCAATGTTCCTATGACGAAAGTCTCGTAAGTGGTAGACGCGCCCGCCAAACGGAGAGAGGTCGTCTCAGTTAGGCTATGTTTTATTTAGAACTTTTATTTATGTTTTGTATAAACTATGTTGTGTATTAATATTGTTTAAACAATGTTTTATTCGGAGTTTTAATATAATTTTTATTTTGAAAATTTATGTTTTGGAAACTTGTTGTACAAGTTGCTCAACGGACATATTAACGGCTATATTTTTTTTTGGAAACTTGTTGTACAACTTACTCAACGGCCATATTAGTGGCTATATTTCTTTTGGACAGTTGTTAACTGATATATTAATGGCTATTTTTTTCATCTATAAATGTCATTCATCTCCTACATTTTCCTCCCTTCTAATTTTCTACGCTATCTTCCCTTCTTACCTTACAAACAAAACCACTATGTCTTCCTCAAGCTCCCAATCTAATTCTCAAAACCACTCTCAATCCTCCAATACGAACCAACAAGGAAACGTATTTCCTCATCAATTCGGCACATTTGATCTGTCGCAAATGCCTAACACTTCCCAAGGTCAGAATCACTATGTTCGCCAACTATTCCCACCACCCGACAATCAATTTCAATCTCAAACCCATGGATATTACCCTTATTACCCAAACCATTGATATTACCCTCAATTTGATGGGCATACGGGCTCGTACCCTCAACTGGAAAATCTATATTATTCATCTCAAATTTGTTTCGCCGGTGGAAGTTCAAGTACCACGCCGATACAAGGTACATGGGGTTTAAATGATTTAAATCTTAATACATCATCGGTTGCATCTCCGACTATTTCTTCGGTCATCTCCAAGGAACTTAATCCGGTTCTCACGAGAAGTAATACGTGGACTGATGGGAAGGCAAAGTCAACAAGAAAAATAGCATCGACACCTATTATAGTTGAGGATGTAGCTCAGGCTGAGGAACTCAATCTAGTTCTCACGAGAAGTAATATGCACGGGAAGGCAATGTCTAAAAGAAAGATGGCATCGACACCTATTATAGTTGAGGATGTACTTGAGGCTTCGGAGGATGTTCACGATGACAAAGAACAATACTCCAACTCTAAGAATTTGTCGTCCGATGACTTCGTGAATCTTGCATGCGCTTGGTCCCAAGTGTCTCAAAACCTTGCTACCGCGAACAATCAAAAAGCCGCTATATTTTGGTTTAAGGTGCGTGATTAATTCAACTCCTTCTATGTTAACCAATCGATGTGGCGATCGTACAACGGTGTTAATTGTGCTTAAAAGAGGCGGCTCAATAAGGAATGTTTAATTTTTAGAGGTATCATTTAAGACCTTGAGAGCCGACATCATATCGGTATTGAAACGAATGACTTCGTAAGTATTTCATTAATTTTCAAAGGTAAATCATACTGTAAGAGATTTTCAAACTTGATTTCTAGGAATGTATGGCAAGCCATTTAAACTTGGGGAAGCGTACAAAGTTTTGGAAACTTGCCCAAAATGGTGACAAATTCATCACATCGGCCATCCTGGCCGCAACGTTGCTAGGAAGTCAAATTTGAGTGATAGTCCGGGTAACTCCACCAATACTAATCCTGAAACACCTACATTCGGCACTCCAAATATCGTAATTCCAAATGATTCTATCGACGTGGATGCACCACTATATTCTTGTGGGGATGTACGACCAGACGACCAAAAAAAAATATAAGGCAAAAGAAGCGATAAAGTCCAGTATAGGTTTTTGGGGGAAGAGGATGCTTGAGATAAGGTCCAACATGATGAAGTCATGGAATCAGAGAGATGAGCAGAAGAAAAAGGAAAAGGAAGCTAAAGTTAGACGTTGAGAGGAACTAAAGTAGATGAAAGACACTGAGATTCAAAGGTGGCGTGAAGCGGATCTAACTAAAAAAAAAGCTTTCGACGACCCACATATGTTTAAGGTGATGACAACGGACCCAAGAAACCTACTACCGACACAAAGGCATTGGATTAAAAATTAGATTAAAGAATATTCGAAGAAGTTGAAGGAGCAGTGTCCAAGTGATGACGACGTTTCAAGTGATGAAGATTGATGAAATCCTTAGCATTAATAGTAGTTATTAAGATCTATGTAATTTTATTATTTCTATAAAATTGTTATTAATGGTTCGTAATCTTTAAAATTGATACAAAATCATAAAGCTGAAGCAATAAACTATGTTTCATTAAAGTGTTACAATGATGAAGACTTGGAAATAAAATATATTACAACTTGAACATTAAACTTGAAAACAAAATACATTAATTTAGAAAATAAACAAACAATAATGAAGACTACAATTACTCTGTCCCTTTTCGACTCCAAAAATACGCGGCAAGTTCATCTCGTAATTGGAAATGAGCTCCTTCATTTCTAATTTCACGAACCTTCTAGATGTACTCTGCCATATTATTGATCGCGTTCCTTGGATTTAAGTTCTCCTCCCAAGTATCCACAGATTTTCTAAACTCAGGATCAATGTCTATTTGCCGGATGTAAGTATGGCGTTCATCTTCAGCAATCATATTGTACAAGATTATGCATACGTACATAACATTTCCTAGATCACTAGGTTTCCAAAATCGCGCACCGTGTACCAATATTTGAAACCTAGCTTGAAATGCCTCAAAAGCACACTCTACGTCTTTCCGGCGTGCTTCTTGCATATTTGAAAAATGCTTTTCGGCATCGTTGGACAAATTTCTTATGGTTTGAACAAGTGTTTAACATCTTGGATAGACTCCATCTGCTACGTAATGCCCCATAGTGTGCGGTACCGTACCTATATTATAATTGTATGGCGGCGCAACTCCATTAGAAAAGTTATTGAAAAACCACCCTTGATACAAGACGTTCACGTCGTTGTTTGAACTGGGCACCCCAATGAATGCGTGCCATATGCAAAGATCTTGGGATGCAACCGCTTCTAAAATCACCGTTGGGATTTTCTTATACCAGGTATATTATCCTGCCAACCTGGTAGAACAATTCTTCCATTTCCAATGCATAAAATCTAAACTACCTAACATCCCTGGGAAGCCTCGCGATCTATTCACTTTTAACAAGTATAATGTATCATCTTCATTGGGAGATCTAAGTTATTGAGCTTTTAATTGTGTTATAATAGTTTTACAAAATTCTTTCAAGCACAAAATTGCCGTAGACTCGCTAATCTGAAGGTATTCTTCTTGGGCATCTTTGCCCGTACCGTAACATAACATGCAAAGTGCGCACATTATCTTTTGGTGCGAGGATAAGCCCATAATCTTGGCGGTAATTTCTCTTTGAGTAAAATAGGGGTTCAAAGAAAGTATTTGATGATAAATACGTTGATGTACACCTTCGCTCATACGGAATCGACGACAAAATGAGATACCTTTGAATCTTGGGTTGTCACCGAAGTAATCCCGGTTAAGGCTATCCTCCCCCAATATATGCTCACGGCTTTTTTGTTTGTCAATCCGTCCCCTTTTAGTACCTCCCCGCCTCCATGATGATATCACCCCTTGCTTTTTTTCTTCTACTTCTCCCATCTCAATCATAATCTTGCCATACTTGTGCAACAACTCAACTTGACGTCAGAATAGCTCTTTATTACTGGACGATAATGAAGACGATAACTTCCAATATGAGAGTATTGTGTCAGGAATGAGCAGGTCTTGGATAATTTCGTTAGACATAATTAGGCGCAATTGATAAGAAATGAAGAAGGTTAAGTTTCGAGATATAAGATGAATGAGTTGATTATAGAAGAGAGTAGAAGATGAATGGGTGCTATAAATAGAGAAAAAAACTAACCGTTTATAATCATTGAGCATCCTATTGAAGAAGTTTAATCAGGGAAAAACTCAGGTGAAATAATGGGGAACCAAGGATATTTTTTATGCAGGCTTATGCCGTCCACTTCTGAACTGTACGGAAAAAACAAGCCTTTGAAAATCTTTAAATCTCAGCCGTCCACGTGTTTTAATCCTAGACGTTGAAGTTACGCGCAATTCAGAGCTGCGCTTAATAGGAACCATTGGATGGGAGAACACGTGTTATCATCTTAAGGGAGAAGTGTATACACGTACTTCTAAACCGTACACTATGGCTACGCGTACTTTAGAACTGCGCGGCGTGAATTTACCCTCAATCCACCCACAGTGTGGAAAATCTACCCTTGGATGAATTTTTCTCTTTCCACGTCAGGTATTAACCTAGCTGCTGAGAGACGAATTGGGTGGAAAAGAGGGTGGATTTGGAATTCACCCTGCCATGTCAAGGTGCACTTAGCTGTTGTGGATGCTCTAACCCCACGTAGTTTCTTATTTTTACGCGCTTCTCCGCTTTTCGTATTCCATATATTTAGAAATCTTTGGTTTAGTTTGTTGTGAAGATATTTGAAAGTGATGGGACAAGTGCTTGCTATTTTAATCATTTTATAGATTATTTTTAAGTTAAAAGGTCAGCATTATGACCAAGGTAAAAGCAGAAAATCATATTGTATATCTCGAGTTGAAGTAATATAATCATCCATATGATTCCCTTGTCAAATCTTGTACTTTATTCCAAAACTATTCATGTTGCGCTCTTCATTCATCACTAACACCTCATACTTAGAATCTGAAAATCACACAACGAGGGTATCCTAGAAAACCAGCAATGTAGACATCTTCATACATAGCTTGGACTTTAACAACAGCAATCCCCCGATTAGGAGATCTCTTTTTAAAAGCTGCAATGGGGAAACCATTTGGGTGTTTAAAAATACCACCATAGGCTTCCCTATCAGAAGAGATACAACCATCCATATTCAAAATAACTTGGTGTATCCATGTATCCATCTAGCCAATCCATTTTATGGTTTGGACCGTTTGAAAATTGATTTAGACCCCAGTCAAAGAAGCAGGCTTTTGAGATGCAGCATTTGAAAGATTTATGTTTTTTCTTTTATCGTTAATGCTGGTTTGCTCCTATTTTCTTTGTCTTTCTCCCCTCTTATCATGCACCTTGTTACTATTTCCCTTTATTAATATAAGAAAATAAATCTTTTATGTTTTAATTGCGTGTTTTTGCTATGCAATATATACTTTAAACTCTAGTTTCATGGATAAGAGTTGGATAAATCTTCGATATCCTGACGCAGGATTTACAAAAGGCATGTATGCCTTTATAGATTGTGTAAGGGAACACCTTCTTGATACTAGAACCATTATTTATCCCAGTATGTACTGCAAAAAATAAATGATTCTAATTTCTTATAACGATATTATTATACATTTAGTCAGAGATGGATTCATAGAAACCTATAAGTTTGGTATGCGCATGGTTAAAAAGAAGTTCATAAGAATACTGAGCATGTAGAATTATTCGCACAACACCAAAATGATATACTCATGGATGACTCGGGTAATAATATATGTAACCTAGTATTTTTAGAGAGTAGTGATATGGTAAATCTACTTTTTTAGGGTGAGGTGGCCAACGTATCGAGTGAATAACAAAAACCAAGTGAAGACGAGCTTAAGAAAATTGTGTTAGAGGCCATGACAGTATTATATCCTGAATGCAAAGGTTTTACCATGTTAACTTTCATCATAAAATTATACAAGTTAAAAGTTAAACACAATTAGTCTGCAACCAATTTTACAGATCTCCATAAGTTATTTCAAAAAGTATTACCAGCAAGAAACAAAACCCCGACCAATAACAATCGTGATAGTAAGGTAATATCTCAAGTCGATTTTAATTTTGAAAATATCATTGCTTGTCTCAATGATTGTATGTATACTGGAGTGAAAATGTTTTGAAGACCAATTGTGTGGTACCTCTAGATATAAGGAAAGCACAAACATTTCTTCTAAGATACAGCAGTATTTCCCAATAATATCGAGGCTGGAAAAGAATGTATAGGTATGACTATTTTTTTGGTTATAGTTTATTTAGTTAAAGTTAATCAATTAGGTATAATACTATAATTGTAATACATGCAATTTGCGTATACTCCCCCCCCCCCCTCCCCTTTCTAGTGTACTGTGGGTGGCAAAAGACATAACATGGCATTTAACAGGAAGATTACCAGATGGAAAAATGTGACATCCTGTATATTATATAAAACGGAAGGCCTTAGATAAAAAGTATAAATATTTTATCGTTGAATATCGGAGTCATTCATTAAAACTAGCAAAAGATGGTGATTGTCCGTGTGGTATGCTCGGGTCGCCTCATAGTTGTTGGCCTGCAATCTATGTGACATACAATCTCCCTCCAAATTTATGCATGAAACCATAGTTAATAATGTTGAGCTTGCTTATGCCTAGTCCCCGACAAATAAGAAATGACATCGATGTGTACCTACAACTATTAGTTGCTGAACTGAAATAATTATGGAAAGAAGGGTATATGACATATCATGCATTCACAAGTAAAAAGTTTAATATGCGTACAATATTGTTCTGGATAATCCTCAATTTTCTTGCATATAGAAATATCTCTAGTTGTAGGACAAAGGGATAATTTACATGTCCATGTTGCGGTCCTAATATAGATTCCATGTGGCTTTACTACTGGAAGAAAAATGCGTATCCAAAACAAAAAATATGGACGCCAAATACCGATAAGGCTAAAAAGGACATTAAGGCCAATACCTTTGATAAAACAAAAGAACTTAGAGGGCCACCTTCTCGTTTGTTTGGGATAGATCTAGAAAAAATGACTTCTAAGTTGGATGTAAAATGGGGGAAAGTGCTGCCTAAAGTAAAAGGAAAGAAAAAAGATATAGCACCAAGTAAAGTTAATATGTTGGATCCTACGACATGCTTCTCCAAGCGGTCCATATTTTTTGATCTTGACTGTTGGGTGGATATCCATATTCGTAACAATTTGGATGTCATGCACATCGAGAAGAAAAATTGCAAGATTTTAGTTACACTTAAGATGAATTCACATAAATCAAAGGATGACATTAATACACGTAGGGTACTAAAGTTACTAAAAATCAAAAAGAATTTGTGGCTAAAAAGTCATAATGGGAAGGAAGTTATGTCGCTGGGTCAGTTTTGATTACCGAAGGCTGAGAATTTGTTTTTTTATAAACTTAGAAAAATATTTGTGTTCCGTTCAGTTTAGGTAGTAATTAGAAAAATATTGCTTCAAGAAATAATATGGATTTGAAAGGCATGAAGTCCCACGATTACCATGTCTTGATGCAAAATTTACTTCCTATTTTTCTTTAACATGCTTTTAGAGATAAGAAAGAGATCTGTGATATAATAATCAGATGCTTTACAAATTTCTACCATGTACTTTGTTAAAAAAAATTGATGTTAACACGCTCACAAAACTCAACGCGGGTATGAGAAGAACATTGTGTGAACTTCAGATGAGTTTTCCTCCATCTGTATTTTTATGATGATGCATTTGCCGATTCACTTAGCTTATGAGGCATGTGTGAATGAACCTCTTACATTTCGAATGATGTGGACATTTGAAAATTATTTTTAAGCTATTCAAACTTCTATTCTTTATATCTAAATAAAAGTTGTGTTATAATTGAAAATATTTTTAAAAGGTCAATGAAGACATTCAAAGATGATGTCATGAATAAAGCCCGCCCTAAAGGCTGTATTACGTATGCATATCTTTTGTAAGAGACTTTAGCATAGTGCACTGAGTATAAAGGTCTGGGAAATTCATACATCTTAAGAAAATTGCAGAAGTCTTTAGATGGATTTCTTTTTGCTCCTCCTGATTTATTCAATGTTATCGACTACAATGAAAATGATGATGAGGGTGGACCAGTTCGCTCAAGCCAAGAATTTGGCATAAAAGGTATTGAATACGAACAAGCGTTTGTGAGAGTTAAAGAATCAACCTTGTTATGATACTTAGAAATGGTATATATTAATTCGTATAGGAGTATTTATAAATAGTCCTCCTTTAGGGCTTCTATAATTTGTTTTTATATTTTGATACTTAGGGGTTGTTTGTTTCTAAGTACTGAATGCTGAACAAGGTTCTGATTGTTGACTGCCTAATGGCTTGAAGTGTTGACTACTGAATGAGTTAAAGTGCTGAATATTACAGTATTTTATATTCCAAAAGTGTTGAATACTAATAGATGTCTTAAATAGCCTTGTTATAAAAATAACACAAGTTGCATTATTGAACTTTAAATGAAATAACTTGAACGACTACTACTATTACCACCACCATCGCATTTCCATCACCCATACATATTTCTCAATCCCTATAATTTTCATAATAGATGAATGGTTGATTGTGCGTAGGTTAGAGCGAGAGATAGAGAGTTTGCAAACTTGTAAATGGGTGAGAATTGTGAGGGATAAGGAGTAGAGAGAGCGGGAGAGAGAAAAATATCTTTGTTATGATTTTTTCTTGTCTTTTATCAAAGAATGGATTTTTTATAGGTGATATGGGGCAAAATAGGGAGAAATATAAAAGAGAAATGCAGAATGGCTAGTTAGCTAGTCAAAATAGCTTACTAGTTTTAGCTTTCTGGCAACTACTTACAAGCTATTAAGACAAAAAAGAAACACCACTTCAAGTGTTTAATACACCTATTAAGCACTTCAGTAAGCAGTAAGCCATAAAACAAACACCCCCTTAGAGACCACAATAACTTCATATAACTCTGTAAGTTAGCAATAAGAAAGAGGTCAGGAAAGTACAAAATTGCCAGTGAAGAAGAGTTCATACTTTGGTTAAAAAAATAGGTACATTTAAAAGTTGTAAGATTTATGTATTGCAAATAAAAGTACAATCATGCCAATCAAATGTTTTAAAAACTAGATAACTTAATAATTTGGCTTTGTGTAATTTTCTTTACAGTTACAAACTGTGGAAAATGTCGATGCCAATTTTACTAATATTGTAAGAGGGCCATCATATTACTGTAATCGGTACAAAAAGTATAACATCAATGGGTTCTTGTTTGCAACCAAAGATTATGAAGTAAGAAAAATATATTAAAATAGTGGTTAGCACTAGTGCTATGATCACCTTCTGATCAAGTTGTAGTGATAAAAATACAAAGGACGAATCTACTGTATACTACGAGGTTATGGAGGACATCATCGAACTTTAATATTGAGAAGGGTATAAGGCTATCTTATTCAAGTATGATTGGGCTCAGATTGCACAAAATGGTGTAAAAGTAAATGTAGAAGCAAACTTAACATTGATTAATATGTCTAACTTATTTAGATCTGATCATACTGCTGATAAACCATTTATTCTTGCTAAACATGTTACGCAAGTGTTCTATTCCTAGGATCCAAAATATATATATGGGCACGTAGTTTTAGGTTCCATCAAAGGTTCATGTTGTTGATGAGGCATGCCTTTTACCTGATAAATGTGTTTAATGTGACTCTGATATTAGTCCTAGTAATAGGGAAAGTTATATTAATGGGGAACACATATTTTGCCATTTTGAAGATGTTCTTGTCATAAAAAGGCCGAAGAAACAAAGACGTTTAAGGTAATAACAAAATCTTACGTGGTAGTCCTATGTGGTCCATCTTTCCTATAATTTTTATTATTATCATTTGAAATAAAAAAATATTGTCTTAAATTTACATTCGTTGTCCATATTTCTTAAAATTTATATTTCATTTATATTACCATAATTTATATGATGTCCAATTATGTATTTGTTTAGATTAATTAGTTAGGCTCATTACTTTAAATATTGCATTAAACTTTGAACTTTTAATTGAAATTATTATATCGTCAACTTATAGGTTCATTGCTTTAGCTATAAATTTATTTCATAGGTCATCATACTACACAGTCATTCAATACCGATTTAGCTACTACGGATACTGCAGGTAAAATTTGTTATATAAATCTTTGTGCAAAAATTTGTATTATTACTATAAATGTGTAATTATTCTTTGGTGTGTGTGGAAGCACACCTTCTCCTGCTTCATCAAATTTTAGGAGATGGGGTTCATCCCGAGGATCAAACCTTTACCTGATGGGAAAGGAAGAAAGTTATAGTTAATTCATGGGTTCAACCTATTCGTAGGGTGAAGTCATTCTCAACAACTATTAGAATTTTTACTCGTAACCATATCCCTATTGACACGTTTGAGCATTGGCCGCACCACCAATTGACACGACCCCAAGAACAGGTGTAACCGTGGCAAATAACTTTAGCCTCGGCCAGGACGGTAGCCGTTGAAGCTAATTATGGTATTGAACCTAGATGAATCTAGGAATAGAAGGGGTATTAGTAGTATGTAATTGTATTTTCAAACTAACATTTTCCTATGATCCAAGCTGTGGTAATTGTTATGATATTGCAAAAGATCGAGGCAAACCACCAACTCTACAACAAATCAAACACTAATCAGGAAAAATTGTTAATTTAGAAGTTTGTCAGATGATTTTATTTCTTATGGTTATTTTGAGACATAGAAGGGGAGATATTCTCCATAAAAAAATAAAATATTGTTGAGTTCTGAAGAGAGCACTGGCAATGAAGGAGTTTAGCATAACGTTTTATCACTTAAGATTTTTCTGGGGTGCTACAGAAAGAAGTATTCTTGAGAATTCAGTGGAAAAAAAATAAAATAATGTTAACTTCTAATAGAATTCTAGTTTGCAATATGACGATTGCTATGCTTAGGGAGGAAATTTTTCTTCATTATATTTCATTTTAATACAATCCTTTAGTTTTTATATGTTTTTGAAGGTGAAAATGACCTTCAATGTGGATTTCAGTACTTGAGAGCTATAAACCAAGTTCTTTGACACGAAATAAGTAAAATAGACTATGTTATCCTCATGCAATTAATCATTATAAAGAATGAAACACTATAGGGCGGGATGAGGTATTGTAACTAATTTGTATCAATGCCATATAAATGGAACACTACAGGGTGTGTTGTGGTCAAAGCCCCATTTTAAAGGGTTGCGACAATTAGTTTATGAGGCCTTTGAAAGGAAATAATCAATTTAGCTCTTGCTTCCGCTACACACATAGAGGATGTAATAAAAGCTAAGCTCAAGTTGCTCTTTGAGGCTAGCTAAATATAAGGTTCTAGGGAGGCCATTTGTAGCTGCTATAAGCAGTGTTAGTAGGGCTTAGTCTTTTTGTAATACAAGAAACTCTAAACCAATATACATGCAATCTTACTGTAGTATAAAAGGCTTCTTCACGATAGTTTAGATGTCCTAATGTTTTCCCCCTGACTGTTGGTTCATATTAATGGTAATAGTCAAATAATAATATTTTATCAATGCGGATTGGTAATTATTATAAAAGATAAATTGTTATTGTGGATGCAAAGAGTAAATATGTAAATGGCCACTCTAAAGACTAAATATTTTCAAATTCATAATAAACCCTATAAGATAAGCTTAGCATTATACAAAGAGCAGATAATACTATGGTGCAAATTGTTACAAATGCATGTCATTTGACGCAAAATCAAGAAATATTTATTTGAACAATGGTTAGTGGGAGGAATAGTTTACAAAAAACAAAGAATCATAGACAATCAATTTAGATAAATGTATCCATGAAAGACCAAATGTGAGATAATACGCAGTCAAAAAGAAAATAAACAGGTTACAAAAATTTCATTTCTAAAGCATCCTTATAAAGTGATTAACACCCCAATCCAGTATAAAAAAATATGGGTTAACGGTTAACAGGGAGCAATTTATTCTTTGCAGTAGTTGTTATATAGTGACTTTTTTGAACTATTTTAATTTATATTTATAAGTTGCTTCTAATAGCTATATCTTCAAAGATATAATTTTATTGAGGAAAACTACTTTGGTCTAAAAATTATTGTCTACTTTAAAGGGGTTTCCAAACTAAATCATATAATTTATACCGAATCCAAAATTGAGGACCAAATACATTTAAACCAAGCAGATATTTCAAAGTCCAGACATCAATTCACTTATAGTGGCGTATTTTCTGGAAGGAAAATCTTCGCAAATACTTATTCATAAAGAGAGGGCAATAAGTTAGATAAAACAAGATGTTACGTAGAAAACTCAGTAAAAGCTGAGAAAAACTGCGACCTCGAGGAAGATTTTTATATAAAATCCAGTAAGATGCTAGTTATTAAACGTTTTTAGAATGAAGGTAGGTATTTTAAGAAAGAATAGTAAAAGATTATGTTTTTAGTATCTATTCCCTACCTGTATTTATAATCATACAGGAAGTTTTACAAAAAGAAAGAAAGTCTCCTATTCTGGGGAAGTGGGCAAACTTCACAGATCTCTAACAGTTCTCTCTTGACCAGGCTTCAACGGCTAGTTTTTGTAGGTCGAGGACTTATAGTATCTTCTAGAATGTTAAGCTGTCTTCAATGACACCGTACAGGCTTATGAGTGCTGAGTTGTCTTCCACTATGAAGGACTATCTTTGGCATGCTTTCGACTACACTTTACTGGCTTACTATTGTCGAATTTGGGGAATATGCAACTACAATCATCCCATTCTCGACAGAAGCACTTGTAGTTGTGTCGAGAAGAACTTTGGAATCGGAATAGGTTGTCGAATGGGAAGATTAATCGTCTGTGTCATTTCCGAGGCTAAAAGAACTACATCGATTCAAGTCATTCCCGAGGCACAATAAATATGGAATATTAAATTTGGCAAAAGGATAATGGGTATAAATAGGGGGCAATTGAAAGTGGGATGGTGGTGGTTTGTGGAGAGATGCCGCCCCAAGTGTGGTCTATAGTATTTTTTGGGGCTGAAGACGATGATCATTCTGAAGGAAAAAGCTGGCGTAAACCGATCGATGTTAAGCCGGCATGTGATCGTGACATATCATTGCGGTGGGAACAAGGTCAAAGCAGAAATGATGTGTATCTGTCAGAAATAATTGTATCATCATGCGGTGGTGAAGGTAATGGAATGTATTAGTTTGGGAGAGAAGGGATAATTGTGTATGTTGATGATGAAGATTTGAAGCATAGATGGGCGTCTAGGGATCTTGCTGAACGTTTGAGTTTTTTTGCAATTTTTAGTTGTCTCTTTTCGGCTGAAGCATCTCTTAGAAGCACAGTGACTTGAAATTCATTGAGCTTCGAGGACTAGAAAGAGGCTTTAATGTCATATTCTGGTGAAAAGAAAATAGAGAAATTAGTTTTGTATGTCGAATGCAAAAATAGATGTTGTTTGATGTAATGTAATTGAAGGATGTAGTTACGGATGCTATATGTAACAAAATTGAAGGATGAAGTTGTCGAATATGAATTGTAACTTATTTATAATAATAAATAAAGATAATATCTTCGATATTCTATACATGTGTATGTTGAGTAGCAATAGTAGTTTTAAATAATCGAAGGTAAAATGTCAAATGTGAATGCATATAAACTGTTAATAGGTTGTCATAATATCTCGAATGTATTTGACTGAGTGGGTCCGGGAATAGATTTCAAGGTTGATTGATTTAACTATGAATTTGTAGAGTTCCAAGGTAGAGTAAATGTAGGGAGTTGATTCACAACTGGAGGGGGTATAAATAAGTCTTGTTGCTGCATATGTGAGGCATTTATGCAAGATGGTGATGACGAGAGATCAAGCCCATGATGATGTGTTCAGACGTATTCAAGAGATGTATTGGGTGATGTATACGCGATACTTTGGTTCTCAAAACTGTGACATTCACATAGAAGATCTGGAGGACCCTGATTATGAAGTGATGAGTGAGGTAGAAGCGAGGGAGGCTAAGGAGGACTTCGAGTTTCGGGTCAAGCTACAATTTTGGCGCCCACCTGAATGCTGTGGTGGAATGTGGACTCGAGCCAAGTTATTGGTGAAGAGGGAGAGTGAAGCTGCAGCGAGGGGTTTATAAAGTTGTAACTTTGGGTAGGAGTAGGTCGGTGTAAGGAGTTGTGAAAGGGAATAAAATATAATAAAAGAGTGTAGGATGTATTGGCGATGATAGTACTTTGTTGTTTACTTGTCGAATGGATAATGTACTTATTTAAATTTACTTTTGACAAATAGTTTTAAGCAAGTTTCTAGTAGAATGTCGAATATAATGATAATGCGTATGTTGTCGATGATATGCCCCAAAAGATAGGAATTTTTAGGTAAAGTAGAAAAATGGGTTTATGGACCAAGACCAATGAATATGGCAGGATGTGTTCCATTAGGGGAGATTATGAAATATAAAGAAAGTGATGTATACCATCTTTTTGACAATATAGTTGGTGATTTATTGCGCTAGAATGTTTATGAAGAAATTCTTCGAGATATGGAAGAATTAGAACGAGAGTGCAAGTTTTTGTTATCTCTGAGAAGGTGGCGTGTCGAAGAGAATGAGAAGAGGAAGAAAAAGCGTTATGCCCGAAGAGCTGAACGGTCACAAAGTAGTGCGATGAACAGTCACGTGGGGTCTATAAATACCTCAGATGTGGGCGACTGTTCATACTTTTCAAATAAAGAATTTTTTTTCTCAAGTGCTAATTATTGTTGTTCATTACTAAATTCATTGCCAACAATTTCGAAAGAGGAGATAAGCATGTTGATTGCAAAAGCCAAGCGAGCAAAGGAAAGAGACACAGAAGCAGTACGAAAACAAGGTTAGTGAATCAGTTTTTAATTGTTTGTTGTTTAGGTTTTGATAGATTATGTGATAGATGAATAGGATTAAGTAAAGTGAATGATGTGGCATAGGAAATTGAATCAAAAGGGAATTAGTTGTATGAAATTTTAGAAAATTGACAGACTTAGGGTTTGGCAGAGGGTTTTGAAATTTTGAAGTAGTTAGAACTATTATCTGTGTGAGGGTGGAAGAACTGGTATCGTTAGGTGTTTATAGATTGGTTCTGGTATGGGGAGATGATAAATGGGTAGAGAGGAGTGGAGAGAAGTCCCGATTGGTGGCACTGTTGTTACACCGCGATTGTAGGGATGAGGGAAATGTCATTTTGATACAGCAAGATTATCAAGGATGTTATTTTTATTGGGATTTGGCCGGATTTTATGCCGGAGAAGGGGAAGTATCAATTTTTGAATAATGGAATTTTGGCAGGAAACAGGTGAAGTGTGTTCGAGAAGCTGTTGAGATTCCTGTATTCAACAAAAAGTAAACGAAATTAACAAGTTAACGATGTCACTTATGAAATATAGAAAAGCATCGAGAACTGAACAGATCTGTTACTTGAATGAAATACATCAATATGAATTATATGATATTAACTATATCGAGAACTGTGGTAATAAGTATAAATATAAATGATAGTAGCAGATACTAAAGCGAATGATGTGTTGGAGAGTTAACTCGACAACAATAATATTATGAATATATGAACGTATGAACTTATATATGCATCACATATGATAGATTCTAACTATTTTAAAAAATATGGAATCTGTTGTACAGGTTCTATTTAAAAATGGCTGAACCCATTCAAAATGATGAGAAAGATATATACGAGGATCTCGAAGATATAGTGCCTCTGATGATTGATGTGAGGACCTGTGTACAACAATTGGGAGGGAAGTATAGGGTTGGATCAAGTAGTGTAGATTTAGGTAGTGTAGAACAATTTAAGGTAACACCTAGTGTTGTCGAACTGTCTAAGGAGGAGGATGCAAAAATAGATGTAGATCACAAACCTCAAATAAGTGATAAAGAAGGCAGTGGGGATGGGGAAGAAGATGTGGAGGAAGGAGAGGAGGCATGTTACGGAGAGGGTCCAGAGACCAAAGAGATCTTAAGTTTTAAGAAAAAATACGGTATTCTTGGGGACATAAGGTTAGAAGAGTGCCAGTATGAAATGATCGATCAGGAAATACCTCTGAATGGTATTCTGGTTCATCGAGAACAAATAAAGAAGGGATTGAAGCTTCCCCTTAGAGCGGACCAAAAGAAATTAAGGAATTTCTTTGATGTGGCACCAGGGAAGTTCAATCCGAATGTGTATGATCTGTTCAGGGTTTGTGGGGCCATAAATGGTTGACTTAAACTAGGGGGAGGATTTAATAACTATTGATGATTTATTTGGCGAGGTTCCTGAAAAGGCCATTGTTCTATGATATGGTATCGACGTGGGGGGGGGGGGGGGGGGGGGGGGGGGGGGCGATACACCGATGAGCGCTTACTTGTTTCTGGAAATTTCAAGTTCGATAAGAAAGAAGCCGGAGAACCGTTAAAGAGAAAAACTTTTCATTTAGGTGTGTGGTTCGATAAATGTAATTCTCGATGTTCGATTTGCGTGAATGAGATGTAAGTGTGTCTAACTTGATTATGCTGTTTTTTCTAGCGTTGAAAGAGTTTGATCGGAAGTCACAGGTAAAAGAAGAATGGTATAAGGTGAGGAAATATTTTTTTGGTAGGATCGATAACCTAGTTATCGATAAAGTTTTTGTGAATACCCTCTTCAAAGAAACCGGTTTAAAGATGTTGAGGGTTTAAGGATCAGAGGTGCCTGTGATCGATGGATAAGTGTCGGCGAAGAACAAGAGAGCCGCGAATACTAGCTTACCATTGGAAAACCACTCCTTGGTTGGGTACAGCACTGACACTAAAATTGATGCTATGCTAGGAGAGACTCTGGGAAAAAATAAAAAGAAAAGGGTGAAAAGTTCTGATGTGCCTCCATTGCTTCAATATAAGAGGTTGACTCGACAATCATCAACAGAAGAGGTGGTTGGGACTGCTAAACTAGCAGCTACTGTGGATATGCATCCCCCACAGGGTTCTGGTAGTGTGGTCCTGAAAAGGACCAGTGGGGAGTCTTTGAAGAAGAAGTTTGTTAAAGAGTCTGAGATAGAAGTGCAGAAAACCATGGATGCTTATACGTCTGGGACGGATGAGCTGAAGACGGAGTTGGGGGATTGTATGGTTAGGATTGATAGTTTAAACACTTTTTTCACCGAGGGTCAAAGGAACTTGTCGAAGGTGAGAAATTTTAATGCTCTTCTTCGAATGAAAAAATTGGTTGGTCAATCGAATAATCATTATATGACTTTAATACAGATTAAGAAGTTGGTAACGGAAGCTATGGGATGCGTTGTGGGCAGTGTTGAACTAGTAAACCAGATCATTGCTTTCAAAAATATGGAAAAGGATTTGATTACGGAGAAGGCAGAATTAAATACTACATTGAATAGGTATAAGCTCGATGCCAAGAAGGCGAGGGAAAAGGAGCTGGGGGAAGGGAAGAAAGCGGCAGAAAAAGAAAAAAAGGAGCAGGCCACTTTCGAAAAAGATGTATGGGATCAAGTTTCCGATGTTCGTAAAGAAATGGAGAAAGAACAAGGCAAGCTTCTCGATGAGGAGAGGGCGAAGATGAATGAAGAGAAGCTGCTAAAACGCATGGAGGTGAGGATGGACTACAAGAAGCAATATGGCGAGTTGGAGGAGATGAAAAAATTCTACAAGGGACTTGTAAAAGTTGGTGGTGCCGTGTTTGATGACAGCTCGGATGATGATGTACCCCAGACGCCTAATGTACGCGGGGAAATTAAAGTCATCGAAGATAAAGTGATGGTGGATACTGATAGTACTCGTCTAGTTAAGGTAGCAGATATACAGGTTCTTGAAGATGCCCGGAAGTTGAATGAAGATAAATCTCCCTCTGATATGTTAAACCTTGGTTAAGTTGTATTTATGTAAGAAATGATGTAAAAGTGGTCAGTGGGACCAAATTTTTTTAATTAGTAGTGTGTAATGAAACAATATTTTCTTGTTAAACAAGTTTTATTTTGTGAAATAATATTGTGCACTTGTTTTATAAATAGTTCTAAGTAGCGGATGTGATAAAATTATTTTGATTGAATGTGACTAAAGGTCGACCAGATAAATGAATAACACTTATTTGCAAGGTAGGTGAAAGATGGCCAGAAAATGACAACTAAGAGATTGAAGGCCAGATATATATCCTTAGATGGTTATCTAGATTTATATTTGAGAAGAACAAAAAAAAATTAGAGTTTGTTCGATAATTAAAGAGCGTGAAGTAGAATATCCTGTAATTGGGTATTGTTCGTGTAGAATACAAATGATAGGCTTTAGGTATACTTGTTAAGTAGTGACCAAAAGAAAATCAAGAGAGTAAGGATTTAGTTTGTCTGATGAATACTTGACAAGTATAGATCGAGATCAAATCAAATAACAAAGAGATTGTTTATCTGATGTATACTTGAAAAGTATACATCGAGATCATAACAAATAATAATGAGATTGTTTGTCTGATGTATACTTGAAAATTATACATCGAGATCATAGAAAATAATAATAGGATTGTTTGTCTGATGTATATTTGAAAAGTATAGATCGAGATGAAATCAAATAGTAATAAGATTGTTTGTCTGATGTATACTTGAAAAGTATAGATCGAGATCAAATTAAATAGTAAGGAGATTGTTTGTATGATGTATACTGGAAAAGTATAGATCGAGATCAAATCAAATAGTAATGAGATTGTTTGTCTGATATATACTAGAAAAGTATAGATCAAGATCAAATCAAAAAGTTATGAGATTGTTTATCTGATGTATAATTGAAAAGTATAGATCGAGATCAAATTAAATAGTAATGAGATTGTTTGTCTGATGTATACTGGAAAAGTATAGATCGAGATCAAATCAAATAGTAATGAGATTGTTTGTCTGATATACACTTCAAAAGCATAGATTGAGATCAAATCAAATAGTAAGAAGGAAACTAATAACAAAGTTATTTTATTTGAATCGATGAAAAATGGTTGCAATGTATCATCTGTAAAGCAATTTCAGTTGAGCAGTGTTCCATGGATATTCTAGCTATATTTCGTCTTCAGTCATAAGCCAATAAGTTCCACTGTCTATTTTGTTGCTGACAATATACGGCCCTTCCCAGTTTCTAGATAACTTTGCCAAATTTTTAGGTCGAGAACTATCTTGGATCCATCGTAAGACAAGGTCTCCAATACCAAATTTTCATTCTTAAACTTTCTTGTTGTATTCTTTTTTCAATGTATCATGGTATCGTCCCAGATTTGTAATGGCCTTATCTTTGGTTTCTTTTATCCAATTGATGTTACAAAGGAGACCGAGTACATTGTCCTCATCTAGAATTTTTCATCGAGTATTGGGTAGATCGAGGTCCGAAGGTATGAATGCTTCAGTGCCAAAAGCCATCATGAATGGAGTGTAGCCCGTTGAGACTCGGGGTGTGGTGCGGTAGGCCCAGAGAATACTGAGCAATTCATCCACCCATCGTCCTTTCTTGTCATCCAGACGCTTGCGTAATCCTGATTTGATGCTTTTGTTTATGGCTTCGGCTTGTCCATTGTCTTGAGGACAATATGGTATGGATGTTGTAAGCTGGATTTTGTATTTATGGAGGAAGGCAAGTACTTTGGCGCTGATGAAATGTTTTCCATTATCTGAGCGAATCATTTGTGGACATCCAAATCTGGTGATGATGTGTTCCCAAAGGAACTTGATAACTTTATTTTCATCAGTATGGTTGAGAGGAGCTGTTGCAACCTATTTTGTGAAGTAATCAGTTGTAACCAGGAAAAACTTTCAGTTTCCCAATGCTGGATGAAAAGGTCCAATGATGTCGATACCCCATCGTTTAAATGACCAGGGAACATTGTCGATATGCAAGTCTAAGGCTGGGTTTATTATATCTTGGTCATGGATTTGGCATTTGTAACTTTTTCGAATGAAGTCTTCGCAGTCCTGCCTCATCTTGGGCAATATAACCCTTGTGTAAAAGCACGTTGTGCTAACGATCTTCCTGAAACGTGTACTCTACAGATACCTTCATGAAGTTCTCAAATTTTGATTTGGGCCTGCTTATGAGAAATGCATTTGATAAGTGGTCCCCCTCCTGCAATTCGATAGAAGATGTGACCTTGGACAGTGAATCTGGGGTATTTGGCCAGAAGTGATCAAACGCCTTCTTTGTTACTAGGAAGGATGTTGGAATTGAGGTATCCATAGAATAGTCTTTGCCAGTCTTCAGGATCGTCTACTTCAGCAATGGTGATCTAGAGTGTTGATAGTATTTCAAAACAAGAATGCTCAATGATTTCGATCTCTGAAGATCTTTTTTTATTGTCTCCCAGCATTGCAGCGATGTAAGCTAAAGCATTGGCATATCAATTTTCCTGTCGGGGTAAGTAAGAAATTGTTGCCTGTTTAAATTTCCGCATCTTTTCTTCGACTAGTGCTGCATAATCTACCATTTTCTCCGTAGTTTTGAAAGTTTTATTGTAACTATTCACCACAAGCAAAGAGTCGACATAGACTGTTAATTCTTTTGCTCCAAGAGTAAATGAGAGATCGAGACCATTTAAGATTCCTTCATATTCGGTCTCATTATTGGTGGCATAGATGTTATGTTTGATAGCTTTTTTGATTCGATGATTGGAACTCGTGACGAGGACGATGCTAATCCCCGATCCCTGTGGTCCAGCTGACCACTCTGTAAACAGCTGCCAGCCAGAGCCTTTGGACCATTCGTCTGGCTTTGCAATTTAGTAATCTGTGAAGATTTCTTCGATTTCTTCCCAATCAGTGTCTTCGACGGGATAGTCTGCCAAAAAGTCAGCCACTGCTTGTCCCTTAACAGATATTTGGAGTTTGAAGGAAATATCGTATTCTCCAAGGAAAATAGACCATTAATGGATTCGTCAAGATTTTTCTTTTTTAGAGAGTACTAGTTTGAGGGGGTATTGCATAATGAATTTAATAGGATGAGCTTGAAAGTAGGGATGAAGTTTTTGAGAACTGTAGACCAAAGTGAGTAGCTATTTTTCTATTGTCGTGTACCTTTTTTCAGCAGTCATTAGTATTTTGCTGATGAAATAGATTAGTTTTTCTACTCCACCATCTTCACGAATAAGGACGGAACTGATCGAATTGTTGGTTGTGGATAAGTACATTGTAAGATATTCGCCATCAATTGGAGTACTCATTATAGAAGGATGCCCTAAGTATCGTTTAAGATCTTGGAAAGCCATCTCACAGTCAGGAGTCCAAATGACTTCCTTGTGTTGTTTAATCGAAAGAGGAGTGGGGTTGCCACGAAAATGGAGGTAAAGGAGTATGCATCGATTAGATGACTTTGAGATGAATCTGTGAAGAACAATGATTTTGCCTGTGAATTTTTGAACGTCTTTTTTTGTTTGAGGAGATGACATTGCCATGAGTGCTTTGATTTGTGCAGGATCAATTTTTATTCCTCTTTTGCTGACTAGATGTCCCAGGAATTTGCCAGAGGAAATTTCGAATTGACATTTCTCTGGGTTAAGTTTTATTTGGAACATTCGAAGGATATCGAATATAGTTTGGAGGTTACTGGAGTGGTCCTCTCATTTTAGGCTTTTGCAAAGCATATCATCGATGTATACTTCCAGAATTGTGCCAAGATGATCTTTGAACATTTTAGTCACATGTCTTTGGTAAGTAGAGCCTGTATTTTTTAGACCGAAAGGCCTGACTGTGTAACAGTAGAGACCTCTATCGGTGACGAAGGTTGCTTTTTCTTGATCTTCTTCGGCTAGATTCTATCATTTTTGAATGATAGTTATGCTGTCTGGAAGGAGATTGATTCGGTGACAAACGCTTAAAGGATCGATGTCGGGCATTTCTTGGAAAGTTCAGGCAAAACTTTCGAGGTTCTTCTTAAGTAGCTGTATCATGGCCACATTTTCGTTGGTCGATAATTTATAGTCGATGAAGGTTATGCGTCCCAGACCATCGAGTTCAACAGATTCGACCATCTCGGTGTTGTCGATTCTTCTTGCTCTAGTTGCTATACTTTGGGAAGTTTGATTGTATGAGGGTTGGTTATGGTATTTTCATATATTCGTACAACTACTTGGCTACCCTTGATTTCATATATTCCGTGATCTATTGGAAAATGCAGTACTAGATGATAAGTGGAAGGCACTGCCTTGATTGAATGCAACCAGCTTTGACCCAAAATTCTCAAGTATTTAGACTCTTCATCGATAACTAGAAATTAGACGAATGCAGTTTCAGAACTTGCCTAAACTGGCAGAGTAATTTCTCCTATGGTTGATTCTTTCAAACCATTGAAGCCCGTAATTATTATTGTAGAAGCTTTTACCGAATCTGTAAGGCCGAGGACTTTAATTGCTCTTCTGAATAATACATTTGTGACGCTTACAGTATCGATGAGAAGTGTATGTAAATAGTCCTGCCCGACTTTGAGCATAACGACGAAAGGATCATCATGGGGGAATTTGACGTGGCTTGTATCACTGTCTTCGAAGGTGATTTGGTAAGGACGCTTCGATTTACTTGAGCTAGGAGAAGTTTTGCTGATTTTTTTGAGGAGGTCATTTAGCAGCAAGATGTAATCCAATCGTCTTGATTTCTTTTCTTGCCTTTCTTGATCTCAATTATGTGTAGGTAGCGAGCTTGCCCCTTGGCCTGATTTTGCTCTACTTCTTTATTTTTTGCTACATTCTCGAGTAATTTTTGGATATCGATGACATAATTATATAGTTTTTCAGCTAATAGGATACGATGGAAGATTCGTATGAGGGAGTAATAGGCATCAGTCTTATGATTATGCACATTGTGATACTAAAATAGTAGTCTATTGGGAAGATCAGGAATCATCTGTGGTGCGCGATAACACTCATCTCTATTTATTGTCGGTAAGATAATGGAGAGAGTTGTTGTCATTGGTGGTAAAACTGGGATAGGTCTGTCTTGTCTATCGTCCCTTCTTCTATTGTTGTCGGTATTTCTGTCGCGTTATTTAGTACTTCAGGAGCGACTATTCATTAAGATGGGGTCAAATATGTTTCTCGAGAATAAATTACAGGTGACCTTTTCATCTTATCTTTTTTTGATCGCTCTAGTTCGATGTAGTTATTAATCACATCAATCATCTCACTGGCTGTACGCGGCTTATGTAGAGTAAGTTCTTCTCAAAATTTTGAGTAAATGTACAAGGCGGAGATGAATGCTAGAACGATGATCTCAGGGTCTGAGTTCCCTATTTTCCATGTTTTTGGCAAGAAGCATTTATAAAGGTTTGCTAGTGACTCTTTCACGCCTTGCTCGAAGGAAAACAAGGAATCGATAGTGATTTATCGCTCTCTGGCATGAGCATAATTGGATTCAAAAAGATGTTACAACTGGCTAAAAATGGTGATGGAGGCCTCTTGGATAGTATAGAACCAACGGGGTGATTCTTCCTTCAGGCTCATGTTGAATAGCCTACAGAGCATGTGGTCAAGTTTAGAACATAATCCCGCTGCAGCTTTAAAATGTCGAGCATGCTTAAGTGGGTTAGTCAGTCCTGCATGCTGAATAAATTTGGGCATATGGAAATTATCCAGATGGGCATAACTTTGAGATGAGGGGAGATTGGGTTTGTCTTGATTCTATCAAGTGCGGACCTTCGGCCTAGAATGTCAGAATTTATAGCCTGGATCCTGTTGTTGGGGTCGTCCAAGGTGACAAATTTTTGCAGGGGAAATGGAAAAACTGCAATATGGGGAACAAAATAGCCCTGTCCTTCTAGTCCCAATCAATCCCTGATTGGTCTTATTTCAGGCGGGGGAGTTAGATGTCGAGTGTGTCGACTTCCTTGAGTTGCCGATGCTAAGGATGTTAAACCAAAATGTCGAGAGGCTCTGTTTGGGTTCCAGATATGGATCGAGAAATATGGATCACGTCTTCTTTTGATGGATCGTCGCGTTGAATTACTTTTGATCTATGCTCGCTTCAAGTAAGTGGAGGGGACGTTTGTCGGCCAGTAAGCCAATCTTGCGTTCGTCTTAGTCATTCCATTTTTTCTGATGTGTTTAGCTCTGTGGATCTAAGGCTTTCTGCCATTCGTCTCTCTCTGTTTGAAGAGCTTGAGCGTGGACCGTTGATCATCCATTCTTTGGGCTTTTTCTGTGGCCATCTATTACTGAAGATCAAGCATAACACTATGAAGATCAATAGTTCCTAGCATTTCCTAATCTCTGACGGTACTGGAATGGCTTCTTAGGTTTATGTTTGTCATTTGATGGCGTTTAGATCAGTGACGGTAAAAAAAAAATAGTATTTCCTATAGACGGTGCCAATTGTAGTGGCATGTTTTTTGGATGGATAATCTTCGCGAATACTTATTTGTAAAGAGAAGTCCAGTAAGATGCAAGTTATTTCACATTTTTAGAGTGAAGGTAGGTGTTTTCAGTAAGAATAGTAAAAGATTGTGTTTTCTAGTATCCATTCTCAGCCTATATTTTTAGTCATACAGGCAGTTTTACAAAAAGAAAGAAATAGTCTCCTATCCCGGGGGATGTGGGCGAACTTCGCAGATCTCTAACAGTTCTTTCTTGATCAGGCTTCAACGGCTACTTTCGGTAGGTCGAGGACTTATAGTATCTTCTAGAATGTTGAGTTGTCTTCGACTACACCGTGCTGGCTTACGAGTGCTGAGCTGTCTTCGACTATGAAGGACTATCTTTTGCATGTTTTCGACTACACGTTGTTGGCTTACTCTTGTCGAATATGGGGAATATGCCACTGCATCACTGTCTGGAAAATAATTAGGATTACAAAAAAAGATCAAACCCGTAACTAGAACAACATATCTAACAATTGACCAAATCTATAACAACCCCAGAAACCACATCAAGCCCATAACAACCCCAAATCCCATAGTTCGCCAAAATTACAAAATCAAGTGCTCCAACCTTGAAAAACAAAAAATCTTTCATAACACATTTTAACTTTCGCTCAATAATCTGAGTTTTCAACAAAACCCTAGAACAACATATGAAAATGAGTAAATCCAATAATTTTGATTACTGGCTGAAATGGGGGTATTTTTGTATTTAAAAAAATGGGATGTAATTAAATGTACCACGATGGGTAGATATTTTTTAGATCAATGGGATACAATTAAGCGTACCTTTAGTCGATGAACATCATCAGCAAAATAACTTTAAAGACGAATCCTGCAATCTCGAACGATGAATAAGACCTAATTGAACATCTATTAAAGCCCCAATAGAGGTGTTTGAGTTTGGAAGATGGATTGGAATATTCATGGATTTGTAGAGTAAGTTTAGGAAAATAAACAAATTTCTTATAGACAAAACTTTTTGGGTTGGACAAAAGTAGTAAATTCCATATATACCCTTGATGTCATCAATTCATTACGATTGAGTTGCTTATTTTGAAGATTTTTAATCTGTACGGAATAGGGGTATTTTAGTATTTTAAAAAATGTAGGAATGGTTGAAATTACCCCACACGATATAGGGGTTGTTGTGATTAACTACATTTATGGCTTTAAAGTGAACCCTAGATCTATCGTCAACATGTGTAGAGTACTATGATTAACAACCAATATTGATTCCCACTTAATGGCTCTTTCTTTAGTAGTATAAATGGATGAAGGTCAAATTAACGGTCCCTCACTGATTTGAAATTAGAGGAGAAAGAGGGAGCGATAAATAGGGATACAGAGAAATCGTGGTGGGAGTAGGAGAAAGGAAGCCATGGTTTATGATTGAGGGAGACAAATATGGAGACATAGATTGATTTTCCTTCTTTTCGATTAAATAGGGGCATTTATGTAATTTTTTGTGATGACAAAAATTACTCGAATGACACGAACATCGGCGCAACGGCTCTAAGTCCCCTTATTTTTGTAGTAGTACTAGTGCTGTTGCAAGCCCTACGGGTGTGCAACCCCCCTTTTCACACACGCTTTGCTAGTATTCTCCGATGTGCTTTTTGTGTTGCGTAGAAAATGATCGGCCCCTTGTTATCTAGCATCAATAATTTGTTCTCTTTTTAACAATGGTAGGCATCAACATTGTCTCTATCTATACTAATAAGAACACTCTACTTTTATCTGTAATAGATTTAAACCTCGCATAATCCTAATCCCTCGGGAAAGCACTCCCAACGCAAGTAATCAACTTAGGCCTAAATTCCATTGCATTCTCCTAAAGCTTATCCCGGTGAATATATAGAGCAGTCGAATTCACCATAAAATTTAAAATTTAAAATTAAATCGAGGTTGCTAAAATATTTTTCTAGATGTATAATATTTATTTACCAAATGTCCAGTTGAATGAAGATCATGGCCCATATGTCGATATCGTTGAAGAGTTAATGGCTAAACATTGACACCTACAATATAAGAATAGCATATCCCTGAGCACCTCCCCAACTAAACACCACCAAAGCCACTATCACAACACTTAACTTCACAACCAAAAAATCAGTTATCCCACATTTTTTAAAATATAAATCCCACAAAGTTACCATGGTTTTAAAGTATGAGAGATGAAATGAGCACATAGAGGGGCGGTTCGATTTGGTAAATTACAGCAGCTAAAACATTTTTCTGTTGGAAAACCACCATAAAAAAATAAATTATATTTCTTCCTAAAAATCTAATTATTTTTCCCCCTAAACTCTGCCAACCCATCATCTTCCACCCTCCCATAAAATGTAAGATGCAAAATCATAATCAACCAAATTTAATTCAACACCCTTAAATAGAAAATCACATAATCGAGCAAACCCAAATTCAAAATCCTCCAGCATAACCCAATTGCAAATACTAATGAACCCCAAAGCCAGACGATGGAAAATGGAGGAACCCTTAAAAACAGATCTCAACGGTCGTAATAATGGGCATTTTTACTTCCAACTTGCATAAGCTTCCCTTGGGCATAAAGATTTGATGATGATATTTAAACTTTGCAGACCTTTTTGCTTTTGAAGAGAGAAAGAGAGAGAGAGAGAGAGAGAGAGATTCTCGTGAGGGAGACAAAGGTCTACAAAGGGGTGAATTAAATGTTGCATTGTGTGGCTTTCAAATGTTTAGGGTCATCAAATGTTGCAAGGTTTTGTTTTCAAATGTTTAGGGATCGTGAATCCAAGAGAGTTTGAATGTATGCAAATGTGTTCAAGAAATCGAGTCCGCGGACTTGACCTCAGGATTTATATTTTTGCTTTCACCTATTGTTGAGAATATCCAATCATAAACTAATTTTTGATGTTTGATGATTACTAACTTAATTAAATGATAATTATGCCAAGTATTGATAATGAGAGAGCTGGATCTTATTAAAACAATAATAACTTGGAAGCCAAGAACATGTATAGGTTTTGTGAAATCAAATGTGACATGTTTCTGCCTCAGCTTATTTCTTTGGCCCGAGTTCTTTACCGTTCTTCATTTTGAACATGATGATATTTTACTTGAACTCATTACTGTGGCTGCTAAATCTAATAAACATAGTTGTTAAGTGAACTAGAAAGTTACAGAGAGCAAGAAGGAGGAGCAGGAGAAGAAAGGCCTCAGAAAAGAGAGAAAAAGTTAATAAAAGGATTTGAGAGATTTTCTCTTAAAAATAACAAATCGGGGATTTTAATCAAGGGAAAGTTTTTTTACCAACTATCTTAAATCAATAACCAATGAGAGAGAGAGAGAGAGTTGGGACAACCCTCCGAAGGGTAGGCAAATTTAAACCCATACTAGGGAATCGGTGCTAAGGGGGGTGCTGAGCTTCACAACCAACTCTAGTGGAAGCTTCTAGAGAAGATAAGAGGATGAGAAGAAGGGGGGATACAAGAAGAACAATCTTGAGTGTTTGAGAGGCATTGATAAGAGAGGGATAAATTATGGGGAGCTTTATAAGCAAGGAGATGTTTTTGTAATTACAAGGAGATTTAAATTTAGTTTATAATTTGGTGGTGGCAAGGATGTGGTGCCCATCAACAAACTAACTGCACAACTCTAAAATCACAGGAGACTCCCAAAAGGAGAGGGAACTTTTGAACCAAAATATATTTGCGAGATCTTTTCGATTATTTTATTTTTCTTCTACGACCCTATTTTTTTGTTAAAACATCAAGAGTTCATAAAACCTAATTAAAACTTCTTAAAAAACTATCAAAATTCCACCAAAAGAAAGAAAAAAAAGAAGGAATTGTCGGACTTAAATTTTCCCGCCGATGAGGATGATAGATATAGTCTTATTGACTTAAATAATCTGACGATTAATGATGATCTTTTTAATGAAAACTTGATTGAGATATGTACTACTAAAATTGAATTAGTTGTTTTAGATTAATATATTATAAGATTTTTCAAGCTACAATAATCAATACCAATGTGCATTTAATTGAGTATCGTGTAGATTAGTTCAAAAAATTATAGTTTTAATTGATTCTTGCTTTACTTCATTATAATTAATCGTGTAAGTCATGTTGAAATGCGAAACTAATAGTATTTGGTGGAATTAATAGTGTATGAGCATATGCGAACTTGATATGTATATACAACTTTTTAATGTTAGGAACACATTGGAGATGCAATACCCTATGATGCGGATCCAGTTTTACCTCCAATTATAGATTTCACTGATGTCTTTACCACAGATAAGGTAATATTTCTCCAAGAATCACAACTTATTATGTATAGCTTATACTCGTATTTATACTATATTGCCTAAAATGTTTTTATCGCAGATATTTGATACTCGTGCTTCCTATCTTTCCTTTGTTAGATCAGCCCTAATTTTCTTAATTTATTTACTCATTTCCCCCTCCCAGACTTTCCAGGCATCTCGAATGGCAGCCTCCTTTGACTTTGCCATGCCAAACCTTATCTTCTCCAGCTTTGCCTCTAACTCTTCCTTCTCAGCCACTAGCTCCTTCTCAATGTATTTAGAAGCAAAAAGTTTATTGGTCAAACTCTGCCCCAGTAGCAGTAGAGGCTTTCCATCGAGAAGCAGCTTCTTGATCTGTATTATTGTTAATACATGAGATCTCAATGAAGGAACGAATGATGTTAGTCAAAATAAAGCTCTTACATTCCTCACCTAGTTCATCGTGCGATGACCTTTGATAAAGAAGGTAGACAAGCTGTCTACTCCAACCAGACTGTTAGCAAAGTCCTCCTCCCTGGAGTTTGTCCTAGCAGCATAAGACTCGATAGTTCTCAATGCCCCCTCCTCTGAATCTACCAGATTCCCAGATACCTTCAACTTCAGAGGGTTCGAGATACCGCAAGGAGTGTGAAAGTTGTGGTTGTTATGAAAGATTCTAGCTTAGGGGAATACAAGTATATATATTTGCGGTGTGATCGTGGGAGAGTTTACCATCAACACACTTAAAAAGAGTTAAAAGATCACGAAAGAAAAAGAAGAAGTGCAACAAAAGCGTGTAAATGTCCATTTAAATTAAGGGGTTCGGCTGCTGGACTAGAAAAAAAAATGGGAACTCAATGTTGCAAATGGTTGGCGCAATCACCCAACTGCCAAACATTTAAAAGGTCATCCATACGCCGAAAGGATGAGACCAGAAGAGTAAGAAATATTAATTTCATTGGCGAAATCAGATATGGTGCCGATATATATTTTAGATGTAATTAAGGAAAAATTTCCTGATAACGCATCAACGATAGAAACAATATATAATGCCCTGAGGAAGTAGAGAGATGACCAACAAGGCGGAAGATCCGAAATGCAACTGGTGCTTAATCACCTCGATAATGCTAACTATCGCGAATGGCACACGGTCGAGGAAGAATCCAATTGTGTGGGTTCAATATATTCGGTGAATCCGGTGGGAATGAATCTTGGGAAATGTTTCCCTTTAGTATACATGATGGATTGCACTTACAAGACAAATGAACCGAGGAAACCCTTATTAGAGATCGCCAGTGTTACTTCAACAGGTCAAACTTTCTTGCATAGTCATTGTTTCATGGAAGACGAGAAGCAACCAACATCCCAATGGGTATTGGAACGTTATAAGACATGCTTTAATAAAGATGAAATCCTACACGTTATTATTACTGACAGAGAATTTGCATTGATGAATGCTATTGCTCGAGTGTTTCCTACAACAAAACACATGTTGTGTCATTTTCACATTTGCCAAAATATAAAAGGCCAATGTTAAGAAAATGTTTACCAAGGAAAAGGAGAATGATGACTACCCTAAGTTCATAAGAGGTTTCAAAGATTTGGCTGAGAACTCATCTTGTGAAGTATAATACCTACAGAATTTAAGAGAGCTTGAGAGTTCTTGGTCAATATACCCTTCCGCTATGGAATACGTTCGACAACATTGGCTTACTCCATTTCGACAACGTTTTGTATCCGCCTGGGTTGATCAATGCATGCATCTAGCCAATTATACGAGTAATAGAGTTCAAAGTGCATACTCCAAATTGAAAAGAGTATTGCGGACTAGGAATCTCACATACAGTAAAGCTTGGAAGAAAATAGATGGTCTTTTTCACTCATAACACACTCAAATATACAGTTCTTTTGAGAAAAGCTTAACTACTGTTATGCGTGAATACAAGGGGCCCTTGTTTGCAAACTTAAAGAATATAGTATCTAGAGAGGCGCTTGACTTGATAGTGGATGAGGTACATAGGGAAAAAGAAATTGGCCTTGTTCCCAAGGAAGATTGTGGTTGCCAACTTCGACGAACACACGATATTCCGTGTGCTTGTGAGCTTTTTATTTTGGTACAAGTTGGGGCTTTTATACCGAAGGAATCAGTTCATGGCCACTGGTTCCAACTATCCACAGTTCCCGTTTCATCATCTGCTAGTCACGTTAGCGCTGATCTCCAATTGACATTAGACATGGTAATAAACAAATTTGGAATGACTAATGAAGTTGGGAAACATGCTCTTCTTCTAAAGCTTTTAGAGTTGGCACACCTGAGTCGACTTCGTTGGAAGAACCCGGTCGCGGTTATATACCGAAAGGTAAGCAAAAGAGTAAGAAAAAATATTGAGTGAACACAAGTAACAAGAGAGATCCTTCGAATTGGGAGTGCGTTCTTGGGACCCATGAAAGTGTGAAGAAAACATATAAGATGGCGAGGTTGAATGATGTTGCGGCAAAAAAGAAAAAATCCATCCCCCAAAATCTGAGTTCTAAGGTAGCTTCAACTGTTAACTCGTTTAAAGACCAACTTCAGATTCGTTAAAACATGTCATTAGTTAATACTAGGATGTCTCTCTAACATAGCTGTTCTCTTCACTGACTTATATTATTATAGATAATTTTATAGAAATGAAGGATAATAATGATGTAATATCTGCAGCACTATGAAGACAAGGGGAAGGAAGCTTACTCTGCGCATTCACTTACTTTTCTCGAACTCTGGTTCTCAAGAATCTTCAAAATCAAGGGCTTGTTCTATAAAATGTCGACGCACATCCATGAAGAGTAGATTATGAGAGAGATACCTAATTAATGGCTGGCAAAACACATAGAAGTCCAGTGTTCAGATATCTCCACTGTTCATTAACAAACATGGTTAAATCCTATTTTACTTATCCAAGATAATGGGGTTGATTTGCAGAAGTTACAAATATCGGATTGGAGATGAAAGAAACATGAATAATAAATCTGAGAATCTAATAACCATTTTTGTGTCTGTGAAGACCGTTCTGTTTCTAATAGCCAAGAAGAAAGCAATATCGAACCAAGTCATTCTCCAACAGAAACAAAACATAAGGACATATGACAATGAAGGAAAGAAAGGTTGGCTTAAACAGCAATACCAGTAGCCCCCTTGCCTTCTTTTTTTTTGAAGTTTCTTCATATAAAATTCCAGCTCCTTGCCCTCTAGTATATATCTGTTAGGAAAATGTTGAAGAGGTAAGAAGGAAACTAATTAAACAAGCCAAAAAAGAATGGAACTTGCAAGCATAACTTCTATTGACTTACCCATCACATCTACCGCGCTGACCAGGGTGAGAAGCAATGCAGGCCAACAACCTACCACCACCAAACTGCTCTTTTATGTGGGCATCAAGTTGACGGCCTTTCTGACGCTTCTCTACTTTCCTTGCGACATGGTTACTCTTCTTTGCTTCCTCCGTTGTAGCAGCATCACCCTCCTGTGCCGACAAAACCAAGAGCAGAATATTAATTCATTCGCTCTCTATTGCAAATCACAGCGAATTTCATACTTCTTCTGAATAACAATTTTCTTGGGATAATTTAGCATTAAATGACTTGTCTTCCGAGAAACATAATTACCTTATGAGAATATTTTCACAGGCAGATAGACCATGAAAGATGTGCTTGAAGTTTTAACAAAGAAACTTGGTAGGTGTTCAATCCATCACATACCCCAAAAACAAAAAGCTCTATGGATAGAATTGCTAATAACAACAATGGATAATGAAAAAAGAACCCAATAACTTCAGACACCATATAAGTATTTAGTGAAATATGCTCCATGACAAGCTGAAAAGAGGAATTATTTTTCTAAATCCATTTTCACATTAGCTATGAACTTCTCATGCAACCAAAAATGATAAGTAACAAATACCTACATTTCAGTCCTATAAGAAAACTTCTATTAACATGAAAAGGCTTTCCAATCAAACCCAACACCAAGTTAATAAAGCTATATCATATACGGTGCCAAAAAATGTAGATCAATCTCACAAACGGTACTTTTGCTGAAATAATGTCAGAAACATCAATTATGCCTTTGAGAGAGGTCGAACACTTGAAATGATGAAGTCCGTAAACTATCATTCCAGAAAATAATAACAGAGCAAACGCAGGAATAGCAATCATAAAAAGAGCAAACACAGGAATAGCAAAGATAAAATGAGTAAACACAGGAATAGCAAACATAGCAGATACGTTGAGAAGACCTTTCAAATATTGTACGTTGAGAAGATCTTACAGATATTGTAATTTGATATTCTATCTTTTGATTATGAAGCTAAACCCATACTTTATGTCTAAGTGATTGTCTAACATTTGTTATGGAACAATCTGTAGATTGGTGAAACCGTGAGTTTTGGCAAGACAGGGCGGAGACTTTTTGAACAAGACAGAATATCACTACTGCAGAACATCTTCATTAAGGATTCATTAAAACAAAATGCACATAAAGCAATCTTGTGAACTAAGCGCGGTGAGCAGTATTGTTACAAAAGGTGTTATCACATCCAAACCACCAACATGAAAAATTCAATTACGATGTACCAGAAAGCCTATATATATCCTGGTCAGATCCGAAAATACACAACAACCAACCCCATCATCCACCGAAACTATAATAGAAGGCTACTGCGCTCGTTGAACAAGCTCCAGGGCTTCGATCATAACAACACTGTTTCCTCTGATGACATGCAACAGGGCACATTAAAATTCATTAAAGAAAAAGAATCACCTCAATATAACAGAAGAAAATATATTAAGAATAAGTGGGGAACTCACCACCATGCCTATCTCATTTTTCTCATTGCCATTAGTTTCAACAGTGTTGTCGATGACCAAATTCATAAACTGGTCAAACCCACGAAACGTCCCAACCACCACGCGGTTAACATTCAGCTTAACTGCAACAGACAGGGATCATAATTAACTTAGTTACGTTTGATGCTACAAACTTATAAAAGTACTACCACTATACTATCTGCCTGTACAGGGTAGAGTAGGAAACGTATCTTTACTGAGCTAAGACTAATAATACGCACTAGAGGATACAGTTTCATGTATAGCATTAAGGGAGCATAAGAGAAGAAAAATATGTATCAAATGAAAAGTATCATGTCCTCACTAGAAAATCATGTTCAAGAATTAAGTCATTGCTTCTAAGCTGATATCAATAGCCTCTCTTCAATATATCAATCTAATACAAAGGAAAGTTATCCTTGGTGAGCTGAATTCAATAAAGTACAGGGGAACCACAGTTTTCTTTATAGTATTAAGGGAGCATAAGATTTGATACATCTGCATCGAATGAAAAGCATTATGGCCTCACTAGCAATACATGTTCAATAACTAACTCATTGATTATAAGCTGACATTCATAGTCCTCTTCGATAATCAATCAAATATAAAAGAACAGCGTCCAACAGGGCTAAAGTTTCAGCTCTCTTAAATCCTGTTGTTCTACAGTAATTAATCACTTGTTAATTGACCTAATCTAAAAGCAGTCAATGGAACAATATATAACCGGGGAGTCGAAAATGAATCGGGCCAAAAACTAAGAAGCAGTTAAGGCCTTGTTATCAAAACAGGTTCCAGAATAAAGTCATCATTTTTGTAGCTGACATCCACAGTCTTTCCTTGTTATCAAATAAAGAGACAAAGTGTGTGACAGTAACAACTTTATGTTTTATGCAATGGCATGTTTTAGGGCATGACCTAATAGTCAAGAAGTGAATAAGTTATCTACCTATGGTATACCGGTTTGAAAATCAAGTCATTGATTGACAAACAGACATTCATAGTCACCTTGGGAACTCTCAAATCAAACCATTAAGGGGTAAAACTTGTAACAAGGGGCAAAAGTTATTCTTGTATACATCCAATGGTGGCTTATTAGATTCTCGAGAGGAATGCTAGGATGTGGCATAAAGAGGTTAGGACCTCTCACTGGTGTAGCATGGGGATTCTGGGAGTTATTAAGGAGTTTGTAACCAATACTAACTTACTTATAAAGACATGTAAATTAGATTCCACAAAAAATTATTTTGCGTTAATGTGGTTGATGTCTCCTAAGTAAGGAAATATGCATCATTTATGCTATTAGAACTTCTCAGATCCAAGGATGGGATAGCTACTTCATTCATGGATTTTGGCGATTGGTGAAGGCTGGCTTGCTTGGAAATCAATGTCTTACTCTTTTCCATGCGAAGGTGCAAGACCTGACGCTGAATATTTGGGCACTGTTGTAGGCTTGTAGCCTAGCATTTCCCAGCTAAGTGGGTCCCCAACGAGGCAAACAACAATAAGCTAGGCAAATCTTCTGATATATGTACTATAATGTCTATAAGAGCTATTTTCTTAAAGGTACCACTTCCGGTCTGGACTCACAGACGCAGGTTTGTAATGGTTATGTCAATAGGCCTCAAAGGCAACTAAACAAAAGGCTAAGGAGACCAAGCTTTGTGCCTGTAGCTGATCTTCATCAGGCCTAAGCGTGCCCCCGACTACGTGCAACCCAACTTGGTGGTTTTCCAGTGCCATGGAATAGTAGCCTAACCAAACATCCTTGGCTACTATGCCAGATTGGTTAGGCCAGCTGGGCTACTTTGGGCTCCCACAAGTAACCGAACGTTGTGCGGAAGGCGTTAGCTACCAGTGCAATGCAGTGATCTTGTGACAATGGTGAATTCATGCACAAAACTCTAGAGCTTCGAAAATAAAAGGTTAAGTCGGGTTTCTTGGTGCTAAGCAGCTAAAAATGAAAAAAACAAGAGCATTGACACGACTGGATCCGTATTAGTTGATGTGGTTGTGAATCTATTGTAACGAGACCGCGCCAAGTGCCCAATAACGCTAAGGTAGACCGTAGGTTACATAAGCTCTTATAAGGAAAGAGAGTGACATATCCATTAAGACATCAACTTGACAAGGCTATTTTTGCTAGCGTAAGAGTTGAACAACTATGTACCTGTGTAGAAGTGGACTGTCATTGACATGGAATCAAGAAGGGAAGGCAGAGCTTTCCTATGCTTAAGGCTGTGTCACAAATTCGACAAGTTCAGGAAACTCGGCTACATAATCTTTTGGACCACTTGATCAATCTCGATCCAACAATATGTTGCAAACTTCACTACATTTCTTTTTTTCATTAGAGATCGTATGGATGCAAAGTAGTTCTTACGAACCCCGCGATTACCATATTATGCGAAACCCATTAAGAGTATGCTAAAAGCATTGCATTCCATGAGAAAATATATCTTTGGGGCATTTTATCAAACAGTTTCCGAGAATCAAATACATCCCCAAACTTTGCATAGAGGTTTAAGAGACAGTTGTAAAGAAATGCTTGTCGTTGTGGTTCATGTGGTGAGACTGTAATCTCTTAGCTTGAGTTAGGTCTCCAGTGATTTTGGAGTTTTACAGTTAGTTTGTTGATGGGTCCCACATCCTTGCCTCTACCAAATTATAAACTAGATTTAAATCTCCTTGTAATTACAAATACATTATAAAGCTCCCCATAAATTATTTGTTTATGTATAGGTCGGTTGTTTTAGGCGGTAAAAATCCATTATAAACAGATATCAAAATGTATTCCATTCAAGCACTGTAATAAAGTTTTAGTTTCTTATTTGAGTGTCTTGTGTGCTTTTACCTTTATGTGCAGTTGTTTCGTGTCAAATTTTGGTTCCCAGTTTTCAGCTAAAAAAACCTACTTTTGCTAATTTATTGAGTTTCCCTCGATTAAATTACCAAGAAGAACTTATGAGAAAATGATCAGAAGGTTTAAGTTCAACTTAATTGGTCGAACTGGACCATTAACAAGCAATGTTAATGGCAGTGAAAAATGTTGTGCAAGATCTTTGGAAGTTGAAAGGAGGGCTTAAATTTATTCTTCAAGGGAAATGTTTTTTACACCATCCTACTATCAAGGGAAGAAGATAAAATTAGGGTATGGGTATGGGTAGAGGCATGGGGTCCTTTGATTGTGAATAATAATGGCTTAGATTATCCAAGTGGACTCCAAAATTCTTTTTTAAAAATAAAAAAAATCTTATGACATAGTTTGGGTGACATTTTTATGGCTAGGTATGGAATTCTGGGTGGAAGAAGTTTTGGTGGTTATTGCAAAAAATGTTAGAAACCTAATTAATGTTAATGAATCAACCTTGAGAGGGAATACAAGATCTTATTCTACTTTTTTTGGGTGGAGTTAGACTTCACTAAGCTTATCCCCAAAAAGGTCCATACTGAGGGAGATGAATTTGATTTTCGGGAAGAAGTGGTTTTAGTCATTGTGCCTAAATTTTACAATCATTGAAAATGATAATGCGCGGAGTTTTTAAAAGGATATGAAGGAAGAAGCAGCTAAACATGAGGGAGATGAATTTAATTTCTGGAAAGAGCCAGAAAAGTGGTTTTAGTCAATGTACTTAAATATTGCAATCATTAAAAAATGATATCGCGTTGATTTTTTAAAAGATATAAAGGAAGAAGCAACTAAACACAAGTAAGAAAAACCAGCTGAGCCACCCAATATATATATTTTTTAAAACCCACTAGGCGCCTAAAACTTACCCACTATTCTATAAATGGAAGCAAGAAGGTAGAAGAAGTACGTAAATCATAGGCTTTGATAGTATAGGAGAGGAGATGTTATTTTATTTATCTAATTATTTATTATAATGGGATGGTGCATATATATAGATATTAGGAAGCATGACATGTCATTCATTGGTCATCTACTAAAGCATGTGTGACATGCGGCGCCACATCATACTTAAAACTCTACATCATGTTCCACATCATACATGTAATCCACATCATCATACTTGTATAGGTAAGCTCATATCAAGCATGACAAGCATGTATCCTCATCATGCTTTACAACACTCCCTTTTGCAAGTCTAATATGAATCTTAATAAAAACTTTCCATGATAGCCTAGTGGGATAAAATCTTGGTGAAAGAAAAAGAGTGCAATGCGCTTTTTGTCCTGTAATATGACGGTGAGAATACTATCCAATAAACATTCTCCCCCTTAAGTCAACTAGATTAGTTGCATATCCGTCTCATGCCGATATTGTATAGCATTTTCTTTAATACTAACATCGATAGAGCTTTTGTAAATAGATTAGCTAGATTTTCACTTGAGCATATCTATTGAACTTCAATATCATGAATTTCCTCTAGCTAATGTATGTATAAAAAGAGCATAGGTGGGATGTGTTTGGTTCTGCCACCCTTGATGTATCCTTATTTTATTTGTGCAATGCAAGCAGCATTATCTTCACATATAACCGTCGGAAGGCTTATAACAAAATGTAATCTGCATATACTATGGATATGATGTACTACAGATTTTAACCAAATGCATTCACAACTTACTTCATGAAGTGTAAGTATCTCTAACCAATTGGAGAAGTACCTATCAAGGTTTACTTTGTAGATCTCTAAAAAATTGCGGTGTCTCAACATGTGAATACATATCTTATTTGTGAGTAAGCTTTGTGTGGATCAGAGAGGTATCTAGTGTCTGTATGTCCCTTTAATTCACCAACATTTGGTGATTCATTTGAGTAGAATATACCCATATCATTTGTTCCATGAAGATAATGCAAAATGTGTTTGATGCCATTCTAATGTCTTCGAGTAAGTACTGAGCTAAACCTGCTAACATATTAACTGAAAATATAATGTCAGGTCTAGTGTATTGAGCTAAGTATAATAAAGTTCCAATAACGCTAACATATTATACTTCAGATTTAAGAAGTATTTCATTGACCTCTTTAGGATCTGAACACCATTGGAAAACTTAACGGATAATATTTGTGCATGTTAAATCGCTTTAGCACCTTTTCAGTATATGCAGCTTGATGGACAAGAATTCCATTCAAACTATGTTTGATTTGTAAGTCAAGACAATATTTAGATTTTTTGAGATCTTTCATCTCAAACCCTTTCTTTAAATATTCCGCATCTTTTGAAAGTTCTCCAGAAGTCCCAATTAGATTTATCATCAACATATACTGCAATGATAGCGAATCCGTATTTTGTTCTCTTAATTAATAAGCATGCGCAAATGAGATTATTAATATATCCCTCCTTAATCAAGTACTCACTAAGCTGATTGAACCACGTACAGCCGGATTGAAAGATTATTTCAATCCATATAAGGCACACTTAAGCTTAATTTAGTACATGTCACATGGTTTTGCTGTGGGCAATTGGAGTCCATCTGGTACTTTCATGTAAAGATCTATTTCTAATATTCCATATAAATATGTAATAACCACGTCTATAAGATACATGTCAAGTCCTTCTCAGATATTCAGACTAATGAGATATTGAAATGTAATTGCATCAATTACAGGGGAATATGTTTCTTCAAAATCAATCCCATGTCTCTGGTAGAAACCTTGTGCCACGAGTTATGCTTTATAGCGAATGATCTCATTTTTCTCATTATGTTTTGGTGGAAATACGCATTTGTAACCAACATTATTTACATCTTTGGATGTTAGGACCACAGGTCCAAATACCTTGCGTTTTGTAAGTAAATTAAATTCTACTTGTATTGTAGATTTCCTTTTGGCCAATCATATCGCTTTCAACATTGATCAAGACTATGTAGTTTAATATTATCATCAGTCATGATTTTAGTAGCTACTGTAATCGCAAATATATTATCGACAATTATTTCTTTACGATTTCATAATATCTTTGACCATGCATAATTTGTAGAGATCTTTTCATTTACTGGTACCAGTACCTCATTGAAGGTATGATCATATTTGAGGACTTCATCCTTGCCAAAGTTTATTTGGTCAAGAATTGTGGATTCAGGAGAGCTTTCAATAAGGATCTTTCCCTTTGTAGCCTTTTACAAAGTATTACTATCCATTGGATTATTTTTCCATTTATCTTTCACTTTTCGAGGAACTAATTATTTTGAACCAATTGGTCGTCCACACTTTAAACATACTTTAGATTATTCATTTGCTATCACATATAGCTATCCTTTCGGGACATCAATCTTTGTTGGTATGTTTACAACTGGTATATGTGATCTAGTCACTTGTGTTATATCTATAAATACATTAGGTATTAGATAAGCAACTTTCTAAAGATAAATTACCCTTTGTACTTTAGTTTTACATTGATTGGTTGGTAGATCGAAATTAGACATATTATTTTGCATTTAAGCATAAGTCACGTTGTTCAGTAGGCTTAATTCCTCCCCCTAACGGTGGGAAGATTGTCTCATCAAAATGACAATTCATAAAATGTGCAGTAAGAGTATTACTTGTTATGGGTTCCTGATACTGTATAATAGATGGTGAGTCAAAACTAATATAAATTTCCAATCTATGTTGAGGTTCCATTTTGGTATGTTGTGGCGGTGCAATTGGAACTTATACCACATACCAAAAAATACGTAGATGTGAGATATTGGGTTGGTGGCAAAGAATAAGTTGTAAGGGTGAATACTTATGATAGGCTGTGGGGCATAGCCGGATCAATGCTGTAGCATGTAAAATGACATGTCCCCACGCGAATACCGGTAATTTTATCCTCATAAGCATGAGTCGCGCCATCAGCTGAAGGCGTTTAATAAATTACTCAACTAACCCATTTTGGGTATGGACATGAGTAACAGAATGCTTAATGTCAATTCTAATTGACATATAATAATCATAAAAGATTTTGATATCAATTTATTTGCACCATCCAACCTAATAGATTTAAATGGATATTCTAGAAAATATGCTTCCAATCTAATGATTCGGGTAAGAAGATTCCCAAAAGTAACGTTTCTCATAGATAAGAGACATACATGTGACAACCCCATAAATGCATCAATTATGAACATAAAGTATTTAAATTGTCTACACTGAGGGTGAATAGGTCCACAAATATACCCTTAAATTCGCTATAAGAATTTTGGAGATTCTACAACAATTTTAGATGGGGATGGTATCAAAATTAGCTTGCCTTGAAAATAAGCTGTACAAGCATAATCATTTGAAAGGGGAATCTTTTGGTTCTCCAAATGATGTCCATGGAATTTTTCAATAATTCAATGCATCAAGGTAGATCCATGATGACCTAGACGGTCATGCCAAAGTATGAAAAATTGTGAATCATTAAACTTTTGGCTCCTTACAGCATATAACTTAATCATTCTTATTGTGGTATAATATAATCTAGAATAAAGAGCTTAAATTATTTTTAAAATATACTTCTAGTTTGAGACAAATGAAGTAATATAAAGATACCTTATATTATCTTCTGATATGGTTTCAATATGATATCCATTAAGACATATATCTTTAAAGCTCAATAGATTTCTCCTCGATCTTGTTGAGTATAAAGCGTCATCAACATGGATTTTTGTACCACCTGGCAATATGATATCTGCTCAACCGGAGCCTTCAATAAGATTAGATATGCCAAAAATAGTATTGACCTTGGCTACAAATAATGTCAAGGTGGAGAAATACTTTTTTACATCAAAGGATCGTATGCGTTGTTTCACTACCAGCTAGGCACACATATTCAGCATTCATCCTGAGTTGGAATGAATCATTTAAGTTTATATAAAAGTAACTAAATATAAATAACATAGTCTATATACTGAACATACTTACCAAAAGAAAGGTTTACAAAAAGATAAATAGAAAGATATGAAACATAAAACTCTAATTGATGCGGTCATGGCCATCATCAAAAAGATAATCACTCTTGATATCTGGATAAAAAAAAAATGATATCTCAAGGTTGGTGACACGAACTTGATTATCTTGGTCAAAAAAAATCATCATGATTTTGTTATCCTTGACCACGACCACGTCCACGGCCGCGTCCATATCCACGTTCACGACTGGAAAATGAACTTGTATGTACTTCAAGCACTAGAGTGGAATCGGTCAGACGAGATTCATTATTTTTCAATAAAAGCTCATTATTTAGTTTGATAACTAAGAGACATGATATCAATGTCGAATACTTGGCAAAGTGATGCTCTCGATATTGTTGCTGTAAAAGCACGTTCGTGGCGTGAAATGTAGAAAATGTTTTCTCTATCATATTAACTTCAGTAATTGTCCTTCCACATAGTAAGTGTTACGAGATTATTTTGGACATAGCGGAGTTTTACTCCATAATTGATTAAAGATCCAACAGTCACAAGTTAAGCCAGTCATTGCGAGCTTTAAGAAGAATGACCTTTTTCAAATGGTTGTACCTCTCCTTTAAATTAACCCAAATAATCAATGGGTCTGTCACCATAAGGTACTCTGATATTAAACTCTTGTAAAGATGATGATGTAGAAATATTAACGTTTTCGCATGATCCTATAAGGATTCTTGATTTCCCACCTTTATTATATTTCCAAGATTTTTCGCTTTATGATGAATTTCTACATCCAGAATCCATGAAAGATAATTCTTTCCAGATAAGTCGAGTGCAACAAACTTGAGATTTATGAGATTCAACTTTTCATATACTATAATAAGAAATAGTTTCTAGTTATACTATATTTAAGCAAATATATATATGAAAATAAAGATGAGAGAAGATGAGCCAATTTTGATATTGAACGCTTTACTTGAGCTGCTTTTCTAAATCTTTTTGAGAATTTTTTACAGAGTTTTGGCAGCGTCGTGCTTGTTGAGATTTATTTTGCTCAAAAGATGGACATGTGGAGTACCAATTTATTTCTTCATCAATCAATCACGAATAAAATGACAATCTATTTTAATTTGTTTACCGCGCTCGTGAAGAGTTAGATTTCTAGCAATGTAAATGATAACTTTATTATCCCATAACGTATTCATTGAGGATGACATCATAAGACCCCTTTCTTGAAGGAAAGAACGAGCCCAAATCATTTCTGATGACTGTAGTACAATATCCCGGTGTTGAGCAGCGATCGATGTAGTCTCTTGCAAAATGTGAATAAGAGAAATCATAAATATCAATGGTTTTGGACGGCTCATTCAACAAGCATTTCCCTAGAGATCCTTTCAAATAATGCATAATGCAAAGTACAGCCTCCCAATACGGCTTGCGCGGAGCATGTATAATTTTACTAAGCTTATGAGCATCATAGGTAATATCTAGTCGAGTAACAATATGATAAATAAGCTTCCCAACTAACCTGCAGTATTTAGAAACATCATAAAAATAGTCCCCTATTTACACATTAAGTTTGATTTAAGATTCCATAGGAGTCTCTGCAGGTCGACACTCAAGTAATTTTACTTCAGATAAGAAATCTAAAACATATTTTCGTTGAGAAAGATTCAATCCGGATGATGAGCAAGCAATTTCAGTCTCCAAAACATATCGAAGCACACCAAAATCTTTGGTATGGTGCCAGATTCCCAAAAGTTTCTTCACAGCTGAAATACTAAAGAAATCATTACTAGTAACAATAATATTATCAACGTAAATAATGAAAATAACCGTACCAGCGGATGACGAATGAACAAAGACATTATTATCATAAACATATCATTTCATATCATGTTGTACCAAAATAGTACTAATATAATCTTACTATGCCTTAGTACATTTCAATAGCACTTGGTTCACAAGAACTCTCAAGGACTTCTCCCCCGCATGCGCGAAAGGTATATGCCATAGTCTAGTGGTATCTCTGGAAGTAGCCTCCTCACTTCTTGCAGTAGCAACCTCTCCAAGAATAGCCGTACCATTTAAATAGTACATGATAATATTTCTTCTTTAACCCTTCAAAACTACCGTTACTTCCTTAAGAACCTACTTCACACCATTTTTTACACGACCTTGTAACCTTTAGCTTCAAGTAAACTCGTTGAGATAATGTTTTATTTCATCGTCAAAATATACTAAACCTCCTCAATTTCATTAACCAACCCATTGTGTAACTTTAGACCAATAGTACTTATCCCCTTTATTCGACATAAATTATTATTTTCCATCAATACAACTCCACCTTCTAGCCCCTTAAAACTAAGAAAACAACCCCTTTTAGGGAAAATATGATAAGTAGCACCCGAATCCAAAATCTATTCTTTAAAATCAACAATACATGTACTAGATGATATAGTAAAAGAAAAGTGAAAATCATTACCTCTATTTTCCTCACGATCTTGAGCAATATTTACTGAAGAGCTCACTTTCCTAACTTTCTTCTTTATCAGAAGCACGGGATACTCATTCTTTTAATGACCTGTCTCTTTATAAAATGCACATTGGTCCTTACCCAAATTGTTGTGATTTACACCGCGACCTCACCAAATCGATCGAGGGCTGTTACCACTCAACTTCTTCTTGTCCGAAGACCTCCCTCTTATCATCAACACCTCAGACGTTGACTTCTCAAACTCATATTTATCCTTCTTTTGGTACTCATGATTTACCACCACCATAGTCACATCAGAGTATTACAAAGAACTCTTCCCATACGTTATCATCGTAATAAAGTGCTCGTACTCTTTGGGAAGCGAGTTCAGAAACAATAGAGCTTTATCCTCAAGGCCAACAATATCTTCAAGATTTTCCAAGTCGGTATGTAACCGGGTGAAATCGTTCAAGTGCTCCTGCATTAAAATCTCTTATCTCAACGTGAAGCGGTAAAGCTTACTTTTAAAATGGAGTCAATTTTATATATTTTTCCCCAAAAACTTCTCCTTAAGAATCCTTCAAAAAAATTTAACCGAGGTTTCATTCATCACAAGATTCATAATGTCTTGAGCAAGGCATAACTGAATTTGACTACAAGTCATTTTATTCATCTTCTTCCAAATGTTCTCCTTTACCTTCTCAAGTTTGCCTTCTAACACCTCATCTAAATCTTATTGACTAAGCGAATTAATAACTTCGCATCGCCACATGCCAAAGTTATTTGTGCCATTAAATTTCTTAACTACCATTTTGGCATTGTTAAATATCACCGCTGTATTATTCCATTTAGATGCCCATGAGGAACTAGGTTCATCTCCTTCAACCATTGTTCTGCCAATTTTCATATACTAATCAAAATTGAAAATAAAATTAAATCGAGATAAGTCGATGTTACCTTAAATTTTGAAAACCACCGTGGAAGAAACCTCATTCTAATACCAATTGTTGAGCCGCACCACGGAAGTGGACCACAAATTCGATCTAATTAGCAATTAATAAACTAAAGAAATAAACAAAATCATAAGAGAATACATATTTTCTATATTTTGGCAAATATTTTTCTACACAAAATAGAGAGAGAGTTTTATTCAAGGATCTATGGTTACAATCACAAACCAATTTGAGGTCTCTCAAGTTTTTTTCTCAAAGGATTCCTCACAAAAAGATCACACCAAGGAACGTTAAGAAACAACCCTAAGTCTCCCTTATACAGTGGGTAGACTTATCACATTAATATAAATCTCAAGGCAAAACCAATGGTCTAAACGACCTCTAAAAGCAAAACTCTGCATCCTTGTTCAAACAATAATGAATCTCGTTAGAACGGATTCAAGCAAACTAAACGAAGATTGTAACTCGGTCAATTTTTAGAAAAAAAAATTGAGTCTCATTCGAATGGCTATGAGGCCCGTTCGAATGACCATAAGCCTTCAAAAGAAGATTGCAACTGTATCAGTTTCTAAAAAAAAACTAAATCTCACTCGAACGACTTTGAGCTAAAACCGGATGACTGAAATAGGGTCAATTTTTAGGCAAAAAGCTGAGTCACGTTTGACAGGCTATGAGGCCCGTTCTAGCAACTATAATCACTAATCACATCTTGAAGGGAAGTTCTAGATCTTTAATCTACACCTTCTTCTTAACAGCAAGTTCAAAGCCACTTAGGAATTTATCAAGATTCAAAATGTATATAGCAAATCATATCTTCAAACTTACAAAGGACTAGAGTATAACTGATGAATGCCTTTTATTCCATTCCTTTTATGTAAGTAAAGAATCTAATAGTTATGGCATCATCTACTTGGTTGCAACAAATGATAAAAAATTTCCTCCGGGGAAGTGAGAAGATAACAATCTTCTCAAAATAGTCCTATTGAGCATGAAAGGTTGTAATCCAGTCCATTCAAAGAATAGCATGAAACTTGAATATAGAGATTCAAATCTTCCATTAACTCCTACTATCCAATCCTAACAAATAGGGCAATCTTTACACTCATTATCAAGTGTGTATGTATTACCTAGAGGTGTATGGATAAATCAAGTGAGAACTCCTAAGCAAATATATCCCCTTTGATTTTAGGGAAATATTTCCCTAAAACCTTTGTTTTAAATACGTCAAGTCATTTCTCTTAATTCTTCATTCCGTGTGGTAATCTTAACCATGCCAAGTTAAATGGAGCCTTTCAATTTAAGAGGTGAACAACCAATATTTTATTTTTGATCTCAAAGTAATCCCTATCAAAAAAAAAAAATACAAACTAGACTGCATTAGACGCCTTTTCTTGCGTATATATGTTTTGGAACCAAGGTAAATATGTTCAAACAAATTTCTATGGTTATAAACTACGGAAGCAATTAAATATTAAATTTCTAATTCTTGTGTAACCCACAACCCTCATAAAAAATGTGTCATGCCCAAAATTTGTGATCAGAATTTTCTTAAATAAGAATCATAAATTGGCACATGAACCAGGAGCAGTCTCAATTAATCCATCAAGATTCTAGATGATAATATTAAAAGCAAACTAAATTATCTTTAACTGAAAGCATCCATTTACGAAGTTAACTCGGACTCCAAGTTAAAATACATTATAAAATACAATTCCTTTTTTCCTTTTCTACAAGAACTTTTGGAGCAAAGGGTGCACTCAAAATATTATAAAAGACACTTTGTCTTCTTGGTGATCCCTCTCGTTTTTGGCGCCAAGAGCATCTCCTAAAGTACCTCACTCATTTGGTTTCTGAGGTGCCTCATAGTCTTTTTTAAATCTAATAGTACTTCACTCACTTGGTTTTCATCTTCAAAAGCAAGGTTGAGCCTTGCTCTCCAAGATTGAACTTTGTTTTCTGAGGTTCAGTTTCGTTCTTTCCTTGGTGCATTTCCCTCTAGGAAGCTCTTGATTAGTAATCACTTCGGGTTGGGAGGGGTAATCCTTGTCGAGTAGTGAAGCGATCATGTTCTCTTCGCAGTCTTTCCATTTCTTTTTGACGGGTTTAGCTTTACTATTTTAGAGCCTTCCTCCTCTCGTCTCTCTCGACTTGGAGGGCTTAAGCGTGAATTTTCTAATCCTCGAGCCTCTGGACCTATCAGATTCCATATATATTTTAAGCTTGACAATAGCATTATAAATGTTAATAATTTATGGTAGAATGGTTGCTGGAATATCATCGTTATTCCTCTAGGTACTAGAGGCACTTGTGAGGTTCATGTTAGTCATGGCAGTAACTATTCTGGATAAGGATTAGTAAAGAAAAAAGAAAGGTTTTCCTACATATGGTGCCAATTGTAATGGCTAGTTTTCTGGTTGGTAAACTTTGCAAATACTTTAGTAAGGAGACTACGAATTCACTGCTAACAAGGACTAGAACACACTAGATTTTACGTGGAAAGTCATTGAAGATTGAAATAAAAACAAGACCTCGAGGTAGATTTTATGATGTGAATACTCTATGTACTAATCTATTACACTTACAGAGAGATTGAGTTGATGGTTACAATCAAAAATTAAAGATTGTGGTCCCTTATTGACATATGCTCTGTCAGTATTTATTGGTGGATATAGGCAGTTACAAATATATCACCTAACTTTATGGGAAGTAGGCAAACTTTACAAATTTTGTGCAATGACTATATTTGACCAAGTGTAATAGCTACTGTGGAGGGTCGAGATCTATAATTGTAGACTTCACCTCATCTCAAATGATTGAATACCTTCAATGTGGTTCTGATTTATCCTTCTTATTGAATCTGGGGAATATGCAACTACAGAACTAAACCCTAGAATGCGAAGGCTTTGAGATTGAAGTATTCAGCTAAAAAGTAGTATAAATCAGCAAATATAAAGATATAAAAAACTAATTGAAATTGGGAATGAACGAGAACAAGGAGAATCAAATAATAAAGAATTTCGAGAAAACTCGGGGATTTTGCGGGAATTTAAGAATTTAATGTTGCTCGTTGCAAGGGGCAAGTAATTACAATCTCAAAATCATAAGTAATCATGTAGTTTAGTTAATTACAATGTACTTGGCCGGATTTAGTATTTTTGACATTTAAATTGGTATTGAAATAATTCAGGAAAATCCAATTTTACATAATAAAGGTTGTTTTGCCTGAATCATATCTTCATGATTATTAAGATTTTGTGTTGTGATTGATTAGTTTATGTATTATTGGTCTTTTGACTCTTTGTTTAAATTTTTAGACCATTTAGACATGTATTGCTTGCAAAACAAAAGCAGTACAATAGGCGTTTTTTATTTAAAATGTGAAAAATAATTTATTGATGAACATAACAAAACTTTTCAAGGTGGTAAGATTACAACCCTAAGGAAAAATAAAAGCAAAGGTAACTAAATCTTCCTTTTGAGTCACAAGATCCTCGAACTGATTGATTAGGTAACTAATTTATTGATGGATCCGCTATAACTAAATCTTCCTTTTGAGTCACAAGATCCTCGAACTGAACCTATTTCATTACAGTGGAAGAAGAAAACAAATACAACTTAGGCACGCAAACGTTAAGGATGATAGTTTTCACGATTTTTAATATTTTCATTAAAGTGTTTATCATTCCTCATTTCATAAAACCCATCCAGTAGCATACGGAGTAAAGTCTCAAAGAGTTCTTCTAATCATCCTTTTAAATGGCTTATACCACCGTGAGTTTAAGAAAGAAATAAAATCTCATTCAAAAACTGAAAAAGCACCGAAAAAATTAATAAAATGATTTCGTACCTCTTTTAGGATTATACAATGTAATCATATATAGTTCATAGGCTCATCCACAATACCACAAAGAAGACAAAGAATCTATTTTGATACATCTTTGTCTTAATTGATCTTTAGTCGTTGATTGCCCTAAGCAACCCCCCTCCTCCCCCCCCCCCCCCCCCCCCGCAATAAGAAAAATAACTTTAGGAGGGATATCTTTCTTCCAAACTAAATGTCTTGAGAAGTCCAAAACTCGATACTCGCCGCTAGTGCTTATAGCTTCTTCCAAGTGAATACACATAGAGTTTTCCGTGAATATCCAATTCTCAACCCACTTCTATTTTCATTTGTCTTCCTCGAACCGAATCGTAATAGAGGTAAGTCTTAGAACCCTAAGACCGAAATTCTTTAGCTCCATATTAAATAAATATCTTCAGAAAGAAATTTCCAACTTGTTATCTCCCATTCCGTTTCATAAAACACATTTACTTTTTGAAGCTTTAGATCACAAGAAATATAAAATAAAGGATGCACTAGAATTCTAGCCATGCCAAAAGCTAACCCTCTGTTCATTTCTAATATTAATATTGATATCGTCCTTAAACTTATCCCTTGTATTGAGTATTGACCTCCATAGCCCATAATGCCATATGACGTAGTAGGCTTATTCGGGTGCCAATCAATTTGCCAAATTCCAATCTTAGCTTTTATCACATCGACCAATAAATAATCTCTATCATTACAAAATCTTTATAACCATTTTCCAAGCAGTAATGTATTTATCTTAGCAAAGAATTCAAACCTTAATCGGCCAACTTCTTTTTTCATACAAACTTATTTTCATTTTAGTAAGTTCAGCTTACGAGCTCCTTCAAATGAAGTTTATAACAATTATCTTCAACTTAGATGGTAAATATTGGAACAAGGAATAAGGAAAGATAATAAACTGGTAAACTTGATAGTTTATTTTTGACAAGTATAACACGAACCCCCTTTGATAACATCTTTCTTTTCAATAAAGCCTGAATCTTATCACAACTTTTAATAACCGGATCCCAAATCTCAGCACAATGAGAAGATGCCCCAAGAAGCATATAAAGGTAAGTCGTAGGTACAGTTTATGTGTCACAACCTAAAGAAAAGAGCCAAATTCCCCAAGTCGTTATCATTTTAAATTTTCCTAACTTTGTTCTTTATCAAGTTTGAACACGTAAACCAGAGGCCAATGAAGCTCATTAACCAAAACCAATGTTGATCGAATTCGTTCTAATCATCTCCTTAAGAAAAACAATCTCGTCTACAAACTCAAGGTGAGTAATCTCTGGCAGCACCTGTTGATTAACCATAAACCCGTAAATCAGGCCCAAGTCCCTAGCCTTTCAAGCTAATCTACTCAAAATATTTTATAATGTATATGGTCATTTTCAAAGTTTTAAACCGAAATCCGCACAAGAAAAAAATATTTCGACATTTTGGGTATGAATATATTTATTGTAAAAATTATAATCGATCTTAACTTCCCCTTGATTATTTCTTAACATTTTCTCCAAAACTTTTTGAATCAAATCCCTTCATTTGTTCTTTATACAAAATAAATTCTTTGGCAAGGCTCTTCCATAATGGATGCATATATACTTTCAAAAATAAATACTCGAAGATGCATACTTTCAAAAATCGATACTTTGGAAAGGCTCTTCTAAAATAGATACTAAAATTTCCAAATAGATACTGGTCTCACCTACTACCCCCTAGCTGTCGCCCTTATTCTCTAACATTTAATGTTGATGAGTTGTTTAATCTACTACAGTAATATAAGGGAAGCTTCCCCCCAAAATTAACAACCAACCTTAAAAATCAAAACTTTTTCTTCTTCTTCTTCTTCTTCAACAAAAATATTTATACTTAGGAATACTTAGAACAGATTCTCATTCTCCTTAATGTACTGCTTGTCTCCTTGATCTACCAAGTCTTCTAACTATCGTTATGAATTTGCTGAAGTCCACACACAGAGGTCATTGGGGAGAAAAAGATTGATGCTATCCTTGGGTTATTTTTGCTGTCAAAGAGTGTTGTTATCCTTCTCTCAGACCGTTAAAGTAACCGTTGAAGTAAATATCATCTCTAACTTTTAATCCATCATCTCTAACTTTGCATCCGCATCATAATTTTTCCCATTTATCTTAAGAAAAGATCGATATTATGCAAAATGATATACATTGTTATCAATATGTACTTAATCATTTTTCTTTTGCTACTTTATCATTTTTTGCTTACCATTTTTCTTGTGTCATTTTTATCATTTTTTTATGCTACTTTATCACCCAAATTGTTAATTTATGTCATTCATTTTAGAAATGCCTATCATTTTTTTGAGGGATGGCTGGAGTTGAGTTTTATATAATTTGTCTTCTATAACTTTAGCATTTGTATTATTCTCCTTTATCATTTGTATTGGGTAATTTTTATAATTTTCTTATGTTATTTTTATCATTTATTTTCTGTAACTATATCACCAGAATTGTTCATCTATATCATTTTTTTAGGGATGCCTATCATTTGTTTGAGGGGTGGACTTGAGCTAGCCATTTTTCTTATTTCGTTTTTATCATTTTCTTTTCTATTTTATCACCGGTATTGTCTATTTATATCATTTTTTTAGGGATGGATGGTGTTCAGCATTATACCATTATTCATTTTTTTTTTCGGGGGGGGGGGGGGGGGATATCGTACCTCCAAAGATGGGATCAATCATTAGTTATGTTGGAGGAAGTAAGAAACTTATCACACTAAGAGCGCAAACATCATATGATGATTTCATTAAACTTCTTAAATAAATAAGCAAAATTCATCATGAGGACTGCAAGTTGCACAACTTTGTCCATGGTTGTACATGCACAATTTTATCAATCCAGAACTTTACCGCAATGATCAATATGCATAAAAGCAATCCTGGCATACCCTTTCACATATTGATTGTAAATGAGCATAGGGTACCTTTCCAGAACTCCTAGAACTATGATTTAGGTAAAGGATTATCCACCACCGAAGATACTGGTTCAGGTAAAGGGTTGTCCACCACCAAAGATATTCAGATGCTTGAAGTTGGGGAACCTTTGCGTCATAACTTATTTCCTGATCCTGAACCGGAATAGTGGGTTTACCCTAAAACAAATGGCAGAGGGCTTTAGCCACGTATGTTTGGACCTTTAGTGGATGATATTCCTCATTAAAATGAACCTTTTGAAAATATCCCTTCTGATGTTCTTCTTTCAAATGAACCTAATATTCCTCAATCAAATGTTTAACTCTCAAATGAGCCTATGCTAACTAATTTTCCTCTCTCAAATGAACCAATGTTAACTAATGTTCATCTTTCAAATGAACCTATGTTAACTAATTTCAAATGAACCTATGTTAACTAATGTTCCTCTTTCAATTAAGCCTGAACTTATCATTGGAAAAGCTAAACCTTCATGTAAGTACACAACATTTATCATTTGTAACGAGGGTTTTAGCATATGTTATTATATATTTATCATGCTTAAAAGCATTTTTGTCATCTATTCAGCTGAATTGCAGTTTGAGTCACAACCCCACTAGGTGAAAAATATCCTAGATTTCTGGTTCAAATCTACTGCATTCACGGAGGATCTTTATGACTTCAGTATAGAGTTTAATATTGTTGATCTACTCAAGAATCACATAAGAGCTTATGCAACTATAAACAAGTTCAATCTCGTACATGTTCTGAGCAACGAATATAAAATTATAGGACATTACAAAGGTCTTAATTGCTTTGGGAAGATTTACACAACAAGGTTGGTTGGTTCTACCTTATTTAGAGTAAGTACTTATTGCTAAGTGTATACGTGCTTCAAAGTAGAAACTGAGAGCTGAAACGGGTATAAGGTAGCGTCTAGTTGATGGGTCACTTCTATAATCAAGCAAAAACTACAAAAATTCCCAAACTATAAAGCTACAGGAATTATTGCAGATATGCATATTAATCACAATGTTGATGTAACATACAATCTTGCTTGGCGTGCGAAAGAAAAAGCCAGCTCTGAGGTAATATCATTTTATTTATCATTTGTTTGCTCATTTTATTTCTTTGTGCAAATTAGGTTTTTATTTAAATATACAAGATCAAAACAAGAGGGGGACCTAAAGCCTGTCCTCCAAATATTACAAAAGGTTCAATGTCTAATAGCTGCAACCCCTAATTTTTTAAGAAAGTAGGAGGCTCGTATTTATCTAGGTAGTGTTGTAACAGACCAGAACACGAGGTTCTGTTGTGTACTTCCTAACTTGGAGAGACCATCAGCGGATCCGTTCCCTTTTCTGTATGTGTGAACCATGTTGATTTGGAGCTCCTAGCTGATTTGACAGTTCATTTTCCATATGGCTTGAAACTTGCTGGGGAAAATGCCTATTTGTTTGTGCAAGTTCACTATAACTTCAGTATCCATTTCAACCACAAGTGGAAACCAGTTGTTTTCCTTGCAGAATTTGAGGCCATGTAGTAGTCTATAAAGTTCAACTGTCGTGTTCATGCCAGTTCCTAGCGCCACACTGTAACCAAATTTCATCTCTCCTTGTGAGTTGCATATGATACCTCCAGCCCCAAAAAGGCCATTGCTGAAAGAAGATCCGTCAGTGTTCAGCTTAAACCACCCTGGTGGTGGTGCTTGCCATTTTACCAATATACTTACTTTACGTTTTATTTGGAGCGTGTGTACTCGGAGAACTTGCAGCGATATTGTGTCCCCAAAGTTGCTACTTTGGATAACTTTAGTATTGACCATGATATCCTGAAGCCATCGGCATGTTTTGGTGACAATCGCTTGAGCATTCATCGGCACGTCGTCGAATCGATGTTTGCAACGTGTTTTCCTTAATTCCCAGCTTATGATAGCCAGAAGAACCCCTTTAATGATGCCCATTTGTGTACTTTTGTTGGCTGCTAGTAACCATATCCCTTGTCGTGCCCAAAAACTTTCAGCCGGTATGTTTCGAACCTCACAAGCGTGCGCGAAAAACTGCCAAACTTGTTACACTGTCTCTCCGTTTACGAGCAAATGGTTCAGCGTTTCGCTGTTACCTGAGTGACAACAGCTGCATCGAGAAACAAATGGGATTCGTTGTTATATGAAATCGTCCACTGTGAGAACTTTCTTCCACATTTTCCAGCTGAAGACCTGAATTTTGGTGGATATTATCTTGTACCAAATCCAATCCATACGACGTTGTGTATCCGAAGTCCCTCTCCAGAATTGCCAAGCAGACTTTATCGTGAAGTTACCACTTTCAGAGGGGCTCCATAGCGGTGTATCATTGCCCTCGTCGATGAAGAACTTTTTTGTGAGAGTGACCATCATGTCTGCCGGCAGTTCATAGTATAGGCGCTGCCAATTCCAGTTTGCTCCATTGACAAATATTTATTTTACCATGATATCTTGGTTGCATTCTATGTTCAGCGCATCAGCGAGGCTACCCTCCCCTATCCAGTTGTCCTTCCAGAAGTTACAATTTCCTGAACCCAGGTTCCACACAGTGTTTGTGTGAACAGTTTCAAACAGATTTCGAATGCTTGTCCACAAGGGAGAGGTGTTTGATCGAAGCCGGGAGAAGTCGTTGTTGATGGTGTACTTGCTTTTCAGAAATCTAGACCAGAAAGTATCGGCATGGAGCACATTCCAACATTTCTTGAGCTGTAAACTATGCTTGATATCGTCGAGTTTTCAGATGCCGAGTCTACCTTCCTCTTTCGGTAGACAAATGTCGTTCCATGAGCCCCAATGTCGTTTGTTTTTGCCTTATAAACCAATGTTACCTGCGTACCATGGATCATGTTAATTAAGGACCCAATGTCGTACCATGGATCAAGTCGCCCATAGTCCCCTACAGACAGAAGGGGAAGCTAGCTCTGAGATATATTGGGCCATTTGAGATTCTGGATAGTGCTGGAGAGTTAGCGTACCGGTTAGCATTACCGCCGTAGCAGAGCAGAGTTCATAGCGTCTTCCACGTTTCTATGTTGAGGAAGTACGAGCAGGATCCTACTCACGTGATTGATTGGGAATCGATAGAGGTTCAGGGTGATGCCTCGTATATTGAACATTCGGATTATATTTTGGATCGGGAGGATAAAGCTCTTCGTAGCAAGGTTATTCCATTTGTGAGAGTCCAGTGGAGTCACCATGGACCAGAGGAGGCTACCTGGGAGTTGGAGGCCGATATGAGGAGACACTATCCACATTTATTCTCAGGCTGAGGTATGTGTTTAATTTCGAGGACGAAATTTTCTTTTAGGAGGGTAGATTGTAATGACCCATATTTAATTATTCCTAATATTCACTCTTAATCCTATTCTTAATCCCATTGGAAATTAGATTCCTTCCCTTCACGTTAAGTTCCACATACATTTTCCGTATGTACTCTTTCATCCATTCTACTCATCCTTTATGCTTTCATTTATTCCTTTCGGTGGTTTAGTATTAGATTCCTTTAGTAGTTTTGGGCGGTTCGGAGGTGTTTTGGAGTTAGAGGCGGTTTTCTGGCCTTGGGATCCTGTAGAAAATGTGGTAGTAGTATTTATGTGTTGTGTGTGCGATTTAGGGTGGTTCCGGTGAACCATTGGAGTGGCCAGTGGATTTCCGGGATCGCCCGTGAAAAATATTCCTTTTGGGGGGCTTAGGCGTTTTGGTTGCCGAGGGGTGGTAGAGGTAGTGTGTTCACCTTGGGGAACCTTGGTTAGGTTCGTATAAGTGTTTTTGTGGTGGTGGAGGTGCTCTGTAGAGTTCCAGGGTGCCCGGGGTGGTCTGTGGTGTCTCCCCACAATTCCTTAGCATTTTTGGTAAGTCCAGTTTTTGAACACAGCAGTTCTGTTCGAACAAGACTTTGTCTGTTCAAATAGGATCTTCCAGGGAAAGTTTTCTTTCATCCCTGCAACATTCTGTTCGAACAAGCCTTTTCCTATTCGAACAAGATCTTCCCTGTTCGAATAGAGGTGCGATTTCAGTTGCGTCTGGGTTTAAATACTTCATTTCTTCATTCCTCTCTTCACTCCTTCACTTTCTCCTCTCCCTAACCTTTTCTTCTCTCCTCCTCACTCCTAATCCAACATTCCTGTTCGCTCGCGGATTCTTCCTCAGCTTCACCGCAATCTCTTCTCCTATCCTCAGTAAGTAATTCTCTTATCCTTTCCGTCAATTTCGCTTAATATGGTTTAGGGTTTGATTTCTAGGGTTTGGATTTTATTCTCGTTTCCTTAAATTGTTGGTTGTTTGCTGTTCCTGGTGTGTGTTAGATTACCAGGCGTTCCATTTGCTTTTCTGCGGATCGTAGTTGGGTTTCCTGGTTGGTTTTCCGCAGGACTCGGGATTTCCTTCAGGCGAGTTTTCCCTTCATTTCTAAATTCTTCTACTAGTTAATAAATGTTGATTTAAGTAGTACTTTGAGCATAGAAGTGTTGTGATCAGTTAGGTTTTATTTTCATATTACTTCTCCGTAATTGTTAACTCTTTAGTTACTATATTTACATTGGCTTTGGGTTTTGCTAGAAGTTGTTAGTTTAGTTACTAGTGGTTGCATTCTTGTTGTTGGGTTCAGTCCTCCAGAGACTAGGGTTGTTTAGTTGTGATGACGGTTAGGTTGCTGTTTCATCGGTTTAGATGGTGCAATTGAGTTATTGGGCATTTTGTTTAGGATTGCTGCCACGCTCTTCTGTAGGTGGTTATCCTATGTTTGTTTGCCAGGTTCACGACTGTTACATTGTGATCCTCGGGATCAGTTGCATCTTTTCAAATCATGCAAACTCTTTTAACTTATCGAGATCGGATACATAACAAAGCTCTACATCACTTGACCTCTGATAGGATTGCAGGAGTCCTACATCGGGCTAAAATAGTAGGTGGGTCCAGGATGGATGCTATCATACCTTATAAACCCATCCGAGAGTGTAGGATGGTATGAGAAAGTATTTACAATCTGGTACAGGGCTTATCCTTGAGGTTGAAACTCCTCAGAATAAAATACAGTTCTGACGTTGGCTCCGTGGGTTGAAAAGCCCGGAACACTTTGATCACTGAGTATCCACTAGCTTGGTCGAGCTTGACAAAAATCGTACCCATTATATGCCTTTAGCAGATCTCTTTAAGTCAAACATGCTAGCGGTTGATCAACCATTCTTATAATAGGATTGCATCACTCTTTCAAACATCAATTCATTAAGTATTTAGAACTTAGTTCATCACATCATTAACATATCATTGCATCATATCCTCATGTTACACTTCCCTCCTTCTCTTAGATTCCTTATTCTAACTCTGGTTATTACATATTCCATTCTATTTCTTATTTCTCTACTACTTGGATCATGAATCTATTAGTTACTATTATTCTACTTTAACTTACTCTATCTGTTTCACTTCACTCTCTTTATCTGTATCTGTTTACTAGTATGTTATTTAGACTTGATGGGTATTCAGTGAGCCATGGTTTTGCTCACTCTCGCATTGTTTCCCCCCTTTCTGAGGTTGAGCAGTTTGAGTTACTGTGAGCCTCAGCAGTATTTGGAGCAGCTGACCCTTCCGACCAGTTTTAGATTAGACTTTTGTTGTTATCTCAGCGTATGTTACTGTACCTTATTTTGGACATTGTATATATTTATGTCAGATATGTATATATGTTTTTCGCTTCTGCTATGTTGTTATTTCATTTCTTTACTCTAATGATTAATTCTATATGTGAATAGCCGAGCCAGAATTTGTCTACGGCTTGGCTATTTGTGGGGTAGAATCTTTGGATTCCCCGACCTGCACTACTTAGAATCTAGTAATTGGTCAAGCTACGATTACCAAATTTTGGGGCGTGACACTAAGACCCTTGAGAAATAACATTCAAATAACGTCATTGCTTATCACCTCTCTAGAATATCGTTGTATAAGCATATCGACTCTAACCCACCGCTGGTGCGACCATGGCATGAGGAAATAAAGATATATCTTTTAGCAGGGAGAGTACCTTGCCATTGGTCCTCAAAAGTCATTTAGGATTTTCTGCAAGAGGTTAAAAACTTTGCATGGGGCGAGCCATATCTTTATACCCAACCAGGAAATACTGAAGGCATTATCATGTTGTCACTTTGAAGTTTGTAGAGGGTTTTACGACGATAAACAGACAGTTGCAAAGATACTCTAGAGCAGGTTATTTTAGCCCTCATTATTCAAAGATGCCCACTTATAATATTTGAGCTGTCAAGCATGCCATGTTCCTGGAATAAGGACATCAAGGCGAATGACTCCATTAGACCCTATACCTGTAGAAATCTTTGAAGAATGGAACATAAAATTTATAGGAACATTTCCCTTATTACAAGGAAACTTGTTCGTATTAATTATTGTGGACTCTGAGTCAAAATGGTCTCAAGCAGTTGCATGCCCCTGACAACATGGCAACGATATAAAGAACTTCTTAATGCAGCTATTGCAGCAATTCAGTTCACTTCGTACGGTCATATTTTGTCAAGAGGAGCACTATCCAAAGTTACAATACTTTTTGCAATAGGGCTCTGTATACTACATAATGACTACTTCAACTGAGGACATGTGCGAGAGACAACAAGAACTGGCTTAGGTACAGTACATCCTGATTGAAATCATCCACGAGCATCCTAAAGACTAGTCATGAAACATTGATTATTTTTTATGGCCACAAAGTGTGTTATATCTTGACGACCCCCTAACCCAATCTCTTAGAGCGAGTCCTAAGAAGGGAAACCACAATATTACCAAACTCTAAGTTTGGTGGTAGTCTCGTTTGGCTGAAAACATTAATCTTAGCGCTTATTGGGAGACAACCCAAGTACTAGGGGATTGTATTTCCGATCCCAAGCTTTTTAAAATTTTATTAGTATAGTTATTTAAATATTGGGCCTAATTTTTTTGGTAAGTTGAGGAGGTTATTAAGGGCATACAATATGGTCTAGCACCATGGTGTACCTAATTTAGGGCATTAGTACACTTATAAAGCTTCTAGAAGATTTAAAAAATAGGTAAATATGAAGTATACCCCTCTACTTTTAATTTGAATTTAAAAGCCAAGTATTTGAATTTCCCACTCAAATCATGAGAGGAATCCTAGGAACAAACCCATGTGATTTGGTTCGCTTAACTGTAATAGCCTAATTATGATATTCGGACTTAGCCTTTACACCAAAGATAATAAGAGCGATTATGAACAAAAGTAACTACTAGCACAAAGTTTAGCGTGGAAAACCTTTTAATAGGTTAAAAACCACGACCTTTCTTGAGGATTTAGAAAGATGGATATTATTTATAGTTATTAGCTATTACAGAGTAGCTCTTGATAGACTTTCTTGATAGAAAAAGTCTGTCCTTTCTCTTTAGCTCCATGGTCCTATTTATAGGTCTTATAATATGACTGTTTTATGACTGTTATCTGCATTAATAACAAACGTTACAATATATGGTTGAGTCTTTATAATGATTTTGTAACAACTTGAGTAACTCCTGCTCCATAATGTATCTTCCATAAATGTGTCACGTGTATGTTGACGAGGTCGGGTGGTCGTATGATGGTCGAAGATGGAGCTTGAGTCCGAGATGCGAAATAAACTTCTTACATTAGACGGCTCTCAGTTAATAGCACGAGAAGCATCATGGGTGAGTGGTGTTGGCTGAGAAATTCATTTTATATCCGTTACCTGACGTTGCTGTCTTGATTCTGATATAGCTTATTACCGATATTGTTAATGCTTCCTTTCGGGAAGTTGACATGTAATATGTAGTCTATTTGGTTGAATTGGACGAACCAATAACCGACCAGTAATATGTAATCTGTTTGGTCAATTTGGATGAACCAATAACCAACCTGTAATATATTAGATGGGTGGTCGAATTGGGATGAACCAATAAACGATCTATAATATGTAATATGTTTGGTTGAATTGGGTGAATTGGGTGACCTGTAATATATTAGATGGGTTGGTCGAATTGAGATGAACCAATAAGCAACCTGCAATGTATTAAATGGGTTGGTCGAATTGGGATGAACCAATAAATGGCCTGTAATCTGTTTGGTCGAATTGGGCAAACCAATAACCGACCTGTAATGTATTAGATGGGTTAGTCGAATTGGAATGAACCAATAAGCGACCTATAATCTACTTGGTCAAATTGGGATGAATCAATAAACAACCTGTAATATGGTTGGCCGAATTGGGATGAACCAATAAGCGACTTGTAATGTATTAGATGGGTAGTTGAATTTGGATGAACCAATAAGCGACCTATAATATATTTAGAAGATCGAAATGGTTAAAATAATAATTATGTATATAGAAGTACTTGTATGAGATAGTAGAAAAGTACTGTGATATGTAACCTATAATATATAATCTATTTGATCAAATTAGACGAACCAAGAACCAGCCTATAATAGATTTTGTAATCTGCTGGTCAAATTGGGCGAACCAATAACCGACCTGTAAAGTACTGGTCAAGCTCGCCCCTAAGTATGATTTATGGTTTGTATGTTGGCGGAATCAAACAGTTCTGAAGTGCACAATAACGTTTTTGCTTCATTCACAACATAAACTTTGAACTTTGGCAAGGGTAGCAATATAATCATCGGGCCTTAGTCCATTTGGAGACTGACTTGCAGCAAGTATGTGGAGTTGAAATTTTGATTTTTAAACTTCTGTTAGCTACTGCTGAAGGGTCCTGATTGACCTCGAGTGGCTTACTAGATATGATCCTGATTTGTGAAGTTACTCTCGGTGTAAACTGGAAGTTTCTGAAGAAGAATAGGTGAGCTGCAAAGTGCATCAACGATGTTGTTTGTGTTACTCAAATGGAACAAGTATAGTAATCGCTATTAGCCAATTTAAATTAAATCCAAAAAGATGCGATGAAGAGAAGTAAGCCTTATGCATCCTTTGTATCCGCAGAGCAATACCCCCTTCATTAAGGAGCCATTTCTTTCATGCATTACCTACATGTTGCTTTATATTCCTGTAACTACATCATGGTGTTAAGCCAAAAGTATCGCCCAAACTGCCTATTTTGGGCCTTAAGGTATTTCTCCCTCTATAAAGTTCCAACTATCTTGCCGCTGGATAGTAACCACTCGTTACTCTGACATAGCGTTTGATGGCCGATCTATTAGTAAAGTATCCTGTCCAATATGAATTTCTACGATCCGCATATGGGAAGAAGTCTTCTGTTTTGAGTGGCCACAAATTATTTATTGAATATTTTACATTTTTTTGGTGCCAGGCAGCGCATCTTATCTTAATGGCAAGAGCGATGGCGACGAAAGATGGAAGCATAGAGCGTAGGATAGGAGTATAAGGAAGCCTATAGCGGGTGTGTATAAAATAGGGGTAGGGAGGGCAATGGGGCGGATTTGGGGCAGGGAAGCTAATCCCATCCCCATCCCCGCCTAAGTTCCCCACTCCCAACCCCGCCCCAATACCATTTAAGTTAAACGGGGATCCCCATCCCCGCCCCCACATTGCAAAACTAAATCCCATCCCCACCACCATTTAACTAATAAAGCTACTTTTTTAATTAAAAAACTCTTTTATATAATTTTTTATTCATATATTTAAGGGTAATAGCAATAAAAAATTTAAATGGGGTGGGGCGGGGGCAGGTACGAATTTTTTGAAACAATCCCAAATTTGCCCCACTTCCCCACGGATTTGTGTTATACTTCCCATACCCCCCCTCCCCCCCATACCCGTTTAATACATCCCAAATCCACCCTGTTTGGGGCGGGGCGGGGCGGATCCCCAATGGGGCGGGTCAAATTGCCATCCCTAAATAGGGGTAGAACATCATTCAATCCGTGTATTGAGAAGGAACACAAAGACCTGCAATAGTGAACCAATTCTGCTTCATACGCCCAAGCTCTGAAGCGAAACGAGACCGAAGTAGGACCTGTAAGAGCCTGAGATATCTATCTATCATTAGAATCGGCATCGTTGATCCATCATCATTGTAAGAGCCTGAGATAGGACCTATAGAAGCCTGTAAGCACTATGGCAGCTATCGTAAAACCTCTCGCTGATCCATCATCTTCTTCGTCGTTGCTTTTTAGATTTGTAGATAATAGTGATGATTCGATCATCAACGCTATTGTAACAATAACAGAATTGTTGGAACCATTGGCGGTGGCAATTTCAACTGTGGAATCCCGATCAAATAATTGATTCTCTCAAAACAGATCATACATGATAGAGCTCCGAAGCGAGGAAAGATTGAATGGTGGTGTTCATTTTGCCGCCGTGATCCAAAATCACAAAAACTTAATTGACATTGTCCCCAAGAATTCGAGGAAGACCTGCAATATATAATATGGCTTGAACTAGTTATCGCCTAAACTTGATGACCTGAGACAAAAACAAGTAGAATTCATTGTTACTTTTTGCACCAAGAGAGAGTGCAATTCTTCTAAGATTTTGCCATTTGAACCAGCAATAAGCTGAGAACAACATAAATCGATAATAGAGAGAACATGAAGTTTGAATCCTTCGCTTCGGTTAAGATTACGTGTTGTGTGAGATGGATAGAGAAGTTTGTTTGGTTGAAGATTGAATCGTGAAGATCCTTTGTTGTTATTAGTGAAGACGAATGAGGAGAGATGTTTCTGAAAATTGATTCACACAGATTCTTTGTTGTCAGTACGAGGAGAGATGTATTGCCATGTTACCTGATCGAAATCCGAAATGGAGAGAGAGATGATGATGATGTCTCAAACTAAGGTGAAGAACCCTCTACTGGATAAACGAACCCTCTGCTGGAGCTCGAGTAAGCAATTATCTAGAGCTCGAGTGAGCTCAGATCCCTCTATCAAATATGTGTAAAAATAAAAAATAATGGTCCCCATTGATAAAAAAAATTCTTTTTTGTAATTCCAACGAAAACCTGACTGAGGTATAGCAATGTCAGCTAACGACATGAACAAGTATACACCATCAACCGAAATCAAAAGACTCCTGGAAGTATCATTTCATGGAGAAATAATCACCTATTTTATGAGATAATGAGTTTAAGAACTTTGCTCCCACAGAGGGTGCCAAATGTAATAGCCTAATTCCGGGATTTGGACTTAGCCTTTGCACCAAAGATAATCAGAGCGATTATGAACAAAAAGTAACAACTAGCACAAGTTTAGTGTGGAAAACCTTTTAATAGGTTAAAAACCACGACATCTCTTGAAGATTTAGAAAAAATGATATTATTGGTAGTTGCTAGCTATTACAAATAATGCTCTGATTAGCTCTTTATAGACTTTCTTGATATGAAAAGTACGCCCTTTCTCTGTAGCTCTATGGTCCTATTTATAAGTCTTATAATATGACCATTTTTTGACCATTATCTGCTTTAATGGCAAACGTTACAATATATGGTTTTGATGAGTCTTTATAATGATTGTGTAACGGCTTGAGTAACTCCTGCTCTATAATGTATCTTCAATAAATGTGTCACGTGTATGTTAACGAGGTCGAGTTGTCGTATGATGGTCAAAGATGGAGCTTGAGTCCGAGATGCGAAATAAGCTCTCTAAAATGGCGACATGGGGTTAAGAGTTAGTCTCCTAATACTGAACCTATGGTTACCCTATTTACACAAATGCCACTCTCCCATTAAAAATTCAAAATTTAAGATACTTTCTCTATAAATACAAGATTGATACATACTACTTCTACCTGAGATCCATCTTTTCTCTCTCTCTCTCAGATACTCTATCAAAAGCCAAAGTACCAACATAGCCTGAAAACCAGTGACCGTTGTTAGCCCTAGGCTTACCGCCAACAATCATCGGCCACTAACAAAGTTGGTGCCCCATCATCTTCATCAAGCTTCCTTACACCCTCTCAACTTCATCTCAGGTCTGAATGGGAAAATAATTTATCGTGGAGGAGCTCAGTGAGAAAATAATGGTGGAAAGCATATCATTTTACCACTCCGAAGTCGTCCATTGTAAATGGAGGCCGCCCTACTAGGCGAAAGGGGACGAGTATTGTCTGAAACTTGTTCGTAGGTTCTACAATAACCTATTTATTCCTGACATGGATAATTGCACAATGATGCACACATGGGGAGATTACTACTATGTTAATCTCTCTTAAGACTCTTTCCGACCTCACCACCATTACGGAAAAATACCCAAGTTTTAGCAACAAAGAGTACTCCACATGTCGCGGCTACGCCTCATCCTTGGACGTGCCTTACAACGGTGATTTTGGCAACAGTGGGATTAAAGCGAGTTATCTACGCCACAATCAATTTATGGTGTACAAATGGTACTCCACCAGCATCCATCCTTCACTCCACCAAACTGACGCCTACCGCGCCTTCCTTAACTTCCTATTTTGCCTATAAGAGGGGGATTCTTCCTATAACATCCTCCAGACCATTATGGAGCAGATCATCAAGGTGTTACCAAAGGAAAGAGCTCAAAAGAACGATGCCATGGTCTTTCCTATTATCATTACAATGCTTATCACCACCATCGACCTTCTCACTGTCACTCAGGCGACATCGTTCAACATCAAGGAAAAGATTTCACGGGTTTCCTTGGAAAAGTGTGTTCAAGAGCCATGGACGCGAGCATGAGGGTAGATCCTAATGAACCAGTCTGCCCTATTCATGAAGAACACGAGCGCACTCTGAACACATTTTTTTCCTACAGAAGACGATTCCATTCACATCCAGGACCCCGATACTCCTAATACTATGATGATCATGGCTAGAAGATGTTCCACTCTTGGGAAGCATCTAAAGATGAACCGCAAGACGATCAAGGCCATCGAGAAGTTCCAAAAATGTACCTTCGACATTGCCTCACGCACGGAGATGCTTCTTTGAAGTATGTCTCAATGCATCGAGGTGGGACCTTCTCAACCCCTACTATCTTGACGTCGCCACTCCACAAGCTCACAAAGCTAGGATTATAGCTTTTTTATCTTGATTTTCCCATTCTAAGATTGAGTCTAGTTTGCTTATGTTGTTTTTCAGTCAATACAGATTTTCAGTTCTATTTCGTGTTCATGGCATCCTATAGGCGACATATCAAAGACTTGTAACGTTTACTCTCGCCCATTCATTTTTACTTTTCATATCATATATCTAATTAACATTAAGATCAATTTTTAAAGTAAGTTTGGGGGTGGGAAACCATTTTAAAATTTTTGTAGAAAATCTGTAATCTCAGTACAGCGGTTAAAATAGAGTTAATTAGTCTATAATTGTAAATAACTCTAAATATTCCTCTAGATTAAGTAGTTAGGAGAATAAAAAGAACTTTTAGTGATATTATGGAATAATATGTCAAAATTGAAACAAAAATAAAAATTTAAGATACTATAATTTAAATTAATAATATTCTCTAAAATAGAGTTAATAATTTTTTGAAAGAAACCGCATTTCATACCAGTAACAATATTTTCCCTAAGGAATTATTAAACAACATTTAATCAATCCAAAGAGATAATAGTTGATTAGAAAGAGAAAAAAAGTAATCAAAGAAGAAATGCTATCAAAGTATAATATTAATAAATAATGGTGTGATCCTGAAGTCTAGGTCATGAAAAGACTCCAAATCCCGGCACCTAAAATAAATTCATATGGACTGTCAACCAATTAGATACATGGGCATCATTTTAAAAAGTGATAATAAAAGTATAAGTGCTCCTAATCCAACTAATAAAAATAAGTAAGTGAATAGAAAAAATAAAATACTTTCCTACTAATAACTCTATAAGGATGAAGTTAAGCGTTTGAACAATAATCTTCTAACAGACGGTACTGGAACTATGATAACACACACTAATAAATATAACCCTTTTTGGGATAGTCTTATTGGCAGTCATTGTAGTAAAGTTTGTTTTTCTCTCAGTTATACGTAATTATTTCGATAAACCCTCTTAAGTTGAAATATATTAAGCTCTTTCAAGGAATTATCTTTGATATATCTAGGATTAGTAAGAGTTGTTGAAACAACGAAATAATTAGTTTGAAATACTGGAATTACTGAGTTGTACTTTTTTGTGGGTAAAAATACTAAAAACCCTCGCGAGACAAAGCTCGTCTACCAGGACACTTGGGGGTTTAATGGCTAGTATACGGAAAATACAATCGCAAGACTTGCGAAAGTAGCATAAATTACCTAGTTTATTTTATTTTACTCGGGACGAGCAAAAGGACAAGTTTAAGGGTATTTGATAAGATCATTTTTGTAAAAAATTTAAGACTCTTTTATAGGTCTTTTTGGCTGCCTAAAACCTTTTCTGTCTAATTATTGCCTAATTACCACATTTTTAGGTTCTCTACTCTATTATAGTCAATTTGGCAAGAAAGGGGCCAAATTATGGCTAAAATGACAACAAGACCACACTGAGGTTCTTCAATAGTTCAACAAATTAGTTTCCATCAAAATTGGGCTAGTTAGGATCGCTAAAAGCAAAAATCATTACTAAGATAAAAGATCTAGAGGATAGACCTATAAATAACATCTACTAGGCAAGCAAAGCAAAATCCCAAAAGAAGAGAGATTCTGGCCGCCACCCACTAGCGATCGTCGTCGGCCATAGGTATACCATTAGCGATCGCCGTCCACCTAGCGTCGATTGTCACAATTTTTATACATTAATCTCGGGGTAGTCTATTAAAAAAGGATCCTCAGCGAATGCATAAAATTTATTGCTAGTGAAGACAGAGGGTAGTTATAACAATTCAAAATTTGGGCTTCTCTATTTAATGTTCTGTTCTTTCTCTTAAAAATAAATTTACGTTTTTACAGGGTTTTGGAGAGCTTGAGAATTGAGTTTGTATCTCTAAATTTGGTTTTAACTTTTACTGAAAGTTAGATCTTCTTTAATTATTTATAATTCTTAAGATGTTGCAGGGTTAATCCCCTTAGACTAGATCTGAGGAGGAAGCTCTATAGATGTATGTAGGGATTTTCTTGCAGGTAATAAGTTTAACCTAGAGGTCTTTGATCACTCTTTAGGGTTATTCTTTAACTTTTCAGAACTTGACGAGGTAAGGGAAGAGAAGTACAATTCTAACCTATAGAGAAATCGATGCCCTGAATAAGGAATAAGTTTCTCAGTCCACTTAGTGACCTCTATACCTTGGGATTATTATTTATTTATTTTGAAAAAGGAAGAATAATCCCTTGGTCAGCAACCTAGAAATTAAGTTTAGATCTTGACGGGCTGAGTTCTCTGATTTGTTTTTTGCGATAAGATTAGAAATAAATTTTAAACCCCTCGAATTCGATTCAAAAGAAAGAATTCGGGGAGATGAGGGAAACCTATTAAATTAAGCTCTAATATGCTATTATAGAATGGAATCCGATTGTCTAATTAACCTTCATATTCAAAATTTTAAGACATAGTTAACATAGATTTCCGCTAAAACAAACCCTATTTCCCATTGATTTTAGTTTACCCTAAAATAACGTACCTCTCTGTAAATTGACACCCTACTTGGTATTTACTATAGGACTTTTCTGTAGTCTTTTGTTATAGGACTTTTTTGATAATATCTTGATATCATCCCAAATTTGATATTGTTTCTTCAATCCAGTTTATTCTACAAAGAGGACCCAGTTTGTTACCTTCGTTAGATTATTTTTCTCGCGGTGGAAAGGTCGAGCTCAGAAGGGATGGCACCTTTCGTACCAAATACCGTCATTAATGGGGTATATTCATTCAAAGTTTATGAAGTTGTTCCATATGCCCATAGAATACTAAGTAACTCATCAACCCATCTTCCTATCTTTTCATCCGATCTTTTCCTAAAAGAAAATTTGAAGCTCTTGCTAATGGCTTATGCTTGATCATTGCCTTGAGGGTAGTAAGGTGCCAAAGTAAACAGCTGTATTTTGTACTTGTTGAGGAAGTTGACAAATTTTTTTGTGGAAGAATTGCATCTGATAGTCTGAACTTATCATTTATGGGCATCCAAACCTCGTGATTATGTGTTCTTACAAGAATTTGATTACATCATTTCCGTCGATGTGGCAATGGAAAATTGGTTTTAACCAAATACTAACATAATTATAGCTATTAAGACATATTTTATATTTCTCGACACTGAATGGAATGGACCAATTAGATCAATCCCCCATCTTTTGAAAGGCCATAGAACGTTACTAACATGTAGGTCGAGGACATGGCTTTTTATGCCTCGAGCGTGGACTTGACACTTGCAATTTTTTCGGATGAATACTTTACAATCTTACCTCATCTTTGGCCAATATAATCCTTCAGTAAAAGCACTTTAGGCCAATGATCGGTCTGAGGTGTGTGTTGTGCAAATTCCTTCATATAGTTCCCTGATTTTGATTAGAGCTCATTTTTATGAGAAACATTCAATTAATGGACATCAACCTGTGATTCTATATAGGCTCTCATCTTCTACCTTGAATCTTGGACATTTTACCAAGAGAGATCAAGCTTCCTCTTTGTTCTCTGGGTAAAATGTTCAAGTTGAAATATTTGAGAAATTATTTTCTCCTGCTTTCAAGATCTTCCTCTTTTGTAACTTGGATCTGCATTAGATCAATATTGTCGAGACTAGAGTGTTGGATTACCTTGATATTTAAAGTTCTCCTCTTACTACCTTCAAACATTGCAGTAATATAAGCCAACGCATCGGCATGTCTATTTTCTGCCCATGGCAAGTAAATATAGTTCCTCTTCTGAACTGGTTCATCTTTTCTTCGGCAAATGCAGCATATATACTCGACCATTTTCCCCGAGGTTTTGAACGTTTTGCAAAAATGGTTGGCCACCAACAAAGAATCAATGTAGACTGCTATATCTTTTGTCCCAAGTTTGAGTGTAACTTCGAGCCCATGGAAGATTACTTCGTACTTGGCTTCATTATTTGTAACATAGAAATTAAATTTATGAGCTTTCCCGATTTTGTGACTTGATAGGGTAACCAAGAGAATTCTTATTCTTGAGACTCCAACCTGTACTTTTGGACCAAGCATTGAGTTTTGCAATTGCATCATCGGTTAATACCTTTTCAAGTTCCTCCTAGTCTGGGTCTTCGACCGGAATATCCGCCAAGAAATAAACAATGACTTGTCATTTTGCCAAGCGCTGAGGTTTAAAAGAATTATCATATTATCCTAAAAATACAGACCATTGTTGAACTCCTTTGAATTTATTTTTTCTCATATGTATGAGTTTTAGAGGGAATTTGGCGATGACCTCGATTTTGCGAGCCAAGAAACATTGTCAAAGTTTTTGGGGGCTGTAAACAAAAGTGAGCAACTACTTTTTCGTAGCTGTTTATACTGATGAAGTAAATATGTTTCTCGATGCCGCCATCTTCCCAAATTAAGACATAATTAATCGATTCATCTGTTGCAGATAAGTACATTGTGATGAGCTTGCCCTCGACCGATGTACTCATTATTGGAGGGGCCCAAAGTACCCTTTCAGATCTTGGAATGCTAATTCACATTCTGGCATCCATTTAATTTCTCTAGGCTACTATTTTGATGTTGGATCTAGGTTTCCTCGAAGTAACAGGTATAGTAATTTACATCGATGAGATAGCTCCAAGATGAAACGGTGGAGAGCTGTTATTTTCCCTGCCAACTTTTGGACATCTTTTTTCGTTCGCGGGGAAGGCGTAGCGAGTAATTCATGAATTTGGTCAGGATCAATTTTTATCCCCCATTACTGACTAAGTGACCTAGAAATTTCCCTGATGAAACTCCAAATTTGCACTGTTTAGGGTTTAATTTAATCTTATAAGTCTTACCTAAGGATATCGAACACGACCTACAAATCTTTTCTATAATATTCCTTAAGCTCTTATATTTCATCTCGTCGATGTACATTTCCATTTTCTTCCCCAATTGGTATTTGAACATTCTAGTCGCTAACCCTTGATAAATAGGTCATGGATTCTTCAGACCAAATCGCATAACCGTGTAACAGTCAAAGTCTCTCTCGATGACAATTTTTTTTTCTTGATCTCCCTTTGCATGGGGGACTTGATGACAAAACATCCATTATGGATAGGTGTTTGTGCCCAATAACATAATTGGGCTGTTAAGGAATCAACGACAAAGGGAAATTATCCTTTGGTGTATGTAAAGTCTACGCATACCCGAATCTTTCCATTCTTTTTTGGTAGTGCCATGATATTCAATACCCATTCTGGATATACACATTTACCAATGAAACTACTTGAAGTAATTTATTAATTTCCTCGTTAACTGCAAATTTGAGTCTTGGAGCAAGGTTCCTTCACTTTTGTAATTTGGCTTTACAAACTGCTGCGAAATCTAACCTATGGCAGGCTACATCGGGATCAATTCCAGACATCTCTTGGAATGGTCATACAAAGACATCCAAATTCCTCTTAAGAAGTTGAAGAAGCGTCTCTTTCTTTGTCTTAGCAAATTTGGATTCAATAAAAGTGCTTTTTCTAGGGTCGTCGAGCTCTACATGTTCGACTGGTTCTTTATCATGTTGCTCAAATTATTGTAGAGGCTCTTACTGTAATTTTTATGCTGGCAAAAGTTTAGCTGCATGTGCATTGGTTATCATGATTTTACACATCTTTACGACTGCCTGGCTTCCATTGAATTGATACACGCTACGATGTATTGAGAAGCTCAAGGCGAGGTGATAGGTTGAAGGTATTGCTTTTAAGGAATGGAGCCAATTTCTGCCAAGGATTTCAAGGAACTTTAATTCGGCATCAATCACCACGAAGTTGACAAAGGATGTTTTTGGTCCCGCTTGAACTGGTAACATGATTTCTCTCATTGCTTGAGTTTTTGAGCCATTAAAACCTGTAATTGTTGTAGTCGATGCTTTGGCCATGTTAAGGACTCCAAAAACTTGTACAACCCATTTAAAAAGAACATCTGCGGCACTTTCAGTATCGACAAGGAGTGTATGTAAATAGTCCCTTCCAACTTTTAAGATGATGGTAAGAGGATCTTCATGGGAGTATTTGACGTGGTTGGTCACACAATCCTCGAATGTAATGCAGCAGACCTTCCTGGTTTTGCAGGAATTACGTAGGAGTCAGGCAAACTTCTTTGTAAAAGTCATTTTGTAGCAAGAATTTATTTGGTCATCCTTTTTTTGCTTCTTCCCTTTTTCAATCTCGATCATGTAAAGATGTCAAGCATGGCCTTGCTCTTGCACCTGCTCCTTCTTTTTGGCATTTTTGTCAATGAATTTCTGATCATCGATGACATACTCGTGGAGTCGTTTTAATTTATTAAAACTATTATGCAAAATATGTGAATTAGTTAATAAAAGTTATCTATTTCATGATTATGTACATTGTGATATTGGCATAACGGCCTGTTTGGCACATCAGGAATATCTTGAGGTTCTCGAAAGAGTTTGTCTTCTCTCATTATGTGAAGGATGTTTGACAAACTGGTAATCATGGGTGGCAAGACTGGGATTTATCTGTCTTTTCTCCCATCTCTACTTTTTGTTTGATTATTTGACGGACCTCGTATCATGTCCTTCTCATTACTGCTTGGAGTCTTCGAGATATTTGAAGGTTATATGTTAAAAGAGTGAATGACTGCTGAACTCTTTATCTTGCCCTTCTTTGATCTTTCCAGTTTGATATAGTTACTAACTACGTTGATCATTTCAGTGCCTGTCTTTGGTTTATGGAGACTAAGCTCTCTCTGAACCTTTGAATTGATATGCAATGCAGATATGAAAGCAAGAGCCACAATTTTAGGGTTAGTGTTTCCAAACTTTTTGGTTTTTTGTAGAAAATGCTTACAGAAGTTTGTAAGGCTCTTATTTACACCTTGCTCACAGAGGAATAGTGCAGCTACTATTAACTCCCTTTCTTTAGCATGTGCATAATTCAACTAGAACAATTGTTGCAGCTGCTTAAAACTTTTGATCGACCCTTCTAGGATAGTATGGAACCATCTGAGAAGCTCTTCCTTCAGGCTCATGTAAAAAATAGGGGACACATCATATTATCGAGTTTTGAGTAGAGCCTGACCGCGTACTTGAAATGTCTGACGTGGGTTAATGGGTCGGTGACGCCTACATATTGTGGAAATATATGAAAATTATCAGGTATTAGCATATTCTGAAGATGTGCCAAAATAGGCTTAGCACAAATTGCAGCAGAGCTGAATATAAAACAAATATTGGTGCCCCCCCCCCCCTCAAACACCAATTCTGAGAGATATATGGAGAGGCTATTCTGCTAGGAGCGGTAGGGGAAGGGCAAATTCAAACACTGAGTTTGGAACTACTACAAACACTGGGAGGGGTAATGGTACAAACATTAGGAGAATAGCGGCTTCAAACAATGGAAGGGGAAATGGTACAAACATAAGGAGGGGAGCAGCTTCAAACACTAAAAGGGGAAATGGTACAAACATGGGGAGGGGTGCAACTTCAAACACTGAGAGGGGTGCAATTTTAAACACTATGGGGGGTACAACTATAAACATTGGGAGGGGTGCAGTTTCAAACAATGGGAGGGCACCATTCCAACCTCCAAGACCAGCTACTTATGTTGCAACTCGGTCTTCTCAAAGTACTTCAGTCATAAACCCCTACAAAAAGGCATACCAAACTCCAACCATGAATTGGAAGCCTTCGTCAATGACTATTATATCTTATTTTTCCTACTATAAGTTATCATGTTCACTTTTGGGGTATTGTATGGTGAAACATTATTACACTTTCTGCAAGCAGTTTAAACTGCATTTTGGGTAAAATTGGTTTGTTTATCATGCTATGTTGTATGAAACAATTAAATATCCATGATATGTTGTACTTTGGAGACAGTTAATTAAGTAATGGAATTTTCGTATATGCTATTGTTGTGTTTTGTATATTTTGGTATGCGAATTGTACAGTATATGTTTAATGGTATATAGTGAGTAGAATGTGTAAATTATAGTTGTACAGGGTGCGGATTTTTTTTCAAGTTTTGCACTATTATGCAGGTTTTAGATGAAGGTTGTTGTTTCTGCAGGTTTGTACTTCACATTAAACACATTGCAAGTTTCAGTTTGTTTTTTTGATCACCATTATTAATGTGTGTTTCATTGTGCTATGCAGGTTTTGTGATATGTAATTTAGAATATCATTGAATACTAATTAGGTTTGTGTTTTATCTCTTGTTTGCCATTTTCACTACATGCTTATCCATTTTTTTAGTATAATTTATAGTATTTTCATTAAGATTCAAAAGTGAATAAATTCATCCTAGAGTTGTTTTCCCTTTAAATTGATTACAAAACTTATTCAAGTTCATGGTAATAGTCATCTGGAAGTTCATCTTTAGGTTCTTTTCACGAGTATATTTTGTCTTCTTTTCCCTTTTGTTCTACTTTTCTTCTTGCATTGTATCTTTTAGCAAAGTGAAGCTCTTCTTGCCAATAGGGTTTGTGCATTTTAGAAACTTTTGGCGTTTAATTGCTTCAGTTCTGGAAGCCCATAACCTTTTAAGAACGCCCCATATCCATCCACTATGCATTTTGAAGTCCTCTAAGGGAATCCCTCTACCAGTTTCCATGTGTTCCACATCCAAAACAACCCCCTGTAAAAGATGAAGATGATCCACCAGAACCTAGGGAACCATTGTTGCACAATCTAAACACTGAAATGAACCACATGTAGTGAATTGGCAAGACAAAAAAAAATTACGTTAGTTAATGTAATCAAAATATGTATCTTTATGATTCCATTGCAATTTGGTTTCTTACATTTACTGTATACCCACGGACAAGCTTCTATGCTATGGGAGCATGGTTCTACAGTTTGATAAAATTCTTAACAAATAGGACAAGTTTCAACCTCCAAAGTACAAGCACCAATTTACTTTTGCCCCCAAAAAAATGTTTGCAATTCGTCATTACCCCCCAAAGCTTGAAACAATGCGTTAATGGCATTAACAAAAAAAAGAGTTTAAAACCCCTAAATTTTTTGTGTAAAGTCCAAGATGCTTAGCTGAGAAGATTGACCACTGCCCATTACACTATTTTAGATGGAGGAAAGGAGAAGTACTTTGTTTTTTTTGTTTATTGTTTTCCAAGCAAGAGAAGAAGTAGATTTGAATTTAAATATGAGAAGAAGTACTTCTGAATTATGTGGCGATGACGTGGTCAACGGTCATATTTTAGAGAGATTTGAGCCTTTGTATTTTATTACAGATCTTGTGACAAAATTTGTTAAAAGTAAGAGAGAGTGAGTATAATGGAATTATTTGAGTATAAAGGGTAGTATGGTCAAGTTAAATCCACTCGTTGAACCGAGAGAAAAGAAAGCAAGTGGGGGTAGACCACCATTCTTTCCAGTTCGAGGGGGCAAGATTAAATATACAAGATTATTTGGGGGGAATAGTCCAATACGCTCTAAGTATATTTGATGCCATACCTCATAGTCCCTTTAATCTACCGAAGAATTCTCTTAGCCGTTCCATAGTGATGATTACTTGGTTTGTTCATGAATCGAGACACCACACTCACCGGATAAACTATATCCTGCCTTGTGTTTGTAAGATAGATTAATGACCCAACAAGGCTTCTAAAAAGTGATGAATCTACTTTGGGTGCTCAATCATTTTGTGAAAGCTTTTCATTTTCCGCCATTAAAGTATCCATTGGCTTGCAATTCACCATGTTGAATCGCTTCAAGAGGTCTTTGGCATATTTTTTTAAGATATAAAAATCCCTTCATTTGATTGTTAAACTGGTATGCCAAGAAAATATCTTATAAGACCCAAGTCAAACATCTCATATTCCTTCATTATGGCTTTCGTAAAATCCTCGGTAAGCTTTGGTTTTGTACTTGTGAATATGAGGTCATCTACATATAAGCACACAATGATGAAATCATTACCTTCTTTTTTGATATATAGTAATAGCTTACTTGGACTCCTTTCAAACCCATTTTGACAAAAATAACGATCAAATTTGTTCTTCCAAGCTCATGGAGCTTGCTTTAAGTCATATATAGCCTTCCGAAGTCAATTAACTTTATTTTCCTCCCCTTTTCAACGTATCCTTGAGATTGTTCAACATATACTTATTCATCAAGATCTCTATTTAGGAAGGCCGGTTTGACATTCAATTGAAAAATGGGTGTCTTTAATTGTGTCGTTAACGCCAAAACCGTTTCTATATTCTTCATTTGAGCAACGGGTGCAAATGTTTCATTGAAATTAATCCCAGGTTGTTGAGAATAGCCTTTTGCTACTAACCAGGCTTTGTGCTTTTGAATTGAACCATCGTCTTTAAACTTTGTCTTGTAAATCCATTTAAGTCCAATGACATCTTTTGACTTTGGGAAATTAACAAGTTCCCACATTCTATTTTTCTTGATTACTCACATTTCTTCATCCATCGCATCGATCCAAACTTTATCATTGATTGCTTCTTCATATTTTTGTGGTTTGAACATCATGAAAGCAACGGGACCCTTCTCATAGATATCATCTGAAGTACGTGTCTTTAGTGGGTTCGAATTTGAATCCGATGTACTTGAAGTTGATCCGGACATGTTTGGACTCAATATAGGTATTTGTAGATCAAATCTACTCGGGCAAGATCTTGGAGTGGGAGGACTTGGAGGCATCATTTCAATTTCGCCTTGTCATGAAAAATCAATATCTTCAAATTACTTTGGATCATCATCTTTTCCTTCCTCCCATTTCCATGATTTTTGTTCATCAAAAATGACATCTCTCGAAATCACCAACTCTTTGGTGGTAGAATTAAACAACCGATTTTCTTTGGAATTTTCACTATATCCAATGAAGATGTAATTTTCACCCTTGTCATTGAACTTTCCTCATTTTTGTGACAGAATATGAGCAAAGGCAAGACAACCGAAAATTTTGAAAAAATATACCTTTGGCTTTTGTAGGTGCCATGCTTCAAAAAGTGTCTTGTTTTGAACGAATTTTGTTGGAGACCTATTGAGAATGTAAACAGCGGCTTTAACCACCTCTGCTTAAAAAATATAGAGAAGATCCTTGTCTTTCAATATACTTCGAGCCATTTCCACAATAGTATAATTTCTTCTCTCAGCGACTCTGTTTTGTTGCGTCGTATCCTTGTTGTCAACTCTCTTTTGATACCATTCTCCATGCAATAATTCTGAAATTCATTTGATGTGAAGTCTCCACTGCGGTCGGTTCTCAATGCTTTGAGATGATAGTCGGTTTGTCTCTCCCCAAACGCCTTGAACTTCTTGAAAATATAAAATGCTTCAGATTGTTGTTCGAAGAAATATACCCACATCATCCTACTATAATCATCAGCGAACAGAAGAATATATTTTCTTATTCCATGATGGAATTTGAGTAGGCCCACAAACTTATGACTGTACCAATTGCAATGGTGCGTTGGCTCTCCATGTGGACTTAGCAAATGGCAAGCGATTGAATTTTCCAAGAATGCATCCTTCACATACTTCGTTGTTGGAATGAATGTATTAGGGATTTATTCTAATCAAATATCCACATTTTCTATGAACATTGTCATATTTAATATAAGAAAGACCAGGGCTTTATCCTCGCATTTCTTTCTGACTTCCAGAGGGAAGTCAGAAATCATGTATGGCAAACAATAAAATCATCTAATATATATATAAGGCAGAAATGCGATATATAAGGAAGGCAGAAAAATGATAAGAGAGTATACCTGTGAACTAGAGACGTCCCTTATATTAGCTGGTGGCATCACTTCCAGCTAGCCATCAAAGAAGGTAGTGAGTTGTGCTACTCGCACCAGGATGATAGGCAAAAAGCCTGGCCTCAGACTGCCTATGTTGGATATGAACAATGAAATGAAATGATGATTTTCATATTATAAGAGGATGAAGTAAAGAATACTCATATATTGATGTATTCTTGAACTCATATATCAAAACAAAGTCCTTACACGTATATATAGGTACTAGAGAAGTTTATAAACACCCCATTACCCATTTAAGAGGTTTTAGATCACCCTAATAAACCACACAAAATTAAAAGCAAAAATAGGTTACAAGAATGTGAAAGGTCGATCTTCTTGAATATTCTCATATTTTATTTGTACCCAAAGTAGCCTTGAAAATTATGTACCAATTAAGCTTAACTTTCAACATCCCCCCTTAAGCTTAATTTTTGTCCATCGACCATTCCAAGCATTTCCTTCCATTTCGTGAATACATCAACTTTGAGAGGCTTCATGAATATATCCGTGACTTGATTATTAGTGCTGACATAGTTGAGTTCAATCTCTTTCTTCTTCACACACTCTCGAATAAAGTGGTAACGTATGTCGATGTTGAAATAGCATATTCTCCAAATTTGATAAGGAGAAGCTTGTCGAATCATGTCGAAGGTGTCTAATTATTCAAAAAGTCTTCAAATCCATGTCTACAGATCTCAACCCTCAATAGTAGCCGTTACACCTGGTCAAAATAGAGTCGTTGCAAGAGATCCGAGAAGTTTACCCACCACCCACTAATATATGAGACTAATTATTTATAACTGCTCGTATATATTATAAATACAGGCAAAACCTATATTAATGAGCATCCAGGACTCTACCATTTTTCTACTATTCACATCCATTCTACCTTCCAGCAATTGTAATAACTAGCACATATTGAATTTTACTACTAAATCATCCTCAAGGTCGTGGTTTTTCTTAGGTTTTACTAAATTTCTACGCAAAATCAAGTGTATTATAGCTTAGAATTGCAATTTCCTTACAGAAGTATTGGCAAAAATTTCCCATCCAGAAAATATGCCATTACAAATTGTGCCATCTGTAGGAAAATCCACTTTTTCTTTACCAAAATCTCGTTCTACACAATCATTTCCATGACCAACATGAACCTCAGAAGTATCTCCCGTCAGAGAAACAATGAGGACATTTAGGCCACCGTCCAGCCAGAAATTGCCAATTTACATAATGTTACTGTCGAGCTTAAGAAGCAGAAAAAATCTAACAGAAACCATCGACTCAAAAATCAGAGAATTTACGCTCAAGCCCTCCAAGTCGAGATAGACGAGAAAAGAAAGGCCCTAGAACAACAAAGCCGAACTCATCAGAAAGAAATTGAATGTCTGCGAAGGCATCACGATCGATTCACCAGTCGACAAGGATTACCACCCCAAGCCCGAAGTGATCATCGGTCATGATCTTTCCAAAGGGAGAACGTGCCAAGGGAAGAACAAAATAGAACTTCAAGATCTCGATAAAGGAACCAAGATAAAGCATCTCGACATTTCGGCCTTACATCGTCAGTATCGACAACTCAAAGAAGCTAATGGACACATCATCAAACCTAACTATTACCTCCAAGGTGACAAGTTAGGGAGCGGTTTGACCCAGAAGCACAAGGAGATTTTAATCCACAACCTATAACTGAACCAAACGCTCTCCAACAATTCATTACCATTGATGACTTAAACAATAGGATTCAGGGCATACATTCAGATAATCCTAGTCGAAGATCTACTCTGGAGATAATCGAGACCAACCCTATTTCACCTCATCTCGAAGCCATTCCAATTCCAGACAGCATCCACTTCCTGAAGTTTTACCAATATGCAGGCCTCACTGACCCACTCACTCACATCCGTTACTTCAAAGCAGCCGTTGGCCTATATTCCAAACTTGATCACATGTTGTGTCGTTTATTCAACATGAGCCTCAAGGAAGAGCCTCTTAGATGGTTTCACACCAATCTCGAAGGTTTAATTACTAGCTTCACCCAATTACAATAACTTTTTGAGTCGAAGTATGCACATGCTAAATAACGCAAGATAATAGTTGATTCCCTTTACTTTTTCGAACAAGGCACGAAGGACACTTTGGAAAAAATTTATAAGTGTTTCCTGTAAAAAAAACAAAGAAAATTAGGAATTCAGATCCCAAGATTATCGTATCGGCTTTCATCTCTACTCTCCACATCGATTCTAAAGTTCGAGAAGAAACCTAAAACTGTCACAGAGATAATCGATGTGGTTAATAACTACATTGAACTCTTACAATCCAAGAAAGAGAAAATGAAGAGTTCTTCTATTATCCATTCAAATGATGTTCTCATACCGCCACACTCAAAACCAATAAGCAATGTTACTGCCAAACGGCGCGGGAATTACAACAACAATGTCAAATGAAGAGACGAGAAACAAGATAGACCTGTCCCAATCTTTCCTTCTAAAACAACCACTTTATCAGCTATCTTACCAATATTAAAAGAGGATGAACTCTTTTGAGAAGTCCAGGAGATTGCCTATGTCCTAAATAAACCTCTGTGCTAGTTTCATAACGTCCATAGCCATGATGCTGGCAACTATTACTCCCTCATACAAATCTTTCACCGTATTGTCCAAGAAGGGAGGCTCCATGAGTATGCACTCGATGTTCAGAAGTTTCTCGAAGAAGAAACAAAATGAAACAAAGTCGAACAAGAACAAGGCCAAGGTCAGGATTAAAAAATTTATATGATAGAGATTGAAAAAGGTAAGAAGCGAAAAAAAGATGACATAATCACATCTTATAGCAAGATGACCTCAACCGAGAAATCTGCCAAACTTCTACCTAGTTTCAACAAAGTGAAATTCCCATATCATATTTCCTTTGAAGACTGCGACACCAGCCATGTCAAATACCCTCATGATGACCCATTGGTAATCATGCTCAAAGTAGGATAGGACTATCTGCACACACTCCTTGTGGATACTGGAAGTGCGGCTGATGTACTATTCAAAAGGGCGGTTGAAGGTCTAGGTCACAAAGATTCAGTCAAAGCTTTAACAACATCTATCATAGGATTTAATAGTTTAAAAGAATCAGCCTTGGGAGTGATCACTTTGCCAGTTCAAGCAGGACTAGAGATTACCTTCATCAAATTCATTGTCATCGATGCTGAATTCAAATACTTAGGAATATTAGGGCGAAGTTTGCTTCACTCCATCACAGTAGTACCTTCGACATATCATCTTTCATTACATTTCATAATAGATCATGGTGTCTATGAAATTAAATAGAGTCAAGCTGTGGTACGGATGTGCGAAAATACCACCACAAACTTTCACGTATCTAAACTCTTAAAGGCATAGTAATTACAGCATTAACCACCTACAACGTTTGAGCAACATGACACTGAAGAATTTGAATCCATAGAGCTCGATGGGTCGGGGAGAAACACTTTTATTGGATCTACACTATCATCAGAAGGGAAGCCCTACTTCAGCTCTTAAAAAAGAATATCGATATCTTTACATGGTCCTTTCAAAAGATATTAGGAATTGACCCGTCTATTGAATGCCAAAAGTTAAACCTTGTACCAGACAACAAGGCTATGGTGTAGAAGTGTCGTGACCCAGCCCCTAGGCTTCAAGAAGTTAATGAAAAAATGGACAAGTTACTTCGCGTTAGATTCATTCGAGAAGCTAAGTATCCAATGTGAGTATTAAACATCGTAGTTGTCCCAAAGAAGAACAGAAAAATCAAGGTTTGTGTGTAATTCATTGGACCGAATAAATTCTCACCTAAAGGCAACTTTCCCCTTCCTCTAATTTCTCACCTTTTAGACTCTGTAGCAGGACACGAACTCCTTTCAATGATGGATGCAGCCTCAGGATAAAACCAAGTTATTTTCTCTGAAGAAGTTCAAGAGAAGATAACCTTTGTAACGAAAATGGGACTTTACTGTTACACGGTTATGCCCTTTGGATTGAAAAATGTAGGATCCACATACCAGGGGATCGTCACAAAATTGTTCAAGGATCACTTGGACAAGATCATGGAGGTGTACATCGATGACATGATCTGTAAGAGCCTAAAACGACAAGATCGTTGTCGAAAACTCCAAACTATCTTAGACATCCTTCGCAGTTACCGCCATAGAGGTGTACATCGATGAAATGATCTGTAAGAGCCTAAAATGAGAAAATCATTACAGCAAACCCCAAACTATCTTTGACATCCTGCTCACATAACGAATGAAGTTAAACCCTAAAAAATGCTAATTTGGGGTTTCATAGGTAACCCCTCGCCAATGAAAAAGAAACAACCAAAGAAGGTCATCTGAACTCTAGAATGTGAATTGTATTTTCCAAGATCTCAAAAGATACTTGGGGCGTCCTCCCAAAATGAGTACTCTTGTCGAAGGCAAAACATCAACAATGTATTTATCGACAGCAGATAACTCAATCAATTTTGTTCTTAATCGAGAAGACAACGGAGTAGAAAAACTAATTTATTTCATCAGCAAAACTCTCATGCCTGCAGAAAATAAATACACCACCACTGAGAAACAGCTTCTAACCCTGGTATACAATTCTCAAAAACATCAACCTAATTTTCAAGCACATCCCATCAAAGTCATCACTAAATTCCCCCTCAAACTAGTACTTTCCAAAAAAATAATCTAGAAGGGTCAAACAATGGTCTGTTTTCCTAGGATAATATGACATTTCCTTCGAGCTACAGATATTAGTCAAAGGACAAGCAGTAGCAGACTTCTTGGAAAATTTTCCCTTCGAAGACCCAGAATGGGAGTAGCTCGAAGAGGTGTTAGTCGATGACTTAATTGCAGAGCCAGATGCATTGTCAAAAAGTACAAGATGGAGACTCTTTACAGATGGAACAGCTGGACCAAGAGGATCAAGGATTGGCATCGGTCTCTTTACACCATCCAATGATAGAATTAAAAAATCTATCAAACTCAAATTCTATGCAATAAACAATAAAACAAAGTATAAAGCTATCCTGCATGGCATAGAGCTCACATTAGCACTTGGAGTAGAAAAATAGTTGTTCATGTGAATTCCTTACTAGTAACCAACCATTACAATAAGACATTCAAAACATCAGGCAAAATGGTCGATTACGCGGCGCTAATCAAAGGAAAAATAAAAATATTCAAAACAAAAACAATTTCTTACCTACCCAGAGCAGAAAATCGCGATGCTGATGTAGTTATATACATTGCAGCCATGCTCGAAGATAGTGAAAAGAGGACTTTAGATATCGAAGTAATCAAACATTCCAGTCTCGATACAAGCTATTCCATGGAAATCTAAGTTACCGAAGATGATGATCCTGGATATTGAAGAAAGCCATTTCGTACATATTTCACTTCTAATACTCTCACCGAGAATAAGGAAGAAGCTCATCCTCTACTAGCAAAGTGTCTACGATTCAAGGTACAGGATAGAGTACTATACCGCATTACAAGTGGAAGTCCCCTTATCGAATGTCTTTCATAAAGGTAAGCCCACATCAAAATCAAAGAACTTCACGAAGGAATCTGTGCCGAACATGTCTTCGGTCGATCGCTGGCACAAAGAGCTTTTACACAAGGGTTATACTAGCCGAAGATGCGATAAGACTACAAAGATTTTGTCAAAAAATGCTAGAAGTGCCAAATCCACGCCCAAGACATCAAAAGTCTAGCCCTTCACTTGCATGACAATAATGTCCTTTGGCCATTCAAACGATGGGCCATCATTGGTTCATTTCACCCTACATCGGGCAACAAAGAATTTATTCTTGTAGCTACAGACTACTTCACCAAATGGGTCGAAGTTGTACTACTTTGTCACATTGACAAAAATGAAGTAATCAAGTTCCTCTGGGAGCATAACATCACTCAATTTGGTTATCAACAAATAATAAGATCAGATAAGGGGAAACAATTTATCAGCAGCAAAATCCTCAAGTACCTCCATAAATACATAATTCAGTTAACCACTTTGACACCTTACTATCCACAGAGGAATGGCCAAGCCGAAGCTATCAATAAGAGCATCAAGTCAAGATTACAAAAATGCCCCGATGAGAAAAAGAACAGATGAGTCGAAGAACTACTTAGCGTCTTATGGGCATATATAGCAACACCTCAAACATCTACCAGTTGCATACCATTTATGATGGCCTTCGGTACTAAAGTTATCATCCCATCAGACCTCGATCTCCCAATAGCCAGAAGACAAGTCACAGATAAAAAGAACGAACTTGGACTTCTCTGTAATCTCAATTGGATAAAAGAAACTCGAGATCATGCCATCACAAACTTGGGGCGATACCATGACACTATGAGAAATACATATGGCAAGAAAGTGAGGAAACGAACATTCGACATCGGTGATTTTGTACTTCAAAGAATCCAATAAAGTACTCGACCAAGAAATTTTGGCAAATTATCAAAAAATTGGGAAGGACCTTATATTGTAAGTGACAAAACTGTAGTGGTACCTACTAGTTGATGGCTAAAATTGAATTACAACTTGAGTTTCCATGAAACACAGCCCATCTGAAGATGTTCTACAAATAAAAGCTGTAATCTATTTTATTTTTCTTCAATAAAGTTTTCTTTCCCATCATAACATCATCTATTATATACTTTTTCTTTTGACAAAACTTGAAAAGTATTTGTCAAAATTAAGTTTCATTCCTTCGACAAAATTGATATCCGGTTAAAAGAAAAATTGTTTACACATCATTACTAATTCAAAAACATATGATGTAATTGTATTTTTCATCAAAAACCAGATATTCCATAAAGGAACACATCTAGCAAACACCTTTCATTCGACAAAGCCATCACATGGCAATCATCTCCATTAATTCAGATGTTTTCCATCCATAGGCAACATTCTAACAACTTCTCAAAAAGGATGTCATACTATTGATCATCTCGTATCAAGCACATCGACTACTTATTTATCCAATCATAAAACTTCAAAACATATGGTTTGATAAAATTACTTCAAAAGTCAATTAACAACATATTCCAAATAAAACAAAAAATTATCAAGGTCCCATCAATCATTTGTACAGAAATTCATATTCAACAAAAAATAGATTAATTTTTACGACTCAAGAGGAGGGGTTGGGATAGTATCCTTCACTGGCGAACCAGGAGTCAGAACATCCAGTACTTCTTCTTGTACTGTGCCTTCAGAAAGGACAGGAACAAGTTAAGGTCCCTCGATATCCTCTTCCTCAGCATCGGAGTCAATAAAGCTCAACCAAGCAGCAGCGGCAAGACTTTTATAAAATTCTTTCCTCTTCTCCATGGCATCGAACTGACAAGAAAAGTTTAACTTCATCCGCTTCAGCGAGCCGAGAAGATAAAGGTTAGCTTCCTCCTTAGCCTTGGCTTTCTCTACCTCCCTAAATATTCGTACAAACAAAACCTGTTTGCAAACATCCTTTTCAATTTTGGCTTTCAGCAGAGCCTAGGCCTCCTCTCTCTCCTTTGCCAGATCGGCCCTAATCTGCGCGATTTCCTTTCTCTTCTCTCCCAGCCACATCTTCTTGGTGTCTAAGATGGCATCCTCCTTCAACTTGGAAACCCCAGTCTTCATCTTCTCCAACTTAATCTCCAACTCCTTCTCAGCTCTCAGCTCCTTCTTAATATATTTTGAGACCAAGAGCTCATTAGGATGGTTTTGCCCACCAAGCATCTGAGGCTTCGCATCGAGAAGCAGCTTCTTAATCTATATCAGAGTACAACAATGATACCTTGATGAAGGCACCAAGGCCATTAAATGAGTCATAGTATGAGAATTTCTAACCTGGGCCATTGTACGATGGCCTTCGATGAAGAAGGTCTACAAATTTTCAGCTCCAGTCAAGCAGTTGGAAAAATCTTCCTCTAAAGAGTATTTCCTAGTAGCTTAGGACTCAATAGTCTGCTGGTCCTCGAAGGAACTTCCAAAGCCCCCACCATCCTTCAACTTGACTTAGGAATCTTTCTTCCCAGATGCAGTTTTCTGCTGCGTAGTAGTGGCCAACTGGAACAGTTACAATCCCAAAGCCCACAACTTCAGCTTTTCTCCCTGCTTAACGGGAGATCGTCGAGTCACCTTCTTTGATAAGGGGATGGAGGTAGCAAGAGGATTGGCAGTCCTCTTTCTTTTATGCTTGCCAAAAGCCTCAGTCATTAAGGCCTCTGCCTCTGCAACAGCAGAATCTGCCGTATACCCACTAAGAGCAGGATTCTCTAGTAGGATACTCATCTCTGTAGCTCTTTTGTTCATGGCCGACATTTTACCGTCAATAATAGGAATGTCAGAACCTTTGGTTTGAGATCTTTTCAGCCCAACCTCTTTGATCAAACCTTCGACCTTCTCTTGGTCTTCGACTAAAGAGTCAATTCACCCGTAGTAATTGGTCCTCAAATTATACAGCTTCTTTTTCACCTTCGACTCTTTACCGATCTCCTTCTGAGCTGCACGAAGTAATAAGACAGTTAACACATATTTCGAATGAGTAATACTAAAAGTTTGATAAAATATAACATTTAGAGAAAACACAAACCTAGATATATACTCTTCCTTTTTAAAGGCTTCCCTGGGTCTTTAGGATCGAAATCATGGTTACCCGATACAAGGAGATGTTCAGCAAAATATTACCCCCTGTTGACATCATCTCATAAAACGATGGCCTCTTCATAAACCTACTAAGTATCTATAGCTGACCTTCTAAGGATTCTGTTTGAGTGTGTAGTACACACATAGATCATCAACAAATATTAGGTTCTCCCCCCTCCCCTTTAACTGGCCGTTAATTACTGCCACAACCCTAAAAAGGTCATATACATTTGGATTGAACTGACCAGGGGCATCATCAAAGAAATTTAAAATTTTCTTCTGGTCAACTCGAAAAGGCAATTTTAACCCCTCTTTTATTTGTTCTCGATGGACAAGGATGTCATCCATTGGAACATCTTGGTCAATCATCCTCTAATGATACTCCTTTAACCTAATATCCTCGGGAATACCGTACTTCGACTTGAAATTCAAATTTTTATTAGTCTCTAGAGCCTCCCCAAATACTCCATATCTTCATCCTCACCATCCCTACCAGAACACTCCTCTCAATCACTCGTCTGCGGCTCATGATCAACGTTAGTGCCAATTCCCTCCCCATCTGGCACCACGATAACCCTAGCCTGCACCATATATTGATTCAAATCAGCACCCTCCACACTACTCACCCCCGCTCCGTACTTCCCACCCAGTTCTTGTATGCAGGTAGTTACATCAATTACTGACAGTTCTACATCGACAAGATTATCGAATATTCCTGTTGTGTCAACATCTGGGCAACAAGTTTTTCGAACTGGTTCAGCCATTTTTGAAATAAAACTTGAAAATCATATTCCCTTTTTAAGTTAGTAAATATCAAATATTACATATATGTTCAATTATAGTATCGATACTGTTAACGAGTATTATTCTCCAACCCATCATTTTATCTGTTACTATTTAGTTTGATATTGTTGAATTAGTTATCGATACAATTCTCACATAAATTTTAACAAGTACAAACAATAATATCATTTTATTTAGAACTATTTAATTTTTCCAATTTTTTCCTTAAAGTTTTTACATGAGCTATGAAACTTCTCGAAGACGTTTCGTCTATCCCCAGTTTTCTGCCAAAAAGGACTAAATATAAATTTTTGGGTTTTCACTTATCTTCGACGTAAAGTAAGGTAATTTACGATGCAAATTCAGGCATAGTAGTTTGCCCAACATCTCGCACCATTCAAATACCTTATTTCCACAAAATTGCCCAAAACCACACCGTAATACCTACGGCACGAAAATTTGATTCTCTCTCCACATCACCAACAATTAGACCACACCCTTCTATGTCAATACTCCATTGTCATTCACGACACCTTACAAACCTCAAAAACATCCCCATGTCATCCCACAAAAACATAAATACAAAAAAAACCCTAAGTCAGTATTTCTCAAAAAAATTCCCAAACATAATTCCTTCATCCAATTCCTTCATACATCACACACGACTAATATCTACAACAGGTTTAAACCCAATCACCATACAAACACATACAAAAAAAATTTACAAAGTCAGAAAGACCGACCTTTTTGATGCACAACTTCTCAATCTCTTTACTTCACAAGTTTAGCTCTCTTGATGATAATGCCAATCTCCTCAGTACTAATGGTGGAAAAAGAAACAAGAGAGGAGCACAAAGAATTAAAAATCATAGAAAAAAATTTAGAAACTGTAGAGTATGAACAGTCGCCACCCACGGAGGTATTTATAGGCACCACGAGACTCTTCATCGCGCCCTTTCATAATCCTTCGACTACTCTCCTAACATAATGCCTCACACGTCTCTTCTCATAGCTCTGAACCCTCCTCCTAAAAAATAATAGGCTCTTACACTGTTGTTCCAAACCATCTAGATACATCTCTACCTCCTCTGACTTATCTATCTTTTACCAATATAGCTCTTATGTTCATAAAAAGAGAATGTATATCAAATTCCTTATACCTCAATACATCACCTACAGGGACACACCAAGCCATTGTTTTTCGAACACCTAAGTAATATTCCTATAACCCATATTTCCTTTTTTATCTTCCTCCTATTTTTAGGGAACAATTGTAACCACAATTCAAATCCAAAAATTCAAACAATATTCGATAAGACAACTACCATATACATCAAGAAAATACCAAAATTCAAATCTTTCTTTTATTACAATCGAGAACATTATATCGCATGTTTACATTTAATTACACTTAAAGAAAGGAACATGATTCACTTGTCCACATGGAATCAGCAATCCTCCAGCAGCAAGAATATCATCTGGCCTAATTTCATCCTCTACAAAAAGCCTCAAGACATCACGACGGTGATCGACTTTTACAACCTCATCTGCAAAGATACCGTATGTACCAAAACCAACGATCAGTTTCTACTTCAATCTGCTTTGGAAACATACCTTCAATATCAAATACTCCTATATCAGGTAACACATCAGAAACTGACAAATGGCCAAAGTACTGCTCCTCCACTTCATCTATCTTAATAGCCAGATGACCCTCCTCGATATCTTTTTGACGACGGGAACGAGTTCTCACCATTGCAATAAAAGTCTACATCTTTCCTAACAAACATTGTTACTTATAAAAGAAGTTCTTCAAAGATCAAAAAAAATCATATATACTCTCCCTATAATCACGGGAAAAATCAGAGGATTTCATTCTCCAAAGTATCTTTTCCCGCACATAAGATTTAACATTTTCTTCTTAACACAACAATAAGTAATTGCATCGAGAATAGAGCGATTGTAGTAGTATATTCCCCATATTCGATAAGGAGAAGTTTGTTGAACCATATCGAGGGTGTCTAATCATTCAAAAAAAATTCAAATCCATGTCTACAGATCTTGAACCTCTATAGTAGCCGTTGTAAGAGATCCGAGAAGTTTGCCCTCCACGCACTAATATAGGAGACCAATTATTTGAAATTGCCCGTATATATAATAAATATAGGCAAACCTATGTTAAGGAGCATCCAGAACTCTACCATTTTTGACCTATACAAATCCATTCTACATTCTAACAATTGTAATAACTTGCAAATACTGAATTTTACTACTAAATCCTTATCGAGGTCGTATATTTTCTCAGGTTTTACTGAGTTCTAACATAAAATCAATTGTGTTCTAGCTCCTTACTAAAGTATTGGTGAAGTTTCCCATCTGAAATATACTCCATTACAGATGTATTTTCTCCTTTCATGAATAATAGGATTTTTGGCTAAGGCTATGGCGGACATATTATCAACACAAATCTTTATCAATTCATCTTAACGAATTTGAAGTTCATTAAGCATAATTCGTAGCCAAAGTACATGACAAACTCCTGATGAGGCCAGCAACATACTCGGCTTCACATGTAGAAAGAGTCACGATCAGTTGCTTTTTTGAAGACCATGTGATGGTTGTATCCCCAATATAGATAACATATCCGGCGGTGCTCTTTCTATCATCAATATCTCATTCCCAACCACTATCGAAATAGCCTACAAGTTGAGAGTCATTATTTGATGAGTAAAATAATCTATGATCACAAGTTCCTTTTATGTAACGAAGGATCCTCTTTGACATCTTTAAGTGAATGGATGATGGCTTTTCTACGTACCGGCTAATTAGTCTAACACCATAAAGAATATTTGGTCTTGTACATGTCAAATATCGAAGCCTCCCAACCATGTTTTTGAATATTGTTGGATCAAGAAGTTCTCCATCATTAAATTCTTATAACTTAATACCAAATTCTACGGGTGTTTACACGGGTTGATAATTTTCCATCTTGAATTTCATGAGAACTTCTTTATCATAACCTTCTTGAGAGATAAAAATACCTTTCCCCATTTACTTCACATCAATTCTAAGAATGAATGACATTAAATCAATGTTAGTCATCTCGAATTCTTGTACCATTGATCTCAAGAACTCCTCGAGCATGTTCGGATAATTTCCCGTGAAAATTAGATCATCCACATAAAAGCAAACAAGCAACATGTCTCTGTATTTATTCACCTTTGTGCAAAGAGCATGTTCGTTCATATGGGCCTTTGTTGAAGTTATTATCTTAAAAGAATTTGTCGATTCTACAATTTCATGCCCTTGGAGCTTGCTTCAAACCATAAAGAGCCCTTTTGAACTTTAAAACTTTCTTTTCATGGCCCTTCTTAATTTACCCCAATGGTTGTTCAACATAAACCTCCTCCTCAAGAAAGCCATTCAAGAATATGGACTCACGTCCATTTAATAAATCTTCCAACTATTTTGAGCCGCTAAGGAAATTATTAATCTTATAGTTTCCAAGCAAGCTACCGAAGAAAATACCTCATTATAGTCAATCCCATACCATTGCTTATATCCATTGATGACCAACCGCGCTTTGTATCTCTTAACTTCCCCATTGGCACTTTTTTCACTTTGTACACCCCCACTTGACTCCTATGGTCTTTTCCCTTAGGAATGGAAGTTAATCTCCATGTATCATTTCTCTTGATCACCTTGATTTCATCATCCATGGCTTCTCTCCACTTTGGATGTTGCACTGCATCATCAAATCTAAGTGGTTCACAATCGGCAAGAAGACAAAAAATTGTTTGGTCATTTCCATCGATGACTTGAGTTACTTCATAAAGCTTTGTTAGGCTTCTAAATTATGGTGCCTTCTCATTTGAACTTTCTTCGGAAGATCATGAGTCATCACAAGGTTACGGCAATAGAGATTGAGGTGGAGTACTCGACATCGGAAGTTCTTGAGTTGCTTCAATGTATTCTCCATCCTATGCAAAAATCTTATAATCTTCTTTTTTGGTGTTGTAATTCTTTGTGTCTTATTCGTTAAATTTAACATCTCTACTGACAATCGTCTTTCCAGTATTGGGATTGTACAATTTGTAGCCTTTTGAGCAAAAATCACAGCCCACAAAGACATACTTTACACTTTAATCATCTAGCTTTGATATTTTTTGGCAGGGTACATGTGCATAAGTAATACTTCCAAATACACGTAAGTCTGTCAAACTGGGTTTTCTTCTACTCCACGCTTCTTGGGGTTTCATATTTCATACACTTCTTGATGGACAACGATTTTGCAAGTAGACATTACAAGCTACCGCCATGGCCTAAAATTCTTTGGGCATTGTCTTACTCTTCAACATACTTCGAGCCATATTATGGATAGTCCAATTCTTCCTTTCGGATGCGCCATTTTATTGGGGCGTATATAGAACCATTAAGGGGGGGCGTATATGGAGCCTCTTCCTCGACCTCGACCTTACCATAAGACTTGCTTGGTAAACCTTTCTACGACTATGGCGGACATTGGTCACATTGATATTCTTCACGTCCTTGTTTTAAAGAAAGACTTGCTTGGAGTACTTACTCCAACGGTTCTTGCTTCTTCTTTTTAAACCTTTCTTCGCGAGCCTGCAAAGATCCCATGAGTTAATCAATGGTCATGGTACCCAAGTCCTTGGACTCTTCGATAGCTACTGCAATGTAGTTCAACTTTGAATCTAAAGATAGTAGAATTTTCTCTATGACTCAAATATCCTCTACGCTTTGGCCATTTCTTTTTAGTCGATTCACAACCGCCAACACTCTAGAGAAATATTTGAAAACCAACATCGTGTCCTTCATACGTAAGACTTCAAACTCCTCTCTAAGAGTTTGAAAATGAATCTTCTTTACCTTCGCACAACTTTTATAGGAATTCTTAAGAATTTCCTAAAATTTTAGACGAGGTGGCATATGCAACTTTCCCAAATGTAGTTTCATCTAAACCTTGATAGATGAAGAAGAAAGATTTATTGTCCCTCTTTCTTGAATCTTTTAGCTCATTCACAAGTTTAACATACTCATTTTCAACGACTTCCCATACATCTTATACTCTAAGAAGCTCCTTCAGTTGGACCTACCTGTAGGGACTTATTCCTCGAGCTCACTCATAACCGAGCTCACACAACTCGAATTACCTCAATCTTAGGCTCATAGCATTTCAGCACTTAACACTCTAGTCAAACATTCCAACCCGCCTCACGACCTACTCAAGAACGTAGGTCGAGCTAAACCCAAAAAATGTTATTTAGTCAAAGACACCTATTTCTCACAAACTCGTCAGTGATCCAGTCAACCTCCATTAGCCACATTATTCGAAGACGTGCTCCAACACGATGAAGAGTTATGGGAGAAACCTATATAAGGGAAAAGTTCCAGAAGAGACATGGACCAAAAAAATTATTCAAATATCTTATTTACGAGATCAGAAGCATTTATATATTCTAGAGATCACTTGTAATAAAGATATCCACTCCAAGCAATAAAGATACTACTACAAAAATCTTCCATACGAGGTCATGGTTTTTTATCAGTTCAGAGGATTTCCACGCTAAAAATACCTGTCTCCAATACTTGCTTTATATTAACACATTATTACAGGATCATTAGTGTGATAGCTAATTCCTAATTGTATCGAGCTACAGAATTTGGCCATTACATTTTGTGTCATCTGTGGGAAAGATTGTATTTCCACGATACCCTAAGGCAGTCTTTCATTACAATTTTCAACTATGGTTTCTTCCAGACGATAGGCCGTAGGAACTCAACTCGAAATTTTTGTGGATCCGGGATGACTCACCGAGTTATGGGCGAATCTCCACACAGAGACAGAGAATCGCGCCGAGCTCAAATTTTAATTGATGAAAGATCGCGAGCTCTGAGAGAAAGAGCTCGATGCTGAACAATAAGCTCGTTTGACAGCGCTCAAACGGCACGAAGATTAGATGAGGACGATGTAGACTGTACTCAAGACTCTGTAATATACTCAATAGGCTCCTCCAGTCAACGGTCACTATCAACTTTCTGAGAGCTTTCACATTTCGGCAAGGGAAAGGCTGGGACCTCGGGGAGTCACCAGTAAAGCAATCTCCAGAAATCTACCACATTGACCGCAACCCTCCATCCATTTAGGGGGAGAAATCCAATTAGAAGCCAGTCGGGGTCACTAGATTCCCGTCCATCAGGAGGAAGACCAGCGACCTCTCCGTCAGATTCCAGCATGAGATCGCTTGAATGAAGGTACGGGAACTCATCATCCCCTGCCAGCATGTCCAGTAATTCAACCAATACGTCATTACATCACAAAAAAACATATGGATCAACGAATTAAGGAGCTGATCGAGGCACAAGTTCTGGGTACTACCGGCGACACCACAACATTACAAGGAAGTCTGATTGCCAAAGATCTATTCAATATGGAAATACCAAAGAGTTTCCATACTCCCCAAAATTATAAGTACAAAGGTGCAGACCCGAAGAAGCATATCTAGCAATACCGTGATTCATTGGGGTTGCACTCCAATCTCAACCACATTCTCTGCCGTCTGTTCCCCACAAGTTTACAGGAAGAGCCACTCCGATGATTCCACTCTCTTCCTGAGGAATCTATCTACGCATTTGATCAACTACAGAAGCACTTCATCAAAAAATATGCCCACAACAGAGACAAAGAGGAGAACTTGTATTCTCTTATCGGTCTTAAACAGTCACATGGAGAAAAGCTTGAAGATTTTTTAAAGAAATTCCTAGAGCTCGCAAGAAAGGTGGATAACCTCGACCAAAAGACAGTTGTGGTTGTTTTCACCAATGTTCTCTGGCTCAATTGCAAAGCCAAGGAATACCTATTCCATAAAAAACCTACGACGTTAGAGGAGATGATCACCAAGGTCAACGGTTACGTCGACTTAGAGAAGATGATGTATAAGGGATAAAAGTCTACTAAGTCTGCCCTCTCCACCAAATCCCCACCGATAGAACAGACCAGTGAGCCTAAGGAGGAACAGGGAGAACATAAATGTACCAAGGGAAACACTGAGTACCCTCGGAGAAGCGGTCCACAAAACAAACCCGTCCTCCCAAAGCAGAATGTCTGAGTCTCCATACTTTTTCCACTACTGTTAAAAGAACCACTCTACCGCGCCTCTTGACCATTGGAGCCCATCAAAAGTCGACCATTTTGCCTACACCATAAGCTAAATCATTATTCTGCTAAAAATTCTTATGCTATACAACGGATGCACGAGCTTATTTTTAAGGAAGGACGGATGCTCAAATACATTGTTAACCTGAAGTCATACCACGATGGCAACCATAAGAAACAACTCGAAGTTGTCTAGGTCAACGATAGAGCTGAGGAGAAGAATCTCGACTACATGCACCTCAGCAACATGATCGAAATTAACTAGATCAACAATTCCAACTGATCAAAGCACTGAAGGCTCTCCGAATGTCGTGATCTTACACCACAAGACAAAGAAGACAAACTTTTTCCCGAGTCTAACAATCGCTGACTTGGAATCTCTTTCGAGGATTGCGATACTGGCCATGTCAAATTTCTACATCATGATGCGTTAGTCATAATGCTCAAGATGAAACAATTTTTCATGCACACAATGATGATCGATACTGGAAGCGGTATTGAAATTCTTTTTTAGAGTATGATTGACTAGATGGGTTTGCCTGACAAAGTCATTCAGAGCGACACCGACATCAGCGGGTTCAATGGCTCCAAGGAGGAACGAGTTGGCAAGATTATCTTACCTATTACCGCAGGACCAACAACTATTGATGTCATTTCCTATGTCATCAATGCCAAGTCTCACTATCTTGGGATCATGATCCGTTCTTGGATACACAATATGGAAGCAATCGCTTCCACCTATTATCAAGCACTCCGGTTCAAGCACGACAACGGTATTTACAAGATTAGAGTTAGTCAGAAACTTTCTCGAGCTTGTAAAAATAGTGTCTCTACCATCCTAGATACTTCTGACAGATTGGCCGAATAGTAATTATAGAAAATTGATCACCTCGATGATCAATCACCTACAGAGGAGCCCACGGAATATGTCGATATTGATGGACCTAGCAGAGGCACATTTATCGGAACAAAGCAGGTTTAATGCAAGAAAGAAGCTCTCATCCAGTTCCTGCAACTCAATCGAGACATTTTTACATGGTCTTTCGAAGAAATGCCCAGAGTTGATCTAGCTATGGCTTGCCACAAGTTAGCCATCAACGTCAACGCCCCCGCGGTCAAACAGAAATAGCGATGACTTTCACCTCATCTTCGAGATGAAGTTAACATTGAGATTGAGAAATTGATCAAAGTGAGATTCATTCAAGAAGCCAAGTATCCGGATTGGATATCCAACATTGTCGTTGTCCCAAAGAGGAATGGAAAAGTCCGCGTTTGCGTAGATTTCACAGATCTGAACAAACATACTCCAAAGGATAGTTTTCCTCTTAATAACATTCATCAGATCCTCGATTCCATTACAGGCCATGATCTCCTACCTATGATGGACGCTGCTTCAGGATAAAATCAAATCCCACTTCTGGAAGAAAATTAAGATAAAACAACATTCATCACCGAAAGTGGCCTTTACTGTTACAAAGTTATGCCCTTCGGGCTCAAGAACGCAGAAGCCACATATCAACGATTGATGACTGCTATGTTAAAAGTACACCTGGGAAAAATCGTTGAAGTTTACATCGATGATTTCTTGTACAAAAATGTACAGTCAGTTAATCACATTATAGATCTCAACACAATATTCAACATCCTTTGATCTTACTGAATGTGTCTCAACCCTGATATGTGTCAATTTGGGGTAAATTTTGGCCGCTTCCTAAGCCATCTCATCAGCAAGAAAGGGATCAAGGCCGATCCAGATCAAATTCGAGCTCTCCTCGACATGCCTTCTCCAAAGACAACAAAAGACGTTTATAAACTCACCGACAAGATTGCCGCTATCAACCGTTTCATATCTAAATCTTTAGACTATTTCCGATGGTTATTCCTATTACTTCGCGGATGTAGCAAATGAGGAAAGGTTCAGCTAACCGCAGAAGTCACATGGCCATTAGAATGCAAAGTAGCTTTTTCAGGATCTAAAAATCAATTTGGGGAGGTCTCCCATAATGAGCACCCTAGTAGCTAATGAGGAACTGATAATCTACCTAGCAGTCACAGATACTTCTCTCAGTACGGTTCTCATTCGCCTGGAAGGGAAAATAGAGAAACCGGTCTTCTTCAACAGCAAAACACTCATACCAGCAAAAACAAGGTACTCTAAAATTGAGAAAATTCTTCTCACCCTTGTTTACACTTCACAGAAACTCAAGCACTACTTCCAAGCACATTCTGTCAATGTGATGACGAACTATCCACTTCGGGAAGTTTTGTCTAAAAAAGAGACATCATGAAGAGTGCAACAATGGTCAGTAATTTTGGGCGAACATGATATTAAGTTTGAACAACGTGATTCTGAAAAGGATCAGGCTGTTGCCGATTTTCTCAAGGATTTTCCAGTGGAGAATCCCGAGTGGGAGGAGCACGACCTGGACCTTACCAAAGACACGCCAGAGAATCCAACCCCTAAGCCATTCGACGAACGAGCTGACTGGGTCACTATGTCAGGGTAGAGGCTTCTCACAGATGGATCAGCAGGATCTGCAGGGTCAGGAATTGGGATCACTTTTATTAACCTTTTAAGCGACAGAATTGAGAAATCAATCCGCTTAGATTTTGTGGCCTCAAACAATGTCACCGAGTATGAAGCTCTCATTCACGGACTAGATCTCGCTTTTGAGCTTGACGTCTCTGAACTCTCAGTTTACACTGATTCATTACTCATCGTTCATCATTATTTCAAGCAGTACAAGAAGAATGGGAAGATGATCGAATACGCAGCCCTCATTGCAGATAGGATGAGTAAGTTCGTGAAAGAAACTCTCGCATATCTTCCTCGAAGGGAGAGCAGACAGGCAAATTCCTTAGCATATCTAGCTGGGGTCTTGGGTACAGAAGCTTGATATCTCCAGATCGAAATCATTTCAACCCCCAGTATTGATCGCATATCTGTATGCACGATACATTGAGGGCGATAATGGGGGAAACAACGATTGGCAAAAGCCTTTCATGGATTACCTCGGTATCGACAACAAGTGCAACAGACCACTTCTGACAGATTGGAAAGAATACAGACAGCTGATCAACAACTCAAAGCGTTACATTACTCAAAACGGTATGCTTTACCGCCTATCCGTTACAGGGCCTTACCTCAAGTGCCTCTCGAAGTCGAAAGTAGACGAACTGCTCTGCCAATTACATGAAGGAACTTGTGGCTCCTACACCACAGGCAGATTATTAGCAAACCGAGTAATAGCTCAAGGAGTATTTTGGCCTGGCATGCACAAGCAATGAGAAGAGTATTCCCGTAGATGCAACACCTACCAGAGACATGGAAATATGATACGCGCCCCTGCGCTCGAGTTCCATACAAGCAAGGTCTTCTGGCCATTTAAAAGATGGGCACTAGACCTCGTCGGCAAATTCTCGAACTCTCCAGGTAATCGCCGCCACCTACTTAAAGCTACCAATTACTTTACAAAATGGGTAGAAGCAATTCCACTATATCGAACCAGAGAAGAAGCGGACATCTCTTTTATCTGGAACCACATAATCACTCGATTCGGGTGCCCCCACCTAATTTGTATCGATAACGGGCCCCAATTTGTGGGAGATAAGATTGTAACTTTCCTAAATCACCACAATATCATCCATTCACCATCCAATCCATATTATCCTCAAGGCAATGGTCAAGCCAAAATCACCAACAAAACCATCATGGATGGACTCAAGAAAATGCTTCACTCACAGAAAAAAGGAAATTGGGTTCTCGAACTACCTCACGTCCTGTGGGCATTTCGAACCACTCCCTGACAGTCCACTGGGTGTACCATATTCCTCCTTGCTTATGATACTGAGGTAGTCATTCCTTCTGAATATCATCATCCAATTCGTGATCACGAGCTAACTGACGAGGAAAAATAGTTCGAATTGACTTGCAACCTCAATATGATAGATGAGACTAGGGAAGGCACCATCGCTAACCTAGGTCGATATCATCATATGCTTGCCAGGTCGTACAATAACCGAGTCAGGAGCAGTACTTTCCAAATCAGAGATCTTGTCTTCTGAGAAATTCCACAATATTGCAAAGAGACTCAAGCTCAAAAATTAGCCGACAATTGGGAGGGTTTATTCATTATCATAGGTCTCTCAGGCATGGGATCATACTATCTCATGACAGAAGAGGGAATCCCCATTTTAAATCCTTGGAACACTAGGCGACTGAAACACTACTATCGTTAAGCGCTTTACTACTTCATTCCCATGTTTCGCTGTTTGTTTTGTAATTCCAAAAGTAAGATTCTTATCTTCATCCAATGTAAATTCTGAAACTTATCAATGAAAGTATTTTTTTGCAATGTCGTTCTCTTCGCAAAACAGTCGTCCACATTCTACAGATTGGCCAAGGATATCACTTGATTGGCTTCTGTTACTACATCTCAGCGGAGGTGGCAAGTATAAAAACTTGTTCCACATCAAAGACTCAGCCAAACAAGAGATAAGACAAAGGTAATACTAGTCTTCATCTTTTACAACTTGTTTGGTTCACTTCAGTAGGCTGGATCGAGGATAATACTTGATTCAGCTGAATCTTTACATCTCTGCGAAGGTGGAAAGTGTTGTAAAAACTTGTTCCACATCAAAGACTCAGCCAAACAAGAGATAAGACAAAGGTAATACTAGTCTTCATCTTTTACAACTTGTTTGGTTCACTTCAGTAGGCTGGATCGAGGATAATACTTGATTCAGCTGAATCTTTACATCTCTGCGAAGGTGGAAAGTGTTGTAAAAACTTGTTCCACATCAAAGACTCAGCCAAATAATGGATAAGACAAAGTTTATACTAGTCTTCATCTTTTACAACTTGTTTGGCTCACTTTAGTAGGCTGGATCGAGGATAATACTTGGTTCAGCTGAATCTTTACATCTCTACGAAGGTGGCAAGTATTAAAACTTGTTCCACATCAAAGACTCAACCAAATAAGAGATAAGACAAAGGTAATACTAGTCTTCATCTTTTGCAACTTGTTTGGTTCACTGCAGTAGGCTGGATCGAGGATAATACTTGGTCCAGCTGAATCTTTACATCTCTACAATAGTTGCAAGTATAAAAACTTGTTTCATGTCAAAGACTCAGCCAAATAAGAGATAAGACAAAGGTAATACTAGTCTTCATCTTTTGCAACTTGTTTGGTTCACTGCAGTAGGCTGGATCGAGGATAATACTTGGTCCAGCTGAATCTTTACATCTCTACAATAGTTGCAAGTATAAAAACTTGTTTCATGTCAAAGACTCAGCTAAACAAGAGATAAGACAAAGGTAATACTAGTCTTCATCTTTAGCAACTTGTTTGGTTCACTTTAGTAGGCTGGATCAAGGATAACACATGGTCTAGCTAAATCTTTAGATCTCTGTGAAGGTGGGAAGTATAAAAACTTGTTCCACATCAAAGACTCAGCCAGGCATGAGATAAGGCAAAGGTCATACAAGCTTTCATCTCTTTCAATATGCCTGTAAAAATTTTATAGTTCAAATCAAGTTTCGACTTGGCTTAACTCAACCCGCTTCTACGATTAAAACGAATGTGAAAACTTTGTTTTATATTAAAGACCCCGCCAGACACAAGATAAGGCAATGGTCATACTAGCTTTCATCTATAGCAATGTGTCTGCGACAATTCTATTTATTTTTAGGTCAAAATCAAACTACAAAAGATTATTTTTGGCTGATGGAGTATCAGCAATGCTTTCCCCTACATCATCAAGAGGTCTATCTTTTAGTTCACAGGCCATTGAAGCTCTACCTTGATCAATTGATTCAGCAGTTCGAGGACCCAGTTGGGTCTCCATGGCACCCAGACAGTTGCCTCGATCTACCTTAGCTCCACAGATGTATCCTTTATCTGACAAAGTAATGAGCAAGGTATCTCATTCTGACTCAAATCTCTTAACATCCTCTGCAAAATAGGCAATGATTACCCTTAACAGGTCATTTCAGGACATACCAAGTATTATCACTGTTACAAATCTCACCTTCAACCTCTCGAGGCGTACCTTTAACGTTGCACAATTATCCTTCTATTCAATTATTCTTGCATCGACCTTATCATGATAAATGGCATCTTCTTTCAATTTGGCAATATACTACACCGACTCAGATAGGTTTATGGCTTCTAAACCTGCTACCCGAGCACAAAGTCTCACAATTTCTGAGTTCAACTCTTCCCTAGCCAGCATATCTTTCAACAATTCCTCCTTCCTCTTCATCAGCAAGTCCTTTGCTTTGATCTCCCCCTCCAAAACGTTCTCCCTAATAAGAACAACATCCAACTTATGCTGGCATTCCCTCAAATTCGCATTTCCTTTCTGAACATGCCGCTGAATTTGAGATATGTCACTTTCTAGCTCTCTAATGCGACTTGAGAGAACAACTACATCCCCACGAATTAAAGGTGCCTTAACCTCAGTTCTACTTCCCCCAGAGCGCACTCTAGGCTTAGTTTTCTTGGCACGAGCAATGGTTTGATCCTTTTCGGCTTTAAGTCGAGCAACTCTCTCGTTTAAGTTATCGCACCTGCGCTGCATTAATTGGAATTCCAAATCCTTGGCAGGGAGAGCAGTTTGCAAATGTTCAGCTACGGCCTCCGATGGCGATAGATTTTCTCGAGCTGACCTCAACTCGTCATCCTTTTCGATGAATTTTTGTCTCATTCGCTCTGGGTCATTCCTACATCTTTGGAGATCAGATCGATATTGTTCCACAGATTGTTCCAGCGCCTGAATACGGTAATGACCCGTATCGGCCTGCTTACCCATCATAGCCAATACGTCGACCTGATGTTGGAGTTTTGCAGTACGTGTTGTGGCCTCAAATAGATTTTCTAATCTCTTCTTAATTTCATAATCTTTCTCCTCGACCTGAAGAGTCAGGTCGGAAACGACCTGATTCAACTTCACGAGTCTGAAATGCACTTTTACGTACTGATCTTCTCTTCTCTCGTACATTATCCTCACGTGCACGAGATAAATCCAATTCGACCTAGGAAATATAATAAATTTTAGTATAGTTCGATTCAGGAAATCTAATGCCTAATATACATATACAACATTCTACGAGACTACGTAGTTTCTAAACATTTGTTTCCAAGTACTTTTTGATTAAAAGCTTGGAGTCCATTCTCAAATGAACATTTCATGAATCTTCTTTCGGTGTACAAGGTACACACTTTCGATATCTTATTCTGTATTAATAGCGTTGGATTTTTAATATGCATTCCTATCCTATTTACTTGATAACTTAACGTTGGTGTAACATGAAAGTCGAATAACCTATACTGATCTAACCTGCAGCTCAGCTTATGCAGATAGCAAGGCATTAGAGGTCTCTCTTTTCCTAGCAAGTCCAGCCTCTAACTCGTTTATCCTGAGACTCATCTCTCTAACTACCTACAAAAGATTTATAAACAGAGTCAACATACAGAAGTTTCTTCCTCACACAGAAGTCATACAACTTACAGATATTAATAAAACGCAACTGCCCTACATTCTTACACCCACCATCTGAAAGCTCGACATCATCCCTTTGGTTGTCAAGTACTGTCTGGCGGGAGACACCATCTAGACTATCCACGACTCCCACCACTTCCGCTTCCTCATCTTCCACCTCAACATAGGTGTCAGCCTTAATGGCATCCACCTCCTCCTGGGAATAGCCCTTCAAAATCAAGTGACAACCCAGTCTGTCACGCTCCTCAACAATCTCATCTAGGTTGGCCTTGGCCTCGACCTGTAGCTGGCTGATCGCTACGGTATGAGTAGCCTTCAGCAGGCTGACTTCCTTCATAGCTTCAGTCTTGGCTTGAGTTAGGTCCTTCTCCAGCTCGTTCTTCGTCTTCTTCAACTCAGATTTATCTTCTTCAATACCGAGCCAAATCCCCTTGACAAGATGAGCAACCTGCAAAAATGATATTGATCTCAGTTATTAGCTCGAAGTATATTAAACATTTCCTTCTGATAACAGAACACTTACCATCTTCTCATGTCTTCCTCCCCATGAAGAGCTGCCAACCTGGCCATTTCCTCGACCTCCCTAAGGTCATCTACCGCAGCTGGTCAAACCTCAATGACCTTCTCCCAAGAGGTTTCAACCCTCCTCCTTTCTCTTTAGCGACCTCACTACTTTTGGTGGCGTCTGGGGCTGGCATAGTCTTTAACAACAATTTCATCAGAAAGAGTTGAGCTACTTTGCTCAGCCTAATGGGTTTCAGCTGAGCTGAACTGCCAGTTCCAAGAGTCTTGGAAGGATTCAGTCGAGCATCCTCACCACTTGCTTGCCTCTTTCCTTCATTGACCCCCACCATCGACCTAGCAGACTGAGCCTTTTAAACCTTTTTTGACCTACTCTCAACTCTCTTCTTTCTACTCAGGCCGAGTTCCCACAAGACGAGTTCGAGTTCAGTCTCCTCCTCCGCAACTTCGTCTAACAGGGATTCTTTCCTTTCTACTGTGGACTTCGCACCTGCAATAACACATTTTACTATTAACTACAACTGTCAACAAAACATAACAATAATTCTATCTACGCATGTCTATACTTACTTTGCTTTACATATCAAAATCAAAGGTCCAAAGGTTCTTCATCATCTCTTCGAAGGCAATTACCCTTCACCCATATGATGTTGTCATTCCTGGTTTGACCTGCTGAATTCAGATCGAAAAAATGACGCCGAGTCACGCTTGCACAGAAGTATAACCCCCCCACTGGCCATAAAATTCTTTACCCGATAAAACTGCAGAACATCCCCAGGGGTTATCCTCCTCAATTTTTTCTCTTTTTCCTACCTTTCATTCAGATGGTCATACACAGTTATTACCTCCTACATGTTCCCATTCATTTGAACAGGACATGCCCCAATTGCATTCATAATCCCCTTCGCCAAATTGGTATGGGGAAGGCTCAACCCATACTCTAATTGAGATAGGTAGTACAAACAACCCTTTGAGAGGTCACTCCGGACATCCCCACCGAAATACTCTAACAAGATCGATTCATCTATACCCCTATCTCGTTTTTCTGCCTCCAAATCTCCCAGCAGATAAAATTACTCTTCCCCCTCCACTACCGTACAACCCCAAAGCTGCCTACCAGCAAACTCGACACATTTACCCCACTTCCCTCCTACAGCCACCTTGGCTTTACAAAATTCTCTAAAGGCATCAGAACCCGGAGGATACGACACCAACTGACTAGGTTAACCCAGGAATTGTTTCAATCCTCCATCCCCTTCCTTATCAGACTCATTCATCCGACCAGAGGTTGAAACCTCATTAACAGACGAACTACCCATCTTAAAAAAAATTCTACAGGTACGTTTATGACCTACAAAGATGCCTCTCACGCTCAACCTACATACAGGTTAAGGTATTTAACATTTTTCCATTTATGTATACATATATATATATATATATTCAACATATATCTCTGATCGATCATTCACGTATAACACATCTCTAAACTATGAAAATCAACATATATCGCAAGTATCTCTACTAACCTTCTGTATCCTAATGGGAATTGGCAGTAGAGTCAAGCTTACCCCTCACAACACTGCTGTATTGCCACCTACAAGATCCAGAATCATTTGCCCTCTTCAACCGTTTGTCGCCTTTGGATAACTCTTTATCGAATCCCCTGATTTTTTGTCTTTCTCTATGAGTGTTCTCCAAGTTTTTTGTGATAAAATGCTTATTTGGAGATGAAGAAGAACTATTTATCCTTTCTCTCTCATCCACCTGGCATTTATTGCTCCTCGTACGAACCGTTCTCGATTCCAAAACCGAGGCGTCCCTTCCACTCTTCATGTCAGACGCCTTGTACCTTTTCGATAAAACCACCTTTCCATCATTATAATCCCCCTCATTTGTTAACATATTTCTTTTCCATATTTCCATATCTTTCCCTGACCTTCTTATACTCATGATGATTCACACTGTACGATGTCAGAGCTCTATTTCCTTTTGCATACAAAACAAAATTATAAGCTTCTGTATTTTCATATTTTTATTCCTCAGTCCTTGTTTCTCATACTTATAGTGATTGACGACATTTTCAAAATTGTACAAATATTCAAATTTATTCAAAATGTTTGCTAAAACGGTCTCAAAATAGATTTGCCCCTATAGAGGATCTGAATTAACTTATAATATTTTTGTTACATTCACAACATTTATATTATTCATAAATCACACTTTACATAACATCCATCACCACTTTGGTAAACTTAAGCAACCCGCATCTAATCCCATCATCCGAATTGGCCTATTAAATATTAATCATTTATACCAGCACGACATTGTCATCACATATTCCTCTCAGTTCGAAAAATAACATTGTTTCATCAGTTATCAAAAATTCTTCTACCAACATACGAAACAAGTCAGTTCGATACAAAGAAGTTTTTCTATACACAGTTTAGTAAATATTAACTTTTATTCATGTCAAAAGATGTTATATACGATTTACAGATAATAAGTTTTCACACAGGAATACAATTAAATGTTATCCATCCAGCACCAGACTCCGGGTACTTTATAGATAAATTTTTTTCCCTATTTATTAAAAGCTACAAGTCATTCAGGCGCGGGGAGGTATCATGTTTTCCAGTTTTTCTTCTTTCAGTGATTTTTTACCCTTATGCAAAGAAGACATTGGAACCAACAAATATCATCCTTCACATGGTTCTGTTAAAGCCCAGTCGAACTCCAAACGAGAACTATGCAAACAGTTGACTCAGTGCTGGCACCCACAAAACAAGATGGAAGATCTGTAAGCGTAAAAACACGATGGAAATGCGTCAGTAGGATCCCCCTTCTCTTCCACCTCCTCCACTGCCATAACCGCCTCCTCTATAACCACCACCACAGCAGAGTTGGAAGAGATGAAGAGGGCCCAACCTTAGAATCCCTGGAAACACAAAAAATCAGCATATCTGCCCCATAGATACACCTTTCCCTGCATATGAACCCCTAACCCTGTCTTCCGCAAGGGTGTGAAGACAGACCCAACGTTTCTCGCCTATCAAAATGAAGACATGAAATCTCTACTTATAGTAGAAATCTTCCTCAGCTTCAACCGCTTCCTCTCCCGACAAGCTTTAGTACGTTGGAGGAATAGGGGCTGGGATTACCATTTCCAAGGAACGATCACCAAAGTACTTTAACTTCAACCTCTGCGCTTCAGACGCAATCCACTCTTTAAGAACCATACTCTGAGTTTTCACCATCTCAGAGAAAGTTACGCATGCAAGAATTATTCTAAAGAATTGATCAAGGTACTCTTTATATAACCCAAACTTTATTGTGCAGGTACATTTTCCTAAGCGTCATCATCTATTACGGACGCGACTATTCAAATGCAACCGCCACATACATCCGCATCATCATTTAATACCTATCACTTCCCAATATTACGTAACTTCCACCCAGTTAAAAGCCATCATTTGTCTGTTTCGAATTTATAACTTTTAACCTGTTCTTTCTCAACCAAAGCCATTCGTGACTTCAGTTATGAGAGGGCGGTTGAAGAGACTTATCCCTCGAGCTCACTCATAATCGAGCTCATACAGCTCAAATTACTTCCATCTCAGGCTCATGCAATTCCAGTACATAATACTCCAGTCAAACATTCCAACCAGCCCCACGACCTACTCAAGAACGTGGGTTGAGCTAAACCCAAAAAACATTATTTAGTTAAAGACACCTGTCTCCCATGAACTCGTCAGTTATCTAGTCAACCGCCATTAATCACATTATTCGGAAGACGTGCTCCAGCACGACGAAGGGCTGTGGGAGAAGCCTATATAAAGGAAATGTTCCAGAAGAGACAAGGACCAGAAAAATTACTCAATTATTTTATTTACAAGATCATAAGCATTTTTGTATTCTAAAGATCACTTGTAATAATGATATCTACTCCAAGTAATAAAGATACTACTACAAAAATCCCCTATACGAGGTCGTGGTTTTTTACCTATTCAGAGATTTTCCACGCTAAAAACAACTATCTCCAATTCTTGCTTTATATTAGCGTATAGTTATAGGATCATTGGTGTGATAGCTAATTCCTAATCGTATCGAGCTACAGAATTTGGCCATTACAGTACTAATTCTTATAATTCTCTTTAGTTAGGCGAGGGATTTGTAATGGCATCATTCTACCACTGTTCATCTCGTCACTCCGATACCACTATGTTGGATGTGCACAATAAAATGAAATGATGATTATTGTATTATAAGAGGAAGAGGTAAAGAACACCCATATATTGATGAGATAAAATTTGGTCCTAAGCCCTTAGGAACGATAACCGTCTTAAGCGCTCTTCATTAAACATGTGTCAACTTTAACTTATTTAGTTAACCTTGGTTAGATTATCCCCAAATTAAGGGGAAATATCTAAATACCAAAACTTAGCTTCATATTTTAATGGAAATCTTATTCCCACCCAAACTAATGATAATTTGGAGGAAAAAAATGAAAATCCCCCAAAAATCTCTTATTCAATTTCTCTACAAACCAAATAAAAAATTAAAAAATGAAATTTCCTTAACTCTTTTTTAGAAAAAAGAAAATTCTCTAGAAAATTATAAGTTGTTTATGACGATTCTTTTATGTGAATTCACGTCTTTATAATTCATTAACACTATAAATTATAGTTATTTACAACAAAAAGGCTAGTTCCAATGATTGTGATTATGTTAAGCTAAAACATTCTTCAAACTAAATCGTACTCAACAATTCTCATATTCAATGCTTTCATTATATTTTGGAATAGTTGTATCCATAAATCCCAAGAATCGACCTCAAGCCTTAAACTCCCCTAACTAGTAATTATTATGTTCTCCATTTACCTAAATATGATCATGATAAAATATAAACTGGGTAAAGCCATGGGCCAAAATGCAAAAATTTCATTAAAAAAATGAAGAATTGCTGAAGATTGAGATTTAATAGAGATTCCTTTTTCTTTTTTTCTTTGTTTTGGAAACAAAATTTATGTATTTAAAGATCTTTCCTTAATTTGGAAATTTTTAAAATCAATTTAACCAAGGTTAACTAGATGAGTTAAATAAAGAGGACACGTATTCAATGGAAAGCACCTAGGACGGTTCTCGGTCCTAAGCGCTTAGGACTGAACTTTTTCTTTTTATTGATGTATTCTTAAACTCATATATCAAAACAAAATCCCTAGACCTATATATAAGCACTAGAGAAGTTTCTACACACCCCACTACCCATTTATGAGGCTTTACATCACCCTAATAAACCACACAAAATTAAAACTGAAAATAGGGTACAAGAATATAAAAGATCAATCTTCTTGAACATTCATATTTTATTTGTACCCAAATTAGCCTTGAAAAATGTGCATTAATTAAGCTTAACTTTTAACAACCCATATATATATATATAAACAACAAGTTATTATGGGTAATGCCCCCACCACTGAACCTATTCGACGGTGAGGTATCGTGAGACTCGGAAAATAACATGAAAAACCTCGTCATACTCCAGCAACGTGGATGATTAGCAAAATGGACAATTATTCAGTCCAAGAGAGAGGTTGGATAGTGCTCGTAAGAGCATCCACAGCAGTCTCCTTAAACTTATTTTAAGGAGGCAAAAACTAATAAAATTTGTTTTATAGGCTTCCTATGAGGCCCCCTATACCCTTTTTTTTCCTTTCTCTCTCCTCAAGTATGGGGAGTCTAGAGAAATATTTGGTAAGCCACGTAGGACTCTTATATTACGTGTAAAGTTACTTTAGATGTAGAAAGTAAAATAAAGGTTACTTTTTGCCTCTTATTTTTAAACATAACTAATTTGAAGTGGTTTAGGAAGTTTATATTGTGATGTGGCTCCTTTTTGTAGGGAATCTGCTACATCCACAGCATCAAAGTTAGGTTTAACCTCTTCAAAAGTACTCTCTATTATAGAGAGACTGTTGTGGATGATCTAAGGAAAGGAACAACCTAGACATGGTAGACTTGGCGACCGCAAGGATCTATAATGTTAATTAATTGAAGTATTAAAAAACAAGTTCTTGACCACATACTTCAGCCTCCAGAACAAGTAGATTATGGAACGGCATTTCACAGCATACTGTAACTCTATGGGGTTGATTATGGATTCGCCTGAGATGGTACAGATGTCTGTATTAATGTGGTCAACATTGACCGCACGTAAAATTTGGATTCTGGACGTTTCCAGGGGGCATGAAAAGCAATCGACATCATTGGACAAGCTAGGCAACCAACGTGAGGCCTTAGCTTATGTTACCCACAAGGCAGAACAAGGGAGGTCATAAGGATTACCCGGCAGTAAGCAGCAGCTGTCCCAAAAATAAAGTGAACCCGCATAGCCAGACTTGTTGTACTTACCAATGGAAATGTTTTGTCCCTTGAAATACTTGTAGATCCTGAGCTTGATGAAGTGAAGATGAAAGGAGGCATGCACCTGTGGCATATGCTGCAGGGAATTGACTTTGATAGACACACACACCCTGAGACACGCCCTAGACACTTAACAAGATCATTCTATTTGGTAAGATGAGTGACGGATAGAAAATTGTTTTAGAATGAACATAATAACTTGGATATTAGTTTCCACCTCAAATTGTTTGGGTGATACAATTTGAATCAAAACAATATTTGGCTCTCTATAATTGATTGCAGGCCTCGCCTTGGCTATAAGCGCAAGAGGCGACCGCCTAAGCCCCAAAATTTTTGCCCAAAAGTGGGGCCCAAAATTTTTAAGTATTGTAAACAAAAGGCCCTTTTTTACCACTTATATAGGATAGCTCATTGGTTAAAAAGCTTAGGCTTGGTCTGAAGGTCAGAGGTCCAATTCCTGCCCTTTGTTATATTATTATTTTTTGAAAATGCCTTGGACAAAAGAAAATATTCACTGGGAGGGCCCATTTTTGGACCTCGCCTTGGGCCCTATAAAACCCCCCATTATCACCTTTAACAAAAACCCTAGGCACATTCGAATTCAACAACTTGTGGTTTCGCTAAAAATAGCTTTGGGATTGTTTTGTCATTTTTTTTCAAGATCTGTAAAAAAAACTTATAAACTATTGAGACCCGTTGTAGTGATTAACAAAACTTTTTTGAAAGGGAGATATCGTAGGACTCTACTAATAGCCATCGCCATTGATCCAAGGAATCATATTTTTCCACTTGCATTTTTAGTAACAGACTCAGAGACCATCGAAAGTTCAACATACTTCCTGGAGATGTTTGGGTCTAATTTCTATGATTTTGACACTAGAATTGTCGTCATTTATGACAAGAACCCTGAAATGATTAATTTTGTACCCAAGGTGTATATTTTCTATTCATACATTTTTTGTCTTTCACATGTCGAACAACATTAAAACTATCCTCGAAAGCACAAGGATCTCATTTAGGATGGCAGTAGAGGCTTTAACCAGTATTGATTTTGATAAACACATTAATTCTATCTGAAATAAGGATTCAGTGGGTCTCCAATACATACTAGGTATTCCCAAGGAAACCTGATCTAATCTATACATTCTAGTGAGTAGGTATGTTGTCATTCTCCATTGATAAACTTGTCATTAATTATTATAAGACTAGTCATTATTACTCCTTTGCAGTTATTCTTTTTCAATTTGTAATCATTTCATACTTATTTTTTATTTGTTTACCATTATTTATCTTTAGTTCAGATATAGAGTGGTTTACACTAATCATGTGAAAGTTGGAATAACATTATTGTGAAAGTGAGAAATTGCCCTATCTATGTGCTTATTGAGGAATTGCATAGAATCTGTTCGAAAATATTCTACAAAAATAGGGATGAAGCTGAGAAGAGTTATGCTCGATTAATACCGTGGGTTACGAATCACTGTGATAGTAGAAAGTTTGTGGTGGATTTACCAACCTGTAGGGTTCGTACAACATGTTACGATTTTCAGATGACTAGTTATGGCAGAACCAATTCAGTAAATATTAAAGATGGTACTTGTTCTTATCATTGGTGGCAAACGATGGGGATACCTTGTGAACACAAAGTACGCGCTCTCAATCTTGCTAATATTGATCCAACTACATGTATCTCTAAGTACTTCAAAAATTATAGATACAAGGCTGTTGATGAACCGGTATAGATTCTTATCAGGTGAATAGAGCAGTGAGCAATTTTAAAAATTGATCAACGTGTTCATGCTCATATACCAATACTTTGAGTTGGTCATCCTCACACACAAAGGAATAGAAGGGAAAAATTATCTGGTCTGCTCACCAAGCTAAGATTTTGCAGTAGGTATAAAAAAAAACTATACACAATCGTCATTCTTGTAAGCTTCTTCTAATTCCATCAGACAACAATAGACGTCCGACAATGGCACTGTCTTTTACTATGAGCATTGATCCAACTGTAATCCCAGATGAAGATGTTGCAAAGAGTTTGCGCTAAAGATTTTGGGTACATTATTTATCATTGGAACAGATATGAACTGGGGCATTTTAAGTCTATTTATCATTTGTTTGGTGGATTTTTATCATTAGTTTTGTTCATAAAGAATTTCTCATTTGAATATGAAATTTAGTTTTACTGCACACATATAATAAGCTTCTAGATTACTGTCATTTGTTCATAGAAAATCTATCATTTGTTTACTGATCTTTTATAGTCAGTTTTGTTAAGTTCACCATTTAACTATCATTCTTGACTATCATTCTCCATAGATAATTTATCATTTGTTTGTTTCCCTCATATCATTATTTTTTAAACAAAACTGTTATTTGTTTGTTTCCCTTTATATCATACAAAAATCACTATTTAAATGTATAAAACAAGCGAAACAAAACAAATGTTCATACAAGGGAAACTATTACAACAAAAAACTATAAACAAAATAAAACAAATGTTCGCAACGCTTCATTTGATGAATCTTGATCACGTTTTATAGCCTTGATCTACTGCTCAAGACATCCAATCCTACAAGCCAACTCCTTCTACAGTTTCTTGTGTTCATCCTAGTCCAACTTTACGGTGTAGAGCTGATCTTCCGAGAAGTGGATATGGAACTTGAACTCTTCAAAATGTTCATCTCTATTTTCTATAGCTTTATCCAGCTCTTTCTCTATTTCATCAAACTCTCCTAATTTCTCCTTGAACTGTTCATAATGTTTTTTTAGCAGTTACGCCTTCTCACCAGAGACATCCTTTTCCATTAGGCATATTCTATTCACTTTGTAGAGACATTCGTCATCCTGATCTTCCTGAATCCCTACTGCCTCAAACCAGTCAAGTGGAGTGCTCGAAGAGATACGGAAAAATCGAGTGAAGTGCAATAATTCTTGAGAAGTTGAAAAGAGTTTAGGGTTTAAATAGTTGAGAAGTTGAAAAGAGTTTAGGGTTTAGGGTTTAGGGTTTAGGGTTTGAATAGTTGAGAATAGTTGAATAGTTAAGAATAGTTGAAAAAATTAGAGTTTTACAAACTAAGGAATTGAATGCATTGGGAAAAGAGTTTGAATCACGCGTGACAGGGTTTAGGGTGGAAGGCAACACGTAGATGTTTTAGATAACTTGTTGTACACATAATTCATAATCAAAGAGACTTTAAGCTGAGTTATCTAATCACATATTAAAGATTTGTTTGTCACATCGACTATATAGGAAAGAATCTATCAGAATTAAATTGTTTTTTTCAAATTGGTATATACATAGACTGTCATTAGAATTCAGTAAATTGTCACCATACAAATTATTTCATTTTCTTTAAAAAATTTGTCATTTCTTCTTTTAATAGATGTCACAAGTAGTTTCCATTTTATCATTTGTAATTTGCCATTTCATTGTACCTCTTTCGTGTACGCTTGCTTCCAGTTCTTTCCCGGAATGTCATTTTATGTATTCACTACATAACCTGCATACTTGCTTCCAGTTCATTCTAGTTCACAATCATTACATACTTCCCTAACAACGATGCATTCCCGTGTTTGCTGGTACGGTGAAAATTGTGATCTTTGTCTCTTGCGCACAACCCTCAACCTCAATAGCTGGTTTTGTCAATAACTACGTAAATTTAGTGGGTGTGGTATTTGGTCGTAGTTAGATGAGGTGAAAAAATGTGATTGTTGTCTCATTTGAAGAGCCTCTAAGCTGCCCGGTAGAAGACTCTACCATTGCCCATAATATCATTGCCAACTCAAAATTTAGTTTAATGAAGTGTCTATGCCCGATAATTCTAGGAGGCCACAATTGACAACAGCGGAAGAAATTGTAAATTATGGTCAAGGGAAAAATCAGATCCTGGAAACTATTACAAATGAAACTTACACTCAACAAAAGATCTCCGAGGTCAGATGGATATCCTGCAAGATTTTATGTCTAAGTTAAAAAATTTAGATCATAACAAGTAGTCAAATATGAATGAGTAAAGTGTAATATTCATTATCTTAAGTGACGTTTATTTATGGATATTGCATTATAAACTCTTTAATAACAAATAACAAAAAGTACGCTTCAATTAGATCTAACCTCTTCTTTAGCGATTCAAGTATTTTAATAATGTACACAAGATTCAAATCTATGGATATAAAACAAACAGCCATGCTATTACCAATGTCCTCGACACCTTATTGAAGCTTCGTAAAAAAATCAAAAAACCTCCTTGAGAAGTCATCCTCCGTAGTTTGGCATTGCTTCCTTGTTGGCTGGTGGCTATGAAGATGGCCTGGTCGGCCTGGATCCATTATAATTTATTCTCAAGTAGAATTTCGCATATATGGAGTCTACTTTATATAGAGAGCAGAAACAGAATAGCTTAACGTGTTAAACAATCTTTTAAAGTCAGAAAGAAATGACAAGACAGGAACAAAAAAGAATTTTTATTAAAAACATTAGTGGGAAGACAAGAAATGATAAATGATGAATAACAAATGTCATGAAAGTCGATGACAAATGGCAAGCAAGCAGCTAACAAATAAAAATTATTAATAACTAGATGACAAATAACTTACAGAATGATAACAAATGACAAATATCAATAAATGGATGACACATACTAACAAATCTATTTAATGAAAAAAACCTTCAAAAATATAGATACTACAAACAAGTTATGGCCTTCTTGGCTCTTGGAGCATCACCGCCACCTTGGCTACCATCACCACCAGTATTATCAGAGTCACCACCATTATCAGAGTTACTATCATAATAGAATGGGGTTAAAGTTTATAAATATACAGAACATGTTAATGTTAATGTACAACAAATGGATGTTAAGTTTTACAAATCAACCTTCGGCTCAACTCCTAGTCTCAATATGTCATTAGAAATAGTCTAACGATATTCATCGCCGTTCATCTGGTCAAAAAATCTCAACCCCCTTACGATACTATTAAAAAAGACAAGAAGATAGATCCCATAGTCATTAAAATTTGGTTATCTTGGACACTCCCCAAAACGAGTTGTCCAAGTATAGTTAATACCATAAGAATTGACCTCTGAATTAGTAGGTGGCTTACAACCACCAAAATCATTCTGTAACAACATTCTCGGGAACACTATTTTGAGCTGATCATGAATAAGTTGGTATCCTGGAGATAACCTCTTCTTTTTATTTCCTATTTTCTCATCAAACAGTGAATCGTAGATGCATATTTGTCTTTCCTTGAAGGACACATCACAAAGGACCCAATGGTTTCCATTTAGATTCCAAGAAAGGTGTATTAATTTGGAATTCTTTACATTGAAATCTCCACGATTAAAGTAATGTGAAATTGTAGAATACCATCCCAAAAACTTGATTTGAAGTCAATTTGATTTCTACTTCAATTTTACACCTTCTGGAGAAGACATAATCCGAGTCCACACATTGAAAGCCATGTCTATTAGTTGATAATAGGAAAATACATCCGTCAACACAATCCTTTCAGATACTGAGCGGGCATGATGTTGAAAAACAAAATATTGACTCAAGACTTTAACGTAAATATTAATGACCTGAACAGAAAAAGAAAATAACAAATTATTAACAATAAATGATAATACAGGTAAAAACAAATGACAAAGACTTCTGAACAAATGATAAGTTCTAGGAAAACAAATGTCAAAGACTTATGAACACTTTTGAATAAATGACAAAGACTTCTGAACAAATGATAAGTTCTATAAAAATAAATGACAAAGACTTCTGAACAAATGATAAGTTTGATCTATTAAAACAAATGATGACCAAATCATAGTTTTTTGAAATATCAGTAAAAAGAAATGACAGAGGATATAAAAATAAATGATATAAATACCTCGTTGTCTAACCATTGTTTTGGAGTTAAGGTGTAAAGAGCGCTAAGGCAAACGGTATCGTCATCTATCCTCTTATAAGTATCTGTGTTGTATTCCATATATTTAGTAGATAATTCATCCTTCTTGAGTGACCAAACATAGTCCACCTGGTTCTTCTCATCCTGGGAGATGGGTCTTTGAATAAAAGATTCAAATAATACTCCAGGAAGAAGCTTTTCAATGTGATCATGCAATAGACTCATTTTACAAGCCTATGTAAAAGTTCTATCATTAATCTCATCGTCAGCTAATGTATGCCTTTTCTTCAAGGTGTTGTTCACTTCTGACTTCATTAAAACAATCTGGAACAGAGAAATTACTCGAATAAAAAGAAAATTGCATATTACATGAGAATGAGTGATAAGATATGACATCAAATCTTATTACTCAACGGGAATGAATGATGAAGCTGTATCATACATTGGTTTGCTCAATAACTATTTCTTTTATAATTTTCTCAGGGTCTGGCTTATTTTGTGAAACTTCAGTTTCATCATCATCATCCTTGCCTTCAGCCACAGATACTTATTTATTTCATTAACTGCTATACCAGTTGTTTGCTCTGCAGTCATCTGTAAATAAGAAGACTACAAATGATAAGCATGATACAACAAATGGTAAAGTAATCAGAAATAAATGACAAGTTACCTCAACTTCTAGAACATCTTCAACTTTGGCTTCTTTCACTACATCTTTTTTTTAACATAATACATCACTACAGTTTGTTGATCTGAATCCTCCATTTGTAAATAGGATATAAATACTACAAATGGTAAAATTAAATGAACAATGACAGGGTAGATAGCTCAAAACAAATATTAGATAAATACCTCTTGAGGTTCTTCTTCTTGAACAGATTTAGCTTCCTCATCATCACCATCTTCCTCATTTTCTTCATCTTTTTCTTTTTGAGGCTCATTTTCTTCCACTGTACCCTTTTACATCTTCACATATAACAAATGAAATGAATAAGTTTTAGAAAATAAATGACATAGTTCAAAAAAAAAACAAATGATAAAAAGTTGTAAACAAATGATACCTCTGGAAGTTCACCACCATATTCAATAGATATAACTTTCATATTCACTTCCTCCACCTCTAAATCTTTTTCCACGTCCACTCCCTCTCCGAGGGTAACTTTTTCCTGATAGCTATACAAATAAATGATAAAACCAAATAAATGAGATGATAAAGTATATGCGAAGAAATGATTAAAGATATGTTGATAAAAGAATATTAGAACTTGCTTAATCAAATTTTCTTCAATTGATAGAATTTTATCAGACCTTAGATCTAGGATTGTCACCCGTCTCTTCCTTGGCGCCCTATTACCCTTGATTCCCCTGGAGATTAAGGATAACATTTCGATCAACGGGACATTATTGAATTGTTCACCACAGTAAGAGCTTTTTTCTTGATGCCTTCAACCTGAACATCAGTTTCTTCTGCCTTCTTGTTCTTCTTGTTGGCATTGGTCTTTTTGTTGTGCTTTTTACCATGTTCTTCTGCCTTTAACCCCAAAAAGACAAAACTTCCTCCCTTTCTTTCTTAACTCTTTTCTTCCCTTCGATTTTTAGATTCTTTTGTTGAATCTCTCTTTGTCATGTTCTCAGCCCCACCTTCTTTCTTTTCCCATTTTTTTCTCGTTACCTTCTTCTTCTCGCTTTCGCTTTTCGATTTGCTTGATTTTCTCAAGAGTATTATACTGGTACTACCTAAAGAGGAGAGTACCATCCCGTAGAGTACTGTCTCCAAGTGTAGACATTGAAATACCTTCTAAAATTTTACTATGGTTCTGCAACTCATGGCGTATATCAACCAATGGAGGTTCGATTGCAGGTACTTTGATATAATTTTTTTAATATAGATAACATTCAAACAATTGACAAGAAGTGATTTATAAATGACAGACAAAGAGTATACAGATAACAACTTAAACTCAACTAATGACAAAAAAGAACTTAATAATAACAAATGATACTAGGGGAAATGACATAAAAAAAATTAAGCAAATAACAAGAAGGAAATAACAAATGACAAACTTCAAGAAAGAAATGACAAGAAGCATGAAACAAATGACAAAAATAACATAATAATGACAAAAGGATATTAAGGGAGCTTTACCATGGCCTCTTGCACAAGTTCTTGTTGTATGTCATTCTCAGATGGCACGGCAACAAATCTAATCCTACCAATTTGGGATTAGCAAAAATCTTCTTAAATATCACAATTTGGTGATGCTTAAAGGATGTCATCCTCCATCCTTATAGCTAAGGGAACAAATGTTTGGTGTCCTAAATTCTTAGAAACCTCATTTTAGGAATATAGAGGAAAACCCATATCATCAATACTCAGGTACATCCGTGCAGTGATAAAGCTTTACTAGATTTTTTTATCATCGGCCGATCGATAATCGGCAAATTCTACTATTTGACTCAACAAAAAATTATTGACTTGCTGACCCCAGGGGAATCTGTTAAACAACTCTAGATCATCTACCAGATCAACATATTTCACCTCAACGTATATCTCCTTGTTCGGGAGGATAAAGGATAGTAGAATGTTTTACAAATTTAATCAAAAAACATCGTCTACAAAACAAAACCACACATAATAAAGAATATAAATGAGAAACAAATGACAAGGACTCATATAAAGTAATGATAAAAATATAGAGTACAATCCTAATACATCCTTAACAAAAGATACAAGAACAGTCCCAAATGTCAAATACAATACATAAATTCTTTGGGTGACAAATCAAATGCAGAAAAATGATAAAACAGTCCCAATAAATTACAAATTAGTAACTTACCGTGATGCCCTTCAATTTTGGCCAATTTTAAGGCTGCCTCAACGTCCATGAACCCATATGTTTTCTTCTTCTTGGGGAATCGCCTATTTCTAAAATTTATTACATGCTCAGGATCTTTAAATGTGAAATTATTGTGAATTGGAAAATCTTGCAGCCCCAAAATCAAGCAAATAGGAATGGGTTTCATCTTAATTACCGACCCCCCAAATTGGAACTTCATATCACCGAGATGATGATCGAATATTTCCACAACCAATGTCAACATCATCGCTATTAGATCAATAAATAGTAACTGTGTAAAATAGGTAATACGAAGAGCACCTATCTCCTCATCTGGTAGAGCTCAGCATTGGTGGCGGCCTTCTTCTCTCTACCCTCCTGTGTTTGGTTCTCCTCATCAAAATGTTCATTCACTTCTTTATCAGACTTCATCATCATTGTGAAAGATAGAAAAACTAGACTTTAATCAAACACTTGGTAGGCAGTAATCGTACACACACGATTTGCCACTAAAATTACACACATAAGACTCTACGATTATAAGAAAATGGTTGTGAAGTTATGAAATCATAAATAACACCAGAATCTGGACGGTCGGTTGTTGCGGTTGCCGTGGCTTTTACGGTCATGATTAGAAGAAACTGTTTAAGGATGGATCGTTTCTAGTACCAAAAACTAGATAAACTCGTATGAATCGCACGTGATAGCCTAACCTGTAATGTCCCACAATTTTAGGGCATTTTTTTTGTTTATTATTAAGTATTGTTACTATTATTCATATATTGTTATTCGTTATGCATCCATGTTATTTCATTCGGTAGGTTTGTATTAGATTCTTTTTGGTAGTTCTATTGATTTCGATGGTTTTGGGGCGGAAGTGTTTGTGTTTTGGTTTTGGGTGCCCGTTATGGCTTGGTGGTTGTGTGATATTGTTGTGTAGTGGTGTGGTGTAATTTTAGAGAATCCTATGGTAGATTTGGGCTTCCTTGATGCTTCCCCTCCTATCTGGCTTGTCAGATTCCTCCTGTCCATTTTTATTCCTTTTTGTCCATTTTCTTCCTTTCTGTCCATTTCTTCATAAAAGATTTCTTCTGTCTTCCGTTAAGCTTCCGTATACACTTCAACGCGTCACACATTTGTATATTATTCCTCACGAGTCTTTTGTATCCATTATGCATCCATTTATTCCTTCCGGATAAGTTTCTAGCCGTTAGATTCCATTTTCTGGGTTTTAGGAGTTCCGGTGGCCATTAGGCGGTGAAGGTGGTGTTTAGACCTTGGGAACCCCTGTGTAGGTTGGTGATGGCGTTTTATGGTGGTGTAGTGATGTGGATGTGATTCCGGAGAATCATTGGTTAGCCTTGGATTTCTGTAATTTTCCACTGATAGATTTCCTTTTTACCAACTGCTTTATTTCAGGACTGTATAGAAATATTCGAACAAAGGGCGCATTTAGACGACCAAGTTGGGTCTTTTTGGGAGATATTTGGTCGTTGGTCTTTCCTCGAGATAAGCGTTGCCCTTCACCTATAAATACAAGTTCGTATTTTTTTCTCCTCACAATTCTTTCATCTCCTCACAACCGACTCCAAAGAACCCTTCTCCTCCCTTCAATCCTTCTTCCTTCTAATTCCTCTAACTCCTTGGTTTTGAATTGGACACCGTTGGGTTATCATCTTCAATCATCACCTCCGGCTACCAAATTTCAGCTCTTGATTCTAGAGAGACGTTTTGGTGTTCTTGAGAGAGAGAGGGCTGCGTTCCTCTCGTCCATCGCCGTTTTGGACGCCATTCCCTCTTCCTAATTTCAGATTTGATTCCGGTGTTGGTTTGGGTCATTGAGGGGCTGATTTCAGAGTTTATAATTGTGGAGTATTGGGGTTATAGAAGTGTATGATTTATTTGCAGGTACGGGCTATTTGTGTTGGATTGATGGTTGGTTTGTGATTGATTGGGGGATTTGGGTGTTCGGTGGTATGATTGAGGTTTAGTGTGGTTGGGAAGAGGAGGTATGGTGGCTATTCAAGGTAGTTGTTGTTTCCGTTTTGGAGTGGGCTGCCAGAGCTGACAATTGTGGCCGTTTTGGTTCAGAAATTACTGTCGTAGTTACTGTTATTCTAGAGGAAGGGTTAGGGCTGCTTTTACCCTCTTCGAACACCGGGTATGTGATTTTTGGGCGGCTGATTTGGCGGGGCTAGAGTGGTATATCTTAATGCGATTGTGGGTGATCAGGGTGGCATAGCGCAGCATGGTGGATTGTGGGTTTTACTGCAGTTTTGTTGCTGAATTCAGTTGTGGTGCTGATCTGAAACGCAGTTTTGGGTGGGTATCCTTTGTTGGAATTGCGATTGGGCTCTGGTACTTCATAGTGGTTGATGTTGTGGTGTTCCTGGTCTATTCCGTGATTGATTTGAAGTTCTGGAAGTCGATTCGCGGAGTACATTTCCGTTGGGGTACTGTTTGGACTGTTTCGCCGAGATTGTCGTTCTAAGCATATCATCAGGCGAGTTTTATCTTCCTTAATAACTAGACCATTATATTGATTTGTGAGTTATTGTATCACATATTTTATCATGTTTATTACCGTGATTATGTTAGTATATGAGTTAATTGCTTAGAACACATTCACGGGTTATCCGCTTGGCATACCTTAGGCGAGAGTACTTAAGGGTTTGATAAGTTAGTAAAACCCGTAATAATGTGAGTTTAGCTACTAGATAGAACCCGCAAGTTATGATTAGCCAGAGGAGGTTATTCTCTGTTGTCGTCGATGTGATGATGACTCCTGAGATTCCTCTAAGACCGATTCATTGAGGGTGGTTATCCCGAATCTTTTCTTCGTTGAGGTTGAGAACAAAGGCATTTCCCAGTATGTTATATATATATATATATAATATATTGAGTATGGTATTGTTGGTTAGTTATTAGGGTGCCCAGCTTGTTTCAAGGCACTAGTAACTCAGTTTGACGATTAGTAGAGACGTATGGACGGCTTGTGGTTTAGCCGTCATTTCTCTGAGATTGTGTAGTTCAGAGATTATAGTTCTCATCTTATAGTATAGCACCTTGGTTAGTTTAGGTCACTGGATTTGGTTCTAGGGTAGTCTTGGGGCGACATAGCTTCAGTAAGACATGGTCTTCGATTCGGAGCTCGTCCTCTTGCCTGTTATTGTTTTGATTAGTCTTAGGACTAGTCTAGGTGTACTCTGTATTCTCGAGGCCTGGTCCTTGAGCACTGTCATTGTGGTTGGTAGTTGTTTGGAATGTTGGATTCCATATGGGAGTGTGGTATCTCCTGGACTGTTAGTTGTTGATGGTGAGTAGACGGCTTGTCCGTGGTGGTTGGTTGTGGATGTTGAACTTCTGATAGTTTCCCTTAGGATTGTTTGCTTATCGTGTGGTAACACTTATTTTCCTCATGATTCTTAGAGCTAATAGAGCTTACCCGTAAGACTTCTTTCCCCGGGATGAGGCTGTTAGGGATGTGTTCCCTTCTATCATCTAAGAGGCAGCGAGACAGCATGGCGCAGTGAGGTACGCGGCTGAGCCAGGTGGTTTATGATGTTGTACGTCACCCGAAATGTTGGAATGCGGCTGAAACCTCCTGTTGAATCTGGTTCCTGTACATCTGTGTTGGTGACTTATGTACATGATTAGGAGGATTGTGAGGCAGTTCTATTATTGGGGATTGTTGGCTACTTTTTGGACACTTATAGGTCACCCCATGAGTACTAATCTGTGTTGACAGCTAGAGTACTGTAGTATTTGATGGTAATCATATCGCTTTGAGCAATCGTAGAGACTGATGTTGTTTAGATGTCGTAACAGTTAAGTTGTTGTTTCATCTAGGTTTTGATGGTGCAACTGAGTCACAGGAGGGCATCTGTGTTAGTTTTGGTTGCCGCGCTCTCAGGCAGGTAGTTATCCTATTGTGTGCTGGCTGTGTTAGCAGTAGTTGTGCTTCAGTCTTTAGGATTTTTACTCACATCCATAGATATTATATTCCCTTATCTTATTGCGACCGGATACATCCCCTGACCCGTATTATATGTGACCTGAGTGTGGTAAGGACTGTGGATCCTTGTGTGTGACTGAGGATGTGATTCCTTGGGGTGCTCGTGACGCCCAGTATAGTTTCCCCAGCCTGGTCAGCATAGAAAAAATTGTACCTGTATCCATAATGGTCTTTTAAGGTAATCCTTCTTTAGCAGTTGTCAACCCACTTTAATCATGGGGGCTAGCCCTTTGGGTTGACATTGCTAAATCATTCTGCATTATAACGCATCATCATCATCATCATCATCAAGCATATCATTGCATCTCTGCATACTTCCAATTTATAGGTTCTTCTGATAGAAATCCTTAACCCTTTCTGCATTATGTTTAATATAGAATCTTCTGTACTTGGGATAATCATAAGATTATCTCATTCCATCATATCATCATCATAATATATCATTGCATTGGGATAATTATGGGATTATCCTAGTTTATCATATTCTTCTCCTCTTATTTGAATTCCTCTTCTCCTAATTGATTTACGGTGTAATTAGATTCATCTTCCTTCTGCATACTCCTCTCCTTTCTGCATCTATTCCTCCCTCTTATGTATCTGGTTAATTTATTAGGTTAATTAGTCTGGTTGGTTGCTGTGAGCTTTAGGCTAGTATTTGGTTGTGGGCGATCTCGCTCAGCTTCTGATAGCTTCGGGGTTGTGTCTGGTTGGGGTTTGGGTAACCCTGCTGGATTATTATGAGCCGAGGGTGTTTACCCTCGTGTGTGATTGTATTTCTGATGTAGGTTAGTTGCATGTGGCGTTGGGGCCACGGTAGTGATTAGAGTGTAGTTAGTAGCCATTGGGACTGGAGTGTAGTTATAGTCTTAGCACTCCTTTGCTCGAGATGTGTATGTCTAATTATAGTATAGCTATACATATTTATTAGACTAGTTATGTACCTTTTAGATACCTATTAGGCATCCTGTATATATTTATATATATATATATATATAGTTTATCGTTAGATATTAATATATCTCATTATCATTATTATATCCATCTCATTGGTTAATATAATCGTTTAGCTATTCTTAGGAGTTAGTGAGCTCGTTGTTTGCGCACTCTCGCATCTCCCTTTCAGTGGCAGGTAATTTCAGGTTTTAGTTACTGCTGTGGTGATCTTTAGGGAGCTGAGCTGGAGGCTCATTCTCCAGTTATTACTGTCGGGCTTGTTGCGTTGAGGTTTATAGAATCTTATGTTTAGATAATATTATCTTAGTCTTCCGCTATTTCTGTCTTTCTTTATTACTCTGTTGTGATACTATTGTGAATGACTGGGCCAGAATTTGTCTGCTGCTCGGTTGTTCGTGGGGTGAATCTTTGGATTCCCCGACCTGCACATCCTCGAATCTCAGTAATTGGTCTAGCTACCGATTACTAAATTTTGGGGCGTGACATAACCCTAAACAAATGACAAATAGTAGCAGATATGGTGATAGAGTAATTTGATAAAAAGTTTGAAAATTTTCCTTAAAAAAAATGGCAAGTAATACATGAAATGGTGACAGAGTCTGCCTTACACGTCACAAAATGGTAATGACATCTGTAATTGATGAATTAAATTTGGACACGTAGCATGATATATTGTTTTGTAAATGATTCAAACTTTTTTTATTATTTCGGAAGTGGCTTGTGGGGCTCACGACCTACAAACCTACTGTAATATTCAAACTTCAATAGGGGCAAAATAAGAATTTCTTCTTGCCAGTATCGCACGTGATACCTTACAAATCCTTCCCCTGAAACTAATGAGAAATGATAGCATAATTGGTGATAGAGTCTGCCTTATTACATGGGTAATTTCTTTAAAGGCGTAACAAATTATTATGAAACAAATGATAAAGAATATTAGAAATAGTAATGACGTATATTCAAACTTTAGTAAGGGCAAAATTGGAATTTCCTTAGACGTGATTCCCTTCCCCTAAAATAAATGACAAATAACAGCTTAAGTGGTGACAAATTACCATTAAAAAATGATAAATAATAAATGGCCATGACACATGGCGTGATATATCATTTTTAAATGATTCAAACATTTTTTATTATTTCAGCAACGAAATTTGTACTTGTTGAGCCCACGTGCCTGCAAAAATTAGGTGATTGTCTACTTAAATATTCAAACTTCAGTACGGGGAAAATTGGTTTTTCCTCTATCCAATATCGATTTTCGAATTTATTGTTCCTTGGGTACGATTTTGGAAAGTTGGCATCTTTTAGTATTTAAAATCCTAATTTTCGTTCATTTTACAAGTACCACATATATAACGTGAACTTTTTTTCTTTTCTATGTTGAAGGTTTGTGGACTAACATAGTGTTACATGATGTCTTTGTCAGTTTGTAAACATTTATGGAGGTCTTCGCTTTGGTTGCTAAATTTTATACAAGAACACCTTTCTACAAGAACATAAGTATATGTTATTTACGGTAAACCACGTTCTAGGGCTTCCCTTGTAATTATTATGATCATTACATTCCCATATGTATAGTTAACGGTGTTAATAGGGAAAGCAAAGGCCAGTCAGATTTTGCAAAGTCCAAAATGCCTTTCTTTCTACATATGTGCTGAGATTTTGCAACGTCAAATTCTGCTTTAGAATGCCTTTTTTGTAGCTTATGCGCTAAGATATTGCAACGTTCAGTTTTACATTAGAATGCCTCTCTGGCTTCTAATGCAGAGTTTTAATAGATGCACACAATTATAAGAGATTTCATCAAGTAATTCTCTTTACCTTGGTGGTTATTTTTAACTTTGTCCATGGTAGATATAACAAGGTCTATTGGCGAAGAATGCACGAGCATATGACTATGATTATTGGAAGATGGACAATAACCTTATAAATGAAGGATCGAGGATTAGTTCTTTAGAGTTCCATGAGGCAAATGTTATGTAGAATGTTTATACAATTACGGTTTTGACTTCACTTTTATAATGGAAGTTATATTTCTCATATTTGCAGATTATTTTTGTTATGTTGTTTATTTTAAGCAAATAGATGTGTTGTGTTTTTTTTCTATGAAGAAATCCTACCATTGAAAGATTTGGTATTAAAATAAAATTAAGCGATGCCAGTTATTACCGCAATAGATGGCGACACAAAAAAAATTACGTCAAAATTCATCGGCACAAAAGTTGTCAACGCAAAAAAATTAGTGACCAAAGTTATCATCACAATAGATGGCGATGTAAAAAATATTAGCGACAAATGTTACCGCCACAATAGATGGGCAATGCATAAAATATAGCGACGAATGTTACCATCACAATAGATGGTGCTGTAAAAATATTAGTGACAAATGTTACCATCACAATAGATGACGATGCAAAAAAATTAACGACGTTAGTTACAGTTACAATAGATGGCGTCGCAAAAAAATTATCGACGAAAGTTACCATCACAATAGATGGCGATGCAAAAAATTAACGATGTCAATTACCGTCACAGTGGATGGCGTCGCATAAAATTTAGCAACAAAAGTTACCGTCACAATTAAGGGGCAAACAATGACAAAAAATATTTTTCACGAAACCTACGCCTTTCAGCAACAGGTTTACCCAACGCCAAACTTTTGCTGACCCCACCATCAACGACAGCATTTTGATGCTTAAATACCATCATTAAATGGCTTTTGCGATAGTTAAAAATTGTCGTGGAAAGCCTTTTTTTGTAGATATGGCTCTAATCTCATCATATCTCAGTAGAACAAAAAAAAATAGTGATTACATTTCTTGAATCAGATGGATAGTTAGCGGTATTCAAGTTAATCATTTGTAAACTTAAACAAGTATCTTAACATCTTTTAATTAGTACTTCACATTAAGGACGGAACTTAACTTAAATCTTCAAGTAATACACTCATACCAAGGTTTTTTGAAGTAAAAATTATTTTCTAACAAATTTTATCTCATTTGCAATCAAAGTGAATGAGAAATTATCTTTTCACTATATTTGCAAAAGGTATTGACATATAGTTGTAAAATTGGCTATTACACTTTAATCTGATGATACTAGGTTTGGCAATCTTTGATATCCTAATCTTTAAGCCTTCAACTCTAAAACCATGTTTCTAATTAAAGATGTGTTTTATTGGTCTATTCTTCTTACTTCATGTTATAAGTATGGGAACTATTTAGCGTTTGGCCAATAATTTCTACATTGTCAGTTCTTACTAAAGAAGAATGAGCTTCTTATTTTTAAGTTTTAACCCTTTTGGAAGGGGAATGTCTGGTAACAAGGTAGATTCAAGACCTATCTTAGTTCTAAAGGTTTTTCTTTGTAATGCTTACTTAACCTTTAAAATTCATGAAGATGCAACTATTATTTGATATGGAATGACAATTTTGTGAACAATATGCTGGTTTTGGGCGGGCCTACTTAGGAACCTAATATAATTTATTTATTTTTCTTTCATTGACAAGTCTAATGATGTCTAATGAATTTTTTCGTATTGCCTAAATTTAATGTCATTGTGGCTTTCCTTGGTACACTTTGAGTGTGCGTGTGTGTATGTATTCTCACTAATTTTGATCTTTGTATTGCAAGTGTAGTCTTTACCTCATTAGTTTTGCTCTTGAGCTCTTCTCAAACAACAAGAAAATCGTATGGGAAAAATACCCCAAGGACCCCGACAACTATAATTATTAATGTACATCTCAAATATGTAGTACAAATGTTTTTGTTTATCCAATTATCGCTTTGTTTAGTAATTTGTAAAGATCTTGGGTGAAGGTGTCCTTATTGATTTTAAGTTTTTTTACAGTTTGGATTGACTATTCTGTGTGTTTATATGTTGAGCCTTCTATTATTGAAGAATCTAAAAATGCATTAAAATTGGTTTGATGATACTTTCAAATTTATGGCTTGCAGAAGATTGGGAAAGACTTGATCATCGTATAGTTTGTCGTTAGTCCTTTAAATCTTAACATTAAAGTTGAGCTCTAGGAATCAAAGTTTGATAAGAAAAACCTCCAAGACTGCATACCCATAAGTGCCAAGTCGGGTATAGAGTCTGCGGAGGGTTGAATGGAAGAAAACAAAAGATGACAAAGTTATTCAAATGAACATTGCCGTTAGTTATATATTTTCCTTTCTTACATGATGAAATTTGCTGTTTTGCTAAAAACTGATGGTTTTCTAGTACTTATTGAACTTTATTAATTGGAAATGATGAATATGTTAGGCTCACTTGGTTTAAATTCGTTGATTGGAATATAGAATTGAGTATATAACATTTCTCTCACCTTTGAGGTAAAGGTTTTGAATTTGAGTAACCTTTATTTAGTTGAAGGTATACCATTAGAAATTGAAACATCCGTATGTAGCATGAGCTCATATCCTAGTGTATATATATCTGTCATAATGAATATCAACGTATAATCCGTGACAATGACAGGGACAGTAGTGTCAAAAGTGCATGCCATCTTAGTTACATAGTGGCCTAGCCACAGTTTCGAACAAACTTAATTTGGTTTAGATTATGCTTAAGTTACACATTTTTTATTCAAACGCTTGATTTGGTAGTATTTAATGAATAATCTTTGTAAAAATATATATATGTAGTACGAAAGGCACATACAATATAGGTAGCGCAAAAGGAGCAGCGCGTCGATGTTCTTGGCTAGATAGGGTCTATACTTGGTTTGCGAGTTTCGTAGTTTAAGCGTCAAAAGCTCGTTAATGGAGAATTTTGTAGTATCGAAGGTGCGTCGATGTATTTAACATAACGAGTCACGAACAGTACTAGAAGGGCAAAGATAGTCTCGCTGCACAAGGGAAACGTCGCTATGACCATAAGCAATCTCGTTATGGAGGACAGACAAAGTCTATCTTTCACAAGAAGGTATATTTCATTATTTCTTAGGGGTTTTTTTTCTGCCTTTAATTGAAGACAAGATGGTAATTAGTTTTTCATATGCTCTATATTATTCCTCATCATCTACCTTTCTTTGACAGGTCAAGACTACCAAGAAGAATATTCTAAGGTTCCAATGTCAAACATGCAAGCATATTTCGCAGCACGCAATCAAGGTTATCTTACTTCTCACTTTATTAATTGATGCCAAATTCAAATCTTTAATACATCGGTATTAATTAAGTTGATACATGTGTTTGCAGCACTGCAAAAAGTTTGAAATTGGTGGAGACAAGAAAGGAAAGGGAACTTCTCTATATTAGAAGATGGTTACTTGGTCAAGTTTAGTATGTTATGTTTTTGTTGCTTCCGAATTTTGTGTCCAACTTTATCAGAGCCAGACATTATTTCTAGGCTGGAAATTAGTTTGTAATTGTTTTATTCACAGTTTATTTAATTTTGTGGGAGACGCAATTCTAATCATTTACCATGAAATGCTCCTATTTTACTTAAATTTTACTTGAATTTGAAGGCATTATTTGATGGGTTGTCTAGTGAGAGCAATTGTTGGAAAGGTTTTTGTATAGATAAAATCATTATTTGATGGATATTAAATTAGTATGTTCTCATCTATATTCCTATTTGAATTGGCACTCGAAAGTGCAAGATGGATAGACGAGATCTATTTAACCCTTGGAGTAGGTTTGTACACGAAACCCGGCAAACCCGAAAAACTGACCTGAGTCAATCCGACCCAATCAGTTCGGCCTGGATTTGATCATAGCCAGATCGGTTTTGGTTTCGGTTTTGGTTTCAAGACGTGGTTGTAGCCGGATCGATTTCAGTTTAGGGTTTCATTAACCGGGTTTAACCCGAACCGGTTTACAAGAGTTTATTATCTGGGTTTCATTTTTCACACATTCCTCTCACCTATGTATCTCTGTCTTGACTCCAACTCCTTATCTCTAGATCTCCTCCTCCACATCCATTAAACTTAAACTCATGGTGGGTTTGTTTTTGGAGAATCTTCTATCTGACCAACCCCATCTGCCCCTCATATATCATCCATTAAACTCGGTAGAGTCTTTCTTGGAGTCTTTCCAGCAAGGAATGACCAGGAACATTTGATATGAGATCTTAGATCACTTTATGATTCCCTTCTGAACCCCTCAACAAGGGTTAACTACGGCCTTAAATCGGTGCGGGAACTTGCAGTTACCTCTGCTAAGAAGCTTTTGGATTTCAAATAATTTGAGAAAGACTACAAATCTTCAAGTGAATATGTGGACATCAATCCTTTAACAATCCATCTTTCTTGCTCAGTGAAGTTGACAGACCAACCAAAGGATTATAGTAGACCTCAAGACGGAAACATCAAAAGATTTTCAAGCTATGGAGATCACAGACTTTAAGAATGTGAAAGACTCTACTCCCATAAAAATAATGGTTCGATCAGGAACTTCTATCCGAGTTAAAGGGAAAATAAGAGGGAATCAAGGGCTTTTACAACAGTTTTGAATGGAGAGAAGACTTGATAACTGGATAGTAAACTGTGTTTATTGTGTATTGCTTATTGCTTTCAAGCCAGATCTATGATTTCTACTCCACAGCCTATATATGTTTATTGCTTCCAGGCAAATTGAATCTTTGAAACACACAATCTATTAGAGATTTAGATCTCCATCTCCTCTTCTCTCTCTAGATCTCCTCTCTCCAGCTCCACCATCTCCAACCCTAAACTCTCCACCCCCACCATCTCCCCACCAGTTCTATCTCTCTCCTCTTCCACCCCTCTCCCTCACCACCTTGCTTTTTGGATCCACCATAACCTACTCCCCTCACTTCCTCTCTCTCAACACTTCCTAAAGTACACACTCAAATATCTCAGATATACTTACTCACAATGCTCTCTCAATACCCCACACAGCCATGGTAAAAACCACATCACCCTCTACCAACCGATTGGTTTCTTTTCTGGCGCTGTTCCCTTTTCTCAACACAATATGTCTCCCTCACCAAGCCGGCTGACCCCATCCCGCCTAGACGACAACGAGTTAGTCGACCTCATGCAACTTTGCACTACCCACGATCCTAGCCCGGTCATCGAGCTCGACCCCTCTAGGTGGGCACAACTCCAAAAACAGTGGCAATTTGCGGTAGCTTTCCGCTCACTCTCAACCAACCTTAAGGAGAACGTCGTATGTGAAGGAGTAAAGCGAGAGTGGGGTAAACTGATTCGGACAATTCCCCTTATTTCGTATGAGAAAGCATCTCAAGTCTTCACAGCCAATTTCGATAACCGGCGCCTATCAAACCATTCTCTCCTCTCCCCTGGCAAACGTGCACGGTCTCTCAACACTACAACAACCCTATGATCCCCTCCTCTACCCATCGGAGATGGTTTTCAGTCGGTATCTATGTTGGGTTCAAGTGGCCGGACTACCATGCTGCATGCACGATAGTAATACTCTTAAAATGATTGGGAACAAAATTGGCGAGCATGTCAAAGACGACCTCAGGATACGTGAAATGGAACCGCTGCGCAATAGCTTTGTACGAATCTTGGTGAACTTGCTCACGGATAAAACACTGATCACATCCATTCCGATTTAGCGACCAGGGAGTTACGGAACAGCTACTTTGGTGGTTAAATATGAAAGATTGGAGGGTTACTGCTCACTATGCGGGCTAATATCACACTCACTCGCAAACTGTAAAAACCTTATACGGCTTAGACAAGACCGGGCAAGAAAAGGAATTGAAGAACCCATTGTTTACCCATATGGAAGAAATATCCAAGTTAACCCATCCCAAGCATTGGCAGACTTCCCTCCCCAACATACCCATTTAAACTACCCATTCAAACAGGGCTGGACAGAACCAACGAGTACCTCGCCACAAGTTTCGACCGGTGGACAGCAGCTGAGAGTAGATGAAAGGCAGAACGTAGTCGAGTCTTTCTTCCACAATGCCATGCAACAAATATTAACATGGTCCCACCTTCAAAGCGCAAACAACACTCATTACTCCGGCCTCTCACCCTTGTCGGAACTACCGACAAAGTCATACTTTGTCTCGAATCAACTCGGTTTTGCAACAACACCGGTAACGATGTCTTATGCCGACGAAAAGTCTCCAACCGGAACAAAGCTTAGGAGGGAAGCTAGGGTTTGCATGCCAAAGCAAAAGCGCACGGGAAATCGAGAAGGACAAAATGGTAAGTTTGGTAAACTAAAGTGGAACATTAATTGAGCATGGTTTGGAGCCAACTTGTCATACAAGTACACCTCAATCAATACCATTTGTCTCCTTACATGGAAGGGAGCCGTTGGCATCCTTTGCAAAATTCAACCCAGGCCTGATGGGGCCCACTCAGAAAACTATTCTGGATCTAAACTCTCATCCGGACCACAAAAAAATACCCAACCTCTTAAGCCCAACCAATTTCTCTTTTGAAGTGGAGTACCAATGGGCTTCACCGTTGCAAGCCCAGCAGATCTGGTTTGATCCTCTAACTCTTAATAACCCGAGTCCAAGCCAACCAAAAGCCTTCCAAAACCAAGTCTTTATAGTCCAAACAGAATTCATTACAAATTTGAAAGTTGAGCTTCCCACCTACTCCAATTTTCCTCCAAGCCCACCTCCCGAGCCCATGAACCAAGTTAAAAAACCCAAACCACTAAAATCTACCACAAAGGTCCTCGCTTTAATCTATCTTATCTCCGACAACATTCCGGAATCCCCAAGCCCTATTCGGATGACCGCACCTCAGACAGGTTCCCCGTCTCTTGACCTCTCCTCGGCAGGCAGCTCCGGGTGGAGGACACCTATAAGTAAAGATTTTTTTGAGCCCGACAGTAGGTCGGAGACAAACTGTATTTACCCTCTGCCGAGGAAGAAAGATACAACAAAGCCTATGTTGCTTTTGGAATTCTCTAACGAATCGCTTGACCAGGTCAACGATACTCGAAAGAGATCACGGCAAGATTCACCTGCAAACACAGCGGGAAATGATTTGGAACAACCCTCGAAGGTATGGATTTTCACACCTTTAGCACACACGCACATCTCTTTAGATTCAAACTTGCATGATAATCTCTCCCTCTCATATTTTCACATGGGTCTATCTTTTGAACGATGGCATTTTAAAAAACACACCGAGCACTAGCATGCACGTCTAAACTCCTCACTTACAAAGCTAGGTTATATAGCTAGGGTTAAATTGCAGGCTCCAAAATACTCTTTACTGCATCATAAGTATAGGAGGTTTAACGGGCTTTCTCGCACTCAACTGAACCCCTTCAATCTACCCAATGCTCATTTCCACATTAGACCATGTAAAACCCTTCTCACCTCCTGTTTACCTGTTCTTCTTAAAAGACTTAGGCAAGCCCCGTTAAAAGTCTATAGGGAGAACATGGGTGGGCTCGGTGAACACCTCTTGCCATTTGAGATGAGACTTCTCATAGCCAAAGCCCGCATAACGTTTATAGGCCCTCAGAATCTTGAGAAAATCTATACTAAGCAGACACCCCCCCCCCCCATCGAAACCAACCATCTTCCACCTCGACCGAAAACCTAGGACACCTTCGCTCTCGCACATGGCCTCCATCACACCTTCACTCCCTTCACTTTCCTTGGTCAACCAGCTCCTCATATAGGAACTCAGCGGAAGCGGGGCCGACACCGGCCCTCAGTTTCTAATGATTATTCTATCATGGAACTGTAGGGGGATAAGCCAGTCGTCCACCCTAAAGAACTTAGGACGCACATTTCCAAATTCTGCCCTGACATCATCTTCCTTTCTGAGACCAAAGCAGCCAATCCTGAATCCCTTCGAAACCTGGCCAGCTTAAGATTCCCGTACTCCCACTCGGTCAACGCCACTACCTCTCATGGAGGCAGCCTCTGGCTGGCCTGGCATGGCAACATCAACCTTTCAATTCTCTCATCATCCCAGAGAGGGATCGATGCCCTCATTTCCTCCATTGCTTATCGTCAATCCCCTAACAGTGAGCCTACACACTGGCTTTGTTCCTTCACCTATGGTCCCCCTGAACAGCAGAATAAATGAAATTACTAGAACGTTATTAGGGACATGGCTCCCAATGTGAAGATTCCCTGGCTGATTTTGGGTGACCTTAATAGCATTTCGAACCAAAACGAGAAATTCGGGTGGATCCCCTACGACATGACCGCTCCGAACCCCTTTTATGACTTCATTTTTGACTTTGGCCTTATCGATCTTGGTTTTACGGGAGTCCCGTTTACCTGGTCTAACAAGAAGAAAGGGTGGGAGCTCATTAAACAACGACTAGATAGAGCTATCAGCACCGCTTAATGGAGCGCGTGCTTCCCCGATGCCTCCCTCCTCAATCTCCCCATCATTGGTTCTGATCACGGCCCCATCATCCTCAACACCGAACCTAATAGAACGGAACCGCCTAAACAATTTCATTTCCTCTCGCCCTGGACTAAGTACCCCAGATATCAGGATATCATTAACCAGGCGCGGGCAAAAGATCAGTCGGGATCCAGGCCGCTTCGGCTCTGCAACAAGCTCAGACACACTAAAAAAGAGCTTTCAGCCTGGAAGAAAGAAGATTTCAATACTAGCCCGATTTCCATCCTCAACAATCAAAATCAGATTGCCAACATCCAGAAAGATCAACCTAGGGAAGCAAACATTGCTAGTGAACAAAACCTCTAGAGTCGGCTCCAGAACCTCTTGGACATTGAGGAATCCATATGGCGAGAGAAGTCGCGCAAAACCTGGCTCCGGGAAGGAGACAAGAACACCAAGTTCTTTCACCTGTCCACCATAGGCCACAGGAGAGTTAATAATATCGAGAAGATCAAACGTCCAGACGGAACTTGGGTTCAAGGGAGAAAAGACATCAGCGATACATTTATTCAACACTTCAAGGATCTTTTCAACCCTTCCCACCCCACCATCAAAGTCGGCGACCTGAAAAACTTTGAAGCATCCATTACCGCAGAGGACAACTCCTTACTTACTGGAGATCTCAGTATGGAAGAGGTCAGAGAAGCCCTCTTCGCCATGAATCCACATAAATCCCTCGGTCCGGACGGTTTCACTCCCTTGTTCTATCAGAAGTCCTGGGACACGGTCAAGCATGATCTCCACCAAGCCACGATTGCTTTCTTCCAGGCAGGTCATATGCTGGGAGAATTCAACCATACTAATGTTACCCTCATCCCCAAGTACAATAAACCAGAGAAGCCAGAGCACTTCAGACCCATCAGTCTCTGCAACGTCAAGCTTAAGATTATCACCAAGATCTTTGCCACTCGGCTCAGGCCCTTTCTTGATAAGATTATATCCCCTGCCCAGAATACTTTTATTCATGGCCGTCAAATTTATGACAATATTATCATGGCTCAAGAAATTCTCAAACTCTGAAGAAGAAGAAGAAAGGTAATAAAAATTGCATGGCGATTAAGCTCGACCTTAGCAAAGCTTTCGATCGAGTGGAGTAGAATTTTCTCGATGACACGATGTGTGCCATGGGATTTTGTGAAAAATGGTGCAACTGGGTCCATCAATGCATCTCCACCACTGCGTTATCTTTTACTCTTGAGGGCTCTCCCTATGGTTTCCTTAAGCCAGGAAGGGGTATTCGCCAAGGCAACCCCCTTTCCCCTCTCTCTTCCTTATCTGCTCGGAAGTTATGTCTAGAATCTTTCCCCAAAAAGAGAGAGAAGGTACTCTTCATGGTATTAAGACTGCTAGAGGTAGCTCGTCTGTCTCTCACCTCCTCTTTACGGATAACAGCTTCATTTTTTGTAATGCTACCCTTTCGGAAGCCGACACACTCAAGCAAGCTCTGGATACCTTCAAGAACGTGTCTGGCCAGGAGATCAACTTTGAAAAATCCTGTATCTTATTCAGCAAGAAGGGCCATCACCGTTATCACAAGATTATCCAATGGATGCTTCACATCAAGAGAGACTCCTACGGAGAAAATACCTTGGTGCCCCCCTTACCTTCGACCGACCTAAGAACCTGAATTTCTAGGAAATTATCACTCGGGTGTCTAAGTGGATTGAAGGCTGGAAAGCAAAATTCTTGTCCCAAGCCGGCCGCATCACCCTTATTAAAGTTGTTAACTGAGCAATGCCTACTTTCCTCATGTTTGTTTTTCCCCTCCCTCGCAAAACCTGCAATCAACTTGACTCAATGAACGCGAGTTTTCTTTGGGGTTCCAATAAAGAGAGCAGACCCAAGGCGCACCTTATAAAATGGAAAAAGATTTGTAAACCCACCCAATATGGGGGGTTGGGCATTCGTACCGCCATAAACCATAATCAAGCATTGATGGCAAAGCTTTTCTGGCGGGTCATCAAAGAACCTGAAAAAGTATGGTCACAAAACCTGAAAATAAACTACTCGCCCAGAGAGTCTATTATGATGGCCATCCCCAAACCTGCCGACTCCTGGATCTGGAAAGGTATCCTTAAAGCCCACAACAACATTTGGCCCAAGCTCAGATGGCACATCGGAGATGGAGAAAGCGTGGATATCTGGCTGGAACCCTGGATCCCAAGTATTAGATTCGGTAGACCTACCAGACCCGCCCTTGAAGCCAGAGACGTCACGAAAGTTGCAGAGCTCATTTAGCCCAATAGTCGCACCTGGAATACGCACCTCATCCAATCTCTTTTCCACCCGAACATCTCTAACATGATCATTCACATCCCCCTTAGCAAACACCCCGCGAAAGACATCCTAAGATGGACCAAGGAATAGAATGGAATTCTTACGGTCAGATCTGTTCACAATTGTACAACCAGTACCCCTCAGGATGAGCGCTTCGTCATTCTCCAACCTCACCCTCCTTCCATCCCTAGGGAAAAAATTTGGAAGCTCAAAATTCCCGTGTGCATCCAACTATTCTTATGGAAAATAGTCCAGGATGGTATCCCAACCAAATACAATCTATGGCATGGGTCTGAGGACTGGGATACCAACTGCCCCCGATGCGGTCTGGATGAGGAAACCACCACCCACGCCCTCTTTTTCTGCCCCAAGATCTGTGATATCTGGTTTGAGTCCAAACTTTTGATCGATTTTACAGCTAGTGCTACTCAGAATCGGTGCCCCCCGCTCTCATTCGTTGCTTTCAGACCCATGGCAGTGCATCTAACTTTTCATTTTTCTGCAGCTCCGTTAGCACCATCTCCTTTTCTATTTGGACCATCAGAAACACACTTGTTTTCGAGCAAAAATCATCAACGACGTAGGACATTCTACTCTACGCAAATAAGCTCCACATCCTCCCCAATGATCCCTCGATCCTTCCTCTCACCATTAGACAAACTCTAATCCAACGCCAGGTCCAGAAGGGATGGCATATCCTTAATGTGGATGCCTCCTGGATTGCCCAGGATAAGACTGGGGGGTCGGGTTTTACTATTAAAATCACTTAAATTTGTTTATTTGTGCAGGTTACGAACAGGCCAGAGCAGACAATGCTGAAGAAGCCGAGGCGCTCTCAGCGCTTAGGGGTTTGGAGGCGGCTCGACACCTAGGTCTGCAGAGGATCCATCTTTTATTGGACTGCCATAGGATAGTCAGGGCATTTAGAGAGCGGTCAGAAGACCTTAGTTGGGGAGCTCTTACCATTGCTCCAGATTTGAGAGCAGCTGCTGAGGTTTTTTTGGATTTTAGATTTGAACATGAAAATCGTAGTAGGAACTATTTCGCTCATACTTTAGCTGCTACGGGAGTTGGTTCCCCTTTTCTGTTTCTTTTGTAGGCCAAGAGGCCAATGACTATGTATCTTCTCTTCCCCCTCGCTCTTAGGCGAGTTTTATCTTATCCTTTCTCTTTTACCTAAAAAAAAGAAATTTAGATCTCCTTGATACCCTGTAGCAAAAAAAATGAGGAAAAAGACGCGACGTTCAGATCCGACCCGACCATTTCGGGTTATTTTTGGCCTGGGCTCTAGAATTGATCGGTTCAGGTTCGGGTATGGATAATTAAGACCCGAATCTACCAGGTCGGATCAGGCTCAAGCCTCAACCTTGGCTGACCCAACCCGTGAATAGCCCTACCTTGGATGTACTAAACATAATTAAGGGCATTTTAGACTAAATAGATCATGACAATGGTATTTTAGTCTTAAGGGAATCGAGATAATGATTTGAGATTATTTAAATTTGCAAAACTATGATTAGAATATTTCAATCACAATTGGGATTGAACTATGATTGGGATAATCTCATAATGTTATTTCCACGTAGGTGTTATATTTCTTGGATAATACATGTTACTATCATTGCTTGATTTAATACAATACATATTATTGGTTGTTTGTTACATTCTTGTGCAAGATTGAAAATATGATGTGGTTCAGCTAAAACAAATTTAGTCTGACATAGTATAACTGGAATGATAAAGACAATGCATGAATCTTTAGATTCAACCCGCTCTGAGATGGATACATAGTAGGTCTCAACCCATTCATAAGAATTCTAGATTCAATGTTTCAACCTATTATGAGACAGATACATAATGGGGGTGTCTCTTTTATATTCGTTTATCCTTGAAACTTTGGTAGTTGGATTTTGATTAATTTTCTTATTGTTCTCTATGGTATGATATTTTAGGGATAAAAGGTACAGTGTCATAATTGCTAAATCTTATTCCTCAAGATCAATAATCATTAAATTTGAAGTTGAAGGAAGCTACATGTATCCCCTCTCTACTTCAAGTTAGTGTCACACATAATGAGTACATGAATCAGAAGAGCCAAAGAATATCAACTAAATCTTGGTTACTAATTACTTGTTGTGGAGTTGTTGTAGACATTAACTGATCCTTAGCTTAGCTTAGTACATGGTAATTTAAATTTGGGATTATGGATGCTTTATGTAGCGAGCTCCGTTTCAAGCCATTTATGTGAAATATGTTGGATCACGACTGTGGTCTTTTAAGTTTTAAAGTAATGTTTACTCTCAAGAGAGTAATATGGTAGTTCCATGTTCCATTTCTTATAGGAAATCAGCTTTGTGATTATAATTACATGTGCAAGCTAGATAATTGTGGAATGTGGATCAATACAGATGCTAACTTTTTATCATATTGATGGCATTGCCTCCATTCCAACTTAAAAGGTACAGTAATTACAGTATATTTTCCCATTCTATTAGACTATTAATGAGTTGAAAACTATTAATATGTTGAAAAACTAATAGAGCACTTACCATAAATGCCATAAAATCAATATAACATTCACATCTATCTACCATAACTGTAAAATTGTTAGCGCCGATGGGGCATCGGCGTATCGACCATAGCTATATAACTAATAGCACCGAAGATGCATTGACGTTATTGTTGTGGCGAGCCACAGGTAGTACTGTCACATTGATAGCACCCAAGGCACATCGGCGTATTTACCATAGCTATAAAACTGATAGCGCCGAAGGCGCATCAACGGTGTTGCCGTGGTGAGTCACGGGTAGTACTAAACAAAATGAAGGGTACTAAACATGTAGAGAAGAAGGGTATTTTTGCCAAAGGCATGTGTGTGTTATTGTCATGAATAGGTCGCGCGTAGCACCAAAGGCTGGTCAATTGATAATTTTGTAGCGCCGAAGGCACATTGACATTTTCATCATGGTGAGGCACGGATAGTTCTAATATATATGTATGTATATATACTAGTGTTACCTGTGGTTTGCCATGGCAACAGCATCGACACGCCTTGAGCGTTATGTAATTTTTCAGTAACGCGCCTTCGCCACTAAAACTACTGCTCATGAAAATAATGGGAAAAAACCCCTTGAAATCTTATAGGAATTACTGAGAAAAAGTAAGGTATTATTTATCTGACAACCAATAATATTTTAGACAATATTATGTAGTTGGTGAGACCATTTGATAAGACTTGTAAGCCACTAATATCAGTAACTATTCTGTAAGCCGAAAAAAGAGACGCAAAACTATACAATCAAGTATATATTTAAACGTAACATATTTGTAATTAGTGTAAAGGATGAAAATATTAAAATAGATTGAATTATCAATTAATTACTTGTCCAATGCTAAAATGAAAAGAAAAAAAAAGGCATATTGTTTAAATGAATATGGGAAATAAAACATTAAAATGGGTTATAAGCCTATATGTTAGCGTATAGTATTATTTGATTAGTAATCACATTTGAAGACAACTTTTATCCACTCCGGTTGATACTCAAGCAAATAATACGTCCTGATATCTAATTTGAAGCAGCTCCCAGACCTACAATTCTTGTGGTAAGTCTTGACCCATTTCTGTTAAAATCACAAATTTTGCAATGAGAACCCCTGAGATGAACTGAAGAAATTGATTCAATATTTTGGGCGGAAGTTTATTACCGGTTCAATATTCATCATTTATTTCAAATGAGATAATTTTCTCTCAACCTTGAACAAATCTTGATGAATCAATAGCAAGTAATATATTTCAATTAGCATCATATACGCCAAAAATAAGAGTTACGAAAGCGGCTAAGAGATACATACTTGAATTACAATAAGACTTTAGGGTATGCAGTATTTGTTGAACAATGTGATGCATTTGGTGGCAATAGTGTAGTAATTATATTTATAGAAGTACACCTTGACAATGCAACATACAATTGTCCATGAGAAAATACTTATGTCCAAAAATCTACCCCTACATACTTGACTGACTGTCCTTGTGATTTGTTAATTGTCATTGCGAATGCTAATCAGATAAGGAACTATCATCGCGTCATTTTAAAAGGCATTTCAGTTGTTGAAGATGTCAATGAAATTGTTAGAATAAAGACTAAATTCCCAGCATGTTCACCGGTCAAGATCTTAGCCTTAATAATACACGTCGCTCATCAGAGTACCATTAAATGAGTTCCATTGCAGAGTCCATCTTTGGGGGTGAGATTTCTATGTAACATAATTGGACATCCAACTTTGAGTTTTAACTTCAATGGTGGAAAACAAGAAGAGTCAAAGTTGTTCGAGTACTCACTTGGATAATGATTGTTATAAGTATGATCAGCGGACTCATGTTCCTCAATTTTATCTGCTACTAAATAAACTATTGGTTCACCCAAAAACATGTTTAGCGCATCATCATTGATTGCGCTCACATCATCATTTTTCGCAGACAAAATTGTTCTCTCAGATAGAAAACATTGTTCTCTTTTGCAATAAATATTCAAGTTCGGGTTGACGAAAAGTATTAGGTTCTGAACAGTTTCACAATTATGAATTGTTGATGGCAATTGAACATTTTTTAGATAGTTACTTCCAATCTATGCATTTTAGAACATAACAATGCATAAATTAGTATTAGACTTATGGGCAAATTAAAAGTGAAAAAATGTTTGTAATAAATTATAAAAATGATTACCTCCATCAGAAAATTGGCAAATTATGCATTAGTTGGCATAGAATAATCCAAGCGCATATTTTCAAACATCGTTAATACACGTAGGCGCCCTCATAATGATGATCGTCTCAATGATTTGGCAATAATTTGTTCTTGGGCCCCCTTTTCGCATAATAGGCAGTATTTGTCAAAAATCCCCACCAAGTACAACTGTTATTCTACCTAATGGTTGATTATCACTCCTCATATCTCCTAATCTATGGTCGACTGCCTTTACACAGTACTTATGCTACATTGGAACCTCATCCCATATAATAAGTTTTGTTTCCCTAAACAACTCTGCTTGAATAGATTGCTTGGTAAAGCCACATTTTAAATTCTCCATCACATTTATTTCTATCTTGAATCTGGAATGTGTATCTCTACCTCCATCAAGTAGCAACGACGCAATAACCGAGCTAGCTACCATAATAACAATATCCCCTTCTTTTCGGCAAGTAGCAGCAATAGCATTGTAAACAAAAGTCTTACCAGTACCAGTTGGTCCATTCAAGAAGAAAAGATGTACGTGGTTGTTAGCCACATAATCCACAACTGCGTTATAAGCTTGCACCAATGCATTATTTAATCGATTCATATTTGAAACGACATATGAGAATTGCTCATCATACTGGAATTGTCTTTGTTTGCATATGAGTCTATTCCCATTTACAGTACGCCAATTTCTATTGGTAATGGCATTTTATAGAAATCTTTGAGAACTCTACCTAACTCAAATAATAATTCATCTCATAGATACAAACCATAATCTTTAATATGATCTTCTGTCGGAATTTTAATGTAAAATTGGGTTTGAATATTGTAGGCCAGATCATCACAAATATTTTTCCAAAACTTGTTCCATAACTCTTGTTGTACTGGACTACATTCGGATAGATTAATCCTAAACAATCTTCTCAACTGATATCCGGTTTTCACGACTGCAGCTTCCTCTAAACAATCAACCCATTCTTTATCATCTCCAAGTAGTCCCATCACAGGACATGTTGATTTGAATGTGTCATACAAAATGGAATTATAAGTACACAGACATTTTAAAGATGTTGGTCCTTTAACAATAGTTAGAAATCTTTCCCCTGAGTTTGGACTTGCATAGTATATTCGACCAATTGCAAACTTATGTTATTACTTTCTTTTGGTCCAAACTTTTTGACCATCATTACCATGCCACACATAGTGTTGAGTAAATTGTTGGTATGTAAATGCCCGTACGTCATCATGTTCAGGACAATATTAAAAAAAAATAGTTAGAGATGTTTTCTCATCAGTTGCTTGAGCACGAATAGAGGCCAGAGATTCTCCTATATTAAAAGCAACGTATTGCATCCCTGGTAAATACAATGCAAATAATACTACATTAGGTTTCTCTTGATGTTGATGAAAACTAAAAAGTCGCCAAGCCCCTTCTGGAGGCCCAATATATCGAGAATCGAGATACTGTTATATTTTGTTCACCACAATCACCATAGTTGCCTGATCATGACCTTTGTAGATGTACTTATAAATGAATTTGACATATTGAAGACGCACATAAATTTCTATATTGATATGATAATCAAATAGCTTAGACTGGAAAGGGTAATATGGTACAACATCTCTATTATCAACCATTTCTCCCTTAACGATATACGCTTTATTTGGTGTTGGTCGTCATCTATAAATAGGAAAACTGTCACTGTAAAGGCCTAATTCCGTAAGCTCGAAGTGGCTTGGAATTAGCTCTTACACCAATGTACCTGTGATAAAAATCTAAATAGAAAGCAAGAAATAATATAGGTATTTAGCGTAGAAAACCTATGAATAGGTAAAAAAGACCATGACCTCGAGCTGAGGATTTTTGTAATAGTGACGCTTATTGCTTGAGGCAGATATCTTATTATAAGTGATCTCTTGACGCAGAAATGCTTGATCTTGTAAATAAAAAGTTAGAAGTTTTGAGAATCTTAGAAAATATAGTTTTCTTGGTAATTTCTTGTGTAATTTTTTGGTCATTGTCTCTTTTGGAACTTCTTCTTTATATAAGCCTTCTCCGTAGTTCTTCATTCTGCTGAAGTACGTTCTTCGAACAATGTGGTTAGTGGCGATTGACTGAGTAACTGTTGTGATCGTGAGAGACAGGTAGATTTGACTTGTTTAGGTTTCTCTGTTTGAGCTTGACCCACGTCTTTCATCAGTTCGCAGAGTAGGTGGCAATGTTAACTGGAGGATTTATGTGGAGAATACGCAGATCTGTCATAGAGGTATATCAAACTAGAGATAGTTTGATTTAGGTAAGATCGAGGGGTTGGCCCCTACAATTTCCCCCTCGCAACCAAAGTCACGAGTGGCTTTGGTTGAGAAAGAAATTTTGGTTATATGGGTATTTGGGTTAGAAATTTGAATAATTTAATAAGTAATGACGGTGTTTGACTGTATAGAAACTACACGTATTATGGGGGGATGTACGTGTATTGAATGTTTGATAGGACTATTGATCTACGCGACGGTTAGGGTTTGAAGAGTTTTATTTGTAATGAATGATGACGCTTTGGAAAACATTCCTGCACAATAAATGTAAGATTATATAAATAGTACATGTATCGAAGTACGCTTATTCTGTTGCAATATTATCTAAATTTCTGAAGATTGTGAAGACCCGTAGAATGGTTCTTGAGGAGAGAATTACTTTTAAATACAGAGGCTGAAGTTAAAGTATTTAGGGGATCAGTCCTTGGAGAATCCCACTCTTGTTCCTGTTCTTCCGACATAACAAGGAATGTTAGAAAATGAAGTGGCTGAAGCAGAAGAGGAGTTTTACTGCAGATGGAGGTTTCACCATGCGTTCTTGACTGGTGAGCAACGTTGGTCTTTTCTCCGTATTCTTGCAGAAGACAAAGTTGGGGAGACAGACGTAAGGATATGCATGACTGCGGGGAAATTGTACTTATGTCTTACGCTTAAATAAATTCTAAGGTCCGGCCCTCTTCATCTCTACCAACTCTGCGAGGGTGGTGGTTATAGAAGAGGCAGCGATGGTAGTAGAGGATGAAGACGGAGAATGGAAGTCTGCTTTTGCACTTCCATCGCTAGTTTGCACTGAGAATACCATTAATTTGAAGAGTTGGTTCAAACACTGAGTCTTCTGCTTTCATAGTTTCAATTTGAAGTTTGTCTAGACTTCGACCAAACTCATGGGAGGGAGGATACTCATTGTTTTCAATGTCTGCTTTGCTTCAGGGTAAAAAAATCACTAAAGTTGAACTAACTAAAGGATTTGATGTTTCAGAGTACCTAAAAGACTTTTAGCTGTAAAAGTACTTAAAAAACTTATTATCTGTAAAATTCCAAATGTTGAGTTCTTAAAAGACTTATTATCTGTAAAAATGCTTATAATTTGTTTCGAGATGAATAAAGTTTTGCTATCCAAACTCTGTGTTTATATAGAAAAGAATAACTCCATAAATTAAGTTGTATGATCCAAAGACTTTTGAATATTGTATGAAATGAAATGCAAGAGATTAGAAAGTACTTTTTATTTTTGTTATAATCGAACTTTAGAAATCAGCTTGTAAAGTAAAAATATTTATGTAAGTGTCAAATATGATTCGACTTGTATGCTAAAATTGTAGGGGAGAGAAAAGTACATAAGTTTTAGAATGAAAAATCAATCTTGGAGAGGTCATTCTAGAATATTAGATTTGGAAAGAATAAGCTCAATCCATAATAGGAAGAAATGACGGAGATCGATAGGGAGAGATATATTCAAATAACTTTTCTCAAGATATCAGGGTTTCTATAATATATGAGATAATAGGATTATATCACGACTTGCGGGGGATTGGTAGTAAAAATGTATAAATAAGGGGGGAATGAATTCTAAGTAAGGGGAGGGAAATAAGAATGGTTTGGACTCGATCTAAGAGAATTTGTTATGCTACTAAGGGGTTGTTGGCGATAAAAATAGCCAAAGTGCGGGAGTGAATTTTGGGATTATGACGCTGAGTTGCCAATGAGGGAGGTGCAACTAGAAGATTTAGATGGGATTGGGAGGGAACGTGAGTATGAACATCATTTTTATGAAGAGATATTCCCAGAGATTGTGGTGGATTCTGCAGCTCGAAAAGTTTATGTAAAAGAGCTTATTATAGAAGAGATCGAACTCGAAGATGTGAAGATTGTTGGAGGATATGTGATCAAATGTGGCTCCCCGGGTCATCAAGGTTACTTTAGGTGAAATTATATGTGAAGAAAATAAAAGAATATAAATAGTTGTAGAATGTATGTATCTAATTATATGGGTTTAAATAATTTCAAATAAGTGGAATGAGAATAAGAGTTAAATAGATCCCTTATTGTTGTGAATGTTATTTGTGGCAGTTGTGAAAAACAAATTTGAAAATATTTGAAATTTAGTTATTGACAATTTGTTATGAAAGTTTCGTAAATGACGTCATTGCTGCTATAAGTAGAGAAGCAAGCATAGAAAAAGAATGGAGCTTCTAATTTTGTCACTTGTGTAAAAGCTGTAAAAACCCGATTGGGTATAAGTGTGAGTCATCATGAGTGTGGTTAGGTCATAGAGAGTTTTGGAAAAGAGAGATAAAAATAGATTAAAATATAAGGCAGAAGGCCATGATGGAAAAGCATTTTCACCAAAAAGATGCAAGACATCTGATATGGATAGTGGAAGGGGTGTCTCAGTTCCAAAACTGACGACGGCTTGTACGAGGCTCAATAACTGCTAGCAGTTAGAGAGAGAAAGTATAAATATTGCATCATCTTCGTCATTCAAACGTTTCTCAACTTTTGAAAACTTGAAGAGTAGTGAGAGGGAAGGAAGAAGAAAGGCAAAAATAACAGACACACTAGTGAGGAGTTAATCGAAAGTGATCAACAGTCAAAATGTAGGAAAATTGTTGAGACTGAGTCACGAAGGTGGTTATACAGCGGCGTTGTGAGGGAAGGATTTGGCGCTACCTCGGATTAGTATTCCGACGTAAAAGATTAGTAGAGGATTTGCGTGTATGTGTTGTTGTTTTTATAAGATCATATTTGATATTTTGGCAAATCTAAAAATTACTATTTATAGTAATCTATGAAAACCTGTGTGGTATATGATGTATGAAAGATATTTGTATGCGAATGATGTATATGCAAAAGATAATGATTGATACCAGGACCTGTATGTAGGTTGATCGTGAGAAGAGTTTATGTAGGATAAAAAACCATTTTATGTAGTTGATATGGTGAGTTCCCCTATAAATGAGGCATCGACCTCAGGCCGGTCAGTTGAGTCTGAGGCTGAAATGTTCAAAAGGGAGGAAGAAATAGGTGTTGATCAATTTCTAGATTTCCCTGGAAGATTGGTATTTTATCCTCCTCGCTCGGATGTATTCAAAGAATTTTACAATGCCAAAGCTTCTTTAGGAGGTAGATGGGGTAACAGTATAGAATATGCCGATAGCCAATTTAGGCGTTGTACTATAACAACGGGAGAGGAATATTTTTATTTGTTGGTTGATCTGATGAAGGAGAAAATGGATGAAGAAATTAACGAATCGATCTCTTTTGAGTATTTTGATGGGAATATTTAGAGTGAACATTCAAAGGGCTTTTTACGTTACCTGTCTCAGTTGGAGTACGGGTTGAGTCTTACCCTTAGCAATCTAGTCAAAGGGATTATGAATCTCATCGGGGAATATCCCGTTTAGATGAACGAGAACATGTAGGAGGTGATAAGTGTTTATGAATCTCTGAATACACGGTGGGAAGGTAATGGGAGAAGGAGGAGGATATCCTTTGAGGATTTTTTTCAGTTTTATGGGGCAAAAAACTTTTCTGCAAGTGGAGGGGCATATTTCTTTGTGAGCTCGACTCGGCCTAGGATCTTCGATCTGAACTCAGTAGGTCGCCATGGAATGATAATGTGATATGGGTGAAGGGTGATTGCCTTCAGAGAGATGATGAAGAACCCATGGAACTCCTATTTAGAACTGCAAAACAAAGTAAGTATAACAATATATAATGTATAAGATTGATAGTTGATGAAATTGTATGATGCTCTACTGATGATAATATTTTGTGAATAATAGCTCCCAAATCTTAGGTGGCGAGGAAAGAGTTGTTGTTGGATATAGCTACTCAAGAAGAGACATAGCTCGAGGCTGTATTGGAAGAACTGGTCATTAGCAGGAAGAAGCGCGTTAACAGTCGATTCGGAAAAGTTTAAAAATCTCAGTCGATGAGGCTAATGATGAGTGTCGACAGTGGTAAGAAGAAAGGGAGTGATGGGGAAAGGCAAGTCAACTCGCCCAAACCTCCTTGAGTGGACTGCACAAGGTTACCTAAGTCTACTACGTTGAACAAATTAGCTCGAACGTTTCCCAAGAAGTAAATGTTGAAGTGTCCTTTGACCTCTTAAACCACAGGAAGTGGGGAGGCCGTAAAAAAGAGAAGGGTTGAACCTTCAGACATGTCGGGGGTGACGGCCGAAGAAGATCGACCTGCTGTGAAGGATGATTTGAAAGAGGTGGAGGAAAAAGCCAGATTGGTAGCTCTCCAAGGGGAGGAGGAGATAAGAAAAATGGTAGGTATGATAGAGATCAACAATCTTGGCATTGTGGACGGTCTGGACGGTGTCTTTCCCTAAATTATGAGAGATAACCAAGGGGATGACAGCGAGCGCCCAGAAGGGGAAACTGAAAAGGTAGAGTAGTGCGTTGGCTTTATGATTGTACGAATATTTGGGAATGTTTGTAAACTGATTGGATATTTTTTGTTGGAAAGAATTATGTAGGCTAAGTTGCTTTTGTAAACCTTGCTATAATAACTTAAGGACATATGCCTCAGAATAAAAGATTTAGAGGTTGAGTTTACTAAGGAAAGAGACCCCTCAGCGTCCCTTTTGTCTTCGCAAGCGAAGCTGCAGGTTAGAACAGAGCAAGAAATATTTGATTTGTATGCTTCATTAGTATAGAGCTACAAAATAATAAATAGAGCGTAGAGGAACCAAAAACCTTTTATTGGCTTAGGGGCAATGATATTGAAATGTCACACAAGAAATATCTAAGTATTGACATATTTAAAATATAAAGAATATGTACCTTAGACTTGGAAGTATGTGTTATGGAACATCCATCTGAGATTGTACCTCGACCTTAAGTTTAGAAGTAGTCTTACATGGTAGATGTCAAAAAATAGATATCTTGTTAAAAATAAGTCATATGTGGTGACTGAGTGCTCTGAATTGAACTTGATATAATGTATATGTAATGTGCAGGTCAAATTGGAGTCAGTTCTCTTGCGTGAAGGTGATGCACGCCAATGTAACCAAGAATTTAAAGAGGAGTTTGATAGGATAAGAGAAGCGAATGAAGACAGATAAGATCAACATGTAAAGGTGCATTTCAAGTTTGTTGAGGCAATACAGACTGTTGTCGACCTAGCTTGGCAAATCGAGGAGAAGGATGCCGAAATTGAGAAAGGGCAAAAAGAGCTCGTAGAGTTAAAAGATCATGTAGCGAAACTCAAAAGCCGGAATGATGCGTTGATGGTAAAGAGAAGGGAGGCTGACATGGCTCATTACAGTATATAGGCACTAGAAAGATCGGAGGAAGGTTTAAATCGGTCAGTGGCCGGTTTGAATAATCATTTGATTAAGACCCCCCAGTTGTAGAGGTTGATTCGCTCATGATCGCAAATTGGTACAATAACGTGGCTATGGTATCCCTGAAATACGAAAGAGTTTGGCAGAATATTCTTTCTCATGGTGTAGAGTTCGTTGTTTGGCTATGTCATATTTTCAGTAAGGACAACGGTAGCACTGACAGTTTCGTAAAGCTAGGAAGTGGGCAAATTACAAGGGAATATTGGACTATGGTTTCACTACAAAGCCACACTAGAGCTGCCCTAATTCTAAATAAATTAGGGGTAGCTATAATTCATAAATAAACGGTATTTCTGAGCACTTGGCGTTAGAGGCAAGGCTCGTAATCTTCCTCGAGTAATGCTACTTATCATTTTGCAATAAAAAAATGCTTACAAAAAAAACTAACAATCAGGAGAAAAATTGAGCAGATCTAGCGAATAGCAGGAGCGATCTGGAGCAATTGAAGAAAAAACTGGTTGATATAGATAATGAGCTGAAGAGAGCTTGGGACAATCTATCTGCATCTGAAGTTGTAGTTGAACAATTGTCTACAACTTTACCTCCTAAAGATTTTGAATTTTAGACGGTGCAGCGTAAGTGTGATGAGTTGAATGAAAGAATGGCGCAATTGAAGACCGAATTGGCGCAAGCCAGTTCACGTACCAAACACATCGAGGCCAGAGAGCGCTCGAGGAAGAATAAAAATAATGCCAAGGTCTCTCTTGCGCAAGGAGATGTATTCAGCCTATCAGCTCGAATAAGAGAGCTGGAGGGGGATATCACTTGAATTCAAGGTCATGTGCGAAAAGGAGTTGAGCGGTTGAAGGAGAGCGAAAGGAAGCTGGATGCTGCTCTTTCTAGGGAACAAGGGCTAGAGTGGGAAATCAGAGGGAAGAATATTTTGATACATCAGAAAGATGAAATGATACAGAAGATCCCAGATGTGGAAGAACTGAACAGGGAGATTGAGGTACTTAGTGCTCAGGTGGCCGATTTGGAAGCGATTAATCGAGCTGAATCAGCAAAAGCCGAAAAAAAAATTACAAGAGAACATTGCTTTCACAGATTGGGTAGATAGATAAATAATATGGCTAAAAGAACGGTATACGTGGTCAGAAGAGCGCTTTCAGAAGGCTAGAGCAAAAAAATTTACGTCAGTTGTAATCGAGGCATAGCACTCATAATTATTTAGGGCAGTCATTGCCTATTTTGTAGAAGAGGTAAAAAGGATTAAGTTAAAAAGAGATACCTTGTTCAACAGTTAGTCAGACAGAGGATATATTTGCAGAGCTGATGTAAATCGAGGAAATTGTATACAGTCCATGGAAACGGATCTAGGCCCTCGACCTACTGAATTGATAGAGTATTGCAGAATTGTTGTGACTACTCAAGCTCGAGAATTTATGGCTTATCGACCTTCTGTTGTAGGGGGGGCTCAAGAATTTATGGCTGATTGACCTCCTATTTTTGGGGAAAGCGCAGCTGACATCCCAAAAGCAAAAATAGGATTCATTGTAGAGGTTGTATATGTAACCTAAAATAAAAAGTAGTTGTTGCAAACAAGTTTAGAGATAAAAGCTAGTATTACATTTGCTTTATCTTATGTCTGCTAGAGTCTTTGATGTAAAACAAGTATTACCTTAGTTTTAATCGCAAAAATTTACTAAAGTCAACCAAACCAAGTGTTATCCTTGCTTTAACTTGTGTGATGTCGCAGCCATATTGAGGTAGATGAAAGCTAGTTTTACCTTTGCTTTATCTTATATCTGGTAGAGCCTTTAATATAAAACAAGTGTTACCTTAGTTTTAATCGCAGAGATTTATAAGAGTCAGCCAAACCAAGTGTTATTCTTAATTTAACTGGTATGATATCGCAGCCATATTGAGGTAGATGAGAGCTAGTTTTACCTTTGTTTTATCTTATGTATAGTAGAGTCTTTGATGTAAAACAAGTGTTACCTTAGTTTAAATCGTAGAGATTTAGTAGAGTCATCCAAACCAAGTATTATCCTTGATTTAACTGGTATGATGTCGTAGCCATATTGAGGTAGATGAAAGCTAATTTTACCTTTGCTTTATCTTATGTCTGGCAGAGTCTTTGATGTAATATAAGTGTTACCTTATTTTTAATCACAGAGAATTAGTAGAGTCATCCAAACCAAATGTTATCCTTGTTTTAACTGGTATAGAGGTCGATTGAAAGCTAGAATTATTTATGCTTTAATCTATGTATTGTCTACGAAGTAGAGAGATGCATGGGAGAAAAACTTGTAAGTTTTATAGAATAGAAAAGAATTTACATTGGATGTAGAAGAAAATCTTACTTTTGGAATAGAAAAAGCAAGAATTTAAAATGGAATAGTAAGGGACTTAACGATAATACCGTTTCAGTCGCTGAGTATTCCTAGAATTTTAAATGTGAACTCCTTCTATTGTCATGAGGTAATATGATCTCAGGCCAAAGAGACCTGTGATAAGGAATGGACCCTCCCAATTGTCTGCTAGTTTCCCAGCATGAGGCTCCTTGTGGTGTTAAGGTATTTCTCTGAGGATGAGATCATCGATTTGGAAGGTACGACTTCTGACTCGTTTGTTGTACGAACTGGCCAGCATATGGTGATATTGACATAGGTTAGCGATGGCGCGTTCCCTGGTTTCATCGATCCAATTAAGGTTGCAAGCCAATTAAAACTTATTTTCCTCGTTAGTTAGCTCGTGATCTTTGACTGGATGATGGTATTCAGAGGGAATGACGGCCTCGGTGCCATAGGCAAGGAGGAATGGAGTACATCATATCGACTGGCGTAGAGTGGTATGATATGCTCATAAGACATAAGGAAGTTTGCGAACCCAATTCCCTTTTTCTATGTGTGTAGCCTATTCTTGAGCCCATCCACGATGGTTTTACTGGTGATTTTGGCTTGGCCATTGCCTTGAGGGTAGTAGGTATTGGATGGTAAGTGGATGATGTTACATTGATTGAGGAAAGCTACGACATTTTCTCCAATGAACTGGGGCCCATTATCGATACGAATTAAGTAGGGGCATCCAAACTGAGTGATAATGTGTTCCCAGATAAAAGAGATGACCTCTTCTTCTCTGGTTTGACAGAGTGGAGCTACTTCAACCCATTTTGTAAAATAATCGGTAGCTACGAGTAGGTGGCGGTGACTATCTAGAGAATTAGGAAATTCGTCAACAAGATCGAGTACCCATCTTTTGAATGGCCAAAACACCTTGCTTTCATGGAGTTCAGGCACAGTGGCACGGATCATCTGTCCATGTCATTGACATGCATCATATTTGCGTGAATACTTTTTTACTTGCTTACGTATGCGAGGCCAAAAGACTCCTTATGTAATGGCCCTGTTTATAAGTGATCAACCTGCGGCACGAGAGCCACAAGTCCCTTCATGTAGATCGCAGAGTATCTCGTATGCATTCTGCTTGGAGAAGCACTTGGGGTAAGGCCCCGTAACTGAACGGCGGTATAAGGTAACGTATTGATTAGTGTAGCGCTTTGAGTTGTCGATCAGCTGTCGGCGCTCCTTCGGATCTGCTGGAAGTGGTTCTTCGCCTTTGCTATTAATTCCGAGATAAACAAAGAAAGGCCTTTGCCAATCGTCGTCTCCCCTTTATCGCCCCCAGTATTGATTATGCATACAAAAATGTGATCAATGTTGGGGGTTGAAATCACTTTGATCTAGAGATATCAAGCTTCTGTGCCTAAGACCTCGGCTAGATATGCCAAGGGATCGGCGTATCTATTTTTTCCACGTGGAAGATAATCGAGAGGTTCTTGCACAAACTTTCTCATCCTATATACAACGAGGGTTGTGTATTCGATCATCTTTCCATTCTTCTTGTACTGCTCAGAATAATGGTGGACGATGAGTAGTGAATCTATGTAAACTGAGAGTTTGGGGACGCCGAGCTCAAGAGCGAGGTCGAGTCTGTGAATAAGAACTTCGTACTTAGTGATATTGTTTGAGGCCTCAAAATCCAAGCGGATTGATTTCTCAATTCTTTCGTTGAAAGGGGTAATCAATACGATTCCATTTCCTGACCCTGTAGGTTCTGTTGATCCATCTATAAGAAGTCTCCACCCTTTCCTTGTAATCCATTCAGCTCGCTCGTCAAATGTTTTTGGGGGTGGATCTTCTGTAACTTTCTCTGCAAGGTCAGAAACGTACTCCTCCCACTCGGGATCTTCCACTGGAAAATCCGTAAGAAAATTGGTAAGGCCCGACCCTTTTCGGAATGATGTTGTTTGAACTTCATATCATGTTCTCCCAAACTGACTGACAGCTGTTGCACTCTCCTTAATTTATCTTTCTTGGATAGAGCCTCCCGAAGTGGGTAGTTCATCATGACTTTGACTGAATGAGCTTAGAAGTAGTACTTGAGTTTCAGTGTAGTATAAACAAGAATGAGAAGAAGTTTCTCAATTTTTGAGTACCTCATTTATGCTGGAGTGAGGGTTTTGCTGATAAAGTAAACTGGTTTCTCAATTTTCCCTTCAAGTTGAATGAGAACCGAGCTGAGTAAAATATATGTAACTGCTAAGTAGATAATCAGTTCCTCATTATCTATCGGGGTGCTCATGATGGGAGACTTCCCCAAATAGGCTTTGAGATCCTGAAAAGCTATTTCACATTTTGATGTCCATTGAACCTCTGTATTTGGCTAAACTTTTCCTCGTTTAGTGCAACAGCGGAGTAATAAGAATACCCAACGACAACGGTCTGAGGATTTTAAAATGAAATGGTCGATAGCGGCAATCTTGCCGACAAGTTTCTAAACATCTTTCATCGCTTTTGGAGATGGCAAGTTGAGGAGACCCCTAATTAGATCTGGATCAGCCTCAATCCCCTTCTTGCTGATAAGGTAGCCTTGAAATTGACCATAATGTACTCCAAATTGATACTTATCAGGATTGAGACGCATCCTGTAAGATCGAAGAATGTTGGATATTGTGTTAAGATCTGAAATGCGGTTGATGGACTATATGTTTTTGCATAAGAGATCATCAATGTAGACTTTCATGACTTTCCCAAGATGTGCTCTAAACATAATAGTCATAAACCGCTGATAAGTTGTACCTGCGTTCTTGAGTTTGAAGGGCATAACTTTGTAGCAGTAAAGTCCTCTTTCAGTGATGAAAGTAGAATTTTTTATCATCATTCAAGAGTGGAATTTGATTGTATCGAGAAGCAGTGTCCATCATAGATAGAATTTCGTGACCTGCTGTGGATTCAAGGATCTAATGAATGTTGGGAAGACGGAAACTATCCTTTGAAGAATATTTGTTCAGATTGGTGAAATCTACGCAAACTTAGACTTTTCCATTCTTCTTTAGTACAGCGACGATGTTGGATATCCAATCTGGATATTTGGCTTCTCGAATGAATCCCACTTTGATCAATTTCTCGATCTTCATGTTAACTTCATCCCAAAGTTACGGTGATAGGCATCACTATTTCTATTTGACCGTCGTGGCATTGATATTGATAGCCAATTTGTGACATGCCTTGGCCGGATCGATCACATGCATCTCTTTGAAAGACCACGCAAAAATGTTTATATTAGTCGTAAGAACTGAATAAGAGCCTCTTTTTCGTGCTGAACCAGCTTGTACCTCTGCTAGGTCCATCAATGTTGATGTATTCTGTAGGCTCCTCCGTGGAAGGCTGGGTGATCAGCTTTCAGTAATTGCTATGCAGCATACCTGTTAAAGCTATCTAGAATAGCAGAGACAATGTTTTCATAAGCTCGAGAAAGCTTTTGACTACTCCTGATCTCAAAGATACCATCATTGTGTTTGAAATGGAGTGCTTGATGATAGGTAAAAGCGATTGCCTCCATGTTATGAATCCAGCAATAGCCCATAATCCCGAGATAACGAGATTTGGCATTGATCACATAGAAAATGACGTTGATCATGGCTGGTCCTGCGGTAATAGGTAAGATAATTTTCCTACTCGCTCTTCTTTAGAACCATTGAATCCACTGATATCAGTGTCACATTAAATAACTTGATCGACCAATCTCATTTGGCCGATAATGCTCTGAAAGAGAATCTCAATACCGCTGCCAGTATCGATCATCATTGTGTGCATGACAAACTTCTTCATCCTGCACTACAAGAAAAAGCACATATAATAGTATTGGAAAAATGATATCAAAAGCTACGATAGCATTTTTCGTCCGTTCTATTCTCCCATGCTATCCTTTTTACAATAGCATTTTTTTAAACGTCATTAAATAATAGTATTTAAGCAACGCTATCAATTTATTTTAAATGGCGTTTAGAGAATGCCATAGTTGACTTCTATAGCTAGGCTATAATGTTATATATTATCTTTTCTATAGCGTTTGTCTAATGTTATCTATTGTCTTTCCATAGTGTTTTTCTAATACTATCTATTGCCTTTTCTATAGCGTTTGTCTAATGTTATCTATTGCCTTTTCCATAGCGTTTTTCTAATAATATCTATTATCTTTTCCATAACGTTTTTCTTATACTATCTATTATCTTTTCCATAGCATTTTTCTAATGTTATCTATTATTTGTACCATAGTATCTGTCTAATGCTATCTATTATCTATACCATAGCATCTTCAAATGCTATATTTACTCAACAAATTAGTAGTATAAAACAATTATAATGTTCAATAAACACTATCATTAGCACTTTCTAAATTACAAAAATGAAATTAACATTTTATCGAATAAATAAAAGTCACAGCTTTACTTCAAAAATGACTCTGATACAATAAAAGTTGATTTTATAATCATCATATTCAGGTCTTCAGCAAAAATAATAATAATAATAATAATAACAAAACCCTTCTTATCTATGTACAATGGCCAAAACACTGTAGGAAGTCATTTTCAAATGCGACTCCATCATAAACTGCATAAAAGATACGAAAAAGAATGTAAGCAAATTAAATTATAAATACTAAAACAATCATACCATATCTAATCCAAAAATGAACATCAATCATGAATCTTACTTTAATTTTTCCTAAATAAAGATCAGCTATAAGTCTACTAATGTATAATAATTAGATTATATAAGGGTGTAGTAATATATTCGTTATTGGCTAAATCAGGTCTAACCTCATATGCTTTCGAATAAAATCAAATTTCAAAAAACAAAATGTTTATAACATAAGTAGTTCATTATTATAGAACACATACATGGTAGATTTGTTAATGGAGGACTTACATATTCAATGATCTTAAATTCAAATTATAGTAACTCACCTGAAATGGGCACTACTGTGTTGTACTTGGCCCCAGATTTAGAGAAGCTAACTTCATTGATAAGTTATTATGTTCTGCTTGTGGGAAGATCTTCGAGGTTTTCGTACCAATTTCCCAAGTCACTTCCCAAGTCACTGGAACTTCCAACTTTCTATATGAATTGATGGAAATGAAATAAGAAAAATAATACTGAAATTAGTAAACAAGTATAGTACATGGAAATGATAATTGTTTACATATAAAGAAGAAAATCATATTTGTTGGGAAAGAGACCCTAATGAAAATTTGATATGTACCCTTCGATATACTTGGACTTGCAACGGTTAATCATACTCAAAGTATAATTCCCAAATATATAGTCGAATTGCCTAGCCAACTTTTGTGCCTCTGACGAAGATGAAATATCCCAAAACTTCAAGACTTGAACGCATTTAGAGCCTTCCTTGAGAATGTCTACAGTCCATAAAAGCATGAGAACCCCATGGATCTTGCATTGTTTCAATTCCCCATCCCCGGTGTTGAGGTTTTCACGCTTTTGAGGATAGCGCCAGCCATTTGAGAGCTTCATCATTAGACCAACCACTTTTCTCAGAATATGTACTTTTATTCTTTCCAAAGACTTCTTAAAACCGTCTCCAAACGTAACCTAACGAAAATAAAAATAGAACATTATTATAGTGACCAGTTGAAACAAGCAAATTATTACAGTGCATTAACTAGATGAAAATTTTAGGCCGTAACTTCTGTTATGACCTTGAATATATTATCTACTTTTTACTTTCGTACACTATAATTCACAGTCTTTGAAAGAAGATTAGTTTTAATTGTATGATACGATGCAAAGTCATAAAATCCCAAAATATAACCTTTATAAAAGGGAAAAAATAGGAATGGCAGGCAGCCGGCATTTGAAAGCTACATTTACTTGAAGATAGAGGTGACAAACCTTCCACCTTGCACCTTTGAAAAGTAAATCCCCATTTAACAAATCATTAAGTTGATCAAGCTCGATCACGCTATTTATTATTGCTTTAGACAACCCTTCATCATCATTGGCATTAAAGAAGCACCCCCAGTCCTTTGTGTCGATTACTAACTTCATCCAAACTGAACCACTGTTGATTAATGTTTGTTCATTCCCCAATATCCAAAAGCAATATCTGCAGTTAGAGAGTTAAAGACTACATAAAATTACAAACAAAGTTCATTGAGAATAAAGGGCCTACTAAAACGCTAAGGCATTATATATACCTTGCTCTTGTGAGAGCCACATTTGTTCGTTGGCAATTTGAAAGGAACCCCACGGATCCATTCCAGTTAGATCTTATAGTACAAATAATAATGACATCTTCCTTGCTACCTTGAAACACATCAACAGATCGAATGCTTAATGCGAAATCACTGCAGTTCTCGTATTTATATCAAAATTTGGTTATAAGTGAGAAACTTGAGCTTTATACGGGGATCTAATGCCAACACTAATCTTAATCCTCATATCAACTGAGGCTATAAAACAAGTGACAGGGTCATATTGATCATGAATTATAGGAAATAATCAATGAACAATTATAAACAACATAGGGAAGTTCTCGAGGTATATAGTTCAATTGAGAAACCAAATACATGTACCTCGGTAAAGGTTTTCGACAATCTCAGCAACTACAGCTATTTCCACCATATTTTTCAAGCTATGTTTGTTATCATATACCTCCTTCCCATTAGCAGCATTTATGAATGAAAGAGACCCAAACATGTTTCCTTGAAGAATATGTCGCTTGTAGGTACTTTCATTGACATTTGGAGCATCTGAAATCTGTCTGTTAAAGAATTCGGTGCTTGGGAATAAGCTTATGGATGGGTACATTCAATACTGTACATTGAGTAGATGCTTCTTGTGTCCCAGTGATACCAATCTCTCAAACATACTTATCCCAAACTCAGCCTCCTCTGAAAACTAATAAATAACCAAGTATTGTTAATAATACACCTATCTCAAGCTCAAGAAAACGTAAAATTAATACAAGAAATCGAACCTTGCTTATAATCGTTGCAGGTAATTGATGTTCGTCACCTATGAGAACAGCATGTTGGATTCCAGGGAGTTGTAGAGGGATTACATTCTTTAAGTTGAGCCGCTTCATCAATGATCAACAATCCAAATGGAATCATTCCTTTTGAATGTAGCTTGGCAGAGCTGGAAATAATGCAGAAAATAAGGCATGCATGTTTCGTAGTCAATGGATTCTCGTTGGATTGTCTACAGTCTACTCAACCTCCTTTTTTTACTTTTGGTGTTCATTTATTGGATGCTCACCTATCAATGAAGAAAATGCAAATATGGACTACATGTTGCAAAGACGGGAACCATTTTGAAACTTTATAGGAATTATTTCAAGTAGTCATGGAGTAGTTTGTAATAATTTAACCATTATAGAGCTGAAAACTCAACAAAGTATTAACCAACACATATCTCTCCAAGTACCTGATTATAATATGTAGGCATCCATGTAAGAAGGATAAATGTTCCCCAATTTTGGCAGAAGTGAGAGACTATCAATGCCCAAATAGGCCCCTTAGACAAAATTAATCTCCACAGAATAACTTTAACGGGATCCTTCGATACATTGCCCCCTAAAATAAGACTATTTTCTTCGGCAGAAAGTTCTAGGTCTTCCTATGGTGAACTGTGTGCCTAGTCAAAACAAAAATAAAGGAAGATAAAAAAGTTAAAAAATATCGATCATGAGTACCACTAATCCAAACAAGGGAATTTCGAGCTAAAGCCTGAGACTGAGTATTGAAATCTTAACCAGACCAATTGAGTTTTGAAAGTCAGGTCGGGATTGGACCTACCACATTGCAGCCCTGGGGTAAGGGAGGAAAAGGGAGCAAATATAAATTAACGTGCCTGAGTAAGTGAAGCTAAAGGAACATATACTTACTTTTCTCATCCATAAGGTAAACATATACTTCCAAGGGATCCAAAAGAATATAAACAGAAGGCCATCCAAATTTGTGAATCAGAAAGGGAGAAAAAGCTATTCCCATTACAGAACCAAGATACATGCTGCTATATACAAGTGCAAGTAATCTACTTCTCTCAGACAGGAGTCCACTTTGACAGTATGTTATTCATAGCAGGCATAGCAACACCCTAAAATCATTCAACAATGACAATATCGTTATTAGAAACTGCAGGTTTACATGCAATGAATGTTAATACTGTATATGATATTTGTTTGTTAAGTAAGTAGTTCACAATAAAGAAAGTATGAAAGAATGTGTACCTTCAGCATAGTATATACAGAACTAAGTGCGAAAATAGGACATAAGAAAACATTAGTTCTCCTTGCATATCTAGAAATAATAAGTTTTTTTAGTATAACTTTTATATATGAAGCGACTCAAAGTAGAGGTGAGTAAGTAATTTCATTTTCCAGTATTAATTTTTCCTATTCCTAATACGAAGTATGCATGAGATATGACCTAAGGAGTCAAGCACTATAAGTAGGGGTTAGGTCATCTCGACAGAGCTTCTATCTTAGTAACTCGCACTTATAGTTATCACATGGCTTAAAAGTCTCTTAGGAGATATTTGCTGCTTTTCTTCATCTTTTTGATAAGAAAAGCTTTTTTCAGTATTAGCTTCACTAAGATGAAGAAGAATATATAGAGATCTTTAAATTTACTCTGAAACGCTAAATCTAAATACCAACATATTTTTCTTGAGGTAGTAAATATACATCACTCTATCTTCACAATGGTTCTACTGTGTACAAAACTTACAGCTGCTCATGGCATGACTGACTTAGTTTTCATTCCATTTTTCCCGACTGTACTTTACCTATGGCTTTCATGTAAGCTCCAGTACCTCTTATCACCTGCTGTACAGGTACTATAATAAGTATCAAGTACAATATTGGTACAAGTATCACTAAACCTTAAAGTCACACTTTCTCGGGCCTATGTCGTCTCATAGTGACACGCTTTCTAGACCTCAGTATAATACGGGTCTCTATCTTTCTAATCTTTATCCAATAGAGATCAGAGTTCAATGTGTAGTCTGATTTATACCTCAATTAGTCACAAATAACACCTGACATGACCTTCCACAATATAAAATAAACCCAGGCTTTGGTATATGACAAACAAAACTTTCTGATACATGTTTTAGATATGTAAAGTATCATAAGGACCCTAATCGGATGTGAGACATGTTAGTCTTTGCGGATCAAAATGGAAGAAAACGGATTGAAAATGGAAAGATATGATTATGTTGATCAAGGTGTTTGTCTGCTGCAAAAAGTTAAAGAATGAAAGTTGTAGGTATCGTCGATACAAAATCAAAGCAACTGACGGATCTGCGATCAGTTAATAGAGTTTTATCTACAAGTAAACCAAATCGTTATTGTAAGAAGAAACTTTGAAAGAGAAGAATGAGAGAGATGTTGTTGTTATATATTTAATAGGGAAAACCTAGATTGAGTTAGAAGGGAAGTCGAAAAAGAAGTTAGAAAAGAAGCTGAACGAAGGTAATGTTAGAGGTTTCTTAACGACATAGAATGTAGATGATTTTTCAAGTAGTAAATTAGTGATTTTCGTGCAGTGAGAATAATAATATTCCGGAACTGAAATTACTATAGGGCTTATGGATGTAAGAACACAAAAGGATAATTACATAGCTCTTCCACTCATAAGCTGTCCAGTATACTATAATAATAAGTTACTCTCAGAGCTAATATAGGGTTTACGAGTTCATTTTTATGAACTGGCCAATCCTAGCATACTCTTATGAAAGCAAATTCCCATTAAAGTAGGAAATATTTCACTGGTAAAGTTCTAGCTTCCAAAGGAAGCGAAATATTATTAATCTATGATGCACATTTAGATTAACTAAACTAAACCATGTTCATGTTAACAAATTTAGTTAACCAAAATATTCATTCATAACCGCATGCATAGGTAATGATCATACTAATTAGAAATTGGCCTCATAATTAAATGCTCACAATAGTAGATAAGACATAGAAATTCAGACCTCGCCCATTTATCTTACTTGAAATTCTCCATGTAAAACATGTTTATTTGTATTAATGTGTAGTTGTAGAAATGCGCATGCATAGAATTCTCCAAGACGGCACATGTAAAAATGAGCTTAGGATGCAGCAAAATGTGTAAAACTATATTGGAGGCAATGTTAAAAGCACATCTTTTAGTTAAAAAACTAATAATAAGACTGCAATAGTATGATATTTCTTAAGTTAAACATGATAGACAAGCTGAGGGAGAGAAAGAAAGAATGGAAATACTTACCAATTGAGACAGAATGAGTGCACCATGCATATCTACGACTTGGATTCGGTTTGTGCCCCAAAAATACAAGGTTCTACCAGTGTGGCTACATAAATAGAAGTCAAACCTAGTAGGATGACAAATTTTAATATCCACAATAGTTACTGCAAGTTTCATACATGAGAAACTTAAAAACACAAAGAGCGCTATGCACAAACTAGAAAAAACAAAAATATTGTGGTTCTCCAAATTAAAGACCTTATTACCAGGTAATATGTTTTCACTCATATCTGTTTAATTTTTATCTCCATGATTGTTTGCAAACAAACTTGTGTGATGACGCTTTTGGAGCACCATAAGAGTCATGGGAGGAATGTAACCCTCCTGGATAGAAGTACATGCCTGAAACTCAAAAAATATTTTGATGAAGTACAAAGCGAAAAAATGCAACAAAAAACTCTTTGTTTTCATCAAAGAGACATAAATTTTTCGCCATTTTAAACTAATGTAGAGACAAAAGTAAGCTGGAACTTAATCTTATAGCTAACCTTAAAGATTGCGTCCAATTCGAACAATAAAATTTGATAGGACTGCCCTTCACTAGCACCATCCCTGCATAAATACTTTGTTAAGCAATCAACGCAAAAAACATTGAGTGCAGTAAAAGGAATACCTGTAAAATATGATCCCTTGAGGTATAACCGAGCTGCTTGATAAAAATATCTTAGAAGTTCTACAATTTTATCCATGTTCTATTATGTCAAATACATATGGATTGGATGGAAGACGTTGTTGCCTCCATTTATCAGTATTCTTACCAATTCAATTGTATATGACACAATCTACATAGAACGATATTCTACGACTTGGATTCAGCTTCAGATATAACTTGGGCTTGATTAATTATATCACTCGTTGTTGCTGCTACCATTTTTTTGTATTAAATTGTGTCTAATACGTCTGAATTGGATAGAACATGGTTAATGGCTACAAAAATACTGGATTAACCTCTTAATTAACCTCTAATGTCAACAAAATTACACACAAGCAAAGTCCATAATCCAAATAAAACCCCACGAAACCCTTAATTGAAAAATATATTCCCAAAACCAGTAAGAAAATAGGGTGACTTCCCAGAGTAATGAAGAGATTGCCTCAGGTAAAATTCGAAGCAGTAACAACAGTCACTAGAATCCAATTTTAAATCTGGTGCAAGGAATTACACGAAAATTTGGAGCATAGGAGAGAGAGACCTAACTATGGACATTAGAAGATATAAGAGCCGATAGCAAGTAAAGATGCTCTTAGGAGTGGAAGAGAATTAAGATACAACGGGTATAGAAATAATGGGCTAGAGTTGTGGATGGAGTAGTTTCTATTAGAGTATTAGTTAATTCACGATTTTGCGATGTTTATTCATTTGTGTTTTCTCGCACAAAGTCTTAGGATATGATAGCGTTGATTTAAAAAATATCATAAATGTCAACTTATAATAGCATTCACTAAAAATGCAATCGTTTAAGTACTATCATTGGTACTTTTTCTTGTAGTGTTGAGCATTATGACTAGTGTATCATGATGTGGAAACTTGACATGGCTAGTATCGCAATCTTCGAATGAGATCCTGAGCCGACAATTGCTCGACTCAGGCAAAAGTTTGGCTTCTTATTCTTGAGGTGTGAGATCACAGCATTCTGACAGTCTCCTACGCTTGAATTTGTTAGAGTTGGTGATCTAATTGATTTTGATCATGTTGCTGTAGCACATATGGTAGAGAGGCTTCTCCTCAACTTGATTTTTAACCTAGACAACTTCAAGCTGCTTCTTATAGCCGTCAACCTTGTATGATTTTAGGTCGACAATATATTCGAACATCTATCCCTCCTTGAAAATGTATTCGTGCAACCTCTGTAATGCATAGCAATTGTTAGTAGATTGAAAGTTTACCTTATGATGCATGCAGTACGGCCGATTCTCGATTGATTCCAATGGTTGGGAGAGACGGTAGAGCTTATCCTTTAAGAGGATTGGAAAAATTGTGGAGATCTGAACATTCATCTTTAGGAGGACCGGTTTGAGTTGTGAACCGCCTTTCCGAGGGTTGCCAATATTTCCCTTGGCGCGCTTTTGGTCACCCTGGTCCTCCTTTGGTTCAGTGTTTCGATTTAAAGATGGATATTTCGTGGTAAGGACGGATTTAGTAGATTTATGTCTTTCGGACATCATGCTATTCAGGTCGACGAAACCATTGACCTTGGTGATCATATCCTCTAAGGTCACAGGTTTGTTGAGTAAGAGGTTCTATTAGGCTTTGAAGTCGAGTTGTAGCGCGTTGGTGAAAGCAATAACAGTTATTTTCTGATCAAGATTATCTATTTTACGTGCGAGCTCCAAAATTTTCTTCATAAAAGCCTCGAGCTTTTCTCTGTATGACTGTTTGAGACTGATAAGAGAATATAAATTTTCTTATTTATCTCTGTTGTGAGCATATGTCGTTATGAATTATTTTTGCAACTGGCAAATGTGTATATGGAATCTTCAGGAAGAGAGTGGAACCATCAGAGCGGCTCCTCCTACAGGCTTATAGCTAACAGACGGCAAAAAATGTGGTTGAGATTGAAATATAACCCCAATGAATCACGGTATTGTTGAATGCACTCCTTCGGATCGGTACCCTTGTATTTATGAATTTTTTGAAGTATGAAAACCTTTCGGTATTTCTATATTGAATAGTTCTTTGGCAATTGGACTTCCTTGTGATTTGATAAGTTCATCGGTAGTACCCAGAACATGTGCTTCGATCAACTCCTTAATATGATGATCCATATGCTCTTATGTGATATAATAACTGGTCGGCTAAGCGGTTTGACAATGAGGTTGTGGATTGTGAGTACTAGTACCCTCACTTAAATGATCTCATACTGGAACTCAAAGTTGAGGTCGTTATTCTTCTAATTGAAGTATGAAACATCGGTGACCTCGGCTGATCTCAGATTGAACTTCACCGCCTAAATGAATGAAAGGTTGAGGTTCATTCCGAATATTTCTGGAGATAACTTTGCTAGTGGCTCCTTGAGGTCCCAATCTTTCCTATACAAAAACCCAGGAGGCTTCTGGCACCTGATCGCGATCTCATGTTGGAGGAGCCTGCTGGGTGTTTTGCAGAGTTTGTAAGGCAGTCTACATTGTTGTCATTTGATCTTCATGTTGCTTGAGTACTGTCAAACGAGCTTGTCTTTCGGCATCGAGCTCCTTCTCACGGAGCTCTTGATCGAGAGTTATTTGACGTTCGAACTCATTGTATTTATCCGTCTTGATGCTGAGATTTGCCTGAAGCTCTGTAAGTTTTTCTGGCTCAACTGAAAGATCAAGTTGGATTCCGGTTATTGGTTATCATGATGTGACCATGATTAGAATTTGTAGTAGAGTGAATGAATACCTTCGGATATCATGAAAATGTTTTCCTCCCACACGGTGCCAAATGTAATAGCCTAATTTCGTAAACTCAAAGTGGCTTAGAATTAGCCCTTACACAAATGTACTTGTGACAAAAATCAAAATAGAAAGCAAGAATTGACACAGGTGTTTAGCGTGGAAAACCTATGAATAGGTAAAAAACCACGACCTTGAGCTGAGGATTTTTATAATGGTGACGTTTATTGCTTCAGGCTGATATCTTATATCAAGTGATCTCTTGACTTAGAAATGCTCGATCTTGTGAATAAGAAGTTAAAATATTTAGGAATCTTAGAAAATATAGCTTTTTTGGTTATTTCTCAAGTAATTTTTTGGTCTTTGTCTCTTTTGGAACTTCTTCTTTATATAGGCCTTCTCCGCAGTTCTTCATCATGCTAAAGCACGTTCTCTGAACAATGTGGTTAGTGGCGGTTAACTGAGTAACTGTAGAGTTCGTGAGAGACAGGTGGCTTTGACTTAATCAGGTTTTTCTGTTTGAGCTCGACCCACGTCTTTCATCAGTTCGTGGAGTAGGTAGTAATGCTGACTAGAGGAGTTATGTAGAGAATGCGTAGATCTGTCATGGAGGAAGTTCGAACTGAAGATAGCTCAATTTAGGTAAGATTGAAGGGTAGGCCCTTACAGTCGCCACCCATGGTCGTTTCTTCATCATATTATCTCAGATATTGCTTTGTGTACTAACCACTATCCATACACGGGGAGTTCATATTAGCAAGGCCACGTGGTCCATGAATCATACACTTTATTACGGTGCTAAAGAGCGCGAGATTCGTCATTTCATCAGGAATTTTAGCACTGACGATCTGATAAACCTACAATATCATCTAAATTTTATTCTCACGACTTAAGATGAACAATACATGCATATGTGGTAAACCACACTTTTAGAACTCAATGGTTCAAAGATATGCAATATATGTTCCGAGAACAAATTTTTTTTTAACTTCCTTTAACAAAGTCTTCTTCTTTAACTCAAAAACACGGGCAACTAAATCCAGTTGATCGTAGACAGATTAGTTAGGTAAGAATGCGTTTGTAATTTTAGGCCACTTTGGATTATTTGTCATTATTAGAAAAATATCTGAGTGGTTACAGTAACGGGTGATCGCCAATGAATCCTGATATATTTCATACATATTTCTTGTACTACTAGTATGTGATGAGGGTGAAATAATACATTGTCCAACTTGATCGGGTTGTAATCCATCTGTCATGATATCAGTTAATCCACCGTACAGGTCAGAACGAAGATCACCTTGGTTATCATTGACATATTGAAGCTGATTTTACTCTATTGATGCCCATGCGTCTACTATAAATTGTTGAAATAATTTTCCCATTCTAAGGATTGGTGAATATTTCGTTGGACGTTCGAATAGGCGATAGCAATAGTATTCCCATTATGTAAGGCCCTTCCCAGAGGAATACCCCGTGTTACGTGCTACATTCCAATACTTTAAGTGGATTGACCACCCAAACTGTCTAGTAGGGAAAAGAAGAACATAATGTAAAAAAAGGTAAGTAGGGTGGCATTCACTAATATGCATCAAAGCTTGCTCTGCCTTAAGATAAACGATAATGTCCCTCACGCTACATACTTTCGAGCCATCTCCTGGCAATAGAACTATAATTTCATCAGTTGATGGCAAATTGTTTCTACGTTAATCTATTGAAGCACTGTAATGTAAATATGCTGGCACATTATAATTTTCATCTTCACCTGCTGCATCTTTTAATACCTCATATGCGCGATGATATAACTCACAAAATGGGTTACTTCAGAGTAAAATGTCTTCAATAATTTTTAGTACATCTCTTCTTAAATGTAGGTTTCTTCTCTGACAGGTATGAAGAGCTGCACCGGGGTTGTAGATGTATAGTTGTGCATGCATCGCTTCTTGACGCTAATTTGGAAGTAGTGCATCTATTCGATGGTGCAACTCTTTGTGGATAATAAAGAAAGATGGTCCCCTCCCATGAATTACTCGATCATCCATTATAACACCAAGACTCGTAAATACGTTGGTTACATTATATTCTCTAAATATATTTCCGAAATGACCTTGAACATGAGTTATTTCCATCGTACAATTCTTGCAACTCATTTGGAAATTGATCGAGGTTTGGAACCCTAATTTTTCCCTATAGACAACATTGACAAAATCGAGGGGTGCTGATCGAAGAGACCGTTAGTCGTTCATCCTTCCAATGAAGTGCAGATTAATACATACATAATATGTCCATTTGGCCAAGAAAATGACATTCCAATTGTAGTTCGGCTTCATTAACAGTAACGTGTTCATCTTCATCAATTTCACTTAAATTATATTACTCCACATAATAATGAGTTCTACTGTATTATCAAGTTTAAAATTTTAATTAGTATGTCTTTTTTTTTTTGCAATTTCATAAAATAATTGAGTTAATATACTTACACGTTCCCACGAGCAGTCGAAGATTCTTCAATTTCAAATATACTCGATGCAAAATTAGAATTGGTACACATTTCTTGATTCTGTAGGTTAGGCGCCTCCGTCGTGTGGTACGGTCGTTCTCTAAATGTGTCATTCTCAACTATTAAAGGTGTGGGCGGCCACTTCAGTTCCCACAACGTTATCCAAAGCTTGAGACATTGGTAATTTAGTGTGCATATGTACTCTGTTAATCTCGGCATTTAAGGCATTGGAATATTAAGCATGGTATATTGGTTCTTGGTTAAATAACTTAGAAATAGTGGTAGATTCCCTTAGCTGCCTCTCTGGTTCTCTTCTTGCACGTTGTGCAATCGCTTATTTAGATAACACGAAATTGGTGTGCACTGCTGAACTTATTAGGTTAGTCACCTCTGTTGTGCGATGTTGTTCTTCCAAGGTTGTCACACTATCAGGTGCTAAAGACAGGGGAAATTTGGGTTCTGTGATATTTTTAGAAGCATGAGGAGGGGAGCACAACAGCTTTTGAGATGTTATCAGAAGTTTGAGGAGCGGGGGATTCAGTACACGTAATTAAATTCCCTCTATTGCCGCTTGCGTTCTCTTCTGGCACGTTGTGCCATTGAATGCTTAGAATGCTCTTATTTTATTACTTTATTGAGATTAGTTTTTTTTTTTTCTCTTCGGGCACGTTGAACTAGTACCTTTTTGAGAGTCCTTCCTGAACTAAAGTGCTAATGAGATTTGGCACCTCAGTAACTATGGTTATTGAAACCTCATTTGAAGGTGTTTCACTTATCACTATACCGCCAACATAAGGCATGGGAACGTTTCTCATCTCTATGGTACGGGGCAAAACCTATTTAAATAAGAATTACAATGAGTAGGGAAAAACCAATTTAAATAATACCTCAATGTATTCTATATCTTGAAAAGTGGAAATCTCTAAAACAATTGTTCTATAACAGCCCATAGTATAAACAGATTTGAATAAATAAGTACCGCAGTATAAACAACGCAAGACATGTATATATATATTTCATGACTACAAAATAATATATATTTACCAGAGGAGCACGTTATTTTCCCTTTTTTTATGTTTGTCGTTGTTATTGAGTTTCGGCGGCGAGTTCGTCATGGCATTAATTAGCACCCGAGTGCAATTTGACCAAAAATAATTAAATCAATACATGAATAACAACAAAGAGGATAACAAAATACATGTTATTGTGTTTATTTAGATCTTCTTTCATTTAAATTTAATATCTTTAATTGAAAAAGTGGATAACAAAATACAAAAATTAAAACACAAACAAAGCCTTCAATAGCAATGTAGTTTATTTAGAATCTTCTTTCATTTAAAATTTGATATCTCTAATTGAAAAGGCGGATAACAAAATACAAAAAAAAATGCAAACAAAGCCTTCAATAGCAGTGTAGTTGAGGACATAAAAGGCAATGAATGGGTATCCCAATACCGATTTTGGCCCGACAATAATAGCAGAATATATTTTAGAGTGTCACTCCATGCATTCAAGAGATGTAACTGTAAACAGGTGACATAATAACGTTTAGTAGGATAGATCCATAAGGAAAGCTTGTCATGGGATCCCGAAAGGCGTCGGATGAACCACCTGATCAGGGAAAGCAGACATTTAAATCTGAACCTACTAAACTTGTTCCAACCCCTACTTGTATAGGATAAGCATCCAATGGTCAGTTCTCTCGTACAATAACATCGTCATTAACAACTTGGGTTGATATTTGTACTCTAACCAAATACCGAGTTACCTGAATTTCTCTTCACTCTAAATTTTTAAGTTTATTATCAAAATCAGTTATATCATCTTCAAGCAAGGATGCTTAACGATGTTGCTTAAAGATATTGGGAACCACAAATCTCATTTTGCAGAGCCTCTTAACTAAGCTTTCATTTGCTTTGCCTCTCGGCCTCAACCCAAATCAGTAGGCCCTATATCCTATTCGATAATGATTTTAGAAGATCCCTGCCCAAAATTTAAATGTATACAACTTTAATGGCTGAAATTGGTTCATTTAAGGGGTCTAGCCTAAAAGGGTAGCGCGGGCTATGTACCATTACTGTGTTCTTTTCATAATCATCTTAGAAATAAACATTAGTGTATATAGTCAGCTTAAAAAAGGGCAAAGTCTTTCTGGAAACCGATTTGAATATTGGCTTCACTTTCACTATAATCATGACTTCTAGTAAGATGGGAAAAGATTTCACCAGCACCATTTATGATATATCTAAGTTTAAAAGAATATGCTAACCATGATATTTTGATTCCATCAATAGCTACCATTTAATAGTCAAATGCAAGAAGATCCTCTTTTACATTAAGATAAAACATTTCCATTAGCATCAAACTATTTGGCAGACACTGACAAGAATCATAATACTGAGATCTTAAACAGCAATCATAATACTGAGGATAAGAACTATTTTGTAGACAATAACAGCAATCACAATCATAAACATAAAACTATAGCAAGATCAAAATGCCATAACTCTGAAAGTGGTGATAAAAAGATATTGAGATCAAGCCTTTGCAATAACAACAAAATAATGGATCAAGCCTTTACAACATCAAAAAAATATTGATGTACAGCAATCACAATCATAAGCTTAGAACTACAGCAAGATCAAAATGTAATAACTCTGGAAGTGGGGATAAGAAATACTGAGAACAAGCCTTTGCAACAACAAAAAAATACTGATGTCGATGGCATATATAAACCCTTTATTCTTAAAACTCCAATCTCAATTTCAAACCAATCTTGCATCCCAATTTTGTATAAATTAAGCAGCAGAATAAGAAGAGGCAAGATTAAGAGCATTTGTACTCGACTCCTCAAATATTAGTTACCAAATTTGGCTTCATTGGCTAATAAAAGTCAAATATATTTTTTCACTACATCGGATTCCTCAAAAAGTACCCATCAAATAGTGCATGTCAAATTTTCCATAAAATCCTTAAATTTTTGGTAGATTTTGTTTAATTAAATTTGGTTTGAAGAGCAAACAAAAATAGTAAAATTTGATGAACAAATATGACTTTAGGCAATTTGACTTTAATTTGGAGAGTCGGATGTAGGTATTTTATAGAGATTTGGCTCTCCAAATTTGACTTTAAGCTAATATAAGGAGTCAACTGCATATGCTCTAAACAGCAGATTGGTAAAAGTACCTTTAGAGGCGAGATGAATTTACTTCAACCTTAGTCCTCAATACCAAAGGTATGTGAAGAGATGAATTTAAAGGATAGGATTGTAAAGATAGTGAGATATATTAGAGATATGATTGCAGAGATATTAAGAGAACTTAGGAGGAGGGAAAATCTATCTGAAATGAAAGAGAGAGAGAGAGAGAGAGATAGAGAGAGAGACGTGAACGAGGTAGATTGTAGGAAATCAACAGAGAGGGGGAGATTGAAAGAGAGTCGTGAATTGCTTTTACCCAAAACAACAGTTGCCTAGATTACCTACCCTTAATGAAATAAGAAAGTGAGATCTCATCGAGTCATTTTAGGCAAAAAAATAATCTCGATGCACTTAAACTCAATCCCAGCCCTCTTTGTCTCTTACATAAAACTCCTCTTTTGTGAGCAAACTTATCCTTGTGAAAAACATTCTTTTTTAATGTAATATAGCCGAGGGACATACCCCTTGTCCAATGGACACACTAATTAGGTTATGTGGGCTTCCAAAACCCATTGGGCCTATTGGCCCTATCTTAATAACCCAATACATAACAGAAACGTATTACTTTTACTAAAAAAAAATTTTAAGAAAAGCTGATGAAATAGTTTTCCCGTAGACAACAAAAGTAGAGTTAATTGTTGTAGTTCCTACTTTTGGCATTTACCCAAACTCCCTTGTCTCTTTGTCTTAATAAAGGAAAGATAATATACCAAATGGATGGGACTATACACCCTCCACGTATAAGAAGACAATTTTGTAGGGTTTTGGAAGCATTATAAAACCTCCTTGCAATTCCCACTTTCCTCCATGAAATACAAAACAAGGGTTGTGTTCTTTTGTTTTGTTAGGGCATGTTTGGACGGCCTTGATGTTGTGGAATAATGCCTTGTTTGGTCAGCACTTGTTATTCCCAATCCACTTACATAAAGACAAAATATGAGAGAGAGAGAGGAGAGAAGATGAAAACAAAAACAAAACAATACAGGAATCCTCTACTTCTTGTAGTTGGTTTGCTACTTTTGTATACGTGGCACACTTTTTTCAGCTTCCATACTAGAAAATAGTTTCACCCATCACCGTTCCAGAGATTTCAAACAACCCATTGTGAAACTCACCATACACAAAAAAAAAATGTTAAAACCTAGTATGAAATATAGATAGAAACTTGCATGTAATTTTTTTATTTTTTTAGTAGTGGTTAACAAATTATAGCAAATAGATGAATGTCTTATATAATTGATATTTCTAATGACAAGAATTTAAATAGTTATGAAAAAAAAGAAAATAACATTTTCACTGTTTAATCATGTTACTGCTTCCAGACCATTTCCAACTCTTGCATCACTCATAAAGGGGTGTGGGGAAATAGCACGATAACTAACAAAATAAGCACTATTTTGAAGAGTGAGAAACGTGGGATAAAAATTAATGTATTTTCTATGAAAAACTATTCTATAAGTAAGCATAATGCGAGCCATAGGTTCAAAAATGGATCGATAAATTCATTAGAGAAAAAAAAAAGAAAAAAAGAAAAAGTTTGTCCCTATTTTATTTTTTTCTAGATAGAAGATTCATACATTATTATTTTTGGATAAACTTGATCCAATTTTGTTTTTATTTATAAATAAAGCTAATAAAAATCAAAGCCATATCAATGTAGACAAAAAAGAAAGAAAAAATTGACCACGTGGCCACATCTCAAGAGGTTGTAACTTGCATACCTAACTCCTGTAAGTACAGGGCCTGCAAAAGAGAGAGAGAGCGTGTGTGAGGCTCTCTTTCACACAAATTCGATATTCTTCAAACGACACCAAATCAATAACGACAATCTCTCTCCCTCTCCTTCTTGTCGCCAAAAATAACTCTCTCTCAAGAAACCCAAAACAAATCCCTAATACTAAGTCTAAAAGAGCTTTCGAACCTTGTTACAACCACACAGGAAATCATTACTTACTTGTAGTTGAACAATATTAAAGTAGAAATTTCTTGAGGGATTTTTCTGGGTTTTCGATGAATTTGAAAACCCAGTAAGGAATTTGAAGTTTGTTACTGGTAAGATTTATGTCCTTATTTCCACTTTTTTAAAATTTTGATTTGGTTTGGTAATTATATGAGTTCTGGAAATAGTTTATAATTGTTTGTATTGCTTGTGGCATAAAACCCTTTGAGAATTAGCTGGGTTTAGCTTGTTTTGTAAGTTATTGTCAAAGAAGATTGATCTATCATTTAGGAGCAAGTATTTATCCGAAACGAGTCGAAAACTAGGACCCAGTTAGTAATTTGGTTTGGGAAACTAGTAATTCTATTACTGCCCATGTTTTGTCAACGTATAAATTGTGGGGTTTGGGTGGAATTGGGAATTGACATTGTTATGTGTGAATTAGACAGAGTCTAAGCTGTTTTCTACAATTTTCAGATTGGTTTTGTGAATGTTGATGGAAGGAATGGTACAAGACGAGGGATCGTCATCTGTAACATCGTCACCCCTTCAGTTCTTCTCATTAATGTCCTTATCCCCGGGTATGGGTTCGCCATGGCTTCGAGAGCTTAAGTCGGAAGAGCGTGGATTATATCTGATACATCTCCTTATCTCGTGTGCGAGCCATGTAGCTTCAGGTAGTTTAGAGAATGCCAACGTAGGTCTCGAGCAAATATCCCAGCTCGCATCCCCTGATGGCGATACCATGCAGAGAATTGCTGCTTATTTCACCGAGGCACTTGCAGATCGGATCCTCAAAGCATGGCCAGGTCTTCATAAAGCGCTCAACTCCACGAAGATTACATCTATCACTGAAACTGTTCTGGTTCGAAAGTTTTTCTTTGAGCTTTGTCCTTTTTTAAAGATTGCATTTGTTATCACGAACCAGTCTATTATAGAGGCCATGGAAGGGGAGAAGATGGTGCATATAATTGATCTTAATGCGGCGGAGCCTGCACAGTGGGTCGCACTCCTTCAGGCTTTGAGTGCACGACCGGAAGGTCCGCCCCATTTGAGAATTACGGGCATTCATGAACAAAAAGAGGTTTTGGAACAAACCGCTATTCGATTAGCTGAAGAAGCTGAGAAACTCGATATCCCGTTTCAATTCAATCCGGTAGTAAGCAAATTAGAGAATCTCGATATTGAGAGTTTGCGTGTTAAGACGGGAGAAGCTGTTGCTATTAGTTCCATCCTTCAACTACATTCGCTCTTGGCATCCGATGATGACACCCAAAAGAAGAAATCATCACCACCTTCAAAGAATTTCAATTCAGCTCAGTTGCAAAGAGTCCTTCACATGAACCAGAGCACATTAGGGGAGTTATTGGAGAAAGATTTAATCAGCGGGTACAGTCCAAGTGCAGACTCTGCGTCGTCGTCTCCGCTATCTTTACCCAATTCCCCAAAGATGGAGAGTTTTCTTACGGCTCTCTGGGGTTTATCGCCGAAGATCATGGTAGTTGCAGAACAAGAGTCAAACCACAATGGTTCAACCCTAATGGACAGGCTCTTGGAAGCGTTGTACTACTACGCAGCAATGTTCGATTGTTTGGAATCAACAGTATCAAGAGCATCAATTGAAAGAATTAAGGTAGAGAAGATGTTGTTTGGAGAAGAAATAAAAAACATTATAGCGTGCGAGGGAATTGAAAGGAAAGAGAGACATGAGAAGCTCGAGAAATGGATTCAAAGGCTAGACTTTGCGGGTTTCGGGAGAGTGCCGTTGAGCTACTATGGTCTTTTGCAGGCAAGGAGATTGCTACAGAGCTACGGTTGTGACGGGTACAAGATCAAAGAGGAGAATGGTTGTTTAGTAATTTGCTGGCAAGATCGCGCCCTTTTTTCAGTCTCGGCGTGGAGATGTAGAAGGTATGATTGATTAAATTGTCTTTTTGGGGTTTGAGTTTTTCCACTTTTTTCTTTGTATAAAGGTTTTAAAGTTTTGTTTATCTGCAAACAAACACTGTGTTTAGGAAAAAGGATTGAAGATCTTTTTTTCTTCATTCTCTGTTTCTTTCATCAATATATATTTGTTTCCTCTCTCATTTACTTTGTTTCACATTGCTGTTAATCTTTGTTGTTTTCATGCTCATATAACTCTGTAAATTGGATCCAAGTTGCTATAAAAAATCAAGGTTAGGGAGTAAGATCCCTTCGGTTAAGCCAGAAGACACAGCAGACTATCAGAATTGCACAGCTGAAACATGAAGGAGCCCCATTCAAAATTTCTGATAAAAATGAAAATTACAGTAGAAAGAAGGAAAGAAAAATAAAACGAGAAACCTCAAAAAAACACCAAATCTTCGGAGCTGGGAACACCATTTTGTTCCTCTCATACAGTTCTCAGTAGTGCATCACAGTGACGTTGTACTGAACAATAGCATCTCCTAGGGTATTTGTCCAGACGGTGTGAGCAAGAGCATAACCACGAGCAAATCGGAAAAGTCCGCTCCCTCCAACAATCGGCATCTCCCTCACTTGATGAAGAATAGGGTTCCTTCCCAACACACTCAGAGTACTTCCGTTATACTTTTCCTCTATAAACACATAGTTCAGGACCATTAGTAGACCAATTTCCTGCTGTGATGCCAATGCATCTATCCCTTGAGCTCGTCCAATGATCTTTGAATTCGGTTCGGTCCCTCTGTTAAGGCGTCATCAGCCACAAAGGTCATGCCAAAACCTGAACCAGATAAAGCTTTAGGTCTGGCAACTTGGGTCACTGTTGGGGATTTTCCACTGATGATGTCTTGGAAATAAAAGCGAAGGTAGCTTACTTTCTCCGTTCGGTCCATGAGAACTGTCTCAGCGAATGTTTCGGGGTTCTCGGTGGAGATTGTGATGAAGAATGCTGAGAGAAGGATTGAGTAAGAGATGAGGAGAGTGTGGGTGAGAGTTGAAGCCATTGGAAAGTTAGTCTTTGAGAGAGACAGGGAGAGAGGAGGTACTTTAAAGAGGTTGGAGTGATTGATATTTGATTAGGCTTTGGGTGGGTTTGGTTGATGAGTTTGTGAAGAAATTATAGCTAAGGTTTGATTCTAAACCGACCAATCCATGACTCTTGCATACTAAAATATGGAGGACATCTTTTGTACTTTTGGAGACTGGAGTGTTTGGTACTGGAGTGTTTGGTAAGCTTGAGCTTTCCCTTCTTTTTCTTTTGGTATATAAGGTGGAAACAGTCCTTAATCGGAACCGCCGAAATACTGGGTCACGTCGAAGGAACATTGATCATTCGTTCTAGAACGTGAAGATTCCCTCGAGATAATCTCTCTGATTACGTACACAAACAGTTGGATCGATGCCTAAACTGTTGGTATGTCTTCTGTATTTTGATGGTAATGTAGATGTAACACTGGAGGTTTTGATTCGACAATGGTTTTCAAGTATATTATGAGGGATCGATCTGGGGAATAAGCATGGTTCCTGCAAAGGTACAGCCGAACCGACCAGGTATACTAATTCAGAAGTATGCAAGAATGATGATTTAGAGTTTTTTTTTTTTTTTTTTCAGTGTGAAGTAATGATTCTACAAAGCATGCTCTGCAGAATTCATGTAAATCTTATAGTTTTGGCTGGATTTTGCTGAGGATAAATATATGTGGGGAGCTGACGATCCAGTAAAAATTTGACATTTGGCTGAGGACTCGGTACCTCATGTTCCCCACTAAATGAAAGTCCAAAAGAAATAAGAAGAAAAAAAAAAACTTCATAGTTCTGTGAAGAATATTTGTTTTAAGGGTGATCAAGTTCATAATTTATCACTACTTGCCCGGCTAATCTCGGGGGCACGACCATCCTCGCCTAAAGCTAGGCAAGGTCGTTTCTGAGGTTTTCATGGCCTGCCCTAACATGTTTATTAACTTATGTAATTGCTGGTCTTAATGTAGATGTGAGTTCAGGGCCTGAGGTGGCTGCCTCTTCTACAGAGTCGGAGTTACCTATTGGCAACTTAGGTGCACGCCAAAGGCCCCCCGACAAAATGAAGGCTTCGTTATTACGATTGATGCAAAAAAACAGTTAAAAATACTATTTTTCTAACAAGTAAAAAGCCTGATCTTGACTGGTTTGCACCACTTCAGTATACTTAGAGGCCCCTAGATCAATTTTCCACAGGAATAATTTCCTTTTATAGAAATATGAGGCCTCTCCTAAACCATAAGAATTATATTTACGAAAAATGACCCGTATTAACAACAAAAGGCTAATTTTTGTTAGTCCGCCTATAGCCCCCAAATGTCTAGGGACGGCCATGCTCTTCTAGAAACCCAGAAAGCCGAGGAATACAGTAGGCCGCCTCTGGTGATTTCTAATTTGCCTAGGTTGGTAGGCTTTAGGGAAATACTGCTTGCAGACCGTAGTTCATTGAACCATGGGTCACGCTTCATCTTGGCATCTGCATCCGCGTAAATTATACCTTTGAGGTCCTGCACAAATGAACTAGATACAATTTCAACAAAAACACATCCTGGAACGAGACTGCCTAAAGTTGTCTGCAGCACGATTAGTTTCCCTGAACACAAGATTATGTCAAAGTTGTAGTAGTATATTCCCCTGATTCGACAAGAGTAAGCCGGCACGGTGTCGTCGAAGACGGTCCATCATAGTCGAGGACAACTCAGCATTCTAGAAGATTCCATAAGTCCTCGACCTACCAAAAGTAGCCGTTGAGTATGGTCAAGAAAGAGCCGTTAGAGATCCGCGAAGTTCGCCCACTCCCCCCGGAATATTAGACTTTTTATGTCATTTTGTAAACTGCCTGTGTACACTATAAATACAGGCAGAGAATAGAATACACAGGGAGGCAACTCTATCACCTCTACATCATTAACCTACTATAACCCAAAAACTTATAATAACTAGCATCATACTAGATTTTATCTCAAAATCCTCCTCGAGGTCATGATTTTACTCAGTTTTTACTGAATTTTCCACGTAAAATCTTATTTGTTAAGCTTTTATTACATTTTTCTTACGATTAGTATTGGCAAATATTTTCCTTCCGAAAAACACACCACTACAATTGGCGCTGTCTGTGGGAATTACCACACTTTTCTTTACCCCTACTGATCTTGGAAAAAAAAAACACCTAAAAAGAAAACGACGAATATGAATCTTCGAAGTCAATCTAGCACAATAAGAGATCACGAAGTCAATCCAGTAGTAGGCGCAGTCGACCTACACGTGGCAGTAATCGAGCTTCAAAAATAGATGGCGGCAGAAAAACCCAAAGAATCGAAGATCAGCGTATCCACGCTGAAGCTCTTCAAGTAGAGAGGGATGAATGAAGAAAGCCCTGGATAATCAAAGTCAAATTCATCAAAAACAAATAGAGAGATTGAGAAGGACACAGGATCAACTTACTGTTCGACAAGCGTCACCCCACAGACCCGAAGTGGTCATCGGTCGAGAGCCACCCAAAGGGATGATCAACCCAGAGAAGAAAGGTTACGAACTTCTCGATCTAAATCAAGAAATCCGGATAGGGTTTCTCGACACTTTGGCCTAACATCGTCAGCATCGACAACTCAAGGAAGTCGACACACGCGACAACGAACTCTCCCACCACAAAAAAAAGACCAATCAGGGATCGATTAGGACCAGAAGGTTAGGGAAATTTTGATCCACAAGTTACAGCAGTACCAATCCCTCCCCATCAGTTCGTCATATTGAACAACCTAAACATCAGAATCGCCATAAATTCTGATATCCCAAACAGAAGATCTGCCCTCGGCAGGTTCGAGACAAACCCCATCTCCCCTCATCTCAAACTTATGCCCATCCCAAAAAATTTCCATATGCCCAAGTTTATTCAGTATGCAGGCCTCACTAATCCACATACCCATGTCCGATACTTCAAAGCCGCAGTTGGATTATATTCTATGTTAGACCACATGCTGTGTAGGTTATTCAACATGAGCCTCAAGGAAGAACCTCTCCGATGGTTTCATACCATCAAAGAAGCCTCAATTACCACGTTCAAATAGTTGCAGCAACTGTTCGAGGCAAATTATGCTCATGCAAAAGAGCGAGAGGTCACAGCCGATTCTTTGTTCTTCATCAAACAAGGCGCGAAAGAGACATTGGCTAGTTTCTACAAATGTTTCTTACAGGAAACGATGAAAATAGGGAACTCAGACCCTAAAATTGTCGTTCCAGCATCCACCTCTGCCTTACACATCAACTCTAAAGTTCGTGAAAAATTTACTCTTCATAAACCAAGAACCGTTACTGAGATGATTGACGTAGTTAATAACTACATCGAATTGGAACAGTCGAAGAAAGATAAGATGAAAAGCTCTTCTGTCATCCACTCTCGAGAAACGACTTCAACCACTCCTCAAAGATCGACGACAACAGAAGCACCCAAACAGCGTGGTAGGAACCCTGACAACCACAGAAGAAGGGACAGTAGACCCGACAGGCCAGTCCCAGTTCTGCTACCAATGACAACCACTCTCTCCGCTATCTTACCAATGATAAAGGGAGATGAGTGTTATCGAGCACCACAAACTATTCCTGACGTACCCACCGAGCCTCTATGTCAATATCACAATGTGCATAACCATGAAACTGATAACTGCTACTCTCTCATTTAAATCTTTCTTTGCATTCTGTTAGCTGGAAGGCTTCATAATTATGTCATCGACATCCAGAAGTTTCTTGAAGATGAAGCGAAAAACAAAGATATTGAGCAGAATCAAGACCTGGAACAAGATCGCCACTTGTACATGATTGAAATTGAGAAAGGAAAGAGAAAAAAACAAGATGATCGGATTACGTCCTGTTATAAAATGACCTCCTCAGACAAATCAGCAAAACTTCTCCCCATTTCGAGCAAATCGAAGCGTCCTTACTATATCACCTTCGAAGACTGTAATACCTCCCATGTAAAGAATCTTCACGATGGTCCTCTCGTCATTATGTTCAAAATCGGATAAGACTACTTACATACACTTCTCGTCGATACAGGGAACGCAACCGATGTACTATTCTGCAGGGCAATCGAGGTCCTGGGACTCGCCACTTCTGTGAAAGCTTCGACAACAATGATCACCGGATTCAATGGATCAAAAGAATTAGCCACAGGAGAAATCACTTTGTCAGCTCAGGCAGGATCATAAACCACATTCGTCAATTTCCTAGTAATTAAAGCTGAGTCCAAATATTTAGAAATTTTTGGATGAAGCTGGTTTCACTCAATCAAAGTTGTGCCTTCTACTTACCATTTAGCTTTGCGTTTCCCAGCAGATCACGGAGTCTATGAAATCAAAGGTAGTCAAGCAGCTGCACGTATGTACAAAAATACAACCACCAGTCCTCACACAACAAAACACCTCAATGCATAACAACTACAGAAGGAAACACCACCCACTTTTGAGCAGCATGACACCGAAGTAGTTGAATCCATAGAGCTCGATGGTCCTGAACGTCACACCTTCATCGGCTCCAAATTATCAATCGACAAAAAAGAAGCCATGATCCAACTCCTTCAAAAGAACATCAACATTTTTACTTGGACTTTCCAAGAAATTCCAGGCATTGATCCCTCTATTGTATGCCACAAATTGAACCTCCTTCCAGAGAGCAAAACTGTCATTTAGAAACGTCGAAACCTCGCTCCTCGCCTCCGAGAAGCCGTAAACGATGAAATCGATAAAATCCTTCGTGCAGGAATTATTCGAGAAGCCAAATATCCGAAATGGGTTTCTAATATTGTGGAAGCCCCGAAGAAAAATGTGAAGATTAGAGTTTGTGTGGAGTTAACGGAAACCAACAAATTTACTCCAAAAGATATTTTTCCACTGCCATTGATTCTATAACTTCTCGAATTCGTTGTAGGACACGAACTTCTATCCATGATGGATCCAGCCTTCGGCTACAATCAAGTTCTACTTGCCGAAGACGATCAAGAAAAAACTACCTTTGTTATTGAACGAGGTCTTTACTGTTATGCAGTGATGTCATTCGAATTAAAAAAATGCTGGAGCTACATACCAACGGCTTGTAACCCAAATGTTCAAAGATCATCTCGGCAAAATCATGGAAGTTTATATCGATGATATGATCTGCAAAAGCCTGAAGAGAGAAAACCATCCAAACAACCTCCAAACCATCTTCGATATCCTTCGCAAATACCAAATGAAACTGAACCCCAAAAATACCAATTCGGTGTCGCATCTGGCAAATTTCTGGGCCACCTGGTCAGTAAGAGAGGAATCGAAATTGATCTGGGACAAATCAAAGCACTTATGGCAATGCCATCTCCTCGAACAAAAAAAGATGTGCAAAAACTCGCAGGCAAAATTGTTGTTTTTCACAGATTTATCTCAAGTTATCTGATCGATGCAAACTTCTTTAACTCATTCTTCGTGGAAATCCCACTACAGTTGCAAAGAAACACCAAAAGGAGGTCTTTTGGACTCCTGAATATGAATTAGCCTTCGAAGATCTTAAATGATACTTGGGGCGTCCTCCTATCATGAGTACTCCAGTTGATGGCGAAAACATTGACAATGTATCTATCCATAGTTGAAGACTCTATCAGCTTTGTCCTTATTCGAGAAGATGCAGGCATAGAAAAACTAATATACTTTATCAGCAAAACTCTCATGCCTGCTGAGAAAAGGTACACCACTGCAGAAAAATAACTGCTCGCCTTGGTTTACAGCTCTCAAAAATTTTGTCCGTACTTCCAAGCTCACCCAATCAAAGTCATTACTAAGTACCCCCTCAAACTGGTACTCTCCAAAAAAGAGAAATCTCGAAGGATTCAACAATTTTTTTCCTTGGCGAATATGATATCTCCTTCAAAGCACAAATTTTAATAAAGGGACAAGCAGTTGCTGACTTTTTAGCAAATTTTCTAGTCGAAGATCCAGATTGGGAAGAACTCGAAGAAATCTTTACTGATGACTCCATCGCAGAACCTGATGCATGGCTCAAAAGCACTGGATAACGACTCTTTACAGATGGATCAGCTGGAAAAAAAAGATCTGGAATTGGCATCGTCCTTGTTACACCTTCCAACCATCGCATCGAGAAGGCTATTAAACTTAACTTTTATTCTATAAACATTGAAGCTGAGTACGATGCCATCCTCCACGGACTCGATCTTGCAATCACGCTTGGTGCATAAGACATAGCAGTTTACGTTAATTATTTGCTCGTTGCAAATCACTACAACAAGACGTTCCACACAACGGGTAAAATGGTTGATTATGCAGCCATTATCGAAGAAAAAATGAAAAATTTTAAACAGTCATCAATCTCTTATTTACCTCGACAAGAAAATTGTCATGCCGACGCATTAGCTTACATCACTGCCATACTCGGAGACAGTGAAAAAAGATCATTAGACATCGAGATCATCGACCATTCTAGCCTCGACAAACAATCAACAATGCAGATCACCATTATCGAAGACACAGATCCTGAAGACTGGCAAAAACCATTTTACACAAACCTCAACTCCAACATCCTCCCTAGTAACAAAGAAGAAGCCCGCTCACTATTATCCAGGTACCCTAAATTCACAGTACAAGATAATATCTTGTATCATATAACAGGAGGATGACCACTGATTGAGTGTATCTCACAAAAATAAGCACAAACCAAGATTTGGGAACTTCATGAAGGTATCTGCGGCGCTCGGGAAGATAGTTAGCACAACGAGCATTCACCCAATGACTTTACTGGCCCAAAATGAGACAAGACTGCGAAGAATTTGTACGGAAATGCTACAAATGTCAAATCCACGCTCAAGACATCAAGAGCCCTGTACTCAACTTACACATTAGCAATGTCCTTTGGTCATTCAAATGATGGGGAATAAATATCATTGGACTTTTCCACCAACATCAAGGAATCGTAGATTTTTTCTTATAGCCATAGATTACTTCACTAAGTGGGTTGAAGCCGTTCCTCTGTGTCATACAGACAAAAATAAAGTTATGAAGTTCACCTAGGAGCATATAATCACCAGGTTTGGCTACCCACAAATGATACGATCTGACAACGACAAACAATTCATTAGCAACAAAGTCCTCGCCTTTCTCCACAAATACAAAATACAGCTCACCACTTCTACACCGTACTACCCTCAAGGCAAGGGACAAGCAGAAGCCATCAATAAAAGTATCAAATCAAATCAGGTTTACGAAAGCGTTTTGATGATAAAAAAAAGGCCGATGGGTCGATGAACTTCTCAGCGTTCTCTAAGCATACCGAACTACTCCTCAAACTTCAACTGGTTGTACTCCTTTCATGATGGCCTTCGGTACTAAAGCGGTAATCCCTTCCGACCTCGACCTACCAAGTGCCCAAAGGAAAGTATCAGATGTAGACAATAAACTCGGCCTCCTCTGCAACCTTAACTGGATTAAAGAAACAAGAGACAAGGCTATTACGAACTTGGGGCGATATCATGATACACTGAAAAAAGCATATAACAAGAAAGTTCGACCAAGAAAATTTAGTATTGGCGACCTTGTCCTTCAAAGAATCCAAGATAGTACTCGACCTAAGAATTTTGGCAAATTATCAAAAAATTGTGAAGGGCCCTACATTGTCGACGACAAAATAGACAGTAGAATATACTGGCTGATGACAGAAGATGAAGTAAAGCTTGAATTTCCATGAAATATAGCTCAACTGAAAAAGCTTTATCGATAACATTTGTGACCATTTCATGCTTCAATAAATCATTCTTCACTGTCACTACCGTCTTTACTATATCGACTTGATCTCGATTCATACTTAATAAGTTTGCATTCAGACAAGCACCATCTTTACTATATCGAATTGATCTCGATTCATACTTAATACGTATGTATCTAGACAAGCACCATCTTTACTATATCGACTTGATCTTGATCCATACTTGATAAGTAAGCATCCAGATAAGCACCATCTTTACTATATCGACTTGATCTTGATCCATACTTTATCCGTATGCATCCAGACAAACACCATCTTTCCTATATCAACTTGATCTCAATTTATACTTAATAAGTATGCATCCAGACAAACACCATCTTTACTATATCGACTTGATCTCGATCCATACTTTATACGTATGCATCTAGACAATCACCATCTTTCCTATTATGACTTGTTCTCGATCCATACTTGATAAGTATACATCTAGACAAGCACATCTTTCCTATTATGACTTGTTCTCGATCCATACTTTATAAGTACGGATCCAGACAATCATTCCTTCTGCATAAACACTTTCCACTTACAGGATACTCCACTTCGCTATCCTTACTTATCAAAGCATACATCTTTTTATATTTTTGATAAAAACCCAAGTGTCCCACGGAAGATACACCCCTAGTACACAACACGTTACCTGCCATTTTATGGCCCTTAATTTGCGCATGTTCACATTCCTTACTACTTTACTACAAGATGCTTTTTCACTAAAGTTACTAATCTTATCGAACATTTCTAAATAATAAATATATAATTCTGCAAATTTCATCACTTCGATAAAAATAAATAACTGTTATCACACACACAAGCAAGTGTATTTCGGTCCCATTGACCATTTGTACATACTTCCAAAATATAAAAATTATTGTTACAAATACTCTTTATTCTGCAGAAGGAGATACCACATCATTAATATTCAGAACTCCCTCCATTGACAATACTTCCCCTAGCTCCTCCTGGCATGGACCATCAGCCTCTTTCCTCACAATCTCATCGACAACTTTCGTCTGACCCTGAACTTCGACAGAAACCGACACATTCTCATCTAAACTTGAATCCTCGTAGTGACCCCCCCAGACTTCTCTAACCCTTTATAATACACTTTCCTAAACTCCAACTTTTTATACTAACCAGAAAAATGTTCCATCACCTGCCTACATTTAATCAGTTTCTCTTCATTCACCTCATCAAGAATTTTAGCATGCTCATTCTACATTACCTCTCGGGCCTTGGCAACCTGCTCCCTGGCATCCTTTTCATAATTTTCCCTCTGCATCTCCAAGGCTTCCGCCTTATCTTTCTCTGCAGTTTCTTCGCTTCAGGAAGCGCACTCTCCCTCGCCTTTTTAGCCTCCAGCTTGTATGTGTTTAAGGTTGCATTCAGCTCTTTCTTATCTTCAATCAACAGTTCCTTCTCCCTTGTCAAATTCTTCTCAATGTTTTTGTAAGCCAACACCTAATTTGAAAGGGCACTACTTACAACAATACGGCCTTTAGCCTCCGACATAGCTTCTTGATCTGCATTATATTTATAAATTAAGTATTCGAATGACTTTACCAATTTCCTTAAACGTAATAAAGCAGGAAAATTTCTAACCTTCGATATGTTCTAGTGGTCCTCGCCAAGAAAAGTTATCAAACTCTCAGCTCCCACAAAACAGTCATCGATTTCTGCCTCCAGCTCATCAGTCCCCGACATAAACACGTCCATCAACTTTTTAATTTCGCCCTAATTCTCTACAACTAATCTCCTCTTCGACGACCCTCCACCCTCTGTCTTCTTTGGCATAATACTCCCCGATCCCCGTAGAGGGCGCTCATCATCCACAGCAGTTGGCTTCACAGTTTTTGCCACTTCCTCTGTTGTCGATTGTCTAGTTTTCCACTTATATGGAAGCAACGATGGACCATCTTCATGCACTCCCACCATCTTCTTCCTTTTCCTCAGAGATACCCTCAGTATCACATCTATCTCTGTGTCCGTATTGTAGCCAATCAAAGACAGATTCTCTAAAGGTAGACTATTATCAACAACCTTTTTGTTCTTCGCAGACATTTTCCCGTCGATAACTAGAATTTCTGCACCTTTCGCCCTCGGCCTTTTCAACCCCGCCTCTTCGAACAAAGTACCTACTCGATCCTGGTCAATAGCCAAATTATCGATACGACCGAAGAAGCCCTTCCTTATCTTATACAATTCTTCTTTCACTTCAAAATTTTTGTCCACTTCCTTCAAAGCTGCAAACAGAAACAAATACAGTTACAACAATTTCAAACACATTCACAAGTCAAACATCAAAATTTCAATTACCTAACCACAAATCTAGGTGAAAGGTCTTTCTCTTTAAAGGCTCCTCAGGGTATTTCTTGTCGAACTCATAATTACCAGAGATAAGTAACTGCTCGTCACTATATTGCCCCCCCTGTTGACACCATATCATAAAACAACGATATTTTCAGGAACCTCGCCAAATAGCGGTAACCCAGTTTTTTTGGGTTCATCTTTAATGTGTAGTATACACATAAATCTTCGATGGTGATCAACTCCTCCCCCCAAACCTGAAGTCAAGCATTTATCGCCCTACATACCCTAAAAAGGTCGTACACATTTGGATTGAACTGACCAGGTGCAATATCAAAAAAATTCATCAACTTTTTCTGGTCAGCTCGAAGGGGAAGTTTTATACCTTTCTTAATTTGTTCTCGTTGAACGAGAATTCTCCCCAATGGAACATCCTGATCAACCATGTCATACTGGTACTCCTCTAACCTGATATTTCCTGGAATACCATATTTTTTCTTGAATCTCAAGATTTCTTTCGTCTCTGGATATTCTCCATAACACACATCCTTACCCTCTTCCACATCTTCCTCACCACCCCCGCTACCTTCTCGATAACGAACTTATGGTTCATGATCGACATCTGTATCGGTAGCCTCCTCATCAGACACCTCAATAACTCTAGGTACCACCCTAAACTAGTCCACACTAGCCGCATCCGCACTATGCTATCCTATCTATAACTACCTCCCAATTGTTGAGCATAAATGGTTACATCAATCTTCAAGGGCTCAAGATTCTCATATATATCTTTATCACCGATTCGGCCATTTTAAAGAACCTGTAAATCAGGTTCCATATTTTTACCATAGTTAGTATTTATCATATCTCATATATATATATATATGTTCATAGGTTCATATGTTCATAATCAATAATTGTCGAGATTACTCTCAAACAAGTCGATCTTTTTACTATCATTATTACATTTACATACAGTTCTTGAAAAAATTTAATTATCTTTATTGCTAAAAACATTTTGACACTTCACTTTACTACTACAATTTCTTATTCTAATTGAACTTTCAATATTTATTTAAAGCATCAAATACTTCATAATTTTCATTTTTATCGAATGTTAGGGAACTTTAAAGATCCTGAAGATACTTCATCAGTTTCCCGCCAAAATAACTCTCTTCAACATACGGTTAACACCCTCTTCGGCATAAATTTCGGCCATCTCTAACCAATTTCAAAATGACCCCTTAAACCTCGCGGCAGCCACAACTACTTCCCTGATATCACACCATATTCACCGCATCACTAGCCACCTTCTCTCCACTCCTCACCACCAATTACGCTAATCTATCACCACCCCACACCCTTTATTAACCTTACGACTCCATTGTCTCCATATCCATCACCATTAACAACTCACATATCCAAACCCTAGCCCCAATGATCTCTACCATATTTCATTCAAACAAATTACACATTACACTACCTTATGCCAATTACATTTTACTGATCTTACTATATTAAAAAAACACATTCAAACAACAACAAATAAAACACAAAAAATCATTATCGCAGTACACTAACCTTATTTTCGTATTGCTTCAATATCCCTTTCTTTTGCTCGCTTTGCTCTTGCAATCAACACCCTGATCTCCTCTTTCGCAATTGTAGACAACAACTCTCGAGAATAATAGCACACACAGTTCGCACCAAAAGAAGTTTTTTCTGAACTTGCAAAATGTAAATAGTAGCTAACCTCCACCCTATTTATAGACCTCACGTGACTGCTCGTCGTACTGCTTCACAACTGTTCAGCTCCTCGAACGTAACTCCTTCTACTTCTTTTCTCGATGTCTTTAACACTTTGCCTTCTCAACATTAACAAACCCCTACATTCTTGCTCTATTCCTTCCATATCTCGAAGAATTTCTTCTGCTACATTCATACTCAACAGAGCACACACTATCTTGTCACAAAGACGATATACATCATTTTCCTTATACTTTATACTTTCACCTAGTGGACACACCTTGTCATACTCTCTCTTTTTGTTAATTTCCCCATTTAGCTACTTTACCTACACATCCCTATATATCTGGGCACATATTTGACAAACATACATAGCTCATTTTACTCGACATTTGACAGACATTTTCTTATGCAATTTTTCATTCCCAACTTTTAAACAAGTCCATATTATATTCAACAAACAACTTGACATTCATTCCATTACCAATTCATCCTCACAAATTATATTTTATATGCCATACAATTCACTCATTACAGAAGCCTTCCATCTAAAACATTTTAATTTCATAAACCCCTCGCTGCAACTTTAACTTTCCTCTTCACCAACAACTTCGCTTGAGTCCACATGCCACCCACACGTTCAGGTGGACCCCAATACTACAATTTGCAACGAAACTCAAAGTCCTCCTCAGCATCCTTCGCCTCTACCTCACCCATCCTTGTGTAATCTGGTTCCTCAGGATCATCCAGGTGCATGTCACAATTCCGAGTGCCAAAATATCAACTATACAACACCCAGTACTTCGCCTGAACGCGTCAGTAAACCTCATTCTGAGCCTGTGATCTCGTCTTCACCATCTTGCTTGAGAAATCACAAATACTAATAAGGAATATTTATACCCACTACAGTCACAATCAATTTACCCATATTTACTCTACCTTGGAACTCTACAATTTCAAAGTCAAATCAATCAACCTTAAAATCCGTTCCTTGATCCATTCAGTCAAATACATTCAAAATATTATAACAAACCCATCATCAATTTATGTGCATTTACGTTAGACATTTTATCATCGATGACTTACGTTCTACAAATTATAGTCGACAAACAAAATAACAAGGATTCGACAAAAATAACTCTACTTATTATACAAAATTATATTTCACATTCGATAACTTTATCCTTCGACTACATCACATCACTTTACATTTCATCTCTTGCATCCGAAATCTAATTTACATATACTTCGATATCCAGCTCATGTTTACTGTTTTTCTCTGTCATTTTGCCAGAATCCGACATAAAAGCCTTTTTGCCAGAATCTAACATTTCTTCTGATAAGAGCAGGGCCAACGATATCTAAAGAAACTCAATAAATATCAAGTCATTAAGCTCGTATGATCCCTGAACGCCCAACCAGCCTTCCCTTCATCATCTTCAATATGAGCAGAAGCCCCTTTTCCAAAAATTTGTCGACCTTCCCTACCTCCTGATGCAGTAACAGCCAGTAGCTCCTGCACCTTCCCCACATGACAAAGGTCTGTCACTCCACTTCCCCAAACCATCTTCTCACTTCTTACATAATCCCCAGCAAATAACTCATAAAAACATTTTACCTTTGCCTCATCGTCTGAATACCCATCTACCTCCTCTAGCCACTCCCTCAACCACACTTGGGGTGGCATCTTTACACTACACCACTATAATAACTTTTAATACACCTCCTATTTATACTTTATTTACGTTGCCAGTTTTAAAATCAATATTAAATGCACCTCGGGAACGACAAGGGATAGATACAATTCACCTTGACCTCGGTAATGACATATAGCAACTTCTGGGAATATTCGGCAACCGCTTCAGCTTTCTATTTCTTCTCGATACAACCACAAGTACTTCTGTCGATAATGGGGCAATTGTAGTAGCATATTCCCCTGATTAGACAAGAGTAAGCCAGCACGGTGTCGTTGAAGATGGTCCATCATAGTTGAGGACAACTCAGCATTCTAGAAGATTCCATAAGTCCTCGACCTACCAAAAGTAGCCGTTGAGCCTGGCCATGAAAGAGCTGCTAGGGATCCGCAAAGTTCTTCCACTCCCCCCGGAATTGGAGACTTTTTCTATCTTTTTGTAAACTGCATGTATACACTATAAATACAGGCAGAGAATATAATACACGGGGGGGAAACTCTATCACCTCTACATTCTTACCCTACTATAACCCAAAAACTTGTAATAACTAGTATCATACTAAATTTTATCTCAAAATCCTCCTCGAGGTCGTGGTTTTACTCAGCTTTTACTGAGTTTTCCATGTAAAATCTTATTTGTTAACCCTTAATTACATTTTCCTTATGAATAGTATTGGCAAAGATTTTACTTCCGGAAAACACGCCACTACAAAATTATTTTAACAAGTTGTCATATCCAAGCAAGGACAAGGAGGTCGCCTTCCGTATATTCACGTTGTGAACAATAGATGTAGTTTTTGTTCAATCTAAACTCTTTCGTGTTCCTGTTAATGGCCGGCCAGAAATTAGCAAACTGAGAGGCAAAGGCAAGAAACAAGTCTGGCACAAAGCTGAGAGTTCCCTAGGAAAGATTGGGTGATTTGTAATCTGTCACCATTCACAATAAAGCCTTGCAATCCTTCAATATAAGAATTCTCTCTAAGCCTGTATCATGAGCTTCTCTCAAACCTCTAATAACAGGTAGCAGGTATAGCCTCAGCCTCTTCAGGATTAACTGCCCTAGGGAAGTTGGGCCTTATAACTGTGTAAGTTTAGGATTGTTATAGTAAAAATCTTCTTAAACACTTCACTAGCTCGAAAGATCATTGATATAGTAAAAGTACACGACAATTAGGTATTTTCTTAAGCATTAGTTAAGTTGGTCGCACACAACAATGGCCTCTTTGATTCTACCTTAAAGGGATGGCAACGAAACTGAACAACAAGCAAAAGAACAATACTACAATTACCTCAAAGTTCTTACGATTTCACTATTTTAACCCTTTCAAATTGAATCATGTATACAAGGATACTCTTATGTGAATTATCCTTTAATGGTCGTTCTCACCGTCAATGGAATATTTATATTTATGTTATTTTGATTCAAGCCTCTCCATTGCTAGAGATGCTAAGTTGATTTAGGGACTTTCTTGTTTAACCAACACAAGGTTAATGAGGAAGTTTTCCCAATTTAAGTATAATTTTATTTCAATTAGAATTAGGGTTGCTAATTCTAATCCCCCTTGTGATCTATAAAAGGGGAGGTCTACATTATTTGTTTTTAATTAAGTAGTTAGTAGAGTTGATTTATTTATGAAAAGAGTTGAGTTTTTCTCTTATTAGTTTTATTTGAGATCTAGTTTAAACTTAGTGTTAATCGAATATGAATTAAGCTTCCGCGTTCGTAGATTCATATTAATTGGTACCAGAGCTGCGCTGAGATCTAAGTGTAGTCTGCTTCAAGAGCAAAGATGCCTCGTGGAAGCCCCGCGACAAAGAAATCTACTCTCGCTCAAGATGTTGCAACCATAACGGATAGGATTAATAATCTTATTGAGGCCTTAGGTGGAGGAGCCTTCCCCCCCACCCCCGTTGGGCGCACCAAAAGATCTCTCTCTAGAGAGAAGCGTTACCGCGAGGAGCGATGATCTCAATAATCAGTTTGTAAGTCTAGGTGTTGAAACTGAGGCTTACAATGGTAAGAGAATCGAGATCCAAGTCGTAGTCGAAGGGCCACTCACGACAACCAACAACCAAACAAACGGCCTGCACGAAGAGATGACCCAACAACAGTGGGATATGCTTCCCGTCAAGATTATAAACCCAAATGATGATTGGTTTCTACAATTTGAACCAATCAATGTGCTGATCAGAAGGTTTGAAAAGAGTGAGGAGTGGGGCTACGACTATTCGTTCAGCAGCAATGACGAACCCACTTCTCCGATTAAAGAAGAGTTCGTTATCGAAGCCGAAACTTGTGATATTGAGGAAATTTGGGTACAACCCAAGGCCAACGGACCAACCATGGCAACTACCGACCAACCACGAGGTTTTTACCTAGAGACGACCCAGGAATACAACCAACAAGGACTACCGACGCCAACATCAATCTCGACAGTAGTCGGTACCATAACTTATCATTTAGGAAAGACAACTCCAGCAGTACGTGTTGTGCACATGCTTCATGAGAAACAACCAGCTCCAGTAGTGAGTATAGTCAAAAGGCCGATTTGAGTCGAACAAAATAGTACATCTTCGGTGGTAGCTACCAATCAATATGCTACTCAACAGTAGATTCAGGAGACACGTATGAATCAGAAGATGCAGATCGGCCTCGTCCAACAGTTCCCTTTACGCATATTACAGTCTGAGGTATCCCAATATTTAATTCGTACGAGGGAGATGATGGCCCTAGGCGAAGAATTATTTTTGTATGTTAATCTGTTTTGGGAAAGCTTTGTAGCAGAGTTTGAGGAGCGGACCACAGTATTTTTTCAGTGTTTAATTTTAGACGTCAATAGACTTAGGGATGTTGGTGACAACATCATACCTCCACACATGGGTATGACCTCGGTTTACGGTAAATTTCATGGTAAAATTTAAAGTTTAAAGACGGGTATGCCATATCAAAAAAATTCGAGTTCCGTGATGTTTTAAAAACTTGTCGATTTCATGGTCGAAATCTTCCGCAGAGGGAGAGATTTGATGTGAATTGTCCTTTAATGGCCGTTCTCACCATCAATGGATTATTTATATTTATGTTATTTTGATTCAAGCCTCTCCATTGCTGGAGATGCTAAGTTGATTTAGGGACTTGTTTGTTTAACCAACACAAGGTTAAAGATGAAGTTTTCCCAATTTAAGTATAATTTTAGAATTAGGGTTGCTAATTTTAATCCCCCTTGTGTTCTATAAAAGGGGAGGTCTACGTTTTTTTTTAGTAAGTAGTTAGTAGAGTTGATTTGTTTCTGAAAAGAGTTAAGTTTTCCTTTTATTAGTTTTATTTGAGATCTAGTTCAAACTTAGTGTTAATCGAATACGAATTAAACTTCCGCGTTCGTAGATTCACATTATACTCCTTCAAAGAAATAAAATTTTTTTTTTTTGGAAAGCAAGCCATTAAATTAAAAAACCAAACTACAAGGGTGGGGACAACCTCTTCCTCTCAAGAGTACACGAGAGGAGCAAGGAGCCTTACACCTAACAAAAAAAATATACAATGCAATTAATGTACTCAAAGATATGCTTTATTATTCTCATCATCTTACACTTGCAGCTTTAACTCTTCTGGAAAATCTATAAACTTTATCTCATGAAGCCCAATCTTAGTCCTTGGTTTAGCTATAATAGAAGCTGCTTTATTAGTCTCTTTGAAAATATGCTCACATCTGAAGCTTTCCATCTTATCAGTTATCTTCCAGATATCCTTCACAACTGTCCTACATTGCCAGTCCGGATTTGTCGACCTGTTCAATACCTGGATAGCCAACTTAGAAATAGATTTGAGCCCAATTTTGGCTTTGTTATACTTCACAGCTAGTTCCAACCCAACTTTAATGGTTTGGAATTCATGAAGGATAGTTGTTCTAGCAACACACCTGCCTACACAAGCTATAATTGGTGGGCCAATAGTCTCTCGCAATATAACTCCATAACTCCTAACATTGGTTAAAGAGCTTGTTGTATTGATCATACAAAAACCAAGTTGAGGTTTTCGCCACATACACACACTGATTTCGGACTAAACCCAATCACTTCTCATGTCCCATATGTCATCAATATACCTGTTATCTTCTGTATCATGGAGTTTAAATTGTTTAGCAGCTAATTTCATCTTAACTTTATAGATAATGGATTGGAGAATGACAGACGCTTCACTCTGGCAACTCTCAAACACCCTTTTGTTTCTTTCCCTCCACAGATGGTGAATAAAGCAATTGAGAACCCACTTTAGAATATAAGATTTAATAGATTTATCTACAGATTGTTTTAAGACCCATTGCATCTCTTCATTGTAGTTGAACACTGTTCTAGTAAATCCCATTCTAGTGATCAGCCTCTCCCAAATCCAGTGAGCATAACAACACTCAAAGAATATGTGAGTTTCTTCTTCTTCAAAGTCCCGGCAGAACAAACATTTGGACTGGTGCACAAGGCCCCATGCTTTTAGTTTAGTTTGAGTTTTGAGGGCTCCCCTGAACGTAAGTCATGATATGAAGCTATGTCTAGGAATGATGCCTGCAAACCAAACTATATTTTCCCAACCCCAGATTGGATTGTGATGCCTAATTTCTTGATAGCTGCTTCTCATAGTGAATTCTTCAGAAGTTGTGGAGATCCAAATCACTTCATCTTCAACGTCAGTATCAATTTCCACTCGCTCTAGCTCATTCCAGATTTTAGAGAGTCGGTGCACATATTTCTCAGGAGGACTCCATCTGCCATTTCTTATAATGTTAACCACAGGAGTATTCATATACAAGACTGAGTTATACTTCATATCTGTTGTGAACCAATCACTTAGTACTCCCAGGGGATGCCAAGGGTCTCTCTACAAGTTGGTCTTATCAGCTTTACCAATTTTATAATGAATAAGATTGACTGCTTCACTCCTAGCTTTAAGAATGTGTCCCCATGACCAAGAGCAGTCCTGAGGGCAGTTGAGCTCCCAAAAATTCTTATTTCTAACTAGGTTTGCATAAATCCATTTCACCCATAAGGAATTTTTGAAGGATACGATTTTCCACGCATTCTTAAGAATTGCAGCCTTATTCCATACCCCAAATTTCTTTACCCCTAAACCCCCTTTATTCTTGGGATGGCAAATCGTGTTCCAACTCACCAAACAGGCTTTCTTGTTCACATCTGTACCAGCCCAGAGAAATTTCCTGCATATGGAAGTGAGCACTTTGATTGTTGCTTGTGGAAGGGTAAATCAACTCATCCAATACACCTGCATACTACTAAGGACAGCTCTCAGCAGAGTGAGTCTCCCAGCATAGGATAGGAACTTAACTTTCCATGAATGTACCTTTTTAAACAGGTTCTCAACCAAGGATAGGCAGTCAGAATGCTTCAATATGGCTATAATAAGAGGTAATCCCAAGTATTTTACTAGCAAAGTCCCTTTTTCAAATTCCAGAGCTTGCATTACTGTAGAAGCTTCAACCTCAGACATACCAGCACAGTAGATCTTACTCTTGTCCAGGTTAACTTGCAAACCAGTATTGTAAGTAAAATTTTCCAAAACATTAGCAAGAGCGTTAGCAGTCTCCACTTCCCCTTTCATGAAGACAATCAAGTCATCAGCAAAGCAAAGGTGTGAAATCGAAGGATTGTAGCATTTAGGATGAAGTTTAAACCTTTCCATCTCCACTTCCTTTGAGAGAGCTTTTGAGAAAATTTCCATAACCATCACAAATATATAAGGGGACATAGGATCTCCTTGCCTAATCCCTTTTTTGCCCGGAAAGTAGCCTTGTAATGACCCATTAATAGAAATAGAATAACTAGGAGTAGAAATGCACGCTTCAATCCAGGGGGAATTGGTACTTCTCAAGGATTTTTAGAATTGCATCCCAGCACACCATATCATAAGCTTTCTTTAAATAAATATTAGCAGCACACCTCTTAGGGCCCTTATCCCTATGATAATTTCTAAGAATATCATGAGAAAGTAAGATATTTTCTGCTATGTTCCTCCCAAAGATAAAGGCAGACTGGTTTAGAGAGATTAAATGGGCAATGACCAGCTTTAGTCTTTCAGTTATGATCTTGGATATGCACTTGTACATGGTGTTGCAGCAGGCTATGGGCCGATACTCACTGAACCTTTTTGGGTTGGCAGTCTTGGGAATCAAAGCAATAATGGTGGCATTCATCTCCTTTATCATCTTGTAGGACTTGAAGAAGTTCATAATAACTTTGACAAAATCCTCCCTAATAATTTTCCAAGCTTTCTTGTAGAACAATGTTGTAAACCATCAGGTCCTGGGGCTTTCTAATTGTTTAATAGCGACATAGAAACCACTATCTCGTCCCTAGTAACCTCCTTCATGAGTGCTTCCTGCATTTCATTGCTCACCTGGTTAACTTCAATACTATTTAGGAACCCCCAATCATTATTATCAAGCCCTTTAGTTCCCATAATGCTAGTGAAGTAATCCACACCAACTCTGGCTATATCATCTTCAGTTTCTACTTTGTTTCTAGCTTCATCCTCCATGTTAGCTAGTATTTTCTTGCCTTTCTTGTCTGTATAGATCTGTGAAAAAAAGTTGTATTTGAGTCCCCATGACCTAATCACTGAATTCTATATTTTGGTCTACTTTGAGCTTCTTCATCTCTGACAAGTTTAACATATACCTCCACTTCTTTTTTTTCTCTTACAGCAGCTTCAATATTGTTGGGGTCATCATGTAACACAACTTGGATAGCTTCCAACTTCTGCTTTGCTATCTCTAGCTTGTTGTTCAGCCCACTATTAGCACTAGAGAATTTAGCTTTATGATTTTTCTTGACAATTTTCATCTTTTGGATAAAACAGAAGGTGGGATTTCCAATCACCGTTGTTGCCCAACTTTCTTTGACCAGATCCATAAACCTAGCTTCATTATCCCAATGATTAAAAAATTTGAATGACTTTGCCCTCCTTTAACGGGCTGGTTGAGGCTCAAAATCATAGCTAAATGATCAGACACACCTGACTTTACCACTTCAGAGTAGTTAAAAGAGCTTATCCAATCACTGTTTACCATGACTCGATCCAACTTGGAGAAGATCCTTCTCCCAGTTGTGTTTTTGTTTTACCAGGTTAGCAAGCTTCCCTTGAATTTGTAGTCCATGAGACTTGTGGCTTGTATACAGTCGAAAAAATCACAAAAATTTGCATTAATCACTGGGGACCCTCCTACTTTCTCATTGGAGTGGAGAATAGTGTTGAAGTCCTCCATAAGAGCCCAATGCAAGCTCATACTAACATTCTTCTTTAAAATATGGTCACACAAAATTCTCTCTTTTTCCTCTCATTACACCCATAAACAATAGTTAAATAAAAATAGTTTTACTCCCCATTTTTGATCTCCATAGAGATCACTTGTTCCTCTATTTCCATTTTAGACACTTCAAGAGCATTTGGGTCCAAGCAAAACCAAATTCTACCCTTTACAGAGTGGCTGTAGTTTTGAATCTTCATCCACTCTTTACAAATATTGTCCTCCACTTGTTTTTTGTTATTTTCAAGAATTTTATTCTCCATTATGCCAAAGGCACTTAACTTATACCTTTTCACCCAGTTCCTTATCTCAGCTTGCTTAACGAGGTCATTGAGGCTTCTCATATTCCAGGATCCAATATTGCACATTATAAGCATTTAGTTTGTGTTAGAGATACCTGACCCTCATTGAGGTCCTTCCCTGCAGACGGGGTCACTTGATCAAGAGCGTCCTTAAGAGCCTTATCTAGCTTTTGTTTCATTCTTCATTCTTTCTTGTTGGCTTTTCCCTCTCTCTTTTTCCCTAGTTCTACCCCACTTGCTTCAGCTTCATCTGAGCTGCCTGGTTCATGTTCTTCAATTTCTTTATTGCATTGTCCTTCAGTAGTCTGACCTGCATCATCACCTTCATTGACTTGTTGTGTCTCACCTTTAGTAGCTTCACCCCTGGCCTTAGAGTTTTTATCATTGGTGTCTTGAGCATCAACTTCAGTCGTAGTGGTAAGTACTCTCTTGGGTTCTTGGGCTAGAGCTTGAAATTTATTAGAAGTCTTGATAATGCCTTTGTTACTGGCTGGTGTCCATTGCTACTTTGGAGTAGGTTTAGCTGAAGCTTGATGCACTTTCTTTCATTCTTCCCTGGGAGTAAAGTTGGATTTTGATGGTTTGGATGTCTGGGGTTCTCTTTGTGTTGCTGCATTGATTGGGTTTGCAGGCTTTCGGTTATTGGGTGGATAGAAAGGCTCCTAAGGTTTTTTGGGTTTCTCTGGGGGTGGGGCATGCTCACAGTTGTGCACATTATGTCCAAAGACATGACAATGAGAGCATTTGATAGGAATCCAGGCATATTCAGCATAAATAAACCTGTGGCAGCTGGCATATTGTTCTTTCAATAACTATAGTAAATGATCACCCCTTTTTTGCTTTTTTACAGAGTATAAATATCTCAGTTCCGCTGTTTTATTTTCAAGTCATGAGAGCTGCATATAGAAGTTGGTTCCAAGTATCCGTGAGCCCGGGAATGCACCAATGTGTGCAATCCATTACATTTAGACCAGTGTATTTGCTCGGGTGCGCATCTTTTCTAAATTGTGAAAGAGTCGTAACGTCAAGCAAGTAAACCGGTTTGGAAATAGTACTCAAAACTTCGTTCACTATTATATGCACCATAGGTAAACCGGGAGGGTAAGTTGATCAGCTTATTGGCTCCGTCTGTCCAAAGCAATTCGTCACCCCTGGGTCATTCCAATATGTGCCACTGTTTTCATAACAAAAAAAGGTTTTAGATGGAGCCATACCCGATTTTGACACATTTTTGTGTACAAAAACTTACTTGTAATGGGATGGAGATATCCCTTGGAAGAAGATGGTTGTTTTTGCGGTATCTACGGCAGAGTCGACCCATTTTGTCCATGTCGTTAGCCCATTTTGAAAAGCAACCATACGGTCCATGTCTTTGTATACCATGTTGCCTTCTTGAATATAGTCCCATCTATTACAGCATAATGTAGAAGAAAATAGTAAATGAGCTATGGTTTTATTTATTTCTCGAACGAGTTTCATAAAATTTTGGGGTTGTAGAGTCTCGGATCATGATATTTCTGTGAAGAAATAAAGTCTTTGAACCATTTAAATGTAGATTTTTGGAACCAGCAATTTAGACCGAAGGCACCTTTGAAGAATCACGATTTTTACGCAGGGTCTATACGAGTTCTACGTAGTACTTACTGTTGCCCTGTTCCTCTTTTACCCCACTACTGCCAGGTATTGAAAATCAAAACATCGATGGTTTTCCAAATATCGCCGTTCTTGATGGAATCAAGTTTCATGACTCGTCCAATGTCATCAACTTCAATATTTACCAGATACAGAGAATGGAATAACATTACAAAAACTTCATAATCCTGCACAATCACGACTTCGATATTAATATTATAACTTGAGTATATTAGTATATGCAACCGAAACTTCCTAAACAAGATCGTTACTTTACATTAATATTAATGCGCCCGAGAAAGGGCCAATGATGGGCGCATGACACGATGTTAAAGCCTGTTGAGTTATATATAAATATATGGTTCCACCGTACCTCGAAATTTAAGATCTTGGGCTACTATCTATCCCCACATTTTGACGTCACATTCAACTCAGCTTGCAAAAAGTGGATACTTAAGAGCATCCACAGCAGTTAAGAGGGTGGATTAGATGAATTTCAAGGTGAATCCAATCTACCCGAAGGTGAATTTCCCATGCGCACTTCTGAACCGCGCGCTTGAAATAGATGTCACAGGAGTCTACGTGTTTCAATCTGAGCCATCAAAATCCCAGCGCACTTCTAAACCGCGCGGCAAGCTTGGTTTATATATATATGCTCAGTTCTGAAGTGCACTTAATGGAAGCCATTGGATGAGAGCCACGTGCTTTAATCTTAAAGGTTATATATATACGCATACTTCTGAACTGCGCGGCGTGAATTCACTCTCAATCCACCCTTGGATGAATTTTACTCTTGTCACGTCACGTATTTACCTAGCTGTTGGGAGACGAATTGGGTGGAAAAGAGGGTGGATTTGAAATTCACCCTGCCACGTCAGGGTGCACCTAGCTGTTGTCGGTGCTCTAAAGGCGAAGAAGGTGGGAGATAATGTACGCCTAGTTGTATTCTTGTTATGTTGTCTATGACTTGCATGGTCGAGTCCACCTACTATGAGCCCCCACCCGCACAAATTCAACATAAGACCCCTTTCTTTAAACGCCTAGCCCGAAATTTCTTGCCACTAAATTTTTCTCTTCTTTATCTCCAAAATGTATTCTCTTTTACATAATTCCATATTAGCCATTTTAGGCCAAAAAAAATATAAATAAATAAATAATAAGAAAATTTGTCATCTACCGAAAATAAATTATTATGCAACTTGTACAAAAAAAAACCCAACTAATTTTAATCCTTTCCCCCAATAAAAATAAAGGTCATTAGTCCTCCCCAAATGATGAAGTCGTAATATGTCAAATTTTAAAATATAATCCTAGCGAATCTTCATCGCCTCGCCCCAAAAATCAGCGATCTTTGACGTCTCCGCAAAATAAATCGTAGGGGGTCAAATTTTAAAACATAATCCTGGCAGATATTAGTCATTTCCCTAAAAAAAATTGAAGATCTTCGTCGTCTCACCAAAATAAATCGCAGTTAAATTGGGGTGAAATTTTGTTTAAGACGATGAAATTGAAGATCCTCAAAAAAAATAAAAAATTGGGAAGTGATTAAGATCCGCTAGGGTTAATTTTTTTTAAAATTAACTCATTACAATTTAATTTGTAGAGGTGACTAAGATCTCAATTTTTATTGGGATGAACGACAAATATCAACTAGGATTATGTTTTTTTGTTCAATTTATACGAATTTCTTTTGTATTCCAAATAAAATATCTCATTTTTTTTCCTCTATTTTTTATATATTGAAAGCATTAATTAATAGGCCTTAAAGGGCTAATATGGAATTATGAAAAAGAAAATACATTTAGGAGATAAAGAAGGGAAAAATCTAGTCGAAAGAAATTTTGGGCTTGGTGGCGCTTAAATAGAGGGGAGGGGTTTTATATTGAGTTTGTGAGGGTGGGGGCTCATAGTATGCGGTCATTCGAAACGTGACATTCCACTATATAGAGTCATTGGGGGAAATCAATTTGCAATGTGATTTCCATATCATAATACTTCTACTTTTGAATCCAAAAGATCAAAAGTACACTTATTAGCAAGGTCTAAACATGAAAATATCTGATCCGTATGCTGAGCAATTTTTTTTCTTTCATATTGGCCTTTGCTTACTTCTACTTTTGAATCCAAAAGATCAAAAGTACACTTATTAGCAAGGTCTAAACATGAAAATATCTGATCCGTATGCTGAGTAATTTTTTTTCTTTCATATTGGCCTTTGCTTAAAAGCATGTTTTTCCAGTGTAGACAGAAAAACTTTGCGTTCACGTCATTTTTCATACGAACACAATGTTTTTACATTATTCTACGATCTAATATGACTTTTCTTAAAAGTGAAGGTTTAATGTGTATGTGTTACGTACCAGAAATGTAACAACGGTTATGGACTCAATCGTATCAACGGTGATGTTTGGTTGAGGTATCGAAGCGTGAAGTACACAAACAAGTTATTGCCAGTGGTTGAGACTAAGAAAATCTCCGATGTACATGATTTTCTTTCCCTTATATCTTCTCAAGAATTTCTCACTATTGAACCTGTAAATTTTATGAAACGTCCATTTGAAGTTTGTTTCATTTAGTGTCTAGAATAGGTGTCAGTACTACCTCGTGGTTATTCATCGTCAGCAAGTGCACATGGAGCGACTACAGCTGGATAGTCACTGAATAGATAAGTGGGCTTCAATCTACTTGTTCTAAATGTCAAGCCTGTAGTATTCTACAAAATATGAAAAAAAAAGTAATATGTCTTATTTGAGAAAAATAGGTCTCTATTCGAACAGGTTTTCGCTCTATTCGAATAAGACCTTGTTCGAATAAAATTTAGTATCTATTTGAATATTTTGTCTAAGAACAATATGCATTCGAATAGACTTTTTATCTATTCGAATATTTTTTCTGGAAACTTAGTCGTTCGAATAGGATTTTTCTCTGTTCAAATAAAACTTGTTCTGTTCGAATAAACTTTTTCTCTATTCGAACTAATTGCCTCAAGCCTTTATTTGTTTGAATACATTTTTAGTGTATTTGAATTATAATTGTTCTGTTCAAATAGATTTTGTTTCTATTCGAACAGAGGTCGGGTTTTATATTTTTCAATATAAGACAACTTTTCTTTTTTCATAACTCAATTTTTTGAAAACCTATTTTTTAAGGGCTTTTATTTTTTAGAGAGGAGAGTTTTTCTTTGAGCGATTCAAGAGAGAACTAACAACTCAAACTTAAATTAATCATTGATCAAGAAACCCAAATTATGATTTGAGAAACTTGTGGGATTCAAGATTGAAAGCTTCGACGAGAGATTGGAGGGAGGTATTGCGAGAACATAGAATCGATTACAAGAAGCTTGATTAGAAGAAAGGTAACCATGAGATGAGTTTATTGAGTTTGTAAGTAATTAAACTCTTGTAATTCCTTTTCAATAGTAGATTGTTTAGCTGTCGGGTGAATCAACAGTGACTTATGGGGTTTTCTTCTGAGAAAGGTTTCCTACATGGTTAAAAGTCTTTGGTCTTGTGTCTAATTTTAAATTGCTTGTTGTCATTAGATAATCGTATCAATATTAATTAGGTTAAGGTTAGACCATTAATTCAAAGGAATTTGGACCTTTCGTGTTAGACCTAAATTAATCGAAATTGGTTAATCTCAAGTGATTAAATTTTTTAATTGGTATCAGAGCGGTCACGCTTTGAGGATTATCAACCTAAACGTGGATCTTTACTCGATTGCTTGAGAATAATGAGTTCCAAGAAGTTTAAAGGTCCTTCAAACCGTCCTCCACTTTTTGATGGCAAAGACTACCCATACTGGAAAGTCTAAATGGTTGCATTCCAACAATCAATCGGAGAAGATGTATGGATTGCCATTGAGAATGGATGGACGCACCCTACTGTGACGTAAGGCCCACCAGGCAGTACTATAGAGATCCTTAAACCTAGAAATCAATGGTCTAAGGAAGAAAAGGATGCTGCCGATTATAATTCTAAAGGCCGCAATGCCATCTTTATGGTTGTGAGTTAAAGTGAGTTTTGACATATCTCTACTTGTACCACTTCGAAAGATGTTTGGGACATTCTAGTTTGAACTCATGAAGGCAATGATGCAGTTAAAAAAGTAAGCTACATATGCTTACTTCGCAATTTGAAAATATCAGAATGAGTGAAAAATAAACCTTTTGATGAATTTTATGCGAGACTAACTGATATTTCAAACACTCGTACCGCATTAGGAGCCCCTTATTCCGATGTTCAAATTGTTCGTAAAGTTCTAAGATCTATTCCTAAGAGTTTTAGATCTAGACGTGATGCTATTGAGGAAGCTCAGGATCTTAAGAAAATGAAACCCGATACATTAGCTGGAAAATTATGAACTTTTAAACTCGAGATGAAAATGGAAAATCCTGAGAAGAACAAGAGTGTTACTTTCTAGAGGTACCAAAGAGGTTGATCACTCATATATCTCAGATGATGATGAAGGTTCAGATATAGATTCATCAATTGCTTTTATTAGTCAATAATTTCAAAAAATCTTGAAAAAATGTTAATTTTAAATATAAGGGCAATTAATGAACTATAAACCATGGCCTCATGATCGGGTCAAATCTTAAAATCGGCAGACCAACAATGATACTGACTTTAGTCAAGTTGAATATTATAAATGTCACAAGTTTGGTCATTATGCCCATAGCTGTCCTAATAAGAAATCTGGAACAAATCACAAAATTATGAATATCAGTGTTACTTGGGATGATAGTGATGATGAGAATGATAACAATGAGAGTAATCCCCAAGTAGTTGATAACGGGTAATATTGTGCATATCCTTCTATTCTAAATTGTAGGAATAATAACTCTGATGTTTTTGAACTTAAAAATTCTGTTAAAAATCAAAGTGATCAAGAACAAAATGAGTTTGAAAATCTGAATCTTGAAGACTTGTATGCTCAGACTTTTGTAAAGTATATGAAACTTGGTGAACTTAACAAAGTGTTGAAAAATTAAGTTAATACACTCACATGTGAACTTCAAGAAAGAGTTGAGAGTACAAGTCATGAAATGGAGGTACTTAAAAATGAGAAATAAGGTCTTCATGATAAAGTTATGTTTTTGGATAAAGAAGTTCATGATGCCAAGGAGAAAATGAAATCAACTTTGGACGAACTTCATTCGGCCAAGTTTGATGTAGTTCTATCTCAGCAGAAACTGGAAAAATTCTATCATGGGGATAAGAACATAGATAAGATGCTATGTATGGGAAATACGGATGCTGACAAAAGGGGTCTAAGATATGAGGAACCTTTCTCTAATGCCAAGACTCCTCAAGTCATAACATTTGTGAAAGCAACTGCTACTACATCGTTACCCAAACATAATATAATATCCTCTACTCATATTCAAGCCAAAAGGTTCTCCTACTCTCAGATTTATTATTGTGGAATATGTGGTCGAAAGAGACATATTGCATCTTATTGCAGATTTGTTGGACCCTATTAACCATATGCTCGTTCTTTCAATGGACAAAGATATAAGTCTAATGTGATTTCTACTAATATGAAAAGTGAGAATGTGTCTAGATGGTTCGCATAAGAAACTTCAGCTCGAAGTACTCTTCGAAGCATTTGGGTACGAAAGTCAGATTTGGCACCTCAGATAAGGTACAATGTTGTACTAACTGCTTTAAATGCCTTCAAGTCTGTTAAGTGGTATATGGATAGTAGTTGTTCCCGTCACATGACTGGTGATGAGTCCAAGTTGAGCCACCTAGAGGATATTCAGGGTAGCGATGTTACTTTTGGTAATAGGAGCATATCTCTAGTGGTAGGATAGGGAAAGGTGGAAGGACTTGGTACTCCAATGATTGATAGTGTTCTCTTGGTTAAGGGGCTGAAAGTAAATCTTCTTAGTATCAGTCAGCTATGTGATACAGATCACACTGTTACTTTTTTCAGAGGTGGTTGTGATGTATTGAACTCCCAAGGATAACGTGTGATGTATGCTGATAGAGCCGCTGACAATTGTTATGCTGTCCAACAAGAAGCTATACTGTGTAACAAAGATAAACTGAGTGATATGGACTTATGGCATCAAAGGTTGGGACATATTAACTTCAATGATTTGTCAAAGATTACAAGTAAAGAGCTTATCCAGGGAGTTCCAAAGTTGGGAAGACTGAGTAATGTTGTGTGTGGTCCGTGTCAAATTTGCCAGCAAATAAAGAGTTCTCACATGAAATCCAACAATATTGCTACTACTCGGATTCTTGAGCTAATACATATAAACTTGATGGGTCCAATAAGAACTGCGTCTCTAGGAGGTAAACGGTATATTTTGGTAATGATGGATAATTTCTCTCGTTATACTTGGATAACTCTTATGAGAAAGAAGTCTAATACTTTTAAAGAGTTATGTAGTATATCACTCTGTATTTAAAATGAGAAAGATTGCTCTATTGATAAAATTCAAAGTGATCGTGGAGGCGAGTTTAAGGATATTGGGGTGATCGAGTATTGTACCTCTAACGGGATTAAACATGAATTATTTGCTCCAATCACTCTACAACAAAATAGGATTTCAAAAAGGAATAATAGAGTTCTTCAAGAAATGGAACGAGTCTTACTTCACAACAAGGATCTTCTGGCACACTTTTAGAGAAGGCCATCCATACTGCGTGTTATACTATCAATGGGGTATATCTTCATCCACTTACTTTAAACATGCCCTATGAACTGTGGTTTGAAAAGAAGCCAAATGTAAATTACTTTCGGGTTTTAGGGAGTAAATGCTTCATCATTAAAGATCGGGAAAACATTGGAAAAGTTTACTCTCGAAGTGATGAAGGTATATCTTATTGGGCAACTCAACAAATAGTAGATCTTTTCGAGTTTACAATTTGAGGACCAAAGTGATGATGGAGTCATGTAATGTAGTTGTGGATGATACTTGTACCATTAGCTCTGCAGATGTTGGAGAAGAGGATAGTACAATGAAAAATCTAAAGACATCAACTAGTGAAGTTCTTGTAACAAGCCCTACATAAAAGGCTGGTTCTCCTTTGCCTATTTCAGCACTCCCAGCTCTACCACCTCCTCCAGCCCCCAGTATACCACAACCCCGATGGTATCAAGTTAGTAAGGATCACTCACATGCCGATATCATAGGGGATGGTAGTTCTCGTGTTCAAGCAAGAAGCCAATATCATGAGACGGTAAACTGTGTTTTCCATATTTTGTGATCGAGCCCACAACGGTGAAGAGAGCTCTCTCAGATGAATATTGGCTACATGCAATGCAGGATTAGCTTCGTCAGTTTTGACGCTAAGATGAATGGGATTTGGATCCACGTCCTTCTAGCACAAATATTATTGGAACTAAATAGGTCTATAAGAACAAATTTGATGAATTTGAGAATGTCACTCGAAAAAAAGCTAGATTAGTTTCCCAAGGGTAGAATCAAGTAAAAGGGGTTGATGAAGCTAAAATATTTGCTCATACTGCAAGGCTTGAGTCTATTCGCTTACTTTAGCTCTTGCTTGTAATCAACGTTTCAAGCTATATCAAATGGATGTGATGAGTGCTTTTCTGAATGGGTTCCTAGAAGAAGAAATGTATGTGGCCCAACTAAAAGGGTTTGAGGATCCTCATCATCCGGATTACATTTTCTACTTGAAGAAGGCCATTTATGGTTTGAAGCAGGCTCCTCGAGCATGCTGTGAATAACTTTTCAATTTTTTCTTGGATCAGGGATTTGTTCCAGGGGGAGTTGATAAAAAAAATTATCCAACGTAAAGGAGGCGCAATGCTTGTCGTACAGGTATATGTAGATGATATTATTTTTGGTTCTACTTCGAATTTACTAACCACTTCTTTTACAGCTTTAATGAAAAGTGAATTTGAAATGAGCATGGTTGGGGAACTAACGTACGTCTTAGGTCATCTCTCAATCCACGTATGCAAGGGATCTTATAAAGAAGTTTGGTCTCTCCTCTGCAAAGCATGCTCGGATACCCATGAGTACAATAACAAAATTAAGTAAGGACACGGCAGGTAAGGATGTTGATCAGAAAATGTATAAAAGTATGATAAGGAGTTTACTTTATCTTACTGCTACTTGTCCTGATATCATGTTTAGTGTCTGTATTTGTACTCGCTATCAGGGTAGTTCTAAAGAGTCTCATTTACAGACAGTTAAACGTATTATTTGTTATGTATGTAGAACTTTTGATTTTGGTTTATGGTACTCATATGACACAACTTCCGAGGTTATTGGTTATTCTGATACAGATTGGGCAGGTAATGCAGATGATAAGAAGAGTACTTCGGGAGGATGTTGTTATATTGGGAATAATCTTGTGGCATGACAAAGCAAGAAGCAAAACTATATTTCTCAATCCACAACAGAGGCAGAGTATATTGCTGCTGGTAGTTGTTGCACTCAACTCGTTTGGATGAAACAGTTGGTGCATGATTATGGAATAGTCCAGGGGACGATGTTAGTTTTTCGTGATAATACAGGTGCGATCAACATTTCCAAGAATCCTGAACAACATTCCAGAACCAAGCACATCGATATTCGCTTTTATTTTATCCGTGAACTTGTTGACCGTAAGATAGTCAGTATTGAGTATGTTCCTATAGAGAGTCAGTTAGCCAATTTTTTTACCAGGCCATTAGATGCTATGAGGTTTGAACTTCTAAGATGGTCCATCGGTGTCTGTTCCATTGATTAGGTATGCCTTTTACTTCCTCTTTACACTATTTTTGTTAGATTATTACTATGATATATGTTCTTTCAGATATGATTTCTAATTCAGTGGTAGGACAGTTCAGTATGGTTTTTACTTAGACTTCTTTTTCATAACAGTCAACTATCGCATGCTTAGATGGATAGACATTCATTGATAATATACTTGAGGATATATGTAGAGACTTCGTACATAATGTTATGTAAGGATCTGATCTTCTTTATTAGCTTCGAGTATTATGTCATTTACTCTTCTTTTGATCTCGTCGTTTTTGATCTCATTTTATTTCCTTACTCAATTGTCAATGGTAACATCAAAGTCAAGTTATACTAGTAAAGCCTTCCTATTTTTCCTCGAGCCAAAAAGGTGACGGTGTCCAACCGAAGATGTAATAATAGGCATATTTTCCTATTTTTGGCCCTCGTTATTTCTAACCATATTTTTATTCACTAGCAGCCATTTGTGCCTTAAAATATGCTATTCATTTGTCTACGCAAATTCTTTATTAGTTTACCCATTTGTTCTGAGACTTTTCAGTGAAAAAAAAAGAAAAAAAAAGGAAGAAGTGACTTTTGGGGGAAGATGAATATAAGAATAGAGTGTGTATCCCTAGTATATTTGCCAGTATATCAATCAGAGTTTTGCAAGAATATAATATATAAAAAGGGGGGGGGGAAGAGAAGAGGTAATTTATTTTATATGTACTCAATAAGAAAAAGAATGACAGAATGTGAATTTGATATAAAGTGAGAAGGGGAGCTAGTGTAACTGTCATCTCAGAATGCTAGCAAAACACCTACTCCGTCATATGCCTACCCGTGCATACATTATGACTTGTTTAAAGACCTATTAGATCTTGAGTTCAGTGCAGTCAGTATTAGTGGAGAGTAGAGATAGGGAGTCTATATTAGTTTTAACTTGACACCATGTATGACAAATGGGGTTCTTTCCCATGAGATCTTCCAACTCACAGTGCGCCTCTTTTGATGAAATATGATTTTTACGTTGCTTTATATTCATATTCATATTTCACACAGAGTATTTGTTAGTCAATTCTCAGTGATTTTAAGTGTCCACCATGAGAGGCCTAAGTTAAAACAACTATCCATTATAGTTCCTTATTTCTGATTACTCGTTATGTTGACTGCATGGTACTATTTTATGTTGACTGCGTACACACACACACACACTGGGTAAAGGCATATTCTGACAGATTTTTACATTAACTGATTTTATATCTATTGTTTATATATAATGTGATAGTCTCTCGTGTAGAGTAGACAGGGGGAGTATTGACTATTTTTTGTGCTTTTTTTATTCATTTTGTTTCTTTTTGTTTCTGTTAAAAAAAAGTTCGAATACAATTTTAGTGTATTCAAATATTTTTGCCTCAGGCATAATTTTGTTCAAATACAATTTTGGTGTATTCGAATATTTTTGCCTCAGATATATTTTTGTTCAAATACAATTTTTGTTATTCGAATACATCACCTCAGTGATTTATCTATTCGAATACACATATAGTTATTCGAATGCATTTCGTTTGTTATGTTTTTTTACAAAACCACATATGGATCCTTAGGTATGCTTTGAATACAGATGGATCCTTAGGTATTACAGGGGTGTGTGGAGTTATTCTTAGGCACTGGGAAGGTGATCTTGTTGTTGCCAGCTTTGAACATGCAACTACTATCTTAGTTGTTACTCATGAACTACAAGCAGTGCCTATGGGGTTAAAACTGGCTATCAAACATGTCATAAATAAAATTCATATTTATTGTGACTCCCAAGTTGTTATGAATTTGATAAAAGGAATTGAATCCCCTAATTGGAGGGATAGAAGATTTCTTAAAGAGGTGTTGTTGTTAATGGCTAATTTTAACATTTGTGAGATCTTTCACCAATTTAGACTAATAGGGCTGTTGACCTATTGGCTAGAACTGGGCCTCTTGGACATCATGAGATTGATCTTGGTAACTTTTGTGATGAGCTGAAGATTATAATTCATGAAGATGCTTCTGGACAGGTTTACATCAGAGTTCAGTAGCTCCATGCTTGCTCTTTGTTTGGTTTTATGTACTTTGGTATTAGGCTTCTTCCCTACTGCCTAGGGATGGCAATGGGGCAGATTTGGGGCGGAGGAGCTAATCCCATCCCCATCCCCGACTAAGTTCCCCACTCCCATCCTCGCCCCAAAACCTATTTACCCTACATTGCAAAACTAAATTCTAGCCCCCCCCCCCATTTTACTAATAAAACTATATTTTCAATAAAAAAACTCTTTTATATTGGTTTTTTTATTCATATATTTAAGGATAATAGCAATATACTATTTAAATGGGGCAAGGCAGGTACAAATTTTTTGAGGCAATCCCTAATCCCCTGCTTCCCCACAGATTTGTGTTATACTTCTCATACCCGCCCCCATACTCATTTAATACGGGGTGAGGCGGGTCTGCCTTGGGGGGAGAAGAGATTTAGATGAATTAGATATATTCCTTCTAAATATCATACAATTATTGACACGAAACCAAAGAAAATATTCTAGGATGAAAATGACCATTCTTTCCTAAGGGGTCCTCTCATCAAAGCCTTTGAAACCGCCAAACTAAACAAACCTATAAACCCATGTTAGTTTATTCCCTAATGGTTTCAAGACCACTACAAAAGGTTAGCAGAACTAATGATATTCTACGTTCGACAACGAAAAATGAGTTGGCTAATGATCACCCTAAGAAAAATAAAGGGAAAAAGAAAACTCTGAAAGGCTTAAAATAGTCCTCCATAACCAAAAAACAGTTGCCTCTATATGTAACTTGTGGGACAGATTGTAAAACATTTAATGCAAACCAAACATTGATACCATACCAACTGTAACATTAACTGTGAGAGAAAAAAAAAGAAGCAAAATATACTGACATTGGGAAATCACAGTCTGTAGGTTGCCATTTATACTTCAGGAACATTGTATCCGGCCGACCGTATTTACGGCAATCAAACTCCTTCCGAATAAATGGACAACTCGACGAATCATAAAGCGGATACAAATCGTCGTAAACCCAACTTCCTTCATACAAATCATAACCATCACTACAAATACATAACACTAAAACTAACACAAACACAACAACCCAGAGAAATAAAGTTATCTCAAATCTAAACCCCATTTCTTTATCTTTCTTGGTACTTGAATCTCTGTTAAAAGTTAAAACCAAGGCATCAGAGGGAGGGATGTGGGTGGTTTTTATAAAGAGAGTTTCGAAAATGATTATGTGTATTATTGTCTTAGACATAGCTTCAGTACTCCCTTTTTAACATACTTTTCCAATAGTTTGGGTATAATCTGGAGCTATATTTTTAGCCCCGACCGAATAAAATTGTACCCTTTATTGAATGTCATCCCATCCTAGGTACAATGCCATATGTACACATTTGTAGTCTTTGTGGTAATGATAACATTGGTACACATAATAATATAAGATTCTGGGGCAACTCCTCTCATTGTTAATTGGTTTTGAGATAGAGCCGCCTGTTAAAATAATAACATGTGCACATTGTAGTGGCTTATACTGCATCTCGAGCTCATGCTTCATTTTTGAACTACAAACAAACTTTTGACCTCAACAACAGAGAACGTGGCACTATCACAAACATGTACGAAAGGAGTTTCTCAACCAATACCACTCATCCCTAACGAAACTCGTACAATTGGTTGAGAGCCGTCTTGTAATAGCTTATTTTGTATCTCGGACTCAAGCCTCATCCTCGATCTCATCAGCATACAGGAAACACTACTAAAGACGTAACCAAACTTTCCTCAGTTCGAGACATCACTTTCGACTTCTACACCAACAGTTCGACCTGCGCGAAGCACATAGTAAGCAATAAAGCCGTTGTGCAGTAGCAAAGGTCGGAACGTTACACAGCCTGGTCAAATAATATCTCACACTCACTTTGTAACATCCATCATTAAGGGACTTTATGGCCGTCAAACAGTCATATTAGAGAAACTATAAGAAGACCTGGAGAACTGCAGTTGGAGGACAAAACATTCACCATTAAAAAGTTCATATTCTATCATCCTACATTCTCAGAATTATCATTGTAATAAACTAGCAATATCAATAAGATCATCACTTTTTCAAAATCCTCAGGAGAGGTCATGGTTTTTAACCTATTCAAAGGTTTTCCACACTAAATCACCTTGTTGCTTACTGTCTATTATTCTTGAACATTCTGAATACATTTAGTGTAAAGGCTAAGTCCGAATCCCGGAACTAGGCTATTACATTTGGCGTCCTCTGTAGGAATCGAAATTCTCAAACCCATTATCTCAAATACCGCTGATTATTTTTCTTCTCAGAATATCGCCTCCAGGTTAGAGCACGCCGATCGTCCAAGTGGAAGAAAATGCAGCTTTAGCAAACCTGAGGGCCACTTTGAACTTAGAAATAGAATGGCGTGCAGCCTTGGAACAACAACTCACGAGTGTAGAGGACGCGCTGAAGGTTTTACAGGATCAGCAGGTTGTCGCCCAGAAAAACAAAGCCGTACAATCTGAGAGCTTGCAGATTTCTGTTCATGATATAATTGGACCTCCTCTGAAGGGCATTCATACAGGAGGTGCACTCCGATATAACCATCAACAATAGGGCATGGAGCCCATCCCGATCTAAGAGATCCAACAAGAAGTAGATGATGGCCTGACGGGAGTCAGACAGACTGAAGGGATCCATAATAGATTACAGAAGAGCCCAATCGTCTAAGAGCTATTAAATAGTAAGGTCTCTATCAGGTTTCACACTCCGAAGATCCGAAAGTACAAAAGAACTGATCCAGTAGACACGTTCAAGAGTTCCAGGACGCTCTAGGCCTGAATTCTACGTCCAACCACATTCTATGCTGGTTCTTTCCTACCATCTTATCAGGCGAATCCCTGCAATGGATTCACATACTGCCTGAAGGGTCCATCACAATTTTCAAATAGTTGTGCGAACTCTTTGTCAAGTATTACTCGTACAGCAGAGATAAAGAGGAGAACTTATATTCTCTTTTCAGCCTCAAATAGATGCCAGGAGAAAAACACGAAACGTTTACCAAAAAGTTCTTGGAATTAGCCCAAAAAGTAGATCTACTCGACCAGAAGATCACTATTTCCGCTTTCACCAACGTTTTACTCGTCGATGGTTGGGCGAAGGAGTACCTCGTCCTCAATAAACCAATAACATTGGAAGACATGATTGAAAAGGTCAACGGATACATCGACCTGGAGCGGATGGTGTCCGACAGACAGAAACCTTAAAAATCAATACTGGCAGCTCTAAATCAGTCAAACCGTTCTAATTTTGATTAAACTCCAAACCAAGGAGGAGACAGGAAGCGAACCAAATCCAGCGACGAACGACCTCGAAAAGGGAGTAACTTATCGAAACCTTATCTTCCAAATATGAATGTGACAATAGCCAGTATCTACCCCATATTATAGAAAGACAGATTCTTCCGCAATGCACAATAACTTCAACCGATCGAGAACAAACCATACTGCATCTACCATAAGGTCTGATATCATGAGATAGAGCAATGTTTTGCCTTACAACGGTTGTTGGAATACATCTTCGCAGATAGACAAATGCACAAATACATAGTAGACGTGGAGAGTTATAAGAATGGGAGTTACAAAAACCCCACCGAAACTGTTCAAGTCGAGGAGCCTGTAGCTGAAAAATATTTGTACCATATCTCACTCTGCCATCTCGTGGAGACCCAGGTCGTCAAAGAGACAAACAGAAGCACACGAAGGCGTGCCACCCAATATCACGACTTATCCATGCAAGATAAAGAAGCTCGTTTAATTCCAGTATCCAGCTCTCAGCGAACTGGGATCTATTTCGGTGATTGCAATGTTTGGCATGTTAACTATCCTCACCATGATGCCTTGGTGATCATGCTGAAAATGTAGAATATGGAGCTTCATACGATGATGGTAGACACCGCAGTACTATCGAACTCCTTTTTCATAGCATAATCGATCAGATGGGTTTTGCTGATAAGGTCCAACCCAGCACCGTTGATATCTGTGGTTTCAATGGATCCAAGGAAGAACGTGTAGGAAAGATTGTACTTTTTATCACAGCAGGACCGGTAACACTCGACGTTGTCTTTTACGTTGTCAATACAAAATCCCGTTACGTGGGGATAATGGGACGTTATTGGTTACACAATATGTACGTTATTCCATCGACCTATCACCTGGAATTACATTTTGAATGGGAAGGTAGTGTTTATGAGATAAAAGGATGTCAAAAATTAGCACGAACGTGCGAAAATTCTATCGTCGTTGGGCCAGAACCTTCCGAACATTAACTCGCATAGCAATTGTAGAAGACAACAGGAAACATTACAGGGAACTATACAGTCAACTCTACAGGGAAACATCTGCCCAACGCATAAACTAAAAAGTACGTTGAAATCAGTGGACCCAAGCGTGAGACATATATTGACACTTATCTGCTCTCAACCGAGCGTAACACTGTCATCTAGTTCTTTAAGGAAAACTGTGATGTCTTCGCTTGGACGTTTCACGAGATGCTGGGTATCAATCCAAACCTGGCCTGTCAAAAACTCAACTTGAAGGAAAAAGCCACAGCTATTAAACAAAGACAGAGGACTTTAATACCAAGAATTCGAGATGAAGTCAACAAAGAGATCGAAAAACTCATCGAAGTTGGTTTTATCCGAAAAGCCAATTATCCAGAATGGATATCGAATATTGTAGCAGTACAAAAGAAAAATGGGAAGATCAGGTGTGTGTGGATTTCACCGACTTGAACAGACATACTCCAAAAGTCAGTTTTCTACTCCTTGTCATAAATAACCTGCTCGATTCTACATCAGGACACGAGCTACTATCCATGATGGATACCGCGTCAGGATACAACCAAATACCTATGCTACCTGACGGTCAAGAGAAAACAACTTTTATTACAGAGCACGACCTATATTACTACAAAGTCATGCCATTCGGTCTCAAGAGCGCTGGAGTTACTTATCAGCGATTGATGACCCAGATGTTCAAAGATCACCTTCGAAAAACAATGGAGGTCTATATAGACGATATGTTGTGTAAAAGTCTTATGAAAAAAGACCATAGAGCAGATTTGCAGACGACTTTTGATATTCTCTGTCTCTACAAGATGCGGCTTAATCAGTAAGCGCGGTATTGAACCTGATCCAAATCGTATTCGCGCATTATTATCTATGCCTTCTCCGAAAATGAAGAATGACGTCTAGAAATTAGCAGGCAAGATTGCTGCAATAAACCATTTTGCTTTAAAATCGTCTGATCGCTGTTGATGGCTATTCATCTTATTACGTGAAGGGACAACAAAAAAAATCTAAGAAGGACCCTAAGATCGAATGGACAGCAGAGTGCTAAGTAGTATTTTAGCAACTTAAACTATACTTGAGTTCACCACCAGTGATGGGTACACCTAGCGAAGGGGAAGAGCTCACCATTTACCTTGTCGTTACTGAAGAATCATTGAGTTCCGTTCTTATTTGACTCGATGAGAAGACCAAGAAGTCTTTCTACTTCATCAGTAAAACCCTAACTCCAGCAGAATCCTGATACAGCAAGGTCGAGAAATAACTTTTAGCTCTCGTCTACACCTCGTAAAAATTGAGACAGTATTTTCAAGCCCACTCCGTACGAGTAGTGACCAACTATCCTCTGCGTGAAATCTTATCCAAACGAGAAAAATCCAGACGAGTCCAGCAATGGTCAGTCGCTCTTGGCGAACATGACATCTGCTTTAAACCCAAACATTCTAAAAAGGGTCAGGGCATCGCAAATTTCCTTGCAGACTTCCCCGTAGAAGATCTTGATTGAGAAGAAGACAATATAGAGATTCATAAAGAATAGGTCGAAGAAAAAATAGACTGAATATCTCAAAAGGGATGACGTCTTTTGACTGATGGATCCTCTGGATCCACAAGATCGGGTATCAGAATCGTGCTAATCACACCTTCTAATGACATAATCAAAAAGGCAATCCGGTTAAATTTTAAAGCTACCAACAATACAGCCGAGTGCGAGGCGATGATTCACGGTCTGGACATGGCTCTTGAGATTGGAGTATCCGAGCTGTCTGTATATACGGATTCTTTACTCATCGTAAACCATTACACAGAAAAATTCTAGAATAATGGGAAAATGATCGATTGTGCAGCCGCAGTGGCCGACAGAATGAGTAGATTCAAGAAATTTTGTATCAAACATTTACCGCAGAAAGAAAATAGACATTCTGATTCCCTCGCATATCTCGCAGGAGTCCATGGCTCAAAAGCTCGATATCTCAAGATAGAAGTATTATTGACCACCAGTATTAACGTCATAAGCTCAAATTATGTTAATAATGGGGGCGTTGAAGAGGATGAGGACGATTGGAGATGACCTTTCCTTAAATATATTGGAACTAAAAATAAATTCGATGGCGAACTCCTTTAAGGCCCCACTGAAAGAAGGCGCGTACTTGATAATGTAAATGCTACATAGTCGAAAATAGTCTCTTATACAAGATTTCGGTCATAGGACCGTATCTCGAATGTTTATCCCACAAAGAAGCTCAGAAATTCCTACACGAACTATATGAAGGTACTTGTGGTTCCCACACAGCAGAAAGATCCCTAGCCAATCGAGCTCTTACCCAAGCAGTCTTCTGGCCTAAGATATAAACCCAAGCAATCGAATTCACAAGAAAATGCGATGCCTGTCAACATCACGGTCCCCAAATTCGGGCTCTAGCTTTAGAGCTCCATTCCAGCAACGTTGTAAGGGCATTTAAATGATGGGCCCTCAATCTTGTCGGCAAATTTCTTACTGCACCAGGAAAACGAAAACATCTTTTAGTTAAGACAGATTACTTCACTAAGTGAGTATAAGAAGTTCCCCTGTGCTGCACACGAGAAGAAGAAGTTATCAAGTTTATATGGGAAAGCATCATCATCCGTTTTGGCTGCCCCCATCTCTTCAGGATCGACAATGGATCTCAGTTCATTGGTTCCAAAGTCGCCGAATTCCTCAATCAACACAACATCATGCATTCTCCTTCAAATCTGTATTATCCGCAAGGGAATGGTTAGACAAAAATCACTAATCGCACTATCGTGGATGGGATCAAAAAGAGCCTAACAGAAAGAAGGGAAATTAGGTCATAGAATTACCATATGTGTTATGGGCTTATCAAACTACACCCTGAGTTTCAACTGGATGCAAGCCGTTCCTCTTAGCTTACGGTACAGATGCAATCATCCTTTCTTAGTACCATCACCCTATCCGTGACCATTCCATGACCGATGAAGAAAACAAATTGCAGTTGGCATATAATATGAATTGGATCGAGGACTCAGGACAAAAGCAGTCATGAATTTGGGAAGATACGACCAAGCTTTAGCCCGACCTTATAACAAACGCGTTCGGCATAGAGAGTTTGAAATCAAGGATCTAGTCGTCCGAGAGATCCCCAAACATCGCAAATAGCTCAACACAAGGAAATTATCCGAAAACTAGGAAGGTCATTTTGTCATTATCGAAAAAAGCAGCCTCGGTTTCTACGACCTTGCAATCGAGCATGGCGAGCACATACCTAATCCTTGGAACACAAGGAGACTGAAGTTGTATCGCAGATAACAAATCTGTCACAGTGTACTTTCCTTCAATTAATCTATCATTTCGTATAACGATCTCACATCAATAAAATATTTATGTTTGGTCTGGATACATCTGAGTATTTTCTCAACATTACAGTATTTTTTCTAATATATCCAACAAGTACTTCTAAACACATATTACAGATCGTTTGTTGACCGATGACTTTTAATTTTTGCCACTATTTTATCAGTGACAGATAAACCACACTTTTTATGGTGGCTAATAATCCTTAGTAGTGGCCAAAAGTGTGTGGGGAAAACTAAAATCTTCGAATGATTTTGCTTCCGCCTCTGTTTCCCGCTAATCAAATCAATTTTTTCTCTCCTCTCTCTTCTCGATCCTTTCCTCCTTCACCAATTTTCAAAAACAAAAGTTAACCCCCTTCATCTCTTTTCTCTTTCACCGTTTCCTTCAAAACCAAGTATCGTATCGCTCTGAATTTACTTCATCAATTCTGAGATCTTCACTAAAATTGATTTCTCTAAATCGATTTGATTATGTCATTGAAGAAACACGAACTCTATTGACGCCGAGACTTAATTATCGGAATTGAAACTTCAAAATCGAGGTATTTATGATTTGGCTATTATTTGTTTCTAGTTAATTTGGGTATTTAGAAACTGGTGTATGATTTCAGTAATTATGTTTTGGTTATTGTTTAGGTTACCGATTTAATAAGAGTTACCAATTCCAATCAACCAATTCAAGTTATCCTTCACCTCTAGGTGATTCTCAAGTACACTTCTCTCTCTCTCCGGTGGCAGAGATTAGGGGTGAGGATTAGGTTTTCTTCTACACAATTTTATTTTTGAAAGATAGTATAAATATACAATCTGGTTTCTGGTTTACTCGGCCACATCATGGTATCTTGTAAAATATCTGTTAACTGGAATCCCTCTTTGGTATAGCTATGGTCAGAGGTGTTTTTTCTGGAATCGTGTTTACACTAGTTAAATTTTCTAATAATACTTCCATAATGAGATAACCTGGTTCTATTTATTTTTTGGATAATGGAGAGTTCACCACATTTTGAAATTCTATCTATCTGGATTTCCCTTCATTGGCATACATTTTCAAGATAATGACATAGCTTAAACTCTAGGTGGTCTAAAAACCCAAATGAAACTAAAGCAAAGATAAAATACCAAAAACCATGTGGTTACATTTGGATAAAGAAGACGAAACAGAAGGTTACATCACTTAAATCACTTAAATCACTTTATTCATAAAGAAGATATCTAGTTACAGATCCCCAATCAGTGTATCGAAGGAACAAGTTTTGAACTACACCCGAGGTGTAGACCGACTTCGGGTGACTATTCTAATCATACAGAATCAGAACAGCAGCACGAGCAGAAACTTTGAAAATGCATAGAGGCGTGAGAGGATTAGGTGTTTTTAAATATTATCAGTAGTGCGTTAAAGAACTTCATATGGTTGTCCTGTTATTGCCAATATTAGAAATTTACCTTAAGAACGATTATAGGAGTCATTGATGATAACGGTCTTTTATTTGGTTCAATGAAGTTTGCTGGAGCTGGAGGAAGTTTATCTGCAGTATTTTATGTTGGTGTCGAGAAATTATCCATCTCGTTGTTGAGCACAATACCAGTTAAAGGTGAGAGCACCCCGGCTCCAAAAACATAATTAACTGTTGTTGTCATTGATACTGCATTTCTATTGTTAAGCTCTTACTCATATGAAACACGTGCTTATACGCATATATAACATCAAATCATTTAGGATTAGAATGGAGGCACTGACTCAGTATTCACGGATGAAACAACGACTACTAGACGGGCTAACCACGAATTAGTGAAAGGTGCCCATGACTGTTTTTGTTATTTGTCTCTATTAAAAGGAGAAACATAGATTATATATGAGAAGAAAGAAAAAGTAATATTCTGGACTGTGTATAGATCTTTCTTTTCTTAGCTGAGAATGAAGCAATTGATCAGTTTCTAAACACTATTGTTGTTTTAAGGGAAATCCTTCAATATAAGTTTTCAGATGTTAGAAGCATCTATAAGCCCCCTTTTTTTTCCAAGTAAAGTTTACTAACAAAAAACAGAAAAGGGTGACAAAAATGTACTATGTTCTTCAGCGCAGAAAAGGTGAGAGCATAAAATTTAGAAAAGCCGCTATAGATTTCCTAATCACAGTTTCTAAAGCTCATCACGATCCTCATCTTCGGCCTCAGATTTTGAACCAAGTTTTGTGCCTGATTTTTGATAGACCGCAGTGATAATGGGGTTGTAGACGGCCTCGACTTCCTTCAGCTTCTCTTCATAGTCCTCTTTTTCGGCGCTTTGGTTCTCGTCAAGCCACTCAACGGCTTCCTTTGTGGCAGTTTTGATCTTTTATTTGTCTTCAAACTCGATCTTGTCAGCAAGCTTGTCCTTGTCGTTGATTTGGTTCTTCATGTTGTAAACGAAAGTCTCAAGACTATTACGTGCATCAATCTTCTCTTTGATCTTTTTGTCTTCCTCGGAGAACTCTTTTGCTTCTTGAACCATTCAATCAATCTCTTCCTGGCTCAAACGACCCCTTTTGTTAGTGATAGTGATTTTCTCTGATTTCCAACTGCCTTGTCCTCAGCTCTAACGTTCAGAATGCCATTAGCATCAACCTTAAATGTAACTGCGATCTGTGGAGTCCCCCTTGGAGCAGGAGCATTTCCATTAAGGTCTAATTGCCCAAGCTCTCTGCAGTCTTTTGTCAGGCTTCTTTCACCTTCCAAAACATGAATAGACACAGCTGTTTGTTGATCCTGGTAAGTAGTGAAAACTTGTTCTTTCTTGGTAGGAATAACACTATTCCTTTAAATAATCTTGGTCATGACTCCACCAACAGTCTCAATTCCATGAGTGAGGGGAGCAACATCTAATAGAAAAATATCTTTGGTTTTATCTCCACCCTCTCCGCTAAGGATGCCCCCTTGTACAGCGGCACCAAAAGCAACAGCTTCATCTGGATTCACACCTTTTTTCTTTTCTTTTTGTTCAAGAACAATGCATTTCATTATTCATATCTTTATTTTTTTGTGCAAACCTATTAAACATATCAACATGTACTAAAACATACACGGTAAATTGTCCGTGGCAATTTAGGAAACAATAATTTCTACTGCTGAGAAAAGGTAAAAAAAAATGCTAAAAAATATGCTGCAAACCGCTTTTATCGGCCTTGAAAATCTGTATAGCTAATATAGTTCATCGAATACGCTTCTCTGCTCTTCCAATGTGATTTGTAGTCAGAAGAAGATGAAGCTTGCCTCTCCGTAAATGAAGGTTGTTTTGAAAGAGGGATAGGTGCAATTTCACTAAGCATCGACAGAATTATAGACATAGTGGGTCTGTCCTCAGCGAAGTCTTGAACACATAACAAACCCACATGAATGCATCTTAAAATTTCCTCTTCAAAACATGGTTCCGACAATCCTGGATCAATCAGGGCAGAAAGATTGTCTTCATTCCACAATTTCCATGCGTATCCCAGAAGGCTCAAATGTTCTTCGTGATGGGAAAAACTAGTGTTTCTCTTTCCACTCACAATCTCTAGTAGCAGTATTCCAAAGCTGAAAACATCAGACTTTTCGGAAAAGTGACCGTCCATAGCGTATTCAGGCGACATATAGCCATATGTCCCAACAACCCTTAAAGTATTATCTGCTTGTAGTTCATTCCCCCCAATATCCTTGCCATACCGAAATCTGAAATTTTAGGATTCAGCTCTTCATCTAACAAAATGTTACTTGCCTTTAGATCCCTATGAATAACACTTAATCGAGAATCCCTATGAAGATAAAGTGTCCCTCGTTCAATGCCCTCGATAATTTGGAAACGCTTTCTCCAATCTAAATGGGATTGTTTCTTTGGATCAAAAAGGAATGAATCCAAGTCTTTATTAGGCAGGTATTCATAGACGAGCATCTTTTCTTCCCCTTCAATGCAGCATCCTACAAGTTTAACAAGATTCCTGTGTTGAAGCTTTGAGATCACTACAACCTCATTCATAAACTCCTCTGACCCTTGACCAGAGCTTTTAGATAATCTTTTCACCGCTATTTCTTGTCCATTAGAAAACTTTCCCTTGTAGACTGTACCAAAACCACCTTTCCCAAGTTTGTTACTTAGGTGAAAACCATTTGTTGCAGTTGCTAACTTCTCGGAATAAAAAATTGGAAGCTTTGGGTTGTCTCCAAGCATGCTTGAACTTGTACACTTTTCTGATGGTTCATTGTCTATATTATGATCTGTGCCTACCTCCTCTGTTTTTTTCTTTTCTTTCTTTTTCCTTTTCTTTCTCCACCTCCACAAGAAACATATCAAAGCACTAACAACTATTCCAATTCCCCTAAGGGCTGCGGATATGATAATTATCAATCTTGTATCCTTTTTTTGCTTGTCAAGTTCTGAAGCTGCCAAACGAATGTAGAGATCCTTCCCACCTTCTGTGTACTCCCTAATATCAGTCAGATCCCCGAATCAGGTGATACAGCCACTCATTTTTGTTGCTGCATAAGCCATACAAGAACAGTTTGCCAAGCATTCCATTTTACACTCCTTTGCATATTTCACACTCTCGTTCACCAAAATATTTGGCGAATCAGGCAATTTCAACCCTTTAAGCTTAATAAATCCCTCGCCATGCGAACAGTTTAGTGGAGAATTTCTAACACATCCCGCAGATGGATCAAAATTGTGCCAATCTTGCGGTGATCGCGGTGTGAATTTCTTTATACATTTGCAACCCAGTGAACCGTTCATAGTACAAACACCATATGCCCCACATTCAGCATAGTTATCACATATATCTTTCATCATTGTTACTATACAATTCCACCCTCGCTGCTTGCCATTCCATGTAAGGTGATCGAGCAAACCAGACTCGTTTACGGCGAATCTTGATATAGTCGATTTATCAATATTCTCAAAAGTAAAATATACATTACTGGCGTTATAGACAAAAATGGGATTGATAACGAAATTGTTCGTAAGCTCTGGAAGCCCTCTAAATTGAACCCCATCCCATGATCCACTTCTGTACACAATTTTGGAACCTTTACGTAGTACTTCAGGATTCACACCTTTATTGGGTTCTTTACCATCAAAGTAATCTCTAAGGAGTTGTTGAACCTTGGGAATTCTTGTACTTCCACCAACAAGTACAATCTCGTCTATCTGTTTCTTTTCCAAACCCGCATCTTCCATTGCTTTCTTCACTGGTCCCATAGTCTTTCTTAATAGGTCATTGTTCAATTCTTCAAATCGAGCCCGGGTTAGTGGTTCAAAGAAGTCAAGACCGTCATATAGAGACTCAATCTCCATACGGACCTGATGTTGGTTGCTGAGGGCTCTCTTGGCACGCTCACATTCTCTCCTAAGTTTTCCAAGTGCCCTGTTGTCTTTGCTAATGTCCTTTCCATGCTTCTTTTTGATCAATTTAATGAAATATTCCATAATTCTATAGTCGAAATCCTCACCTCCAAGATGAGTATCCCTATTGGTGGCAAGAACCTCAAAAACTCCATTATCAATAGTCAAGATACTAACATCGAATGTTCTACCACCAAGGTCAAAAACAAGGATGTTCTTCTCCCCACCCTTCTTATCCAAACCATAGGCAATTGCTGCGGCTTTTGGTTCATTAATAATTCTCGCAACATTCAAGCCTGCAATTACACCAGCATCTTTCGTAGCCTGTCTCTGGGCATCATTGAAATATGCAGGAACTGTGACAACTGCATCCTTAATTTTCTTCCCAAGGAATGCTTCGGCTGTCTCCTTCATCTTTGTTAGAATCATAGCGCTAATCTCTTCAAGACTGAAGACCTTGGTCTCCCCATCCTTCATCTTAATTTGTATATAAGGCTTTCCCTCCTTGTTCACAATCTTGTAGGGAACAAGCTTCATGTCCTTCTGTACCTCCTTGTCATCAAACTTTCGCCCAATGAGCCTTTTAACATCAAAGACAGTCCTCTCGGCATTAACAGCCACCTGGTTCTTTGCTGCCTCACCGATGAGTCTCTCACCATCGGTGAATGCAACCCACGAAGGGGTAATACGGTTTTCTTGGTCATTTACTATGATTTCAACATGACCGTTCTTATAAACACCAACACATGAATAAGTTGTACCGAGATCTATAAGCCCCTGGTTTCTTCTTTTCTTTCTTCGGTTTCTGTGACAAAGCTAACAGACCAGTGATTAAAGCGTAGTTATATATTGTGCTCTTTGTGTTCATATTTTGGTATCTTAGTAAAAGAAAAGAAAAAAATGTCCTTTGCCCTTTAATGGAAACTTGAGAAAGACTAAATTCATTTCAATGCTATTGACATCTTTCATGAAGCGTGTTTTACAACCTAAGCATTTGATTCACCTTTTTTTGTTAACTTTAAATATCTGTATATAAGTGTATATATTCTGAAAACTGTATATTAGTAAGCCATCAACCATACTCCCAGCCAAACAATTCCCATCTTACTAGATATTTATGAAATTTATATTTGCAAGGACTCTACTATCTTCATCAGTTCTACGATTGAAGTCATTACTATTGCAATACCATCTTCTCAGTCTGTTTAATAGTCAGTGTTCTCCTTCGCTTGGTCCCTAGTGTATAAGACAAGCATGGTCTTCCATATTTTCGGATTTTCCATCATCTGTACTCGCCTCATTTTGGCTCGGCGAAGCGGATCTCTCGTTAGATTCCACTGCAGTTGGACATTTCCTGATAGGAACTACACACTTGGTCTGTGGATGTAGGAATATCTGCAACTTCAAACTTTACTCTTTTAGTCTTACACAATAGGCTTAATTGTTTTTGTGATGAGTACTCACAAGTCTATTATGCCTATTATCATTTTGAGTCTATTCTTGATTTTAATCATGTTAGAGCATCCACAGCAGTCAAGAGGGTGGATTGGATGAATTTGAAGGTGAATCCAATCCACCTCAATCCACCCCACAACAGTTTGAAATCCACCCCAAGGTGAATTCACCCCAGCGCAGTTCTGAACCGCGCGCTTGAAATAGACGTCCTAGATGAGTCCACGTATTTCAATCTGAGCCATCAAAATCCCAGCGCACTTCTAAACCGCACGGCAAGCTTAGTTTATATATATACGCGCAGTTCTGAAGTGCGCTTAATGGGAGCCGTTGGATGGGAGCCACGTGTTTTAATCTTTAAGGTTATGTGTTGCCGCGCACTTCTGAACCACGCGCTATGGCTACGCGCACTTTAGAACCGCGCGGCGTGAATTCACCCTCAATCCACCCTCAAGGTGGATTTTCCACCCAAATCCACCCTTGGATGGATTTTTCTCCTGCCACATCACCGATTCACCTAGCTGCTGGGAGACGATTTGGGTGGAAAAGAGGATGGATTTGAAACCTTGTCACAGTGTTGAGCACCTTGTCACCATTGCCCAAAACCTTGTCACCAAACATCTTTGAACTCCGTCTTCTCCAAAAAAGTTGCCAAAATGGGAAAGCGGCGGGAGATTGAAAAGTGCTACAGTGTTGAGCACCTTCCAAAAGTAGTAAAAGGACGCTATACGATATTTTCAAACGGAGCATAAGTAATGAAAGGGTGGCTCAGAAAGGCACCGATGTAATGTTGAGTGTAACCTTAGTTGATAAATCCAAAGTAATCGCCTGATAACGCCATTCGCAGAGCACTACTACCCTTAGCTTTAAGGAGTAGCCATTTAGTAAATCCATGTTAAGGTATTGTAATTAAAGTTTCAAATCATCCATTAATATAATTTTTCCTCTCTTTTCTGTCGTTGATTTCAACTAATAGGATACATTATGTATTAATTTGTATAATTTTGGATTTTATTTTAGTAACTTTTGAAAAATTTACTTTATTTTTGGTAGGCAAGCTGGAGTTAAGCCGTTAAGGCAAGGACCACGGACCAGAGTATGTATTAAGAAGAATAGAAAGAACCCCTAGCATCCTCATATTACATAGGGATATTACATCATCTATTACTGTACAAAAGGTGGCCAAAAAGTGAGCTCATTGCTTACATTCTTTAAAGACCTGCTTTATGGTAAATCTTGGCAAATTTTCAATGCTCCCCTTGATAGAATGTATAATCAGGTAATTGTCCTAAGGGGAGGCCTGTTGTTGATGATGTATGCAACTAATAGCCCAAAGTAGGTACTGACTTCAATATTCAATATCCCATTCTGGGCAGCAATTTGTAGACCATTATCCAGGGCTTGCATCTCCTGATACATAACTGAGTTTTTAGATTTTAGACCATCACAAGCCAAAACACAAGCTCCTTTATGATACTTGAATACACCCCCATACCCTCCATGTGAAGATCCAGTATTCCGAGCTAGATAGTTTGCTATAGCTGGAATCCAAGAGCACATTTTCCTATCGGGTAAAGTGAAGGAAGGAGATAAACCCCAAGTTCGACCAACACTCTTTCTAGCAGGGCTGCTGTATCAGCACAAATGACATTTTCCTTGAATATCACCGAGTTCCTAGTCTTCCAGATATGGTAAACACAAGCACAAAACAGACTAGAGATAATAATGGGACAGAAATTCTGTCTGTAGAGTACAAAGCAAATCGACCTCATGCTCAAGGTTACTGGTTGCTCCATAAATTTGACATTTAACAAGTAGCTTATTCCATATCTCTTTGGCTGCAATGCAAGTCATAAATAAGTGATCATAACTCTCAATTGTGGCCTTGCATAGGTTGCAACATGAAGAGATGAGCACCTGTAATTTCCAAAGAATAAAGCTGTGTCTAGGATCTGCCATCTTATGCCAACACAATTGAAGCCCACTTGCCGACAGACCTCCGTCTGAGTTTGTCAATTTTAGAGCCAACAGCAATATCCCGATTAACAGTGGTAGTCCACTTGATCCTACCCACTTTGAGGCAAGTACTTTTAAGAAGTTAGATTTGCATACATACAATAAATACAACATCTTGCATGTATGCTCAACCCCGCCGTAGGCACCAATACCGCTACTTAGCTTAACTGAACTCACCGATTCCGTCATATGTGAGAATTGAATGTCTTCATACTTATTTAAATATTATTATCACTATTGTTATTATTGTTTTGATTTCTTAGACTATTACCTTACTATACTTGCAAAAGACCCTAAGCACGAAACACATCATCTTTTGGAAAATGACAACCTTGGTCCCAACCAGCTTTGTCTGATCCATCTTAGAATCCCTTATCCTAGCTATTTTGGACTAGTCTCCAATGATGATAATATCAATGTTATCTCTGAATTTCTGGAGTTAGTTGTATGTACAGCTTGTCTTACTTGGTTCCTTGTACACTTTTGGACCATTCCGCATGGTGCAAACGTACCTTTATCAGTGGCCTTTCACATACGTCGGGGTTTGAGCTGAGTAAATTCGTGCGTGATAGTCAAGATGTTGTTTAGAAGGAATAAACGTTAGGTGAAGCTGTGAAGGTCGTTTCGATCATTTCTTTATTATACGTAGCTGCTGAAGTATTGGTGATATTCTCATGTGATCACTCTGGAGTGTGTTTAATGAGCTTATGCTACAGTGTTCATTCTAGTTGTTCTGCTGTGATTGATAAGATATTAGATGTTAACACCAATGCATTGGATGCACACATGATTGGAGCAGTTGTTAGGATGCATTTTACAATGTCAAGGTCCTGATATCGATTTCTCCATTCATGTAAAGAGGCCACGCGTCACGAGAATCCTGTCTAAATGGTATATGCGACTGATGGGGATTGCACGTACCCAGGGGGTTAGTCAGGTGAATAACGACCTCAGATCACCTTGGCTATCGAAAGTGAATATCTAGCAGAGAATGATTGATTACTTTGACGTAATGGTTTTCCTCAACTTTATATCCTTCATACTATTCAGTTCCCTATAAATCCCGAGCATATAATTCCATTTTGAAAAAGAATGCACATATTAACAAGGATATACATGCGTCAGAAATTGTGCTTGCTTCGACAAAATTCATCATTTATTCGTACATAGTCTTTACCTAATAATTGATTCTGGTTATAATGCGTAAAAGATAAATTTAAACACAACAAATACTACTATAAATTACCAATATTTACTCAGGTTCAACAACTGTGGATGGATACCATCCACTTAAAGTTACCAAACACCACACATTATTTTTAATACAGAAACATCTAATATATATACCTTAATTGCAAGTTAACCCTTGACTTAACCCTCGACTAACACATCTTGAAGTACCATATATACATCCATGACTTGCGTCCCGCTTCCACATCTCCAGCAGTCCGGAACGATGACAAACATCAAGTCAGTTGTCTATTGAACTTTAGGTTACTCCTAAACATGGTCGTCTCACTAAATCTCACACCAGAGCTTCAGTTTCAGCTGCTTCATGGCCATTTTCTGCATGATGACAATGATATATAGAGATTAAAGATATGCCCACTAAATGCTCAAGAAATTTCAGAATATTAAATTTTTTGTTGAAATTTAACACAGGAATCATTGGTTACCTGGATTATCTGCATTAGCTACAAGCCTGCATGAGCCTTGAATGAGCAAAAGCTGTTGGGTTGTGCTGCAGATGGTTTCCATATTTGCTTATTGGTATAACTGTCTCGAAAGCTTCAACAAGCAGTTCTACCTTCCTTTTCCGAGCAGGACCAAGTTTAGTGACAGCCTGTCGAACTGCGTAATCAAGCATCCACTCTTCTGAATCTTTCCTATCGTCCATCATTTGATGTCTGAGATCAACCTTTTCTGCTTCTGGATCAGGCTCCACTGGCAGGTAATGTGGTTCCCTTGGGTTAAATTCCCTCTGTTCTTCGCAATCACTTATTGGCTTCTTGCCGTTTCGTTTGAAATTGTTGCAATTTTTGGGCATTTGTTCATCGTTGTCGCTTCCTGTAGTGGTGATCATGATTTTTTCATCAGGGCTCTTGGACTCAGTTGCTGGGAGAGATGTTTCCTCTGCATCTTCTTTCTGTTTCACTTGCATTGTCTCATTTTTTTCATTAATCTCTCCAGAAGGTTCTGGTTTGTTCTTATAGGTATGTCCTTTCTCTTTGGCTTCATCATCTGCATATGCATTCTGTACCATGTGCATTTTGTCAAGTTCATCTATGAATACATCATGATAAGTTTCTGGATCAGCAACCTCGATTGCTTGGCTCTCGTGTTCAGGTTCGTGTAGTTGGCATCTTTCTTGTTCGTCAATATTTTGATCTTGTGCTGTAATTCCCTGAACTAGTCCAAATTCAACTTCAAGAGAATGGACTTCTTCCTCTTCTATTAGTGCTCCATTCTCATCATTGAGAAGAACAGGCCCTTGGAAGAAGCTGTTATCTGGTCCAGAAACTTCATAGTCTTCTTGATGGGCTACCGTTGGTTCTTGTAAAGAGAACTCAACAAAAGCTGAAGAGCCCTCCCTGTTTATAGAGACATCTGGCTCATCTTTGCCTTCATTTGTTGCTTGTGGTTCCATAAATGCATCCTCCATTAACGAATGGAGGTTTTTAAGGCTTTTGTTCAAAATATTGAGTATTTCGCTATTGTCTTTGCTGAGTAGATCGATCTCCAAAGATTGACCCCCATCTTTCAATTTGGAGGTACCTGAATCTGTATCGGAGCTTTCAACGTAATCTTCATACTCAGCAGGCAATTCTTCTTCAATTGCTAGAAGTTCCTCATGGAAATTATTGACCGTATACTCTGGTATGGAGACAATCTCCTCAGTGGACGCGAAATTTCCATATCCTTGTAGGCAGATAAATGCTTCATCATTTTCACCACTTGCAAGGGTGGAAAGATCAGCGGTGTTATCGAGACAAGGATCTTCATCTCTCCCCTCTTCCCAGTCCATATCAGTGGCTTCATAGTCAGATTCATCAATTTCGGACTCCGCAGAACTTTCACTTTCTGATTCGCTGCCACCCCAACAACCTTGAAGATCTATTTCGTTTACTATAAAGAAGGGAAAGGGATCTCTATCCTCGATCAATTCTTGCTGAATTTTCTCTGGGAAGGCTGCAGTTGTGTTCTCCATTTCAGCTCCACTGAAATCAATAGTTTGTTCCAGCCCTTCAAAAAATATTTTGGCTTGCGACAGTTCATCTGAAAAGCCTTCAGCATGTCTACCACCATCGTTTTCTACCGATGTTTCCCCCCCATCTTTGACTGTGTGTGTATTATCTTCAACAGCATGTGGATTGATCTCTTCTCTCGGCTGAGCGTCGAAATCTATGCCAACTTCTTCTACTTCAGGAAATGTTATCATCCCAGAGGAATCTGCTTCAAAACTTGCAAGATCTTTAACAAATACAATCTGGTCTGTATCAACCTTTTTTTTACTTCCACCAGAAGGTTTTGATTTAACCGGAGGAGCAATTTTGAGTCTCATGCTCTTTTGGGCCTTCAGCGCACGCCTCCTTGACGATAAAAACTGTTTTAATGGAGGCAATGATGCATGATGGTGACCATTAAGAGAACAGTAGGTGTATGGGCAGACTTTCATGACTGAAAATCCTTCAGATTCAGTTCCTCCTGGTTGAAGCATCACATACGACGGAAACTTCGAATCTTTCAGGGTTGATGAGCACGTAGCTCTTCCTAATTTCTGATTTGCAGAAAGAGAAACCCCGGAGCTCTTCTTCATTGAAGGCCTCCCGGCTTTCATACTAGACACCTTGGTTAAAATTCTCACAGGTTTCAGACTAGCCATCTTTGTTAGAGTCCTCACAGCTTTGTTAGCAGAGGAAGGTTTACGATAATTTGATTCTTTCCAAATGAGGCTCTTACTATCAGAATTTGTTCTAGATATACCAGGGCTTACCTGTAATCGCTCCTTCCTCGCGCTAGAACTGCTTGTGGACTTCATATAATTTGGCAATGAATCCAATATCTTGATCGGGGTCGACTTCTGTGGGGTTACAGTAGCAGCAGATGCTTCGACAGAAGGCTTACGCCTAGGAGTACATGATCCTACGTTCTCCAAATCCAACCGCTTCAACGATCTTAATTTTTTCATGACTTTTTTCAACTCTGTCCCTCCTCCTTTGTTTCTGATATCTTGGTTTTCAGAAGAAGTATACGTTCTCTTCTCTAGTTTGATATAGTTCTTCAAATCGGCTTGGATACCAGGCTTGTCTGTGCACTTCCTTTGAACCATCTTTGAAGAAAGACAAAGAAAATGCTTGGTTTGAAAGAAACAAGACTGGATTAAGAGCCAAGGGAAAGATTTCTTTCTCTTGAGATGAAGAGTTGAAGCTCAGGAAGAAAAATATGTTTTGTTCTTGTTGTCTGAGAGGAAATGTGTACAGGAAAAGGTATGTTAGTGAGACCAAACAACTATATAACTAGGGATACCAAATCCGTTTTTTGGTTGAAGTTTTTGGTCTCTCTTTCACTCTTTATTTTTTTCCATGTTTTAAATTTCGGGTAGTAACCCAAATTTGAATATTTGTGAGATATGATAATGATGCTGACCTGTACTTAGGCCTGCTTGGTACAGCAAGGTATGAATGTGATTCCACATATATTTTTGTCCTTTTCGAGTCCTGCACAAACATATGTAATGAAATTATTTATAGGTGTTTCATATGTTTTCTATTTTTGTTCTGTAATTATCGTGAGAAATGTCTCTTGGTGAAGGTTTAGTTCCGCATTGGTTTCTCATGATTTTATGTGGGATTTGTTTAATTTAGAGTTTGATTCCATGAGTATAACAATAAAGACTGGATTTATTGATGGATACCAAGCAGGGGCCTAAGGTCTTGCGGGTTGGAATTGCTATAATTGACTCTTGATAATCTAGATGTGGTTACTCTTGATTACTTAAATCTCAAGGCAAAGAGGTGGGGATGAGAAATATCATGCCTTCCATGTTTTAGTATAAATTATCAGGAATATCCTTAACCATTCTAAGGATTGCCCTTAGAAGTTGCTTATAGTGTAGTCATCTTTTGACCTTAATGTATTAATATTGAGCTTCCGAAGAAAATATATATTGTATTAATTCCACCTTGAAAAATAATGTGACATACGGGATATTCTTTCAATATCAGTTTAATACCTGCTGTTAGACATGCTTGGCTCTTGGTTAATATCAATTGCCGATATAAAAGTACATGAGTATAAATAACAATGTATATTGGTTCTTGGTTAATATCATTACGAATATATGAGCCATCAAAAAATTGGTTTTAATACTTCAGGCATAATTTTGGGAAATATCCCCTCTCTAGAAAAAATTTCAGCTAATAATTTAGCAGAATATTTGTCAGTTTAAATTTCGGAATGTCATATTTAGCACCGACGGTAATCTTTAGTGGGGGAAGCTATGATGGCAATGGGCTCACTCTTTGTAAAAGAGACAAGAAAGAGGATGGATGGTCGGCAAAAAAGATATTGGCATTGGGACCCAATTCCGGCCTACCAAATGACGCTCCTTAGCTCCACTAATTATGCTTTTTGAGTTTAGTGATATTTTCTAACTGACTGGACTACTATGCGACCTTGTCTACGGGGAAGTATCGTGAGACCCTTGACTTATTTGCTTATCCCATCTATTTTGGTCGGTTCAAGAGCATGAACATATCACGTGGATTCCGTGGAGAGTACTTCCGTGCTCCAACGGATCATGCTTTGCTTGTTTCTTTACCTTATTAGGAGTCATAGAGTGATTGCGTGGTCTCCCTTTTCTCCATTTTTTTTAGAATGAGAAGGGCAAACTCTCACATAAGACAATTAAGCTAAAATTAAATATTTACAAAGTGGGGATAAATAATAACCAGCCCAAATGAGGGGAGTAAAGAAAGTCTGTACACCAAAAAAAAGCTCAAACAAAAACTAAAACAATAACAACATTGTTGAATAATATTGGATAATACTATATCTATCAGTTAATCAATGTATGAGAGAAGAGTTGGGATGTATTGATATGAGATTCTCTGTATCCTCAGGTTCTGTTACAAAGACTTGACCTTTTTAGGTTATCCATATTAAGTCAAACTCTCCCCATAAACCCTAATGGTCCATGGGCTTGTTTGGAGGACACCCCAACCCAGTTGGTTGGCTGAACTCAACTCCTAATACTCCCTCTTAGGATATTCCATACCATGACGACTTGCATCATCAAAATCTCTACCTAGCAAAACCTATTTGGGCAAAAGGCTGTGCAAGGAAATAGTACAATTCTATGCCCCGTATGGGTTCTGGACGTGTATACATTGCCTTATCAAAGCCTCTAGTCAGTAAAACCTCCTAGGATAAAAACTGCATTATCAGGAAAAATAGTACAACACGCATGTGTTCACGTCAAGACAGGGTTACTCCCCCTGACATTGATCTCCCTCTCTCTGAGATAATAAATCGCGTAAACTCCCCATGCCGATTCTGTGTACCAATCTCTTGAACGTAGGATGTACAAAAGTCTTAGTGAATAGATCAACTAAGTTATTGTAATAGCCTATTTTCGTAGAGACCAAAAAGCAGTGCTTTACACCATAAAATTTTGAATGATATGAGAGTGAAAGTAATAGCAAGCACAAAGATTTAGCGTAGAAAACCCTTGAATGGGTAAAAAACTACGACCTCTCCTGAGGATTTGAGAAAGAGTTGTTTATAGATTGCTAACTATTACATGCGAGAGAGATATTAGAAAGGGTCTCTCAGGAGCTATGTCCCGAAGGTGTGTCAGTGAAGCTCCCCCACTTAAACTATAGCTCTTTGTGCCTATTTATAGGTCTTATAACATGACTGTTATTTGCTTTAATGAAGAACGTTACAATATCAAGTTTTGATGAGTCTTCATAATGGTCTTCATAATGGTCGAATAACGGCTTGAGTAACTCTTCTTCTTTGTAACCGCATAATGTGTCATAAATGCGCCACATGTTTGTTGACGAGGTCGAGTAAATCCGTAATGGTCGTATACTGAGGTCTGAGCTTGAGATTCGGAACTAGCCCTTACATCCAATCGAGTTGTAGCAGTTCAAAATTACTATTGGTATCAGTTTAAAGTTACTGTAGCAGGTCGAAGTTATTGTAGCAGGTCAAAGTTCAAAGTAATGTAGTGGTTACTATTTAAAGTAATGTAGCTATAGCAGTTTGAAGTTACTGTAGTAGGTCGAGTATTGGAAATAAGCCCTCACAGTTATCTTATGAAGGGACCTGAACGACATCATTCTCATTCGTCTTCTACAACTCGTGTATGTGATAGAATTTAGGTTGAAATGTGCTTCGTTCTGTCGCCTTTAATAAATTCGCCTTTGACTTGAATGATACAAACTGCGTTCTCTTCATAAAGAGTCACTGGTTTATCTTGGATAGAACTAATACTGTAACTTCTGTTGATGTGATTGATCATGGACCGCAACTAAAAACATTATCGTCCAGCTTCATGAAGTGCAAGAATCTCCGCGTGGTTCGAGGATGCAGTAATCACCGTCTGCTTCATCGATCTTCATGAAATCGCTGTATCTTTATACAAAAACACATAACTCGATTGTGATTGGCCTTTATGTGAATATGATAAACATCCTGTATCGGCATATCCTATAATTTCTCGCTTGCTAATTTTTGGATAGAACAGACCCAATCTTTCGTACCAATGAGATATCTCAGAATGTGCTTGATCCCATTATAATGCCTTTGGGTAGGTACAAAACTATGGCGTGCCAAACAGTTTACTGCGAATGAGATCTCGAGTCGAGTGTGTTGGAGTGTACCCTGCAAATTATAACAAAACACTGATAACTCCAAGATATGGCGTCCCAGGCCCTATGAATTTCTCCCCCTTATCTAGAGGATGATAGATGTCTTTGTTCACATCCAATGAACGGACATGCATAGGCGTCTTGGCATTGTGTACCATATCCATACCGAAATGTTTTATGATTCTTTCGGTATACGTCGCCTGATGTACGATTATGCCGCGACCAAGATATTCGATCTACAAACCGAGACAAAATTTGGTCTTCCCAAGGTCTTTCATTTTGAATCCTTCCCAAGGTATTCGGCAGCATTTGCAATATCCCCCAAAGTTTTGATGATATTCAAGTCGTCTACATATACTGCAATGATGGCGAAACCAGTATTCATTTTCTTGATAAAAACACATAGGCAAACAAGGCTATTTGCAAAACCCTCAGCTTTCAAATATTCAGTCAGCCTGTTGTGCCACATGAACCCTGATTGTTACAGACCATACAATGACTTATCCAATTTTATTACATAAGCACCCCGTGTGTATGGCATTGTCGCTTCCGGAACCTTAAATCCTTCTGGTAGCTTTATGTAGATCTCCATATCTAATTTTCCATATAGATATGCAGTAGCTATATCCATAAGACCTATGTCAAGCTCGTTCTCAACGACTGACAAACTGATCAAATAACGGAATGTTGTAGCGTCTATGACTGGAGAGTAGGTTTCATCGTAATTGATGCCAGGTCTTTGAGAAAGGCCATGTGCAACTAGTCTTGCCTTGTACCTTACTATATTTCCAAGTTCATTATGTTTCCGTATGAATACCCATTTACAACTGATAGGCTTGATGACATCTTGCTTAGGGACAATTGGTCTAAACAATTCGTACTTAGCTAGTGAGCTGAGCTCCGCATTGATCGCAGTCTCCCATTCTAGCCAATCTGTACGATGTTTACATTCGTCTACAGTGAGTGGTTCTGGACCACTATCCTCGATGGTGAGTACAACAATGAAAGTGGATACATCGTCGACTACTACTTCTGAATGATCCCACGTGGTGCCATTAGAAACAAAGTTAATTGAGATCTCTCGATTATCATGTACATGTGCCATGCCGGACTTGTCTCTTAATGTTTAACGTGGATGGGTAGCTACTATAGCCCTGTCTGTGGGAGGTTCCATCCCGATGAACCGACTACACCATTAGTCTTTTCTTTTACCTTACGCTATTTCTTAGCCCTCAGCTCAGTGTCTTTCTTTGCAGCGGGGCCTCTTATCGTGACGCACGACTTTGATTTATTAGCGGGTTGCATACCAGTTCCCTAAACATCCAGTCGTACAGGTTCATTACTTGCAGGTACATGTGACTTGGTTACTTTAGCAGCATCGTTGAATGCATCTAGCAATTCATTAGCGATCTGTTGTAAGTATAGAATCTACTACACTTTCTTATCACTGTGATTAGTTAGGGAATCTAGATGAGACAACGATGGTGTTTTCCAACTAATTTTGGAAATATCTTCAGCATTGACTGTCATACCTTCCCCTAATGCTGGGAATATCATCTCATCAAAGTGACAATCTGCGAATCTTGAAGTAAATACATAGCCAGTAATGGGTTCTAAGTATCGAATGATAGATGGTGAATCGTACGTTGTGGTGGTATAATTGGCACCTGTACGGAAGATCCAAATGTTCATAGATGGGCGACACCGGGCTTCGACCCAGTTACTAATTACAATGGGGAATATTGATTATTTGCTATTAACTGAATTGCATGGCCTCACCCAGTGGCTGAAAGTTAAGATTGTAATAACAGTGGCCTAGCGATTAACTGTAATCGCTTGATTACATTTTCCGCCATCCCATTTTGGGTATGGACATGGGGTACTGGATGTTCGACATCTATCCCATTAGCCGTACAATAATCAACAAAAGCCTTTGAGGTAAACTTTTCGGCGCCGTCAAATCTCACAGATTTGATTGGATGATCCGAGAAATGAGCCCGCAATCGGATAATCTGGGCAAGTAACCGTGGAAATGTTATATTCCTAGATGATAATAGGCAAATGTCTGACCATCTCACAGATGCGTCAATTAAAACTATATAGTATTTGAACGGACCACTATGTGCATGGATAGGTTCACATATGTCTCCATGGATACGTTGAAGAAAGGTTGGAGACTCCAATTCCACCTTAGTCTTACTAGGTTGGACTATAAGCTTTCCTTGAGAACAGGCATTACACGAGCAGTCTTACAAAATTCTAATCTTCTCTCTCGTGAGTGAATGTCCAAAGGTACTATTAATAATTTTCCTCATCATTCGTTGTTTAGGATGTCCGAAACGATCAAGCCAAATCCTAAACATTTTCTCTTGTAACAGAGAAAAATTAGTGATTGCATATGTTTCGACATGCCTGAAGGCAGTAGAATAAAACCTTGAGGAATACATTAGACACCGTTCAAATATAAGTTTTTGATTGTTAGGCAAATAGGTGATATATAGAATTTGATTCTCATCATTTCCTATCGTCTTTACTTGATAACCGTTATCATGCATGTCCCTAAAGCTTAGTAAATTCTTAGAAGATTTACTAGTAAACAATGCGGTCTGGATACTCAGTATCGTACCGTTAAGGAGTAATAGCTTGGCGCTCCCTGAGCCTTCTATAATTCTAGTAACAGTTTGAATATCCCCAACATACTTGTTCAAGTGCGAGAAATATTGTTTATCTCAAAGAATCGAGTGCGTGGTACCACTTTCTAGTAGACATATGTCGCAACTCGTCCTATTATCAATTAGTGCTCTATGGGCAGAAAGATCCATGGGCTACTGTAGTAGCCTACTCGCAACCTTCCAAGATTAGTAAAATACTAGAAGGCTACATCAAAGCCTACTAGAGACTTGAAGCCCAACAAACCAACAAAACAGCCTAAGGCGTATGAGTTCCCCGAAGATTTTAGAGAATAGCCAAACACTCGAAAGATGCTTCGAAGCTTACTACAATAGTCGAGGCTAAAGACAGTCGGTCAGTATCAAAACCCAGCATAAACTCCAGAGAGACTTTGACCATATTAGTGCATGGTGAAAGACAGACATACCTGACAGCCAGCTTACCAGACAGTATAGTAAAAACAAGCCGCGAGACAGCAACAGTGTTAGAACCGACCTCATGTACAGGATAACCGCCCCAAAGGATATTTATGTAATATGACCTCGCGTGGTAACTCACCCTTTCTAATCTCCTATAAATAGGAAAGGGGAAACACCATGAAGAGGTTAGAGAAAAACTCTGCCCAAGCCCTCTCCAACATCACCAACCTTTGAGCATCTACATGCCTTACTCGATTCGAATTGTAATCTAATCCATATATACAATCTTCTATTCAAATCCTTGCTAGAGGTCGTGGAGAATACCAATTCATGGACTCCACGCAAGTATGTTAGCACAATAATCCTTTTTATTTCTGTCTTATATATCTGTTAAAACCTCTAGTTGAGGATAACCCTCAAGGTATAAGAGTGCGATCTCCCCTTTACAAAATCACGCCCCTACAGCTACCTGTATATATAGCAGATTAAAAGTTCTATATAAAAAATTAACTACTATCCCAAACAATAATTTAAATAATCGCAAATTTTAAATGAAATTAAAATCTCATGTGTGTCATGAGTACTTTATTGAAACATAGATGATATATTCCTAACATAATCAAAAGTGCTAACAAAAAGTAAATCAAGTCTTTGCGAGAAAAGAAGCTACTAGTGCTCACTACTGTAACATCATATGTCTACTAAGATATCGCTACGGATTACTCCGTATCTTCATCCATGTCAGCATTAGTATGGTCGAAGAAGTGTGATGCTGCGGACTCCATAGGGGTGAAGTCAGTGTCAATAGTTGCATGGTGGGTCTGGACTCTATTATCTCTGGCCACCCATGATGCCAGACATTCCCGTGTCCAATGTCATGTGTCACCGCAGTTAAAGAAAGGAGATCCCTCATCTGGCTTAGTTTCCATCTTCATAGTTCCTGGCTTACCGGATTTCTGAAATTCATTACCTTTCCAAGGGCCATTGGGTTTTTGGTTCCTGCCCTTCCTGTTTCCCTTGTATCCTCTCCTGCCCTTTCCATATTTGCATCCCTGACTTGTATAGTTGTTTCCTCGAAACTGAACATTGTGTGATGCGGGCAACGACGCACTCCCAAAAGGCTGTATTACATGATTATTTATCAGAAGTTTATCGTTCTACTCAGAGAGGAGCAATGCCTGAATAAAGACTTCGTGAGTCGTAATGTTCTCTCACCGATATTGTCTTTGAAACGTAATATTGCTAACATGGAAAGTTGATAGAGTCTTCTCTACCATTTTAGCATCAATGACTTTCTTCTCACATAGCTTAAATGTAGAAGTGATTTTATGGACTTCTGAGTTATAATCAACGATGGTCCTAAAATCTTGGAATCGAAGGTTATTCTATTGGTGTATCGCTTTTGGGAGGATAATGATTTTTTGTTGACCATAACGTCCCTTCAGGCTTGTTCATAAGTCAGCTGGCTCAACCTTGTTAAGTTATTCAGTCTTCAAGTCATCCTGAATATGATGATTGAGGATAAATAAAGCCTTTTCTTTGTCGATGGGATCTTTTTTGCTGCCAATGATGATGGTCTGTTGTAGACCTAGAGACTTCAAGAACAAATCAACGCCAATGCACCAAGTGAGGTAATTGGCTCCAATAAGCAGAAATAGAGGGAATTGCACATTCTTGAGTTTTGTAGACATCTGTTATGCAAAATGTAGATCGTAATTAATAACAATTCTTGATAAACATTTCAAATGCTTTATAGACAAATCATAGTACGTAGAATAGCAGAAAATAAATGATTCCTAATCATATTATAATTCAACCTTATTCATATTTTAATAATTATTATATTCTTTTATAATAATTAAATCCTAACTTTACCCCGTTAAATGACAATCTTAATCTTAGATGTACGTTTTAGTGGGATCTTAGCCAAGATTGCTATTTAAAACCACTAGATGTGTGCGTTCTTTATTCTGACAATTAGGGTGTTATAATCCTTAAAGTTCTATAAGGTTTATATATTCTAGCCAAATGATCCTATTTGCTACAAATATGAGGGGTATTAGATGTTTAGCTGATAGGTGGTCCCACCCCAATGTCTGCAGGGTTCATAAGATAGGTAGATTACGCATATCTTTAAAATAATATTCTACGGTACTATAGGTTGTTATTAGTGCCTATATACCTCAAAATGTTATCATGTAACATCTAATTGCACTTAGATACGTAAAATTGGTTCTTTAGACACCAAGTTTTTAGAAATAAGACTAAGTCAATTCCTAATTAATCTCTAATTATTTGTTCTTAATAATTATTCGCGATTAAAATATCACTCTCATTCATATTCTAAATTAGTCTTAGTTTCGTATTATTTCTGATTTCCGATCACGATAATTAGTATCTTAGGGGCATACCAGTAATATCCTATTAGTTATCGTAAGATACTTAAATAAGTATTAATCCATTTTCTTATATTACATATAAGTTTGCTAGTTTTCATATATAAGGCACCTGTTCCAAAAAAAAAAAAAAAAAAAAATTCAAAAAAATAATTAAAAAAGGGTCCCCAAGGGGTAGGTCCAGCTAATAGAAATTTTTTCAATTTTTTTTGGACTAAATTTGACCAAAATTTGAGCTCCCTAAAGCCAATTTAGTGTCTGAACCGGTCTGGTTTGGTTTGGGTCAAGGCTTGGACCGGGTTGGCCAGTCTGGACCAGTTTGACCCCGGTCAAACCACCTGACACGTGTCCCCCAACAGTAATGCCACGTATCACCATAACAGTAATACCACGTGTCACATAACGGTATTACCATGTGTCACTACCACGTCAGGAAGAGTGTACCCCACATCTACGTGGCATGCCTTATGTCCTTGACACGCGTCACTGCCATGTCAGTAAGGGTGGACCTCACTACCACGTGGCATGTCACATGTTACTGTCATGTTAGTAAGGTGGGTCCCACGTGCTATGTGTTCTTGACACGTGTTACTGTGGGTCCAACCTCCCTGCCATGTCAACAATAAGATCTGGTCTGATTTTGGATCAAGTCTGATCCAGTTCAATTTCCAAAATTGGATCTGGATCTGATAACGTCAGCATGATGCAATAATTATTTATAAAAAAATAAAATAAAATATTAAACCTTAGCTGGCGTCAGCATAACCTAATACGCCGTAAAAAAATGATTTTTGGCCGTGAACTGCCTAGTTTCCACGCCAATTTCCCCGCGTCTGGAATATCTCCCAGAGACCTGCCATATACGGATGTGATCGTTGTGGAATAGGCTATGCAACAAAATTGATAGTGCGTCAATCCGATATCCACAACGATCGTTATTTTGGTTTGAAAACTGCCCTTTCTCAAGGGTAAAAAATCACTAAAAATAGTCTTTTTAATCTGAAAAAAGAAGAAGATATTAATCCTTCTATACATATCTAGATATCATATATCATAGATCAAACAATTAATATATAGAAATTCAAAATTGGTAAAAATTACCTCTCCGCAACGCTATAAATCCAGAAAATGCTGATTTGAATTTTTTTTTTTATCTCTTCTGATATACTATCTCGTAGTGTTGATAACGTGTTGGATAATATTGGATAATACTCTATCTATCAGTTTATCAAAGTATGAGAGAAGAGTAGGGATATATTGATATGAGATTCTCTGTATCCTCAGAGGTTCTGTTACAAAGACTTAACCTTTTGAGGTTATCTATATTAATTGAAACTTTCCCCATAAACCCTAATGGTCTATGGGCTTTTTAGCAGTGCTCTAGCATCCCATGGAGGCTGACATAACTGCATTATAATGTTGACTGTTATTTGTGAATCAAAACACAAAAATAATTTCTTTATTCTCCGGCTTAAGGTCATTTTGAACCCCTTATCAATCCCTTGTAACTCATGTTTCATTTGATAACATTCAACACAAGCAACTAAAGCAGTGCCCATATATCTCCTGAGCACAGCTCCATACCCCCATTTTTCTTTTAAAGTACCATGTGTTCATAACATACACGTCTTCTTTTTCTGGTCTCCACCATTTGCATTTGATAAATATAGGAACTCTCCATTTAGCATCAATCCTCTATTTGTTTGCAAAATCTCCATTGTAGCTACTGTCATCCATGTCATAAGTTTTGTATGACATTTTTTTATTGCTAGGCAAGCTAGGGATGGGCTCCCCATGGGTCTTGTATAAAAGATAAAAATTGATTACATCCTAATGTACATCTTTCCCCTAGCATCCTCCTCTCTAAATACAACAATGTTAAGAGGCAAGGAGCTAGGGGCTAAGACTACTTCTGAAATAGTGATACAGAAGGAAGCAACGCCATGGACACATCTATTGTCTCTCTAAACACATGCCTAATATTAAAAACTTTACACTGCTTGATGTAGTGTTTGACTGTATGCATCAGTAGAATACAGTCCCCTTGGGGACCACACCATCTCTTATGTATCTCACCGTGAGCTCTGAATCTACAGCCAAAATTAAGTTTAGACAACTTCTTTCAATGCACTTAAGCAACCCCACCTTAATGCCTTTCATTTTAAGGAATATTATGTTCTTTGGCTCCTCCTGCCCAACATAACTAAACAGATCAACACCTTCACTATCCCTGACCATCCTTTTATGACCTCCTCTGTTAATCTCATAAGCTCCATCAGTGTTTAATAAGAGGGTACCTGGGGGAGGCGGTTCCCACTTTGGAAGCTGAAAAGTGGGGTTAATGTTTAAGTTAGAGCATCTGTTATGAGAGTTATCTTTAATAATAGTAATTATGGATTTCTGTCTACTCCTATCCTGGTGGACAATAGTGGCAAAAATGGTATTAATCCTTCTGCTTTCATTTTCGAATATAATGTTGTTCCTTTCTGCCAAGTTTGATAGATGAAAGAGCAAAAAGAAGCATATAAGAGGAGGTCTTGAGAAGGTTCAGGTTGCAGCTACACAACCAGTTGATCTCATGTTCTAATGTCCCCACTTGCCTAACAATCTTGTACATCTTCAGGATGTTGCTCCACAAGCAGTTTGCAAAAAATACACTCCATAAAAATGTGTTCAGTACTCTCCCAGTAGCCTTGCAAAACATACAAATAAATTGGTTGACTACCCCCCAGTTGAGGAGTTTATCTTGAGTCTTCAGTAACCCCTTCATCATTTGCCAAGTAGTAAAGCATTTCTTGGCACAACAAGTGTCTCCTAACATATTTTGCTCCAATTAACAGTAGGCCCATCAGATCTAAGCTTGTTGATAGTTACAACCATATTATACTTCCCATTATGTGAGGGAGACCAAATAATAAGATCCTTGGCATCAGGGGCCCATCAGATCTAAGCTTGTTGATAGTTGTAGCCATATTATACTTCCCATTATGTGAGGGAGACCAAATAATAAGGTCCTTGGCATCAGGGACCTCAGAGATTTCAGGAAGAGTAGAGGCAATATTATGAATATAATGACTCACTCTTGGTGGAAAGCACCACTTACCATTCACAATGATATTACTCAAAGGAGTAAAAGAGCTAGCTTCTTTTTTAGACTTTAAAATCTTCCTCCAAGCCCAACTACAGTCCATAGGAGTTTGAATACTATAATTTTTTTTTGCCTCCTATAGGAGGTGAGCATTCACCCATTTGACCCAAGTGTTATCCTCATTAGAAGCAATTCTGAAAGTCTGTCTCATAATAGCTGCATCGTTCCAAGAAACAAGAGTCCTGATACTCAGCCCTCCTTCTTCCTTAGGCTTGCACACACAAAGCACCAAGCAATAGGGATGGCTTTCTTCTCAACACTGTGGCCATGTTATAAAAATCTGAAACACACTGTTTCAACTTGCTTGATCACTCCTTTAGGTAGAATAAGCATGTTAATCCAGTATTGATGAATACTATTGAGCACAACTTTTATAAGAACCAATCTGCCAGCAAAAGAAATGAACTTGTTCTTCCAAGACATGACCCTACAGGTCATACTCTCAACAAAGAGTAGACAATCTTTAATTTTCAATCTAGTTGATATTAGAGGAACTCCCATATACTTGATAGGAAGGCACTCCTCTTTAAACCTCAGAGTAAGAGATATTTATGATTTGGTAATGTCATCAACTTCAGAGAAGAAAAGAGAAGACTTAGTAACATTGGTTTCAAGGCCATTGAGAGAATTGAACACAATAAGACACTCTTTTGCAGCTTTAGCAGAATTGATATCCCCATTGAAGAAAACCAACAGATCATCAATAAAAGACAAATGAGTCAAGCTAGGGTTGTAACAGTTGTGGTGTATAATAAGCTGCTTCTTCTTCACTTTCATCTCCAATAAGAGACCAAGGGATTCGAGAACCAGGACAAAGAGATAGGGTGAGAGGGGGTCACTTTGCCTCAGCTCCCTCTTACCCCTAAAATAGCGTTTTAAACACACATTCACTGGAATAGAATACCAAGCTGTGGAAATACATTCATAGATCCAATGATAAAGATTTCTATTAAGTTAAGAGTTTTGAGAGTCCCCAAGATTTCATCCCATTTAACAATGTCATATGCTTTTTTGTGATCAATCTTAGTGGTATATTTGGTCACAATGGAGTTCTTGTGGTAGTTTTTCATCAGTTCTTGAGCAATTAGAAGATTATCACTAATTTTCCTGCCCTTAATGAAAGCATATTGGCTACAGCTAATAAGGGGGCTAATCACTTGTTTCAATCTTGTAGTTAGGATTTTAGATATCACTTTCTAGGTGGTATTGCAACAAGAGATTGGTTTGTATTTACTGAAGTTGCTAGGGGACTTCACTTTAGGAATAAGAGCAATCACACTAGAGTTAACTTAAGAAAGTAGTCTGCCACTATTGAAGAAGTTCTTAACAGCCTTAAGGAAGTTAACTTTAATCACATTCCAAGTAACTTTGCAGAAGTAAGAATTTAGCTAATCTGCACCTGGGCTTTTATTGTTATCAATGGAGAGGAGAGTCTCAAGTGTTTCTTCATCAATAACAGCTCTAGCCAACAGTATGTGATCCAAACTATCCACTCTAGCTTTGTAGCCCAACTTGTTAAAATGTTCTTGATTAATTCTATGCCTACCTGCCCCAAGGAACTCTTTGAAGTGATCAACATCAACTGTAACAACCTCCTTGTGACCAGTCACTTTTACTCCAACAGAGTTGTTGAAAAAAAAAAGAGAGTTCCTTGATCTTCTAGCTTTAATGGCGTTATGAAAATAGGCTATGTTGGAGCCCCCTATTTCAAGCCAATTAGCTCTATATTTTTGCTTAAGCAAGCTTTACTCCCGCATCAACTTAGAGAGATCTGCAATGGCCTTACTTTGTGCAAGGACGAGAACTCTGTCACAAGGCAGCTGTTGGAGATTAGTATGGATGATATTAGGGTTATCTCTAGCGCGAGCAGTAAACTTGTTAATATTGCCCACTCTTTCTCTATTCCATTTTGCAAGACCTTTTTTAATTGCTTTCAGCTTAGTGGTGAGCACATACATAAGGCAACCATAAACTTCAGTCTATGATGTATCATGAATAACCTTTTCAAAGCCATCTTCTTTTGCCCAAAAGTTGAAATACTTGGAAGTTCTTTTTCCTTCTTGAATGTCTTTCTGCACAATGACCACCATTGCCGAGTGATCAGAAACACCTGCATTAAGAAACTCAAGTTCTGAATTAGGAAATTTGGATGACCATATGTCATTAGTAAGAGTCTTTTCCAGCTTGGATATAATTCCTTCCTGCCCAGTACTTCTGTTAGTCCAAAGTGAGCTCACACCTTCTAGCCTTGAGATTTAAAAGGTTAGTATTAGCCAACAGCTCATGAAAACCATCCACAACATCTCAACTAATAGGTTTGCCCCTTACCTTTTCCAGATTGGAGAAAGGTGAGTTTAAATTTCCCATAACAATCCAACGGTGATTAAAGTACTTAGCAATCATAAGAAGGTCAACCCATTGATTCTCTTTCTCAACTTTTATATTATAAGCATACACCGCAAACACAGTGCATGTACATTTGTTGATATTGATAAGACTGTAAATTGCTTGGGTATTTTTGCTAAACACTGCTACTTGCAGTCTAGGGTCCCAAAGCAAGATAATTCTAGCTTTCATAACATGTTCAAATTTGGCATAATACTCCCAGCTTGAGTTAATGTTATTGCATATATTCCTTTCATTACCATATCTAACTTTAGTCACAATACACACCATGATGCAACTTTTGTGTTTGCTGATCAAATTTCAAACCTTTTTCTGCTTCACAATACCATTCAACCCTCTTGAGTTTCATACAACACAGTTAAACATCATTAAAATATTTGGTAGGTCTTGTTCCTCCTATTTCCCCCATTGTTCCCTTTCTTCTGGAAGTTATTTTAACCCCTTATAGGAGCTTTGTTCATTTGAGCTATATCTTCTTGAGGTTTGAGATATTTACTAAGAGATGGTGGTTGGGCATCAAAGGGGAGAAGTTATAAAGAGTGTGATTGGTTGCTCCTCTTTCGTAGTCCCAGCTAGGCTACTATTGGGATTTGTGGCATTGCCAGCCCTACTCCTATTAGTAGTTGGTGTACAGTCAGTTCCCCTCAAACATCTTCTTGCTGGTTAGAGCTCTTCTCACCCTCAAACATTTTCTCAATAGTTTCAGCATGGTCCACAGGGATGAATGCAACTAAAGTAGTAGCATTCTTATCTTTGTTGGTGTTTCCATTCCTGACAGTGTTCTTTGGCCTAGGCCGTTCCCCCTCATAATCCACCATATTGTTATCCTGCTCCATAATATTCTTTCCCTTACTCTCAACAACTTTTCTCTTCCAAAATTAAATTTGGTCATTCTTCCCTTTCAATTTTGGATTTCTGGGGCAATTTGTTGTTGGGTGACCAAATGTACTACAAGTAGTGCACTTCTGGGGAGCCCAATTATATTCTGCTGTGACCATAAAGGTTTTCTCATCATCTATGAGGACTGGTATGGTGTTGGGCAACTCACAACTTATATCAAATTTAATACACACCCTCGCAAAGGATGCAAACTCATTTTCCTCTGAGACTTTATCAAGGCATAGAGGTTTTCACGCAATACTAGCAATGGTATATAGAGATCCCCTCATGGCTTCTTTACATACTTGGTATGTTTTTTAGAATAACCCAAATGGGCACCTTAGATAGTTCCTGTACCTCCAACTCAATGTATAGCCTCCAAGGTCTGATCAAGAATATTCTGCTTGTTATGTGTTCACAATAGAACCTGAAGAAAAAAAGATTAAATCCTTAAGTTGACATGCTAAAATCATCCTGAAGATTCTACAATTTAGTCAATGTTTCTTTCACATACAGGAAGGACAATTGTCTGCCTATGAAATTCCCTACAAGATAGGATTCAAAGTGTTTGATCTTATTTCTATGATATGAAGTCTTGATAATAGCCATTTTCTTTCCTTCAATGGTGGTATAGGAGGTGTATAGTTGAGCATAACAGTGATTCTGGCACTAGATTGCGTACCCAATAAAGAAGCCCATCTGGGAGGCATGGAGTTTGCTTGAGTAGCATATTCTTGTTATCGAGACTTGAATGTTCGATAACTTTAATGTCTAGCGTTCTTCTCTCGTTATCTTCCAGCATTCCTGCAATGCAGGCTAACGTATCCGCATGACTGTTTTAAGCCCTTGGCAAATAAGAGATAGTGCTTCTTCCAAACTTTTTCATCTTATTTTTGACTAGAACAACATATTCGACCATCTTTCTTTATGCTTGGAATGTCTTGTTGTAGTGATTGGCCACTATCAATGAATCCACGTGGACTACTATGTCTTCCGCCCTAAGTTCTAATGTGAGATTTAGACCGTATAAGATTGCCTCATAATCAGTTTCATTATTGGTTGCATAGAACTTGAGTTTGATGGATTTCTTAATTCTATGACTGGAAGGTATTACGAAAACGATCCCAATTCCTAATTGTAGGGACCTATCTCTCGACCTAATCCAATTCGAACTACCTCCATATCAGACTCACGCATTTTAGACGTGACATGAATAGTAAGCATTGACACCTACACCATGAACTGATGAAGAACGTGGTCCGAGAACAACAGAAATGCATGAACAAGACAAAGATGCATGTCTCTCACGAACTTAACGGTTATTCAGTCAACCACAACTTACCTCATTGTTCGGAGAACGTGCTTCAGCACGATAACGAACTGCGGGCAAGGCCTATATAAGGAAAAAGTTCTAGAATAGACAAGGACCAGAAAAATATACGAGAAATCACTAAGAAAACTAGATTTTCTACATTCTCAAACACCAAATTTCTTATTTACAAGATCAAATATTTCTAGTTCGAGAGATCACTTGTAATAAGATATCAGCCTCAAGCAATAAAAGTAACTGTTATCAAAACCTTCAGATCGAGGTCATGATTTTTTACCTATTCAATGGTTTTCAACGCTAAATTACCTGTGTCATTTCCTGCTTTATATTAGTTTTCATCACAGGAACATTGGTGTAAGAGCTAATTCTGAGCTATCTCGAGCTTATGGAATTATGCCATTAGATTTGGCACCGTCTATGGGAAAGAAGACATTTCCACGATATCCTAAGGCATACATTCACTCTACTATCAATCTCTAATCATGGTCACTTCCAGACGACCAGCAGCTAGAATCTAGCTCGATCTTTCAGTTGAGCCGGAACAGCTCACAGAACTACAGGCGAATCTCCATGCTGAAATAGAAAAATGTAATAAGCTCGAACGCTAGTTAACTCTTGACTGAGAGCTCCGTGGAAAGGAGCTCGAAGCCGAGCGACAAGCTCGTTTGACAGCATTCAAATGACATGAAGATCAGATGACTACCATACGGACTGCATTACAGGATTTCCAGGATACTAAATAGGCTCCTCAAACTAGAGATTGCGATCAAGTGCCAGAGATCTCCCGGGTTTCTGCGCGGGACAGATTGGGACCTCGAGGAGCCACCAGCAAAGCTATTTCCAGAAATGTTTAGCATGAACATCAACCTTCTATTCATTTGGGTGGTGATGTTTAGTCTGAGATCAGCAGAGGTCACTGATTTTCCAAACATCAGGAGGAAGAACACCGACCTCAACCTCGAATTCCAACACATGATCGTTTGAGTAAGGGTACCGGTACTCATAATCCTCAACCTCCTCGCAAAGCCACTCAAACAACACGTCAATACGTCACACAAGAGCATATGGATCAGCGCATCAAAGAGTTGATTAAAGTGCAAGTTCTAGGCACTACCGATAACTTTACCAAGATAAAGGGAAGTTCGATTTCCAAAGAACTATTCATTATGGAAATACCAAAAGGTTTCCATGCTTCAAAAATTTATAAATACAAGGGCACCGATCCAAAGGAGCACATTCAATTATACTGTGATTCATTGAGATTGTACTCTAATCCCAACCATATCCTTTGCTGTCAGTTCGCAATGAGTCTATAGGAATAGCCGCTCCGGTGGTTCCACTCTTTACCTAAAGATTCCATACATACATTCAATCAGCTGTAGACATAATTCATCAAGACGTATGCTCACAACAGAGAGAAAGAGGAGAATTTATATTCTCTTATTAGTCTTAAACAATCACAGGGAAAGAAGCTCGAAGCTTTTGCAAAGAAGTTCTTGAAGCTCGCGTAAAAAGTAGATAATCTCGATCAGAAAATAGGTGTCACTACTTTTACCAACGTACTCCCGTTCGACTGCAAGGCCAAAGAATACCTCTTCCTCAACAAACCCGCGACCTTGGAGGATATGATCACCAAGGTCAATGGGTATGTCGACCTAGAATGGATGATGTCCGAAAGACATAAATCTACTAAATCTGTGTCCTGACCACCAAAGGTCCATCTACAGAACGAAGTAATGAATCGAAGGAGGATCAGGGTGATCAAAAGCGTTCCAAGGGAAACACTAGCAACCCTCGGAAAGGCGGTACATTGCTTAAACCGGTCTTCCCAAAGTAGAATGTTCGAATCTCTGCAATCTTTCCAATTCTATCCAAAGACAAGCTATACCTTCCATCTCAACCATTGGAACCAATTGAAAGGCGCCCGTACTACATGCATCACAAGGTAAACCATCATGCTACTGACAATTATTATGCTTTACAGAAGTTGCTGGAGTTCATTTTCAAAGAGGGACGGATGTACGAATACATTATTGACCTGGAATCATACAAGGATTGCAGCTATAAAAAGCAGCTCGAAGTAGTCCAGGCTGAAGATCAAGCTGAGAAGAAATATCTCTACCATATATACCCAACAACATGATCAAAATTTATTAGATCAACAACTCTTGCAGATTCAAGCACAGAAGACTATCAGAATGTTGCGATCTCACACCTCAAGATAAAGAAGCCAAACTTCTATCTGAATCGAGCATATTGTCTCGGCCATTCTAGATACCTCAGACAGATACGCTGTATAACAATTATAGAAAGTTGATCACCTTGATGATTAGCCTTCCACAGAAGAGCCTACCGAATATATTAATATTGATGGACCTAGTAGATGTGCTTTTATAGGTACCAAGCTGATTCAACACGGTAAGGATGCTCTTATTAAATTCTTACAACTGAATTGAGACAGCTTTGCATGGACTTTCGAAGAGATGCCTGAGGTCGATTCGACCAAGGCATGTCACAAATTGGCCATCAACAACAATGCCACGGCTGTCAAACAGAAACAATGAAGACTCTCACCTTGTCTTCGAGATGAAGTCAATATTGAGATCGATAAATTGATCAAAGTGAGATTCATTTGTGAAACCAAGTATCCAGATTGGATATCCAACAACGTCACAAAATGCGAAGCTTAATTCATAGACTCAACCTCGCATCCAAGCTCGGTATCCCAGAGCTCTCATTCTACACAGATTCTCTACTCATCATCCACCATTATTCTGAGCAATACAAGTAGAATTGTAAGATGATCGAATATGTAGCCCTCGTTGCTGATAGGATGAGCCAGTTTTTGAAAGAAACTTTTGATTATCTTCCTCGAGGTTAATATAGACACATCGATTCCTTGGCTTATCTAGCCGGGATCTTGGGTATAGAAACCAGATATCTCAAGATCGAAGTGATATCAACCCCTAGCATTGATCGCCATTCTGTATGCACGATCAATACTGGGGGTGATGAAGAAGAGAACGGCGATTGGCGAAAGCCCTTCCTTGCTTACCTTAGCATCAACAATGAATACAAAGGGCCCCTTCCAGTAGATCCAAAAGAGCATCGAAAATTGATCAATAACTTAAAGCACTATATAAATTAAAATAATTTTTTATATCGCTGTTCAGTCACGGGGCCTTACCTCAAGTGCCTATCCAGAAATAAGGTAGACGGAATGCTTAGAGATTTGAATAAAGGGACTTGTGGCTCCTATTCCGCAGGTGGATCACTCGCTAGCAGAGTAATTTTATAAGGAGTATTTTGGCCAGGTATGCGCAAGCAAGCAGAGGAATTCTAACACAAATACGACACGTATCAATAACATGGACACATGATCTGTACCATGCGCTCGAACTACATACAGGTAAGGTGTTCTGGCCATTTAAGCGGTGGGCACTCGATCTCGTCAGAGAATTTCCAAACACTCTAGGTAACCGTTGATACCTACTCGTAGCAACAAATTATTTAACAAAATGGGTGGAAGTAGTTCTACTCTCTTGAACTAGAAAAGAAGAGGTCATCTCTTTTATATGGGAATACATTATCACACGGTTTGAATGCCCCCACCTGATTTAGATCGATAATGGCCCCCAGTTTATTGGTGAGAAAGTTATAGCCTTCCTCAACAAACACAATATCATCCACTCACCATCCAATCCTTACTACCCTCAAGGAAATGGCCAAGCAGAAATCACCATCAAAACCATCGTAGATAGACTCAAGAAAATGCTTCAATTACAGAACAAAGGGAATTGGGTTCGAGAGCTTCCTCATGTCTTATGGACATACCGTACCACTTCACGTCAATCAACCGGCTGTACTCCATTCCTCATCGCCTATGGTACGAAAGCCATCATTCCAACAGATTATCACCATCAAGTCAAAGATCACGAACTTACTGACAAAGAAAATGAGTTCGAATTAGCCTACAACATGAATTAGATTGATGAGACTAGGGAACGCGCTATTGCCAACCTAGGTCGATAACGCAATATATTGGCCAGTTTGTACAACAGAAGAGTCTAAAGTCATACTTTCCAAATCGACGATCTCGTACTCGGAAAAATCCCTCAAAGCTGAAAAAGAAGCACATGCCGGGAAGCTGGCAAAAAATTGGGAGGGTCCATTCCTAATCATTGGTCAAACTGGTCTAGGATCATATTATCTCATGACGGAACAAGGAGTTCAAATCCCAAATCCATTGAATACTAAGCAACTGAAACGGTACTATCATTAAGTCCCTCGCTTCTTCACTTCAAAATTCTTGTCATTTTCATTCCAAAAGTTAGATTTCATCTCGATACCATGTACATTCTATTCTATTCAATAAAAACTTCCAAGTTTTTTCTTACTTTACTCTTTATTTGTGTAGACTCTACCACATTACATAGATTAAAACAAAGATAATACTAGCTTTCAATCAACCTCTATACAGGTTAAAGTAAAGGTAAAACTAGCTTTCAATCGAACTTTACTAGACATACGATAAAGCAAAGGTAAAACTAGTTTTTATCACTCAATATGGCTGCGATAATATCGATTAAAGCAAAGGTCAAACAAGCTTTTAATCGAACTCTATACATACTCTGCGATTAAAACGAAGGTAATACTAGTTTTCAATCAAAGAACTTTGCCAAACATAAGATAAAGCAAAGCTAAAACTAGCTTTCATCACTCAATATAGCGGTGACAATACCGATTAAAACAAAGGTAAAACTAGCTTTTAATCAAACTCTATACATACTCTACGATTAAAACAAAGGTAATACTAGTTTTCAATCAAAGAACTCTACTAGACATAAGATAAAACAAAGGTAAAACTAATTTTAATCAATTAATATGTCTGCGACAGATACTTTTACAGGTTACATATACAACCACTTCTAAGGATTCTTCTCTGCTGATGGGAGGTCAGCTACGTTTTCCCCAACAACAAGAGGTCGATCAGCTATAAATTTTTCAGCTCGAGCAGCTTCAGTAATCCTGCCTTGATCTACCAATTCAGCAGGTCAAAAACCTTACTCCATTTCCATGGTGTTCATACAGTTTCCTCGATCTGCATCGGCTCTATAAATACATTCTCTACTCGACAAACAATCGTACAAGGTATCCCTCTCTAACCCGAGCCTTCTCACTTCCTCCACAAAATAGGCAATAACTATCGTTAGCATCTTTGAGCGTGATATCTCAGGCATAACCCCCTTGGGAAAAATTTACTCTCACTTTCTGAAGGCGCTCTTGCAACTTCGTATACCATGTATTATGCCATTCCATGCGACTTTCTGCGCGGGACATATGATTGATATGCTCTTTCACCTTCTCCTCTACTTTATCTGACTCAGATTGGATCATCGTCCTCAATTCTGCCACTTGAGCACGAAGTTCTTTAAGCCCTCTGTCTGCACCTAACCTAGCAGGAGATTTCTTTAGCAAATCATCTTTTTTCCTTATCAAGAGATCCTTACCTCTAATCACCTTATCTAACTTCTATTCTCTGACATGAGCAACATCTAATTTACCTTGGCACTCCCTTAACCACTCATTTCCTTTTTGTACGTGAGCTTGAGTACGAGCTACGTCTCCTTCCAGTCCTCTAATTCAAGCTGATAGGCTAACCACATCACCTTGAACAATGGAGACCCTGGCTTCACCTTTATTCTTCCTCAAGCACTCTCCAGCCTCAATATTTTTGACGTGCGAATTGGCCTGATCCAAATCGGTGTTCAATTGTGCCACCCCCTTATTCAACTCATTACATCATCTTTGCACCAACCGAAACTCTATATCTTTAGTAGGTAAAGCTGCACTCAACTGCTCAACCACAATTTTGGAGTTAGATAGGTGATCTCGAGCTTACTTCAGCTCGCTATCTTTCTCAATCATTTTACTCTTCAATCGCTCCAGTTCAAGTTTGGAACTAACTAAATCAGCTCGAGTCTGCTCTTGTTCATTCATTTTGCTGATCATTTGATCCTTCAAACTTGACACAATATTGCACAATTCTTTATCTATCATTTCTATACAGTTAACCTCGATGTCGACAAGCTTCTAGCCGCAAGTTTCATATGCCGAGTGGATTTTGAACATCGTCGCGGTACTCAAAAAGAATAGTAAGATCCAAATTTGCATCAAATTTACTGATCTTAATAAGCATACCCCGAATGATAGTTTTTCCCTCCCAATTATTTCAGTACTCCTTCAAGCAACAATTCGCCACGAGCGTCTTTCAATGATGGATGCTGCCTCAGGCTGCAATCAAGAACTCCTCCTCGAAGATCAAATTAAAACTTTTTATTTTGTTAAAAGTTTAGTAATATATATTCAAAAAATAAAGTACAAGGGGAGGGAGAGCCAACCATGCCACACACTAGCACATGTCACTAGTGCATATGCAGATGGGGCTCTCGACGAAAAGTAAAAAAGAAAAGAAAAAAGAAGTCGAAACCCTTAAAATAGGTATGGGGCATGCCTCTGCATCATTTCATTTGAACGGTGCCAGTCTCATTCAAACGACTATTTAAAAATAGCCTAAGAAGTACCTCAGCTGGAATTGGCCTTCTAGAGCGCTTGTCCATTCGATCGACCTACAATGTCGGTCGAACGACGTGGTGGAAATAGCCTTTGAAACCCCTCCGTTCGAATTGGCCTTCTAGATCGATAGTATGTTCGAACGACATTCAATATTAATCAAATGACTTGTGGAAAGTTGCCTAAACGTCGTTCAAGGTTATTCGAATGACCTCTTGTAATTAGCCTACAAAACGCTTCAGCTTGATTGGTCTTCTGGAGCAACTATTTGTTCGAACGACCTCAAATGTCATTTGAATGGCTTGCCATAATTTTTCCTTCAAGTATTATTTGGGGAATCTGAAGTATTCTGTTTCAGGGTTTTCTATGCGTGCGAGAAAGGCTAGCCTCCCTGGACACCATTCTTCAAAGGGTTCTACATTTACAGACCCTCGTTTGGCGGTTGTATATACTAAATTTTATGCTTTTCTCCATATTTAAGTAATTCTGAACGAGTCGAGTTTCTGCTTGATTCGTTTCCATTCAGTGACCATAGTCCATGGAAGTATGTCTGTCGGGAACGCTTGAACCGTGGTTTGGGTATCTGTGACCATCAACAATTTTTTCCATCCTTTCTCTACTACTTGCTTAACGCCTTGGATGATAGCTTGAATCTCTAGAACATAGTTGTTGGTATTGCCTAATACTTTGCAGAAAGTACCCAGTACCTCCCCTTCCGTATTCTTATAAACTATCCCAATGCCTCCTAGTCTGGTGTAGTAGCCTACTCGCAGCCTTCTACCCCAAACAGATACTCGAAGGCTACATCAAAGCCTACTCGAACGTCTCGAAGTCCAGTCAAATCCACAAACAAGCCTCCCAAAGATTATCCAAAGATAAAACCTTGACTCCTAACAAGCCTCGAGGACAGACTCCGTATCACAGCAGGAGCACTTCGACCATATCCGTATATCGTAAAGTATGATGGGACAAACAACCAGCTCACTAGACAAGATTGCACAGTTGTTGGTCCTTGCTGCTACAGTGACAGGCCCAACCACTACTACAGTATTAAAGTACAGAGACAGACCCAACAACTGTTATAGTGACAGTTCTGACATTTCCAGCTCCCTTTCCCGGATTGTACCCTTGTAATCTGACCTAACCTTGGGGACTCAGCCCTTCCTATGTTCTATAAATAGGAGAGATAGGGAACCAAGGAGAGGTGCCAAGAATTCTCCCGAGTTACTTTGCAGTTTACCATCGATCACCCTGTAAAAACTCAGTACTCTAACCTTCGACTACTCGACAAAAATATAAACATTCTTAATAAATCCTCATCAGAGGTCGTAGAGAGTCACATACCAGGCCTCCACGCAAGTATATTGTCTATTGATCGTCCTAATTCTAGATAACGTACTTGTATTCCTTTGCTTGAAGATTTAGCTCCGTGGTGTAAGGGCCAACTTCCCCTCCTTAAGAAGTTAGGCCCCTACATTTGGCACCGTTTAAGCTTCCCACCCTACCAGTCTCCCTTTCTCCTTCCCTCCCCTTTGTTTTCAACTTCCACATACTCTCCTCAATGGCACCCACCCTCCGTTTCAGTTCATCCCACGCCGGCAACTTTGTTGACGGAGTGGCTGCCCAAATAGCCCTACTTTCTCTACAATTCGCTCAAGCAAAAGAGCGCCACCAGGCACAACTCCACCAGGAGTGTGAAAAACACCAGCTGGAGTTTGAAGCTGAATGGAATCGTCGCCTGCCGACAGATAGAACAGAACAATTGGTGAGTTACAGAACACAGTCTGGGAGTTGCAGAGACTACAACCTCTAGAAACTGCTCGACCATTCCAAGTACCAGATCCGTCACGCGTGTCTGCCCGCGCCCGTCTGAGGCCCTTACCAACTTCTGAAGTACCCCTGCCTATATCCAAGCTGATGGTGTTCCTCACACTATTCCTCCTACTGGCTCCATCCATCTCGGCATTCACCCCACAAAAAATTCTTTTGACTCTACCCTCCGATCCTCCAGACACCCCAAATGCCACCCTAGTCAAGAATGTTCCGGGGAGCGCAGCGCCGAACATGTCCCACTCACTCGACCTCACCATCCTTGAATCCCTTGATCTTCCCCTTATCCTGCCTATGCTGTACAATAGGACTTTGACCACAAAATATAACCTGTTGTTCACGTCAGCGCGAGCTCTACTCCCAACTCCTGGAGTCGACTGAATAATCCTCTTTGCCCTAAACTTCTCGCAATCGAGATACCCTCAAATTTCCGTGCTCCCAAACTCACCAAATACCACAACACAGACCCTCACTCGTATATTCTCGAATTCCAAAATACTCTGAGCCTTTATTCCACAGCCGACTGCCGGTTATGTCGCCTTTTTCCTACCAGCCTTACTGATAGTCCCCTTCGATGGTATCATAATCTCCCAAATGGCTCGATCCAAAGCTTCGAGCAACTATCGCAGCTTTTCATCGCCCAGTTTGCCTTCAATAAAGACAGAGAAGTCAGAGTCGATGCCCTGTTCAACTTCAGAATATCTAGCAATGAAACACTCGAAGCCTTTACTAAAAAGTTTTCGATGAATCACAGAAAGTCGAGAACCTTGACTGTGCAAATGCTGTGCTCGCGTACTTAAATGCCCTACCAGATCACAGTCGCGTGAAAGAATACCTGGTTCTCCACGAACCTCGAACCCTCGAGGAGATGCTCTCTAAGGTCAATGGCTATATCGACCTTGAACGTCTCCACGAATCCCGTAAACAGGGTCAACCTTCGACCCCTACTGTCAATAAACTTTGACAAAACCTACCTTCTACTCCAACACCGCTGATCGCTCCCGTCTCACATGAGATAGAGAGCCGCAAACGTCCCAACAATGATAATAATGCTGAAGCTCGCAAGAAGTGACTAAAGCCTGTCTTGCCCACACTTACTACCTCTCTCAGCACCATTCTACCACATATACAGGCAGACTCCATCTGGCGTATCCCTTTCCCTAACGAAGTCAGACCAGGCAAACCTTACTGCGCAAGCCACAAATGTAACTGTCACTACACCAAAAAATGCTTCGCCCTCCAACGCTCTCTCGGGATCATCCTCAAAGAAGGTCGTCTACATCAATATGTTGCTGACCTTCCCAACTACCTCGATGGGTCATACCTCAAGTCTCAACCCGCCCCTGCTGCTGACCCGACCGAGGTGCATATCTACCGAATATGTTTAATCGAGGTCAATAACATAGATAGCGGCCGTTCAATGAACAAGTATAAGCCCATCGAAAAATGTTACAAACTCACATCAGGAAAAGTTATCACCCTCCTACCAGAATAAAGCCTTCGCCCTCGTCTCAAAGGTATCTCTTTCATTGACTGTGATACCTCCCATGTTCGATTTCCCCACTCAGACCCTTTAGTCATCATGATTAAGGTCAAAAACCTCGTCTTCCACACAATGCTCATCGATATATAGAGTGCAGCCGATGTGCTTTTCCTTCAAACTGTTCAAACCATGAAGAAGATAGATCTCATTACTACTGTCAATGTCAAATTGAAAGGCTTTAATGGGGCCACAAAGTCTCTGTTGGTTGAATCAACCTACTAGTCACCACAGGCCCTGTAACACTTCAAACCAGCTTTCTTGTCATTGACAAGAAGTCAAAATACCTCGGTATTCTCGGGCGTGACTGGCTCCACGCCATACGTGCCGTACCTTCGACCTACCAGCAGACCCTTTGTTTCACCACCCCCAAAGGTACTTGGAACTTGAAAGGCTCTCAACGCCTCGCCTGTTCATGCGAGCACCCGGAGATCGATCAGACTTGGAAACTCGTCAGCCGCCCATAACAATCACTGTTTCTTTCTATCCCCACACCTTCGACAGATACAACCTTACCCATCGAACCCACTATTTTCATCGAACTCTATGGTCTTGGTCTAGGTACATTCATTGGAACTTCTCTAGACGAGGCAGAATGCCTCGAGCTTATAGATTTCCTTCGAGCAAACAAAGATATCTTTGCATTGACGTTTCAGGAAATCCCTGGTGTCGACCTCAGTTTGGCTTGCCCTCGCCTCGACCTCATTCCCTACTCCTCAGCAGTAAAGCAGAAGAAGAGTACCCTGACACCACGACTTTGAGAAGCAGTGAATCTTGAAGTAGACAAGCTCATAGCCGTAGGTTTTATCAGAGAAGTGAAGTACGCTGACTGGATATCAAATATTGTGGCAGTCTCCAAGAAGAACGGCAAGATCAAAATCTGTGCCGACTTCATTGATCTCAACAAGCACACACCGAAGGACAGTTTCCCTCTCCCAATCATTTTAGTACTCCTCGATGCCCTCATCCCCGAAGATCAACTTAAAACTTCCTTTATCACTGAATAGGGCCTATACTGTTTTAACGTCATCCCCTTCGACCTTAAAAATACGGGAACCACTTACCAATGCCTTATCATAACCATGTTCAAACCCCTGCTTGGCAAGTCGGTCGAAGTTTACATCGACGACATGTTATGCAAGAGCCTCCAAAAATAGACCAACATTGAGGACCTAACCGAAGTCCTTTCGATACTTTGAATATACAATATGAAACTCAACCCAGAAAAATACCAATTTGGCATTTCGTCTGGTAAATTGTTAGGCCACCATATTAGTAAACGAGGTATCGAGATCGACCCCACTCATATTTGAACCCTCATCGACATGCCTTCGCCCAAAACCAAAAAAGATGTTCAAAAAGTGGCTGGTAAGATAGCAACCCTTAACCGTTTCATTTCCAAATCCTCAGACCAATGTACTTGCCTTTTTTCCCTCTTATAGGATCAATGAGTCCACAAAGCCAAAAAGGAAAACAACCCTGAGATTAACTGGACCCCCGAATGTGAACAGGCCTTCCTCGAACTCAAAACTTATCTTAGCAGACCGCCCATTATCAACACCCCTATTGAAGGCGAAACAATCTCTTTATACCTCGCTGTTACAAACACCTCTACCAGTTCAGTGCTTATTTGACTCGATTCAAATGTCGAGAAGCCTGTATATTTCATAAGTAAAACTCTAACACCCACAAAAACCCAATACTCGAAACTTGAGCATTTATTTCTCACCCTTGTCTATTCAGCCCATAAACTCAATCCATATTTTCAAGCTCACCCCATCCGTGTTATAATAAGTTACCCCCTTCGTGAAGTACTCAGTAAAAAAGAGAAATCTAGACGAGTACAACAGTGGTCTGTGTACCTTGGTGAATATGCTATTACATTCGAGAAGCAGATATCCCAAAAAGGCCAAGCAGTAGCAGACTTCCCGGTCGAAGATGTCGATTGGGAAGAACACAAAGATGACTTACCAGAAGACCAACCCGAAGCAACAGATCCCTGGGACCCTAACACTGGCTAACGTTTATTCACAGATGGATTCGCTGGACCTAATGGCTCAGGAATTGGTATTATCCTGGTCCCACCCACCAATGATCGAATAGAGAAGGCCGTCAAACTTACCTTCGAATGTTCCAATAACGAAGCTGAGTACGAAGCCTTGATCCACAGCCTCAACCTCGCTCTCGATCTCAGCATTCCCAAACTTGAAGTTTTCATAGATTCCCAACTTGTTCAGAGACATTACACAGGTGAAAATCAAGCTAACGGTTGCATGGTTGAATATGCTGCTATCGTTCGACAGCGCATGGACCGTTTTCCCAAAAATTCTACTATCAATCATTACCCTTGAGGAGAAAACTGACATGCAGATGCCCTCACCTACATAGTAGCCATGTTAGGCCAATCAGAATCTCGGACCCTCCATATCGAAGTACTTGAATGCCTAAGCATCAACCAGATGGAAGTTAATGCCATCAATACTGGGGGCGAGAGTCTCGATTCAGACGACTGGCGAATACCATTCTTTCATTACCTCAACAATGCAACCCTCCTAGATGATCCAAAAGCCAAACGGTCCCTATTTGGGAACTGTCATAGATACACCATCCACAAACATGAGTTACATCGCAAGTCCCCAAATGCCGTCCTCCTTCGTTGCATATCTCAAGCCGAAGCCTCGTCAATTCTAGCTGAACTCTATCAAGGTACCTGCGATGCTCATACTACTGGTCGTTCTATGGCCCTTCGAGCCATTTCTCAAGGTTTATTCTGGCCGAATATGAAAAAACAAGCCGAAGAGTATGCCAAACACTATGAAAAATGCCAACGTCATGCTCACGGTATTCATTGCACTTCACAAGACATTCATTTCAGTCAAGTCTCCTGGCCATTCAAAAGATGGGCTATTGATCTCATTGGCCCTTTTCCCAAAGCCTCAGGCTACCGAGAAAACATCCTTGTCACAACAGACATTTTAACTAAATGGGTCGAAGCTGTACCTTTATGCCGAACCAGAGAAGAAGAAGTCATCAAATTTTTATGGGAAAACATCATCATACATTTTGGTTTCCCTCATATGATTCGATGTGACAATGGTCCACAGTTCGTCAGGAGCAAAGTCAGAAACTTCATCAAAAAACACAACATTATCCTCTCACCCTCAGCACCTTACTACCCTCAAGAAAATGGCCAAGTCAAAACAATCAATAAAACCATTGTCGACGGCCTCAAGTAAAGTGTCGATGCAAAGAAAGGTCGATGGGCTCAGGAGTTACAACATGTCCTCTGGGCCTATCGAACAACACCAAGAAAATCTACAGGTTACACCCCTTTCCTTCTAGCATACGGTACCGAAGCTGTGCTCCCTACTCAATTTGAAGTACCTACTCGAGATTCCAACCTCTCGGACAAAGACAATGAATTTGAGATCTGATGCAACATGTTATGGATCGACGAAACTAGAGACCGAGCCATCACCAACCTTGGCCGTTACCATACATCACTTCAGAAGTCCTATAACAAGAGAGTTAGACCTCGAAGTTTCAATATCGGAGATCCGGTACTTTGACGTGTCAGCTAATCCTCGAGGCCTTGAAATGCCGGCAAGCAAGCCGAATCCTGGGAAGGACCTTATGTCATGTATGAAAAAACCGACAAAGGTTCATACTATCTAATGACAGAAGACGAAGAGCCTTTGCCAAAACCGTGGAGCACAATGCGGCTGGTTTCCTATAACAGGTCACGGTCTCAACCTTGTACAACTGATATAACACAGATTAATCAATAAACAGTTTTTCCACCCATACTTAGTCTCCTTTTTTCAATAAATTTCTTGCTTTAACTTTGGTATCATGTTAACCCTTCGACCCAACTGATACTTTGGAACGACCTTGAGATTTCTCAAACCTTCAATTTCGAACTAACTCGAAGGGCAAGGATGGTCGAAAGACCGGATCTTCAGGAATGCATTGGGGGCGAACAATTAAGCTTTGTTGTGGCTTAGGCCTTCAAAGTCTAGTTGATTTCTTGGTTTACTCTAAGTATCATGTCAACCCTCGACCCGACTGATACTTGGGGGCGACCTTGAACTTTTCAAGCTTCCAATTTCGAGCAATTTCGAGGGGCAAGGATGTTCGAAAGACCGGACCTTCGAGAATGCATTAGGGGCGAAAAAATATGTTTCGATCAGGTTTAAAACCGTCGGAGTCCAGTCAATTTCTTGGTTTACCCCGGGTATCATGTCGACCCTCGCCCCGAGTGATACTTGGGAGGGATCTTGAAATTTTCAACTTTTCAACATTCGAGCAAACTCAAGGGGTACGAATGGCCGAAAGGTTGGACCCTCGAGAATGCGTTAGGTGCAAAAACATCTTGCTTCGCTGTGGCTTAGGCCTTCAAAGTCCAGTGAATTTCTGAGTTTCCTCTGGGTATCACGTCCCCTCGGCCCGACTGATACTCGGGGGTGACTTTGAAAATTTTTAAGCCTCCAATATTCGAGCAAACTCGAGGGGCACTAATTATCGACTGATCAGACCCTCGGGAATGTGTTGGGGGTGACCACATCTTACATCGCTCTGGCTTAGGCCTTCGATGTCTGGCAGATCCCTTAATTTCAAAAGAGGTATCAAAACATCCTCAAAGCTCTTCGGGATCCGATCACTCTACGGTCATTCAACTGAAACAGTACATGTAGATACTATTGTACAAGAATATCTACAATTCTACTAAATGCAAGAAGATTCAAAACATCATACATCAGAGAAGCAGTTTCTACACAACTCAAGAGTTCGATACAAGCTAAGTTAACAGAATAAGCCTCAATATTTTAACAATCCAAAACAAAGCAAGGCCAGAACAAGACAGCAAATTCAGTTAAGAACATCAGGCATAAATTCAAAAGTAGTTCAGACTCAAATTCAGAAGTTTATCAGATAAGCATCATCAGTACAGTACAGCGGCCCACAAAAATACCAAGTTCAAAGACCAACTCCACAGAAAAATATACATGGTTCAAAATATTGCAACTCAAACAACAAATCAGAAAAGGCAGACATGGAACTCTAATACAAATACCTCATATCGGCGCGGCAGCATCCTTTTCCCTAACAGGCCATTCAACATCACCTTCTGTACCCACAGTCGAAGGCCTCGACCCTGAACTATCAATAATCACGTCAGGTAAAGCCCCTGCAATAATACCTTCACCCGCAAGAGTTTCCATGCCTCTTTCAGCACCTTCAAGATCAACTTCCATTCCTCCTTCATTTGTTTACAAAGACTCCTCAGCAGCAGGTTCTTCCACAACAGGAAGGTGTTCAAATGTGTGAGGTCAAAATCCTGATCCTCAATAAACTTTTTTAGCTTGATAGTCACTCTACATTCACCATCAAACTGCGCTTCGTACAACACCTTCTATTCTTCCTTCTCCTTCTCTTTCACAGCAAGCTTCGCCGGTCACACCTGCTTCTGATTATGTCGTTGACTCTCGAGCCTCTTATCGAAGGAATCTGTGATTGCTGCCAAATCTCTCTTCAAAACTTTGACCTCAGACAATAATGAAGCCTCAGTCCCTCGAACAAGCTCTAAACTCTCAAACGCCTCCCGCAACCTCCTTTTTCCCACTTTTACTGCCTTGGTGAATGACTGCGCCTAAGCATCCATCTGCTGCAGTATTCAAACCGTCAGTATTTCTCAAAGTATGAAGCCCTTAAGAGGATTGAGAAAAACTTACAAACAATAATAGACAGTTACCTGGATCAACATCACAGAGCTCTACCATCAAAGCAGCCTTGGCTAAAGTATGCTCTTCTCGCTCAGCCTCCGTCATCTCTTCCTCCTCGTCCTCTACATCATCTTCCCCCAGTGCCCTACGCCTTTTGCGTTGAACAATCTTCAGCTGTTGCACCTTCAGAGCTTTAGGCACGACTTTACCCTTCCCTTTCTCAACCTGTGTTAGCACTTGCCTCAGCCTCAGTCTCGAAGTATTACTAGCCACTTCGGGCACTGGCGTTATTTGCCTCGATGCCCTTTTCGACTTCGAAACATACTAAACGTTTATTGGCAACTCGTCCCCTCCCATTTCTTCAGGTACTTTCGAACGACCTTCGCATCTCCTCCTCTTTGATGGCTTCGGCGTAATGGGTACGTTTCGAAGCAGGGAGTCCGTCTTCTTCCTTCTCTGCCTCTGGATACCAAGAATTTTGAAAACCGAATTCACCCACTCCTCACTAGCTTCGAGGAAGGCGTCAATATAGTTCCTCGGGTTGTCCCAAGACAGATTCTTCGGACTTGCAGAACAAGCAAAATATAATCACCACTTATTCAAGACATACATCAAAAACAATCCTTTGACAACAAACTTACTCTGATTATAGACCCTATGATGTAACTTATAAAGGCCCCCCCTCCATATTCTCGTAATTACCTCGTACTATAAGTAAATCATTATTCCACCCTCGACCCGTCGAGTACAGATAAAAAATCCTGGGCTTATCAGGGTGACACTGGATGTGGTAGGTACCTGTGTTCTGGTTCGCTTTCTTCAAATTGAAGGACACAACATCGAACCACTTAATTAAACCCCTCCCCTCACTGCTCAACTTTGTATTCATCCCCTCTATTACTCTCATCATCTCATAAAAATTGCCATTCATTTTAGCAGGAGTAACAACCCAAAAATTCAATACCTCCTTCACTAGCCTTCGAAGAGGATGTTCCATTCCTAATCGAATCTGGCCTCTATAAGACATTATCCCTTCACTAGGGTTCGATTTGAAAGTTAACCCTGTTCCCGCCACACTCAATAACACCCCCACCTTTGACAGCTCCAGCTTGGCAGAAAATTGATATAATCTTATCTTATCTCTAGCCAAAACAGCACATTCGACCCTATCCGACTCAGTTGAATCCTCACTTTGATCCTCCTGCCCCCCTTATCCCTTTTCACCACCAGAAGGCCCTGAATTACCCTTGCTTCTCTCTCCCCACACTATCTCCTCCTCTTCACTATCCTCAGTCACTACCTTCTTGCGACGTCTCATAATCAGAACCTCATCAGCCAAAAACACTATAGCCAAATAGGTATCTGATGCAACATCTAACACTTCTAAGTCGCTGGCCTTATTTATTGGAGCATGACCAGAAATTCTAGCCTCGAGCTCTTCGATTTCCTCGTCTGTCAGCCTCTGCCTTGAAGCTTGATGGGTACGCATCTTATCCTACAGAAAAAGATGCACGCAAGTAGATCGATACATTCAATAATTGTGTGTCAATAGCCCATATCCCATCTACCCCTTCTAATAGATATGAACACATTCAAAACCTCGATCCTAAACCTAATGCTTCCTTCAAAACCCTCAAAATCCTCAAATGGGCTGGAACCCAAACTCATGAATTCTCATATTCTCGAAGATAACTTCCAAACTCTAAACCTAGAAGATTCTACTAACAGACACAGAAGGTAAAGCAAAACAAGATTAGACAGAGATAAGGTGACATACCTATATTAGGAGAAGTATACTCGAAGCAACAACATCAATGCAACAACTTCAACAACTTCCCTCAAGCACCAACACTAATGGCGTATGTTATCTTCCTCTCACTCTCTCTAGTTTTTTCTCAATGAACAGTACAGTGGTTACTTCTTTCACATTTATATACCTTCTCGAAAAACCAAAACTGCCTCAATTTATAAACCACTATCATTACCACGCCCCCACTACCCCGGCTTTTCGGCTGCAATGCATTTTGGCTAATTTACCCATCATATCCCTCATGTGCGAACTGTACGCTCAGTTCGAATTAACTGTAAAACTTAAGGCCTCCCGAACCCTTTCACCCTCACTCGAAGCCAGCCAGTGAAATCTCAGCATCTAATCACACCTTATTCTGTAAAACAGGCAAAAATCATGATTATCAGTGCGATGCACTACCCCAGGCGCACGTACCATTCTGACAGACCAGCTGTCTGGGCTGTCAGTACGACCAGCCAAATCCAACAAAACCTTCGACACACCCACGTCTCGTCCACGAATAATTGACTATACCAGATATTGAAAATTTGTTCTACATCACATTCGTAACTTCAAAACTTTATGTCTTTATTACTTCGACAGATCATCTGTGTACTTTGAGAGATCATAATTTTTTCTTTGACTGATCATCCTCCCACCTCGATAGGTTACAATATTTTACTTCAGCAGTTTCGAATTCCTCTTATACAAGAATCAAAATTCTAAATTTTACTTTGACAAATCAAAATTCTACTTCGACAGACTACAATTTTTTACTTTGAGAATTCAAAATTTTCCTTCGACAGTTCAAACACCCTACTTCGATAGATTATTCTATTACTTCAGCAGCTCGTGATACTACTTTGAGAATTTAGAATCCTCCTTCGACAGATTCTTCCTTTTACTTCGATATTTCAGACTTTTAGTGCGACAGTTCAAATTGTTACTTGTAAAGAGCCAGAATACTACTTCAACAGTGATTCAAAATCCCAATTTCATTCAGAAGGACAAGACATCCAGTCACGAATTACATACTCCATCAAGATAAAAGAGATAGTAACAACAAAAACACACCACAGACAGACAAACCAAAACACCTAACAGTACAGTTGAAAGGGACCCTAATTATCAGCAGGATGCTCCTCTTCGACCACATGCACTATACTAGCATCCTCCTGGTCCACAATCTCTTCTGCAAATGATTCGAGCAGGGACAACCGGTGGCCGGGTAATGCTCCCATCATCTGTAATATTCTCCACTAGTACGCGAAGGGCATGCTAGCAATAGGGGCCCCGGGTTCTGCCTAAAAATGATGAGGCATCTCAGCATCAATGTCCTGTTAAGTACCAAACCTCTATTGAAACCCCAACGTTGCCTCCTATACTCGTCCAACCCTTACTGCCGCCTGGTTCCCTTGTGCGGGTACATTTAAAGCCATTCTGATCCGAGCAATTAAGCAAAAAGATGATAAAAGAATGCAGAAAGATGAGAAATCCTCTCCACAATGGCCCCTTTTATACATGAAGGACGATTTAAACATTCTATCTTCCCAAGATGAAGTAATTGTTGTCTTCAATTTCCCTCCATGAAAGCTCAACAGTCCAACCTCTACAGCTTCCCAGACGTAACCGTTTCATCTGCATGCACATGGAAACACCATTTACGAGGACTTGCAGTCGGAACTCTTATGCCGACCCATCGACCAGTTACCCAACAGTCCATCCAGCATCGAGCCATCGACCATTTTCACACTTCAATCTCTTGCACCGAATCTTCACTAAGACAGAGTTAATTGCCTTCGACCATATCATTATACTTCAATGCCAATTTTTCCAACAATATTCATTACCACTTATTAACGTTCGATGAGATACACTTCTTACCCTACTTATGCGTATATTCGTCTGTAATACCTATCAGATTCAAACACACAAAATTTCAGCAAAAACATCATTTCCATTCTATTCCTCAAAGTATAACAACCAAAACAACAAATTTTCATAACCAAATACATTCAAACTGCAGCACAGCAAAAAAAACCCCTCCAAATACAACCCTACTAAAAACCCTGCACTATCACCATCACCTTCACCACTACCTCAAACAGCAGCCCTACTTACGGAAGGTCTAGTTCCACTCGCCAAGTTTTGTTTCTCCATCTCTTCTGCACAAACGAGGCATTCAGCCAAAGCCGACGAAAAGAGGTACCGTTTCTCCGTGGTCTTAAACTTGTATTTCAGTTGATCCTAAAGATAGACATAAGGCTCCCTGTTGATGAGCTCTCCAGCCTCTACTTCTACCAGTTTGGGCATGTCCTAGTCCAGATCATATTGCCCGAAAAACTTCATATAAAATTCAGTAGTCTTTCGCCCTATGTGATGATCCCGGGTAAACCCCATCCTCTTCTGATAGCGCGTATTGGGCGTGGTAACTAATTTTTTTTCAAAAAGTTACAGAAGAAAGAGAAGAGAATGAAATAGAAGAAGAACATGCAATATCCCTACCCCCATAACCTATACTTATAGCCTCATTTCATTTATTACCCTATAACTACCAACATCTCTTTATTAGCCTCTTTTATTACCTACCCAAAAACCAACACTCAAACCGCTCGACTTCCAATGCCAAACAGTTTTCTTAGCAAACGCCTCTACACCTGTTTTCGTGACCTACGTTGAGAGGGGGCGAATGTAGTAGCCTACCACTATAACAAATAAGGGTTACAACGTCAAGTAATCAACGCCATTTTTTGAATAATGACGTTGATTGTTATATTTTTTATTTTTCTTCGTAACTTAAGAGGTTTATTAATGCATTAAAGTCTTTTTATTAGAAACTGACGTTACTTGCCATTTTCTGTAGTAAATTACGTCATTTTAATAAATGACATAAAAAAGCTTGTAATCTAAAATACTATAATAACGTCATTAGTCGGTTAAATGACATTGTTTCTATTAATAAAATTTAGAAAAATACGATAGAGGTTGTAGAAATTTGAATGCGATTTAGTGGAGAATTTTGTGGGATTACCATGATAATCAATCCAATACGGGAGAGAAGAGATTTAGGAGGCAGAATCAAAAGTGGAAGTTTTCTAATGAAGAAAATCTTATATAACGTTTTTACACACAATAAATAGAGGAGATTTGTGGCACAATCAAGAGTAGAGATTTAGCCGCCGTGCAGCCGTAACTTCAGGCCAATCTCTACAAGGTTTTTCTGGTGCAATTCAATCCTATCTTCGGCCCTAATCTGCAAGGATTAATCTTGGAGCAGGTATGAACTTCCCCCATCAACCCTAATATTTCAGGCCAATTTTCAATATTTTCCCCACAATTTGGTTTCAATTAACGATACAACCTCAAATTCCCCACTATTTTTAATTCTTGTAAATTCTTGTAAATTTTTAACGAAGGCAACTGAATAACTGAACGATGTAAGATCTATCCTAGTGAAGGTAAATCCAAGCCCTAGTGAAGTTAAGTCCAATCCCATATGTCAATCTCAAGATCGTTTCCGCAGTACACCCCAGGGGAGTAGACTTATTTTGAGATCTCCCCGTAATGTTTATTTTCTTGTGGTTTTCTTACTTAGGCTCTTTTTGTGTTGAGTTGAGGTAGGTTTCTCTATTATTTCCCTTTGGTCTGGTCTTGAATTTATGAACTTAGGCGGGCAAGTATGGAGGAATGCAGACAAGAGAAAGACTGATAAAGTTTTGTCTTGTCCGGTACTAGCCTGGGGTCCTCGGCAGAAGCTTTGAATACCGTCTTATAATTTCATTAGGACCTTCATGGAGACTGGAAACAACCTTGTATCTGTTCTGATGAAATGTTCCCGTTTACTTAGATACGATGTAGAGAAACTAATGGAACCCAACATCAATAATTTGCTATCCCATGGTGTAGCTCAATCCCATATTGCAAAAATGGATCTTGGCTGAGCCATCAATACTGACGCTTAACACTGAACGCTTCGAAATAAATATTGGAAAGGCTACGAAATTGGGTTTCGATCCTATGACTATGAAATTCATTGCAGCTCTCCAAATGATGTTACAAATTTCTGAATCAAATTGGGAACTATAAATAGAGGCTTATAAGAGTTTTGTTTATCTGAGGATGATATTCTATCTGCATTCAAACTGCAACCTTTGATTATGAAGCATACAGTCACCTCAAAAGCTACACGCAGAATGAAATCAGAGTGCTCCGGGGTCAACGAGTTCCAATAACCAACAACCAAGTGGAGGTCAGACTGCAGGAGGAGGTTCACGGAACCACAGTAGATCAGCAGGTTCAGTAAATCTATCCCCTTTAACCCCGACAAGTTCTCCACAATTTTTGCAATCATTTAAGGAACATGGCTGCAAATATGCAACAGGGTCAAGGGAGTCCGCCGCATGCTGATAGCAGTAGTAACACAGGTTGGTCAGATGAACCTGGGATTACATTTAACGGGGCTAATGGTGCTGACATAGACATGAACTTTGGAGAAAATGCACCTGAGGATTTGATGGAAATGTGGAGATCTGTTAAGAGTATGTTCTCAGGCGCACAACCTCATCAAGAAACACAACATCATCAGTAACAGAACTCACATGCCTTTACACACGGAGAAGGTCGTCACCTAACTGAATTGTTCGGCAATTTTAGATATGGTGTAAATTTATACTTTTCTTCTTGCTTGGGAATAATATACAATGTAGAAATGCTGCTTTGAGAAGTAATACACAACATCAGGAAGATTAATTTACTAAGAGTCCAACACTGGAAAAAGAAAAAAAAAGCCTTCAGTGAAGAAGTTTAGGAAATTGATGCATTTCTTTGTAACAAGTTTAAGAAAAAAAACCTTCAGTGAAGAACTCACATGCCCTCCTGAAAATACGTTAGACTTTTTTTGTTTGGAAGGCAAAATACTAAAAATACGTTAAACTCATCAGAGTGGATCAATACGACTGACTTACATTCTACCCATGACCTCCTGAAATATCTTAAGGCCGTGTAGTTCTATAAAGCGTAAAAACTCACACGCAGACAATCATTTTCTGATAAACATCACAATCAAACTGTTAAGAAGGGTAGACTGGGTCTGTTTTGGAGTTGATCGATTTTATAGGCCTGCCTAATCCTATGTGTTCAAACTGGCCTGCCTAATTTGTGTTGAAAATATTGTTTAAACTTTTTATGTTCGCGGTATTATGTATTATGTTTAAGTGTTTTTCTTGCTATAACATGTATATTCTTAATACCCATGCTTAGTAGCTGTATGTGTTAGTTGTTATTATTATTTTTATTAAATGCAAATTTTAGTCTATTTCTTTTCTAGTTATATTTTTGAGGGAATGAATTTTGCTGCAAGAGGCTGGATAGAATGTTTGAACTTGAGTTGATGGTAACTATATTAAATAATAATGTACTTGAGCATGAAAATTATTTATTTAAGGTATTTGAAGAAGGTGTTCACCTCTAGTTCAAAAAGATCACAAATATAATTTAGAGTTTGAAGGTTAGTACCTAACTTCATCTTCATAGTCATTAGTGCATTAGCTGGTTGTATTTATCATCTGCTTGTGACCTAACTTTTCTGCCCTTTACATGAGAAGTGTGTGGTCTAACTGTTGTTAGTATTGCATAAGTGCTCACATTTATTTGATACGAATAAGGCCCTAATTTAGTTTAAAGACATCAAAACATGGATGGTTTAATGTTGTTGGTATTTAATATGTAAGCCCCTGCTATGATTTTTAAGATTTTCCCATATGCGCTAATTACAATCATAATATCCTGGAATTTTGGGGAATGTACTCATAAGAAACCAACACTTTATTATTTTGTATCTCTATGAGTCTAAAGGTGTTTGCTTTTAAGTTGTTGGTGTTTGCTATTATATCCCTTAATAACTCTAGATATATTCATAATTAAGTAAACTTATTCCTTATTTTTAGTTAAATTTATGAATAACATTTAAGTGTATTTTTAAATAAAAGGTGTCCATGGATAAGTCATGGAGGTTTTTGCCAAATGCTAGTCAGGAGTACCAAGACGAAGTTGAAAATTTTCTAGAGTTTGCCAAATTAAACTCTGATGGTTTGGCCTTGAACAAAATTAGATGTCCATGCAAAGATTGTAAGAACTTAAAGTGTTTGTCTCATGGCAAAGTGTATGATCATTTGATAATTCGAGGTATAGACATGACTTTCGATCCATTTATATTGCATGGAGAGGATCAACCAGAATCAATATCTTACGGTCAGCATGAAGAGAAAATCTTTAATCCAATAGATGCGGAGAAGAACTTATACAAGGCAGCATATGTAACAAATGCAGGTGATGAATATAATGGTGATGCTAATGAACTTCTAGACTTTGACAACTTGTTACAAGATGTAAAAAAGCCATTATATCCGGGCTGCACGAAGTACACAAAGTTGACTGCTATTGTTAAACTGTTTAGCATAAAAGCAAACAATGGTTGGTCTGATAAAAGTTTCACTAAACTATTGGAGACTCTAAAGGATATTCTTCCGGATGATAACCATCTCCCAAATTCGAAGTATTTTGCAAGGAAAATGCTGAAGACATTTGAATTGGAATACGAGAAGATTCACGCATGTGTGAATGATTGTATTTTGTATAGGAAAGACCATGAAAAGAAGGAGTCATGTCCAAAATGTGGAGCTTCGCGATTGAAACAAGATCCAAAGATAAAAAGAATAAGAGTTGGTATAACAACAAAGGTTTTAAGGTATTTCTCCATAATACCGAGGTTTAGCCGGATATATTTGTTTGTTGATACTGCTAAAGAGTTGTGATGGTATTCAGATAATAAGAGCAATAATGGCAAACTGCGTCACCCTGTGGATAGCCCTGCTTGGAAAAATATTGATTCTAAGTAGCCCGAATTCTCCAAAGAGTTACGAAGCCTAGGATTGAGACTCGCTGCAGATGGAGTTAACCCTTATCGTAATTTAAGTTTGCAATATAGTTGCTGGACTGTGATGTTAGTAAATTATAATTTACCTCATTTGTGCATGGATAAGAAGTTCTTGATGTTGACTTTATTAATCCCCGGACCGAAGCAACCTGGTAATGACATCGATGTTTATTTGCAACCCCTTATTGATGACTTGTTACTTCTGTGGGGAAATGGCGTTGAAACATATGATTCATATACTAATACCAAGTTCACTTTAAAGGCAATATTATTATGGACTATTAATGATTTTCCTGCATATAGAAACCTTGCAGGATTCTCAGTAAAGGGAGAAGTAGCATGCCCTAACTGTGGCTATGGTACATGTTCACAATGGCTAAAGTTTGGCAGGAAATTTTGTTATATGCGACATAGAACATTTCTTAGGACTAATCACCCATTTCGGTCAAAGAAAAGTTGGTTTAATGGCAAAAAAGAGCATGATACACGTCCAATTTCTTTGAAGGGTACACAAATTTGGGATGAGGTAAAAAGTACTGAAACAGATTGGGGAAAGCCTGCACAAAAACATAAAATATCACAAAAAACTTCTTTGCAAAGATGGAAGAAGAGGTTGATTTTCTTCGAGTTACCATACTGGAAGTATAATCTACTACCACACAATTTTGACGTAATGTACACGGAAAAGAATATTTTCTCTAGTTTGCCGGAACACTATTGAACATTGCCAAAAAATCGAAAGATGGTCTTGCATCTCGTCTCGACATGGAAGAATTAAAAATAAGGCCTGAACTACATCCTCAACCTAAGGGTAAGAGAACATTCCTTCCTCCGGCCCCATATATGCTCTCAAAAAAAGAAAAAGATTTTTTTTGTCGTAGGTTATCTTCCTTGAAGTTACCGGATGGGTATTGCTCCAATATCTCAAATTGTATTTCTATGTCTAATCATACAATTAACGGTATGAAATCATACAATTATCATGTATTAATACAACAACTGATGCCCCTGGCTTTTGCGTGTTCTTCTGTTAAAATGAGTGAGGCATACCATTTTTAAACTCTGTTCATTTTACCATTAACTTTGCCAAAGAGAAATTGATTACGAGTAAATGGAGAGTTTGGAAGTGGTGGTCATAGAGACAATGTGTATGCTAGAGAGGTATTTTTTGCCATCATTTTTTGATATTATTGTATATCTCACTATTCACTTGATTCATGAGGCATGCCTTGGAGGGCCTGTACATTACCGTTGGATGTATCCATTTGAAAGGTACTTACTTTCTAAGTCTTTTAGTAAGTTATTTAGAATACTTGTATGAAGTTAATGCAATAATTGAATATTGATGCAATATATAGGTTTATGAAGGTATTAAATGGATATGTTAGAAATCCCGTAAGGTCGAAAGGGTGTATTGCCGAATGTTACTTGGCAGAAGAATGTGCCATGTTTTGTGCATAATATTTGAATCTTGATGAATATACCAATGGCAAAGTGAATAAAAATCACGTTGACAATGTTGAATCTACCATTCTTGAGGGTTGCCCATTGTCAACTGAAGCGAAGTTTACTCTATCTGAAGGGAATTGTGAATCAGTTCATCGCTGTGTTTTGTTTAACTTCGAGGAAGTTCAGCCGTACCTAGAGTAAGTATAGTGATATACGTATGTATAAAACTTTGGTTTTATGATTATATTTTTGTAATAGTAAATAACCTAATTACTGTACCAGAAAACACAAGAGCCAACTTATTCTTCAAGATCGTCGATTAGGAAAGAATGACGGTCTACTTAATAAAAAGCATTCAGATGAGTTTAACGAATGGTTTAAACATGAGGTATGTAAAAATTATGATGTCTTTGTCTTATATTATTTTTTGTAAGACGTTTATCCCAATTATATTCCCATTTTTTTTAGATTTTTGAAGAGATGAAACATAAGGTTGTGTCCCCTACATTGAAAGCATTATCATATGGTCCAAGAAAGTCTGCCATGACTTGCAGATCCTATTTAATTAATGGATATCGTTTTCATACAAAGGATGCAGAGAAAGGAACTCAAAACTTAGGAGTTTCTTTATGTGTTACTACCTTATGTAGATCAAGTGATAGAGACCAGAGACAGATTGAAAAGGCCGTGACTTACTATAGGGCTATAAATTTTTTATTTTGATAGACTATTACACCTTTCGTTATCCAGTATTCCTTTGTGATTGGGCGAGTATAGCTACAGGTAGAAAAAAAAATTGAGTGGTTTACATTAGTGAATCTTCATCATAGAATAACTCAACAACAAGATCCATTCATCCTTGCAACTTAAGCTCATCAAGTATTTTATTCTCGGGAATCAGATGACTCACCGTGGTATGTAGTTTTGAGAGCACCTCCTCGAGGGTTTATGGATTTGGAGGTTACTAATGATTAAGTACGAGAAGAGTTGGTACCCATAGATAGTCTTGGGCCTATTGGAGATATTAAAGATGAAGGCTATGTACGTGCGGACTGTGAAGGAGTATGGGTTCAAAATAATACAGATTAAGTCTTTCAAATTAAAAATTCTTATTTTCTTTCTATCTTGAATATTTTTAGATCTTATTTTGGTTTATTTGATAAATGTTTGGTATATGTGATTAAAATTCTTTAGAGTTGAGATCTTATTATATGGCTGGTAATTACACGACTTTTGTTATTTCTTTTGTTAACTTGTTCAATCCAATTAATAAAATCTTGGCATTTATTTATTGCAGTATTGTACTTTTACTTGTGATTTTTGGGCTTTTGATACTGTTATCAAATTTGATATATTATCAATATGACTATTTTTTAAAAGGTGAACTTCTTTGCCCAACTTTATTACTATAGACCGAAGAAATCTAAAGAATAAAGAAACACCGCTAAGATTCTTAATTTTATATATTTTTATTTTAGTTATGATAATTTTAATTATAATTACATTGTTAACATATGCACATTGCAGATTCAAATGAAAATTTAAAAAAGAGCTAAAAATATCATTGCCAATATTGGTACTATGGACGCGATGAATCCCGTAGGTGAACGCTATAAATTTCATTTGCGATGAATATTCGATATGGTCCATTATAACTCTATGACTACATTGTTCACATGTATTTTTTATATAGCACTAGGCAGTATAGGCTTTTGTAAGTTTTCTCGACCAGTAATTATGCAAGAACGTCAAAACTCAAGTCCATTAAATGAAGGTATATCCTTATCCATCAAATTAGACAATACAAATTATTATATGTTTACAAAATCATTAATATATCAAAACTGTAATTGCTAAAATACGTTTGTATAGCACGAGCTACTGCAGGCCTTGGCAATTCTTCACAACTTGAAAGAATGCAAGAAAGTGATAGTCCAACTCCACTAGAAGAAGGTACATCACAAGCATCCAATCAGCCAATACAAAATCCTATGTCATTTCGCCGAAGAGGTAAAAATAAATGTAAAGTTATTGCTACAGAAACTGGCAAAAAAAAGACCTTTGGATTTCAATATAAAAGGACAACCTGTTGGTGAAAATTCGGTGTTCTTTAGCACATATATTGGGGTTATTGTTAGAGAGATTGTTCCTATTACGATCCTTACTTGGCATAAAGTCAAGCCAAATTTAAAAGATAGGTTATGGGAGATGGTGAAGGTAAATTACTTCTACACAACTTACTATGTTATATTTCAAATTCTTATAAAGTTTTTCTCTGTTAACATATGCTTATGGCAACAAAAGTTTATAGTTCCAGAAGAGGCACGAAAGTTGACATTAATGTCTATGGGAAAGGATTGGCGTGAATTCAATGTTGAAAAGAGAAAAATAATAGATATTAATGATGAGTATGAACAAGCTCTCGAAAAATGTTCGGAAGATGTACCTTACAATCAATTGGAGGTTTTTGCTAAATAGTGTACAACTTCTAATTACAAGGTATTGAATTTATATACTTTTTTTTTCTTTTTGTTGTAACATTTTAGTAAGTCCCTAATGTTTAATCCAATTGTCAGTAACCTAAAAATAATATTGTTGTTTCTGCAGGAGCTTAGGAGAAGACTCATCGAAACCAGGAAAAAACATAAATTACCCCATACATGTAGTCGTATAGGATATCCTCGGTTGGAACATGAAATGGTAGTTGTCTTTCATATACTTTATACCAATTTATATTACTAATCTATGCATATATGAATATATGGTTCTTTTTTTGCAGAACAAAGAGATTGCCGACGACGCCACTTCTATCGGAAAAATAGTTCAACGGTCTGCTGTATGGACAAGGGCGCACAGAAGGAAGAATGGAGAGGCCGTAAATGAGTTGGTCCAAGAGAAAATAGTATGTACCTTTAGTATTTTATAATTATGTATTTAATGTTGCATAATAATTGTTTATGTTAACACCATATGTTATTTTTTATTTTCAGGATAAAATAGATAAAATCAACTCAAATAATCCAGATGTTGGAGATCATGATCTCACAGAGGTTTTAGGTCCTGAGTACCCTAGACGTATGAGGGAAACGGGATTTGGCATATCACCAACACTTTATAAATGTGTTAAACATGGTGGAGTGATAGTACAAAGTTTACAAGAAGAAGTGAATGTTTTACGGGAGGAGCTAGTAGTATGCAAGGAAGTGAATGAGAAAGTATCATCATTGGAGGCACAAATGACAAAAATGACAAAATTACTGGTATATTAACTTAAAATCCTCACTATTATATTTTAATAATTATATGTCGCTAATACTAATTCCTTGAACAGTCAAATCAAGGAAAGGCTCAAGATGAAATTACCCCTCCAGAAAGTAGCGTATTGCTTTCGGTATGTTCCCAAGTTAAAAAATTATGTTGTATGTATTACAGTTAATTAACTCGCTTTCTCATATGTTCTTTCTAGCAGAGATGCCATACAACATCAAAACCCGTAAATTGTAGACTATATTGGCTTCTCCAAGTAATATTGTTGCAACTGGTTTTTGGTATACTGATGACCCTACGAGTAGAGTACACGGTGCACCTTTTGGAGATGGAATGTCGAGGGTGAGTATTCAAACAGCTGTAAAAGAGGACATGCTACTTAGTGGGGGAGAACATGAAGCCATCGGTAATGCAATCGGATCATTCGTGTCTTGGCCAACCCTATTTATTATTAAGGATTAAGTTTTGGCAATCCTCAATATGGTTATTATTTATTTGTTTTTTGCTAGAACTTTTACGTTATATCGCATTAAGAGTTTGAACTCTATTATTAATTGATGAGGGTATTTTACTATCTTTTCAGCTGCTAGACCTTTGCATCTATATTTTGATTACTAACTAATTTGTTTTCTTAGGTAAAACCCTTTTTAACTCTGCCAATGGAACTATATAGTTTCATTGCCAGTTCCAAGCCCGGATAAAGGAGGAGGGAGAAGGATAACAATTTGTCATATGTTGTATTCGCATAAGGATTATAACTCTTTGTATAGTTCTTGGGTTATTGTTCCAGTTGAAATCTTGGATAAGGGACATGCATTTGTTCAGGTATGAAGTTGGTCTACTTACTATTTTTTTGCTCTACTGTGAGCTGTTATTATTTAACCATTATTCAGGTAGGTCCATTGTAGTCTTCGTTGCTTAATAAGGTATCTCTATGCATATTTGACAACCCTTGATATTTTTTTAACCTTTGGGAATCTTTGTTTTCTCATTCAACTTATCCATTTCAAGTTGTAAGCAATTGCCTTATACGGCAATTGCTTTGCATCTTAATTATAATAGTTGATTGTAACTTGGGTTTCTCTACAAAAAGCAATTGTATCTGAACTTGAGAGATAGTTAGATGAAGAACTCTAAGACTTGCGCACCTTTGGGAATCTTTGATAAGATTATCTCATACTCGCGGCCTTCAACCCCAAACAGATACTTGAAGGCTACTTTTAAAACCTACTTGAACGTCTCAAAGTCCAGTCAAATATACTAACAAGCCTCCCAAAGATCATCTGAAGACGAAGCCTCGACTCCGAACAAGCCTCGAGGACAGACTCCGCATCACAGCAGGAACACTTTGACCATATCCACATATGCTCAAAGTATGAAGGGATAGACAGCCAGCTCACTAGATAAGACTACACTGTTATCGGTCCTTGCAGCTACAGTGACAGGCCCAACCACTGCTACAATATCAAAGTACAGAGAGTGACCCAACAACTATTATAGTGACAGTTCTGACATTTCTAACACCCATAGCCTGATCGTACCCTGGTAATCTGACCTAACCTTGGTGACTCAGTCCTTCTTATGTTCTATAAATAGGAGAGATGGGGAACCAAGAAGAGGTGGCAAGAATTCTCCCCAGTCCCTTTGCAGTTTACCTTCGATCACCCTGTAAAAACCCAGTACTCGAATCTTCGACTACTTGGCAGAAATATAAGCATTCTTAAAAAATCCTCATCAGAGGTCGTGGAGAGTCACATTCCAGGCCTCCATACAAGAATATTGTCTATTGATTGCCCTAATTCTAGATAGCGTACTTGAATTCCTTTGCTTGAAGATTTAGCCCCGTGATGTAAGAGCCAACTTCCCCTCCTTAAGAAGTTAGGCCCCTACATCTGGGGTTTCTCAAAGCTCAACCATTATTACAGACCTTGATCTCCCATAGTTTCTGCAGTTCCCACCCGCAACTCTATATCGTTGGTGTATATCTTTCTCGGCACTGGATGTTCAAGGCTTGGATAATTTGTAGGTCGGTTCCATTGTTGTACGTACTATTTTAGAATAGTTTCTATGTATCCATGATGTCACACAAGATGTCTTGTTGCAGCTGTAAGATGGTTCTTCTCCGTTCATTATATCTGAGGCTATTACGCTTATTCCAAAGACCATTGCAAGTTACAAATGCTGCGGAGACCCACATATCCTTGACATAAGGGCTTATGTGACTGTTTATGGAAAGGACTTCTTGACAAGTGTCCTCTTTATTCATCGGTGGCATATTGAAGATGTTATAAATAGAGTTCCAGAGTTCCAAATAGTATTCGTATTCGAAGAAAAAATGTTGCTCGGTTTCGGCATTGTGTTGGCAAAGGGAGCAGATGGAGGGGAGGTTGATGCCTTTATCCGTAACTCTGTCATTGAATAAGAGCATATGATTAAGGAGTTTTCTTGCAAACGAGTTCAGTCGGGGGTGTAAGCTGTTGCTCCAAACCATTCTTGACCACCATGCGGTGTCTTGTGTTTTGTGAATACTATTGAAAGCGTTCTTAACTGTAAATTTCTTGTAAATGTCTGGCTTCTAAATTTGTTAGTCTTGTGCATGGGGATTGCAGTCATTTCTCTCTAGGTTGATCCGCAGTGCCATAAATAGGAGTAGAATATCATGGGGTATTTCCCATCCTTCGTTGTTTATAAAGCTGCTCAGCTTTGTAATACAGTTCCTCCATAGGTTCGTTAGAAGGTTAATGCACTCTCTCAGCAAGATTTCTGTTGCCCAGCAATCTCTGCAGAAGTTATTTTTTTCTCCATTGCCGGTCACCCAACCCATGTGCTGACCTACCAGATGTTTCACAGCTTGTATCCTCATCCAAAGAGATGATTTCTTGTAGTTTGTGATCACCTCTCCATTTTAATTTTTATATTTTAGGTACATGAAGCATGATCAGTCTTCGCTTTGTTAGGTTATTGTCCAATAAAGTTTGCAGAAAAGCGCATTGTTAACTTCCCCCAGTTTACAAATGTCTAGGCCGCCCTTTTGTATAGGTTTACACACCTTTTCCCATTTAAGGTAATACCTCTTCTTTTTGACGGATCCCCGAACCAAATAAATTTATGAATGATAGCTTCGCCTTCTTTGATAAGAGATTGAGGCTATTTGTAGACTGCCATGTTGTATATAGGTGTGTTGTTTAGGACTGATCTTGCAAAAACCACTCTACCTTGGAAAGACTGAAGTCTTCCTACCCAACCATTCGCCCGCTTTCTTATTTTTTCCACCAAAGGTCGCATAATATTTTATGTAGCCTTTCCCAGGAAGTGAGGTATTCCCATGTTTTTGTCAGTCTCCCTTCCTGGAATCCGAATACTTCGAGAATCACCCTTCTCCTAGTGAGTGAAACTCCCCCTATAAAAGTCTTTCTCTTCTCCAGGCTAACAACCTGACTAGATGCTTTTTGGTATGTAAGAAGGATTTTTGTCAGGTGTTGGAAGTCTCTAGTAGCTCTATTGAGGAATATGAAGATGTCGTCTACAAAATAAAGTGTATTAGAGCTTGTATTTGCCTGGTAATGACCATAGTGTGGATTTTACCTTGGTTCCTCAGTTTTTGTAGGTTAATACCCAAAATATCTTTAGTGAGTGCAAACAACAGTGGATAGAGATGGTCTCCTTGTTTAAGACCTCGTCCAGGATTGAATAACCCTATAGGACTTCCGTTTATTATGATTGAAATCTTCGTGCTATTGACAATGGTCAGAATCAACTCACAAAAATAGTGGAAGAACCCAAAAACTTGGAGAGCTGCCGTAAGAAACTCCCTGCTAAGTGTAACATAGGCTTGCATTATATCCAGCTTGAGTTACACATTGCTTCCTTTTCTCTTACCATTTATCTCACTGGCCAGCTTGGATGCCATTAATATATTCTTGTGAATACTCTGACCTTTGATGAAGGTACTTTGTGCCTGGGACACCACTCTCTCTGCTATTATTGACAGTCGGGTAGTCAGTATCTTCGTGATTGCTTAAACAACAAAGTTTCTCAGGAAAATCGGTCTGTAGTGGTTTACCTTCACCGGTTTTTTTGATTTTGGGTATGAGCACTATGATATTGGAGTTAAAGTTGGCTAGTAGTCATCTGTCAATGAAAAAGGAGAAGATTCCTCTACAGAAATCTTGTTTAACCACCTCTAAGAATATTGTGATGAAGGCCCCTGGGAATCTGTCTGAACCTATAGAGCTTTCTTTATTGAGACTAAACACCGCGAGTTTGATCTTTTCCTCATTTGGGAGTTCTATTAGCATGTCATTTTCAGTTTGCTCCACTCTAAACATTGTTAAATTCAGAATGTTGTTGTTTAGGTTGAATGGGTTCTTTACAAATTTGTGTTTATAGAACTGGAGTATGTGTGCCTTTATATGGGATTGGTTTGTCAAGATAATTCCTTCCTCTGTCCTGATGTCTATGATGCTACTCTTTTCATTTCTAGCTCTCGTCATGCTGATAAAGAATTGGGTATTGCGGTCGCCTTCTGTGAGTCACTTAATTCTAGATTTTTGATGCCATTGAATCTCCCCTTGCTTTTCAACAAGAGATATTTGTGTAGCCTTTACAATGATGTCCTGGTTGAAAGTATCACTTTGCTAGTGAGTTTCCTGATTGAGCTGTAGCTGTGGTAGATCTTCCTCCAAATTTTTTTTGGCATCTCGTCCCATATCCAGTCCTGTACGTTTCCACTGCTTGATATAATTCTTAAGACACCGGTGTTTGAGCATTAAATAGAAAAGAGGTGTTGTTTCTAGTTCAGTATTTCAGCTGTTGCAAACCACATCCTCAAAGTCTGCATAAGTGTTCTATGCTTGAAGGTATTTGAAGGGTATGTTGTTAGGTTTTGGGATGACCTGACACTCTCTAAAAAGGAGGGAAAGGTCTAACACTGTTCGTGGGAAGTTCTTGATTCTACATCCCCTATATTTTTTAGCCCAGAGTGGGTTGCACAAGCTTCTGTCCAGACAGCTCAGTGTTCTGTTGACTTCTTTCTGTGTGTTACTCTATGTATAACTTATACCCGTTGTGTTGCTCTCTGTAAGGTTAGCTATGTTGATGAAGTTCCAAAAGTTATGTATGGCTCGTAATAGTGGTTGTCTTCTACCCCTCTTTTCCTCAGTCCTGAGAATGTAATTGAATCTCCTAAGAAAATCCATAGCTCATTGGCTTTGGTAATAACTATTATTAGGTAATTCTAGGGTATTATTTTGTAGAGAGAGAGATAGCTAGTGTGGACGAAGGAAAAACTACAGCTCATGTATCATACCATGATTTGCTAGCTAGAAATGTTCATGGTTTCAGGTTCTGGAATTCCCAACCCAACTCGCTAGAGTATCTAAATGTTTCCTTTATTCTCTCCCTTTTCATTCGTTACAATTTTCCTCGCGTAGCCCTGTAATCTAAATTTCGTAGCGTAAATCTTAGGTTCCACTATGCACATAATATTTGGTTGTAGTTCCTCCACTTTTTTCCTCAGGAAGGCGTGAGTTTTGCAATTGCCCACTCCTCTTGCATTCTAGATAATCACTCTCATTGTCTATTATTAGATTTGGTGATCCGAGGTCCAGCGTGTATACTTTCACTCCTTTGCAGACATGATTTGGCCCTAGTTTCCTCTTAATAATTAGTTCTTCTTCTTCCATTTCATCCGCCCAGCTTGCTGGGTTAACATCTCTTATATTTCTTTAAAGTTCGTCTCTCTTTGGCTTATAGGTTCACCCTATTCCTCCCTTGGCTTTGTGATGTGCTGATCTTCTGAAGATCTCTCCGTGTCTTGCTATGTTTCGGCCTTGCTTTATGCGTCTGCAATATTGTAGTAGCATATTTCCCAGATTCTACAAGAGTAAGCCAGCAAAGTGTAGTCGAAAACATGCAAAAGACTGTCCTTCATAGTCGAAGACAGCTCAGCACTCGTAAGCCAGTGCGGTGTAGTCAAAGACAACACAACATTCTAGAAGATACTATAAGTCTTCGACCTACCAAAAGTAGCCGTTAAAGTCTGGCCAAGAGAGAACTGTTAGAGATCCACGAAGTTTGCCCACTTTTCCCAGAATAGAAGACTATTTCTTTCTTTTTGTAAAACTGTTTGTATGACTATAAATACAGGCAGAGAATAAATACTAAAAAACAAAATCTTTTACTATTATTATTGAAAACACCTACCTTTACTCTAAAAATGTGTAATAACTAGCATCTTACTGGATTTTACATAAAAAAATCCTCCCCGAGGTCGTGGTTTTTCTCAGCTTTTACTGAGTTTTCCACGTAACATCTTATTTTATCTAGCTTATTGCCTTTTCTTTACAAATAAGTATTGGCGAAGATTCTCCTTCTAGAAAACACGCCACTACAATTGGCACCGTCTGTGGGAAATACTACATTTTTTTTACCGTCACTGATCTAAGCGCCGTCCAATGAAAAACATGAACATAAGAAGCCATTCCAGTACTATCAGAAATCGGAAAATTCTAGGAACTATTGATCTTCACAGTGTCGTGCTCGAGCTTCAGCAACAGATGGCTGTTGAAAAATCCCAAAGAATGGAAGATCAGCGTGTCTACGCTCAAGCTCTACAAACAGAGAGATACGAACTGTAGAAATCCTTAGATCAACAAAGCCAAACACATCATAAATAAATGGAATGACTAAGAAGTACGCAAGATCGGCTTACTGGCTGACTAATGTCCCCTCCACATGCTCAAAGTGAGCATAGATCAAGAACAATTCAATGCGACGATCCACCAAGAGAAGACGAGCTCCGTATTTCTCGATCCAGATCCGAGAACCAAAATAGAGCCTCTTAACATTTTGTTTTAGCATCCTCTGCATCTATAACTCAGGAAAGTCGACGTACTCGACATACAACTCCCCCATCTGAAAGAAGACTGATTAGCGATCGATTGGGACCAGAAGGACAGGGAGATTTTGTTCCTCAGATTGTAACTTTTCCATTTCCCCCATAACAATTCGTCACCTTGGACAACCTCAACAACAGGATCCAGACCATAAATTATGACATTCCAGGCCGAAGGTCCGCACTTGATAGAAACGATACAAACCCCATCTCCCCTCATCTCAAAGTTATACCCATTCTGGATAATTTCTATATGCCCAAATTTATTCAGTATGCAGGACTGACTGACCCACTTACGTATGCTCGACATTTCAAAGACGCAGTGGGATTATATTTAAAACTTGACCACATGTTCTGTAGGCTATTCAGCATGAGCCTGAAGAAAGAATCACTCTGTTGGTTCTATACTATCCAAGAGGCCTCCATCACCACGTTCATCTAGTTTCAACATCTTTTCAAATCCAATTACGCTCATGCCAGAAAGCGAGAAATCACTGTCGATTCCTTGTATTACTTCGAGCAAGGCTCGAAGGAGTCCCTGGTGAACCTTTATAAACACTTTTTACAGGAAACTAGGAAAAATGGGAATTCAGACCCTAAAATTATTGTTTCAGCATTCACCTCCGCCTTGCACATTGACTCAAAAGTTTGAGAAGAACTTATTCTGCACAAGCCGCGTATAGTCACTGGGATGATTGATATTGTTAATAACTACATCGAACTAGAGCGATTAAAGAACAATAAGATGAAAAGCTCATTTGTGATCCATTCTCGAGAAACATCTTCGACCCCAACTCAGCGAACAATCACTCCTGAAGTGCCCAAATAACGCGACAGAAATATCAACAACAATAGATGAAGGGATGACAGACCAGACAGACCAGTTTTGCCGCCAAAGACTACAACTCTCTCCGCTATCTTACCGATGATAAAGGGAGATGAGTATTTTTTGGGTACCACAGACGATTCCTGATCTTCCCAATAGACTGCTATATTTCAATATCACAATGTACATAGCCATGAGACTGATGCCTGTTACTCCCTCATATGAATCTTCCATCGTATTCTATTAGTTGGAAGACTTCACAATTATGTGATCGACATCCATAAATTCCTTGAGAATGAAGCAAAATATAAAGAAGTAGAGAAAAATCAGGCCCAAGGGAAAGCTTGCCACCTGTACATGATTGAGATCGACAAAGGAAAGAAAAGAAAACAAAACGAGTAGATTACATCTTTCTGTAAAATGACCTCCTCAGAAAAATCAGCAAAACTTCTTCCCAACACAAGTAAATTGAAGTGTCCTTACCAAATCACCTTCGAAGACTGTGACACAAGCCACGTCAAATACCCCCATGATGACCCTCTCGTCGTTATGCTCAAAGTCAGGCAGGACTATTTGCATATACTTATGATATTGGATGTACCAAATATCTATTATTCAGAAGAGCAATTGAAGTCCTCGGCCTTACAGATTCGGTAAAAGCTTCGACAACAACAATCATGAGCTTCAATGGTTTGAAAGAATCAACAACAGGAGAAATCACTCTGCTAGTTCAGGAAGGTTCCAAAACTATATTCGTTAAATTTCTCATTATCGATGCAGAGTCCAAATACATGGGAATTTTGGGTCGAGGCTGGTTGCATTCAATCAAAGCAGTGCCATCCACTTATCATCTAGCATTGTGTTTTCCAATAGATCTCATAATATATGAAATCAAGGGAAGCCAAACAGTTGCACGAATGTTCGAAAATACTACAACCAACCCTCAAACAACCAAACTTCTCAATGCATAGCAATTATAGTAAGATGAATCGACAACATTTGAGCAGCACGACACCGAGATGGTCGAATCTGTTGAACTTGATGGCCTAGGACGCACAACCTTCATCTGCTCTAAATTATTGACCGACAAAAAAGAGGCCATGATACAACTATTTAAGAAGAACATCAACATTTTTGCCTAGACTTTCCAAGAAATGCCCAGCATCAATCTTTCAATCGCCTGTCACTGACTCAACCTACTTCTAGATAGTAAAGCTATCATTCAAAAATGACGAAATCTAACCCCCCGACTCTGCAATGTAGTAAATAAAGAAATTGATAAACTCCTTCGGGTAGGATTTATTTGTGAAGTTAAATATCTGAAGTAGGTTTCTAATATTGTAGAGGTGCCAAAGAAAAATGGCAAAATTAGAGTTTTTGTTGACTTCACAGAACCCAACAAGTTCACACCTAAAGACAATTTTCTACTACCAATAATTCCGCAACTTCTCTACTCAGTCGCAGGACATGAACTTCTTTCTATGATGGATGCAGTCTCTGGTTATAACCATGTTCCACTAGCCAAAGAAGATCAGGAAAATACAACCTTCATCACTGACAGAGGTCTCTGATGTTACGCAGTTTAAAAAATACACGTACTACTTACCAAAGACTTGTGACTTAAATGTTCAATGATCATCTTGGTACAATTATGGAAGTATACATCGATGATATGATTTGCAAAAGCCTGAAACAAGAGGACCACTCCAGTAACCTCCAAACTATATTTGATATCCTTTGCAAGTACCAAATGAAACTTAACCCAGAGAAATATCAACTCGGAGTTGCCTCTGGAAAATTCCTGGGATATCTAGTCAGCAAAAGAGGAATAAAAAATGATCCCACACAAATCAAAGCACTCATGGCAATGCCATCCCCTCGAACAAAAAAAGACGTTCAAAAATTTGTAGGCAAAATTGATGTTCTTCACAGATTCATCTCAATGTCATCTGATCGATGCAAACTTCTTTACCTCCTTCTTTGTAGCAATCCCACTCCTCTTTCGAACAAACAACACAAGGAAGTCATTTTGACTCCTGACTGTGAGATGGCTCTCAAAGATCTTAAACGATACTTGGGGCGTCCTCCTATAATGAGTACTTCAATTGATGGCAAATCTCTTACAATGTACTTATCCACAACCAACGATTCGATCAGTTTCGTCCTTATTCGAGAAGATGACAGAGTAGAAAACTAATCTATTTCATCAACAAAACATTTATGCCTGCTGAAAAAAGGTACACGACAACAGAAAAATAGCTACTCGCTCTGGTCTACAGTTCTCAAAAACTTCGTCCCTACTTTCAAGCTCATCCCATCAAAGTCATCACCAAATACCCCTCAAACTAGTACTCTCCAAAAAAGAAAAATCTTGGCGAATCCTGTAATGGTCTGTTTTCCTTGGAGAATACGATATTTCTTTTGAACCCCAAATATTTGTCAAGGGACAAGCAGTGGCCGAATTTTTGGTAGACTTTTCCGTTGAAGGCCCCGATTGGGAAGAACTCAAAGAAATCTTTACAGATGACTTAATAGCAAAAGCAGACGCATGGTCCAAAAGCTCTGGTTGGCGACTATTTACAGATGGGTCAGTTAGACCACAAGGATCGGTGATTGACATCGTCCTCGTCACGCCTTCCGTCGAAGACCTAGATTGGGAAGAACTCCAAGAAATCTTCACAGATGACTCAATAGTAGAACCAGACGCATGGTCCAAAAGCTTTGGTTGGTGACTTTACAGACGGGTCAGTTTAACCATAAGGATCGGGGATTGGCATCGTTCTCGTCACGCCTTCCAATCATGGAATCAAAAAGCTATTAAACTCAACTTCTATGCCATCAATAATGAGACAGAATATGAAGGAATCTTATATGGTCTCGATCTCACACTTACTTTCAGAACAGAAGAATTAGCAGTCTATGTCGACTCTTTGCTCGTAGTGAATCATTACAATAAAACTTTCAAAACTATGGGAAAAATGGTTGATTATGCAGTTCTAGTCGAATAAAAGATGCAGGGATTCAAACATGCAACAATTTTATACTTGCCCCGACAAGAAAATTGACATGCCGATGCTTTAGCTTTTATCGCGGCAATACTGGGGGACAGTAAAAATAGATATTTATAGATCGAAATCATCGAGTATTCCAGTCTCGATATACTATCAACACTTCAGATCACCATTGCTAAAGAAGACGATCCTAAAGACTGGCGAAGACCATTCAATGCATACCTCAATTCAAACATCCTCTCCAGTAACAAAGAAGACACATGATCACTTTTGGCCAAATGCCCCAGATTTACTGTCCATGGCATATCTTAAATTGAATCACAAGAGGGGGACCACTTATCGAATGCATTTCTCAGAAACAGGCCCAAATCATAATTCGAGAACTTCATGAGGGTATATGTGGAGCACATGTTTCAGGCAGATTGTTAAAACAATGCGTGTCACGCCCCAAAATCCAGTAGTCGGTTGCTAGACCAATCACTGAGATTTGAGGATGCTCAGGTCAGGGAATCCAAAGATTTGCCCCACGAACAACCGAGCCGTAGACAAATTCTGGTTCAATCATTTACAATAGTATCACAACAAAGTAATAAGGAAAAACAGAAAGAGCAGAAGACTAAGATAACAGTATCTAAACGTAAGATTCTACAAACCTCTACGCAGCAAGCCCAACAGTAGTAGCTGGAGAATGAGCCTCCAGCTCAACTCCCCAAAGATCACCATAGTAGGAACTAAAACCTGAAACAACCTGCCACTGAGAAGGGGATGCGAGAGTGAGCAAACAACGAGCTCACAAACTCCCAAGAATAGCTAAACGATTACACTAACCAATGAGATGGATATAAATGATGATAATAAGACATAATAATATCTAACGATAAATAATATATATATATATATAAATACCAAGGATGTCTAATAGGTATCTAATAGGTATATAACTAGTCTAATGATTTTATGTAACTATACTATAATTATACATACATATCTTGAGCAAAGGAGTGCTAAAACTATTACTACACTCCAGTCCCAATGACTACTAGCTACACTCTAATCACTACCGTGGCCCTCAGCGCCACAAACAGCTAACTAACCTCAGGAATACACTAACACAAGAGGGTAAGCAACCCTCGGCCAACCACCATCCAACTGGGTTATCCAAACCCCAACTAGGCACAACCCCGAAGCTATCACAAGCTAAACGAGATCGCCCACAACCAAAAACCAGCCTAATGCTCACAGCAACCAATAAGACTAATTAACCAAATAAATTACTCATATACAGAAGAGGGAGGAAATAAATGCACAGAGGAGAGGAGTATGCAGAAAGAAGATGAATCTAATTACACCGTAAATCAATTTGGAGAAGAAGAATTTAAATAATAGGAGAAGAATATGATGAACTAGGATAATCCCATAATTATCCCAATGCAATGATATGTTATGATGATGATATGATGGAAAGAGATATTCTTATGATTATCCCAAGTACAAAAGATTCTATATTAACCATAATGCAGAAAGGGTTAAGGATTTCTATCAGAAGAACCTATGAATTGGAAGTATGCAGAGATGCAACGATATGCTTGATGATGATGATGATGATGATGATGATGATTCAAAATGATTTAGCGATGTCAACCCAAAGGGCTAGCCCCCAAAACTATAGTGGGCTGACAACTGCTGAAAAAGGATTTACCTTACCGGATATTGTTGGAGACAAGGGTACAATGTACTGTACTAGCTCGACTAGACTATGAGGATATTACATCAATCTACCAAATCCCATGGAGCCAACGTCCAAACTATATATACATACCAAGGCATTTCAACCTCCAGGATAAGCCCTGTACCAGATTGTAAATACTGTCTCATACTATCCCACACTCCCGAATGGGTGACTAGGTATAATATCCATCCTGGACCTACTTTCTACTTTAGCCCGATTTAAGGAATCCCTAAACCTCTTGAGGGTCAGCCGATTCGGAGTTATTTATGTATCCAATCGCAGTAAGAGAAGGAAAGAATATATTATTTATGGATGTGAGCAAAAATCCTAAAGACTGAAACACAGCTGTTGTTAACATATCTAGAACACAATAGGATAACCACCTACCTGAGAGCGTGCCAACCAAAACTAACACAAATGCCCACTTGTGACTCAGTTGCACCATCTAAATCTAGATGAAACAGTAACTTAAACGTCACAACATCTAAACAATATCAGTCTCTAAGATTCCTCAAAGCAATATGATTACCAATCAAGTACAACAGTACTCCAGCTGTCAACATAAACCAGTACTCAAGGGGTGACCTACAAGTGTCCAACAAGTAGTCAACAATCCCCAATAACAGAACTGTCTCACAATCCTCCTAATCATGTACATAAGTCTCCAACACGGATATACAAGAACCGGATTCAACAGGAGGTTACAGCTGCATTCCAACATCTCGGGTGATGTACAACTTCATAAACTACCTGACTCAGCCGCGGACCTCACTGAGCCATGCTGTCTCGCTGCCTCCTAGATGACGAAAGGGAATACAGCCCTAACGCCCTCATCCCGGGGAAAGAAGGCTTACGGGTAAGCTCTATTAGCTCTAAGAATCATGAGGACAATAAGTGTCACAACACGATAGGCAAACAATCCTAAGGCAAACTATCAGAAGTTCAACATCCACGACCAACCACCACAGACAAGCCATCTGCTCACCACCAACAACTAACAATTTAGGAGATACTACACTCCCACATGGAATTCAACATTCCAAACAACCACCAATCACAGCGACAGTGCTTAAGGACCAGGCCTCGAGAACACAGAGCACACCTAGACTAGTCCTAAGACTTATCAAAACAATAGCAGGCAAGAGGACGAGCTCCAAATCAAAGACCATGTCTTACTGAAGCTTTGTCGCCCCAAGACTACCCTGGAACCAAGTCCAGCAACCTAAACAACCAAGGTGTTATACTATAAGGTGAGAACTATACTATCTCAGAGAAATGGCGGCTAAACCACAAGCCATCCATACATCTCCACTAATCGTCAAACCAAGTTACTAGTGCCCTGAAACAAGCAGGGCACCCTAATAACTAACCAACAATACCACACTCAAGATATTATATATATATATATATAGCGACGCTGAGGCATCGCAACACACTGAGAAATGCCTTTGTTCTCAACCTCAACGAAGAAATGATCCGTGATAACCACCCTAAATGAAATGGGTCTAAGAGGAATCTCATGAGTTATCGTCACATCGACGACAACTGCGAACAACTACCTATGAATTAACATAACCTACAGGTTCTATATAGTAACTAAACTTACAACTAAGTCGGGTTTTACTTACTTATTAAACCCTTAAGTACTCTCGCCTAAGGTATGCCAAACGGATAACCCGTAGATGTGTCTTAAGCAATTAACCCATATATTAACATAATCACGGTAATAAACATGATAAAATATGTGATACAATAACTCACAGATCAATATAATGGTCTAGTTATTAAGGAAGATAAAACTCGCCTGACAAAACAACGCTCGGAACGGCAATCTCGGCGAAACTGTCCAAACAGCACCCCAACAGAAATGTGCTCCGCAAATCGACTTTCGAAACTCCAAATTAATCACGGAGAGGACCAGGAACACCACAACATTAACCACTATCAAGGACCGGAATCCAATCATAATTCCAACAAAGGATACCCGCCCGAAACTGTATTTCAGATCAGCACCACAACTGAATTCAGCAACACAACTGTAGTAAAATCCACAGTCCGCCACGCTATGCTACACTACTCTGATCACCCACAATCACATGAAGATATACCACTTTAAACCCGCATAATCATCCGCCTAACAATCATACACCCAGTGTTCGAAGAGAGTAAAAATAGCCTTAACCCTTCCTCTAGAATAACAGTAACTACGACAGAAATTTCTGAACCAAAACGGCCATAATTGTCGGCTCAGGCAGCCCTCTCCGAAACGGAAACAACTACTACCTAGAATAGCCACCACACCTCCTCTTCCTAACCACACTAAACCCCAATCATACCACCGAAAAGCTGTAAGAAAACCCCATAATTTTAGGTACCCAAACACCAACAATTCAACCCACGAAATCACCGCCACCGGCCACACCTGCGATAAACCCAATCAATCACCCCACAATTCTCCAATAATCAAACCCAATCCAACCCAACAACTACAAAACCAAAATCCACCACCCTAGGTTCAACAATCAAACCCGACTGAGGGAACTGCTGCAACCGGCGAGGAGACACCGACCCAAAATGGTGATACATACGCAGCCCTCTCTCTCTCTCTCTCTCTCTCTCTCTCTAGGACGACAATAAGGGTAGCTGGAGGTGATGATTTATCATCCCAACCCAAATCAAGTAAGGAAGGAAAAGGAAGGAGAGGAGGATGAAGAGTTTCCAAAGTTAGGTTTTGTTTGAGGAAGAAGAGTCGGTTAAGAGAGAAAGAGTTGGAGTTGGTTTTGGAGAGAAAATGATTTAAAAATGAAATGAAGTGTTTATATATATAGGGGAAGCCAACACTCATCTCGAGGCTAAATCCAACGCTCGAGAATAGCTTAAAATACCCAACTTGGTCGTCTGAACGCGTCCTTTGTTCGAACACAATGCATCTATGTTCCCAAGGTCACAATATAATCTAATCTGACCTAAACTACTAAAACCATAGAACTGGTAGAACACCAACTCCAAATCACCATAATCATCATATATTAACAAAAAAAATTCTGGGTCACTACAGCGCACTTATACACAAGGGTTATATTGGCCCAAGATGTGATAGGACTGCAAAGACTATGCTAAAAAATGCTACAAATGCCAAATCCATGCCCAAGGCATCAAAAGCCTAGCCTTAGACTTGCATATCAGCAATATTCTCTGGCAATTCAAACGATGGGGTATCGACATCATTGAACCTTTCCATCCAGCATCGGGAAGCCGAAGGTTCGTCCTGGTTGTGATTGATTACTTCACAAAATGGGTTGAAGCAGTTACTCTCTGCCATACTGATGAAAAGGAAGTTATCAAGTTCCTTTGGGACCACATCATCACAAGATTTGAATGTCCACAAATGATACGCTCTGATAATGGCAAATAGTTCATCAACGCCAAAGTTCTTGCCTTCCTCCATAAATAAAAAATCCATCTCTTAACATCCATACCAAATTATCCTCAAGGCAATGGACAAGCTGAAGACATTAATAAAAGCAGCAAATCAGGATTATGCAAGCATCTCGACGACAAGAAAGGCGATGGGTGGATGAATTGCTCAGTATTCTCTGGGCCTAGTGCACCATACCTCGAGTCTCAATGGGCTGCACTCCATTCATGATGGCCTTTGGCAGTAAAGTAATTATACCTTTGTACCTCGATCTACCCAGTACTCGATAAAAAATTCTAGATGAAGACAATGAAATCGGTCTCCTTTGCAACCTCAATTGGATAGAAGAAACCAGAGATAAGGCCATTACAAATCTAGGACGATACCATGATACATTGAAGAAAGCATACAACAAAAAAGTTCGAGAATGAAAATTTGGTATTAGAGACCTTGTCTTACGAAGGATCCAAGATAATACTAGACCTAAAAATTTGGGGAAATTATCTGAAAACGTGGAAGGGCCGTATATTGTCAGTAACAAAATAGACAGTGGAACTTATTGGGTTATGACTGAAGATGAAATACAGCTGGAATATCCATGGAACACTGCTCAACTGAAGTTGTTTTACAGATTATACACTGTAACCATTTTTCATCGATTCAAATAAACAAAAATTTTTATCAGTTTCCTCCTTACTATTTGATTTGATCTTGATCTATACTTTTTAAGTATACATCCGACAAACAATCTCATTACTATTAGATTTGATCAAGATTTATACTTTTCAAGTATACATCAGACAAACAATCTCATTACTATTTAATTTGATTTCGATCTATACTTTTCCAGTATATATCAGACAAACAATCTCATTACTATTTGATTTGATCTTGATCTATACTTTTCAAGTATATATCAGACAAACAATCTCATTACTATTTGATTTGATCTCGATCTATACTTTTTCAGTATACATCAAACAAACAATTTCATTACTATTTGATTTGATCGCGATCTATACTTTTCAAGTATACATCAGACAAACCATCTCATTACTATTTAATTTGATCTCGATCTATACTTTTTCAAGTATACATCAGATAAACAATCTTATTGCTATTTAATTTGATCTCGATCTATACATTTTTAGTATGCATCAGACGAACAATCTCATTACTATTTGATTTGATTTCAATCTATACTATTCAAGTATACATCAGACAAACAATCTCCTTACTATTTGATTTGATCTTAATTTGTACTTTTTAAGTATACATCAGACAAACAATCTTATTACTATTTGCTTTGATCTCGATCTATACTTTTCAAGTATACATCAGATAAACAATCTCTTTACAATTTGATTTGATCTCGATCTATACTTGCCAACTATTTATCAGACAAACAAAATCTTTACTATCCTGATTTTCTTTTGGTCTTTATTTAACAAGTATACCTAAAGCCTATTATTCGTATTCTACGCGAACAATATCCAATTACAGGATATTATACTTCGCGCTTTTTACTTATGGAACAAACTCTAAAAGAATTTTTATTCTTCTCAAATCTAAATCCAGATACCCATCCAAGGATATATATCCGGCCCTCAATCTCTTACTTGCCATTTTGTGGCCATCTTTTACCTACCACACAAACAAGCATTATTCACTTATCTGGTCGACCTTTAGTCACATTCAATCAAAATAATTTTATCACATCCACTACTTAGAACTATTTACAAAACAAATGCACAAAATTATTTTACAAAATAAAACTTGTTCAAAAAGATAATATTGTTTCACCACATATTACTAATTAAAATGTTTCGGTGTCACTGACAACTTTTACATCCTTTCTCACATAAACAAAACTTACCCAAGGTTTAACATATCAGAGGGAGATTTCTCTTCATTCAACTTCAGGGCACCTTTGTGGACCTCCATATCTGCTACCTCAACTGGACGAGCATCATCAACATCCACAATCACTTCATCTTCGATGGATTTGATTTCCCCGCGTACATCAGGCATCTGGGGTACATCATCATTCGAGCTATCATCAAACATGGCACCACCAGCTTTTAAAAGTCCCTTGCAAAAAAATTTCCTCTCCTCCAACTCGTCATATTCCTTCTAATAGTACGTCCTCACTTTTATGCATTTTACCAGCTTATCCTCATTCATCTTTGCCCTCACCTCATCGAGTAGCTTGCCTTGTTCTTCCTTCATTGCTTTACGAATATTGACAACTTGATCCCGTACATCTTTTTTGAAAGTGGCCTGCTGCAACAGCAGAGCCTCCTTTTTCTCTTTCTCTGCCGCTTTCTTTGCTTCCCCCAGCGCCTTTTCCCTCGCCTTCTTGGCAACGAGCTTATTCCTATTCAATGTGGCATTCAATTCTGCCTTCTCCTCGATTAAATCCTTTTCTATATTTTTGTAGGCAATGATCTAGTTTGCCAATTTACCACTGCCCACAACGCGTCCCATAGCTTCCGTTACCAACTTCTTTATCTGCATCAAAGTCATATAATGAGTATTCGATTGACCAACCAATTTTTTCATTCGATAAAAAGTATTAAAATTTATAACCTTTGATAAATTCCTCTGACCCTCGCTAAAAAAAGTGTTCAAACTATCAATCCCAACTAAACAATCCTCCAACTCCGTCTTGAGCTCATCCGTCCCAGACGTATAAGCATCCATGGTTTTCTGCACTTCTATCTCACACTCCCCACTGGTCCTCTTCGGGACAACACTGGCAGAACCCTGTAGGGGATGCATATCCAATACAGCTGCTGGTTTAGTAGTCCCAGCCATATCCTCTGTTGATGATTGTCAAGTCAACCTCTTATGATGAAGTAATGGAGGTACATTAAAACTTGCCACCCTTTTTATTTTTTATTTTTTCCCAGAGTTACTCCTAGTATAACATCAATATCAGTATTAGTGTTGTATCCAGTCAAGGAGTGGCTTTCCAATGGTAAGCTTGCATCCGGGGCTCTCTTGTTCTTCGCAGACATTTTTGTGTCGATCACAGGCACCTCCGATCATTTAACCCTCGACCTCTTTAAACCGGCTTCTTGGAAGAGCGCATTCACAAAATCTTGGTCGATAACTAGGTTATTGATCTTACCAAAAAATATTTCCTAACCTTATACAATTCTTCTTTTACCTGTGACTTCCTATCGACCATTTTCAGCCCTACAAAAGACAATATAAACAAGTTAGACATACTTACATCTCATTCACACAATTCGAACATCGAGAATTACATTTACCTAACCACACATCTAAGTAAAAAGTTTTTCTTTTTAACGGTTCTCCGGGATCTTTCTTATCGAACTCGTAATTTCCGGAAACAAGTAAGCGCTCATCGGTGTATCGCCCCCCCCCCCCCCATCGACACCATATTATAAAACAATGGTCTTTTCAGGAGCCTCGCCAAATACCGATAACCTAGCTTCTGCGGGTTCATCTTGAGTCTGTAGTACACACATAAATCATCAACAATTATTAATTCCTCCCCCCTGGTTTTACGTCAACCATTTATGGCCCTACAAACCCTGAACAGATTATACACATCAAAGCTTGAACTGCCCCGGTGCCACATTAAAGAAATTTTTTAAGTTCTTTTGGTCCGCTCTGAGGGGAAGCTTCAATCCCTTCTTTATTTGTTCTTGATGAACCAGAATATCATTCAGAGGTATTTCCTGGTCGATCATTTCATACTGGTACTCCTCTAGCCGTATGTCCTCAGGAATACCAATTTTTTTTCTTAAAACTTAAGATCTCTTTGGTCTTCGGACCCTCTTCGTAACATGTCTCCTCGCCTTTTTCCACATCCTCTTCCCCATCCCCACTACCTTCTTGATCACTCATTTGAGGTTCGTGATCTACACCCGTTTTCGTATCCTTTACCTCAGCCTGTTTGACAGTACTAGGTGCCACCCTAAACTGTTTTACACTACCTAAATCTACACTACTTGATACAGCCTTATACTTCCCTCCCAATTGATGTACACAGGTCCCCACATCAATCATCAGAGGCACTATATCTTCGAGATCCTCGTATATATCTTTCTCATCATTTTGAACGGGTTCAGCCATTTTTAAACAGAACCTGTACAACAGATTCTATATTTTTTAAAACAGTTAGAATCCATCATATGTGATACATATATATGATTATACGTTCATATATTAATAATACTATTATTGTCGAGTTAACTCTCCTACACATCATTCACTTTATTATCTACTACTATTATTTACATTTATACTTATTATCACAGCTCTCGATATAGTTAATATCATTGAATTCATATTGATATTTTTCATTCAGGAAACATATCCGCTCAGTTCTCGATGCTTTTCTATTTTTCATAAGTAACATAGATAACTTGTTAATTTTGTTTACTTTTTGTCGAATACAGGAATCTCAATAGCTTCTTGAACACACTTCACCTGTTTCTTGCCAAAATTTCATTATTCAAAAATTGATACTTCCTCTTCTCCGGCATAAAATCCGGCCAAATCCCAACAAAAATAAAGTCCCCGACAATCTTGCCGTATCAAAACGACATTTTCCTCACCCCTATAATCGTGTTATAATAACAGCGCCACCAATCGAGACTTCTCTCCACTCCTCTTTGCCAATTCATCATCTCCCCACACCAGAACCAATCTATATACACCTAACGATACCAGTTCTTCTACCCTTACACAGATAACAGTTCTAACTGCTTCAGAATTTCAAAACCCTCTGCCAAACCCTAACTTTGTCAATTTTCTAAAATTCCATACAACTAATTCCCTTTCAATTTAATTTCCTATACCCATCATTCACTTTACTTAATCCTATTCGTCTATCACATAATCAATCAAAAACTGATTTACTAACCATGTTTTTGTGCTACTTCTGTGTCTTTTTCCATTGTTTGCTTGGCTCTTGCAATCAACACTCTTATCTCCTCTTTTGCAATTGTCGGTAATGAATTTAGTAATGAGCAACAACAATTAGCACTTGAGAAAAAAATTATGTGTTTGAAAAGTGTGAACAGTTGCCCACATCCGAGGTATTTATAGACCCCACGTGACTGTTCATCGTACCACTTCGCGACCGTTAAACTCTTCAAACATAACATTTTCTCTTCCTCTTCTCATTCTCTTCGACACGTCGCCTTCTTAGAGATAACAAATACTTGCACTCTCGCTCTAATTCTTCCATATCTCAAAGAATTTCTTCAAAAACATTCCAAAGCAACAAATCACCAACTATATTGTCACAAAGATGGTATAGATCACTTTCTTTATAATTTATAATCTCTCCTAATGGAACATATATTGTCATATTCATTGGTCTTGGTCCATAAACCCTTTTTTCTACTTTACCTAGAAATTCCTATCTTTTGGGAGATATCATCGACAACATACACATTATCATTATATTTGGCATTCTACCAGAGACTTGCTTAAAACTATTTGTAAATAGTAAATTTCAATTAAGTACATTATCCATTCAACAAGTAAACAACAAATTACTACCATCGACAATACATCCTACACACTCTTTTATTACATTTCATTCCCCTTCACAACTCCTTACACCGACCTACTCCTACGCAAAGTTACAACTTTATAAACCCCTTGCTGCAGCTTCATCCTCCCTGTTCACCAATAACTTGGCTCGAGTCCACATTCTACCACAGCGTTTAGGTGGGCGCCAAAATTATAGCTTGACCCAAAACTCAAAGTCCACCTCGGCCTCCCTTGCTTCTACCTGCTCATCCCTTTATAATCAGGCTCCTCCAGATCTTCCATGCGCATGTCATAGTTCCAAGAACTGAAGTATCACGTGTACAATACCCAATATATCGCTTGAATACGTATGAACACACCATCACGGGCTTGAGCTCTCGTCTTCACCATCTTACATAAATGTCTCACATATGTAGCAACAAGACTTATTTATACCCTCTCCAGTCATGGTTCAACTCCCTGCATTTACTCTGCCTTGGAACTCGACAAATTTAGGGTCAAATCAATCAACCTTGAAATCCGTTCCCGAACCCACTCAGTCAAATACATTCAAGATATTATGACAACCTATCAATAGTTTATATGCATTCACATTCGACATTTTACCTTCGATTATTTAAAACTACTATTGCAACTCAACATACACATGTATAGAATATCGAAGATATTATCTTTATTTATTATTATGAATAAGTTATAATTCATATTCGACAACTTCCTCCTTCGAATTTGTTACAGATACCATTCGTGACTATATCCTTCGATTACATTACACCAAATTACATATATATTTACATTCGACATATGAAACTAATTTCTCTGTTTTCTTTTTACCAGAATCTGACATTAAAGCCTCTTTCTAGTCCATGAAGCTCAATGAATCTCAAGTCACTGAACTTCTAAGAGATACTTCAGCAGAAAAGAGACAACAAAAAATAGCAAGAAAAATCAAACGCTCGGCAAGATCCCTGGACGCCCATCTAAGCTTCAAATTTTCATCATCAACACACACAATTATCCCTTCACCGCCAAACTGATGCAATCCATTACCTTCACCACCATATGATGATACAATTGTTTTGAACAGATATACATCATCTCTATTTTGACCTTGTTCCCACCCCAAAGATATGTCAAGATCACATGCTGGCTTAACGTCTATCGGTTTGCACTAGATTTCCTTCAGAATGATCACCGTCTTCAGCCCCAAAAAATGCCATAGACAACACTTGGGGAAATATCTCTTCACAAACCACCTCCATCCCACCTTCAATAATCCCCTATTTATACCCATTATCCTTCTGCCAAATTCAATATACCGTATTTATTGTGCCTCAGGAATGACTTAACTAGATATAGTTCTTTTGGCCACGGAAATGACACAGACGATTCATCTTCTCATTTGGCAACCTCTTCAGATTCTAAAGTTCTTCTCGACACAACTACAAGTATTTCTATCAAGAATGGGGAAATTGTAGTAGCATATTTCCCATTTTTGACAAGAGTAAGCCAGCAAAGTGTAGTCGAAAACATGCAAAAGATAGTCCTTCATAGTCAAAGACAACTCAACACTCGTAAGCCAGCACGGTATAGTCAAAGATAGCTCAACATTCTAGAAGATACTATAAGTCCTCGACCTACCAAAAGTAGTCGTTGAATCCTGGTCAAGGGAGAACTTTTAGAGATCCGCAAAGTTCGCCCATTTCCCCTGGAATAGGAGACTATTTCTTTCTTTTAGTAAAACTGCATGTATGACTATAAATACAGGCAGAGAATAGATACTAAAAAACTCAATCTTTTACTATTCTTGTTGAAAACACCTTCCTTCATTCTAAAAATGTGTAACAACTAGCAACTTGATTTTACATAAATATCCTCCTTGAGGTTGTGATTTTTCTCAGCTTTTATTGAGTTTTCCACGTAACATCTTATTTTATCTAGCTTATTGCCTTCTCTTTATGAATAAGCATTGACAAAGATTCTCCTTCCAAAAAACACGCCACTGTAACTATGACTTGAGATATCCTCATCATTTTTATTGCCTTCCAGCTATTCTGAAGAGTCCCCTACTAATACATTGAAAGGGTTACTCTTGGTGATTTCTGCCTCTTTTTGTAGTAAGCTGCTATTTGTGTTCCCTTTTGCTAGTGACCATACTTTTTTATTTTCAATTCTTTCTACTTGCTCAATCAGCCTCATTGGTTTTCTCATTCTTGGGAAGTAAATGTTCGGTGATATGCTACTGGCAGAGGGAGTAGGTATTTCCTGAAAATATTTGTGTTTGCTGGGCGGTTGCGGCTGAGGTTGGGTTTTTTCCTTGTTGTTTTCCTTATTTTTTGTCGTACCTTCCTTAGTTGGAATTGGAAGTGCCTTGTTGGTTCTGTTAATCTGTCCCCCATCTCTTGAGTTCTACTTTGTATTCTTGCTCGGTTCCATGTTGCTCTGCCTGTAGGCCCTTTGCACTATCTTGCATTCCATAAAAATATGCCCAACATTATTGCAATGTCAATAATATTTAGGGACTCTGTGTAGCAATATCTCCTATTTCACGAGGTACCCTTCTATGTTGGGGAGAATGCAATCGGGGATTGGATGAGAGACATGTCAATGTCAATGTCAACTAGTACATTTACGTGATAACCATAGTCCTAGTTTATTGTCGATTGGCCCAGTTGGATAGGTATTCCTAACGTTTTACCCAGGGAAAGAAAATTTTTGGGGCTCCACATCTCAATAGATAGACCTGGAAATTTGTACCATATAAGTGCATTGGAGTTGTTGTATCTGTATACTGAGAAAAATGAACTCCACAACAAAATTATTATTGGTATTCTGTCAACAATATAAGGTCCCCAACTCTATATCAAAATCTTTTCCTCCTCGTACTCCAATTTGATGATAAAAAGGCCTTTGTCGATTAGTATTAGCTTGCAAGATCCCTTTGTTTTCCAGTACGTGCGAGAAAATTCTTGAACTGGTGTGAATTTGATCTTCTGGAGGTCTAGTATGCCTATTAAGCTAAATTGGTATAGTGATATACCTTCTTCAAGTTTGACCATCGGGATGGTGATTACTGGTTTGGCTCCACTTTTGCTCACCGGTAGCAGCTCTCCAGTCTCCGCCGATTGGTTCCTCTTATCTCTCACCTTGTCTGTGAATGTCAGAGGGAATGTTGGTTATGGAGCTTCCTTTAAACCTAATTTTGTTCTAGCTGTATCCCCATTCTCTTTTTCTATGTTTTACTCCCCTTTCTAGTTGGGATTTGACCTAACTTTTGTAAGGAACTCCCACAGACATACTGCGCTTGATTCGGTGTTGGTTCTCGACTCCCTTGCTGCCGGTGGGGCAAATAGTTCAGGAATTTAACTAGGCTTTGAAGTTCCCTTAATATGATTTGCATTAATATCTTCGATAATTGCTGGATTAGTCCCTGCTATGTCCCCAAATTCAGGATTTGGTTCATGGATCATTGGTGTTTTTCCTTGCGAATTTGGCATGCAAATCTTCAATCCTTACATGATATTTCATCCCAAAGATTTAATCCCATTACTTAGGATCAGTTGAAGCAGATTCAAAGTTTGGTTGTCCATAATCACTATTCATGATCACTATTCACGATGAACAGTAATCATGAAATAATCTCTTATGGTACAAGGTTTTTATCTCTAGCTTTTTCCCCTCGAATGTTAATGAGGCTCAAATTAAAGCCTCATTCATTACTGAACAATGGCAATACTATTTTAACGTCATTCCCTTCGGTGTAAAAGCCACGGGCGCAACCAACCAGCACCTCGTTACCACCATTTTCAAACCCTTGCTTTGCAAGTTTGTCGAAGTCTATATTGACGACATGCTATGCAAGACCCTCTGTAAACATACCCATATACAATATCAGACCGAAGTTTTTTTAATCCTTTAATCATACCAAATAAAATTAAACCCTGGTAAATGCTAATACGGCATATCGTATGGAAAATTATTTGGCCATCTCATTAGCAAACAAGGAATCGAGATCGACCCTACCCATATTCGAGCGCTCGTCGATATGCCTTCTCCCCAAACAAAGAAAGACGTATAGATGGTCGCAGGCAATACAGCTATCCTTAATCGATTCATTTCAAAATTTTCTGACTAATGTGCCTAGCTGTTTTCCTTCCTACGCACACTCTAGACACCCACAAAACCAAAAAGATTAACCCCGACATCAATTGGACGACCGAATGCAAGCTAGCTTTCCACGAGCTCAAGACTTATCTCGGATACCCACCAGGAATGTGTACGTACCCCAGTTGAAGGAGAAATACATTCCCTCTACCTCATAGTCACAGATGAATCTATCAGTTTGATTCTAATTATAACTGATGAAGACATCAAAAAACTAGTATATTTTATCAGTAAAACACTAACTCTAGCCAAAACCAAATACACCAAACTTGAAAGACTTCTTCTGACACACCTCTATACTTTCAGAAAACTAAAACTGTACTTCCAAGCGCATTACATACGGGTGATCATGAGTTACCCCTTTCGCGATGTCTTGGCCAAAAAAGAAAAATCTGGACAGATATAGTAATGGTTCGTTTACCTCGATGAACATGACATCACTTTTGAGAAGTAGAATATCCCAAAAAGGCCAAACCGTTGCCAACTTTTTAGCCAACTTCCCATTCGAAGATGCAGAGTGGGAGGACTATGAAGATGAGCTCCTCAAAGATTAACCCCTGGAATCCTAATACAGGATGGCGACTATTCACTGATAGGTCAATAGGCTCAAATGGTTATAGAATAAGAATCATATTGGTCACACCATCTAACAATCGCCTTGAGAATGCAATCAAGCTTAACTTTGAGTGTAGCAACAACGAAGCCGAATACAAAACTTTGATACACGGTCTCGATATGACCCTTGAGCTAGGCGTTGCAGGATTCACTGTTTTTACTGACTTACAGCTAATTTAAAGACATTACACCGGCAAAAACTGGGCGAATAGTTGAATGGCGTATTTTATCTTCTTTATAATCAGTCTTCCTATTAGGCTCTCGATAATATTAATCCTTTGACGTTCTTAGTTGGGAATACAATGAAGAGAGTGGTGGTGATTATTTCAACAATTCTGGTATTCAAGAATCCTGTTAGGCCTTTAAATAGATTGGGATCATCCATTTCTATCTTTGGGACTTTCTTGTATTCGCATGCAGCAATATCAAAGAGTGGGTAGAAAATTTAAGGTGAGAAGTAGAAGTAAATTCCTTGTATGTTTTCTGACGATCTTTTCGTGTATTGTTGTCGATGTGGTTAATGGTATTCTAGTGTTGTTCAATTTCTTATTTCTTGTAGAAGTGATATGCCGCCTAACACTATAACAGAACCATGACTATCTTCGTTCTTATTTTCTGTAATGATCTTTATAATAAAAAAATTATGTGTATGTTGTCTGAAGACTCTAAACTCTGAACTAACCGATATATCAGTTTGCCAACGTATATATACTTGTACACCATGATAAATCCAGATATCTCATATATCTATGCTACTAGAGCACTCCAGTTTTTCAAGTCTGAGGTTTATCTTGAATAACAACATTAGAAAGTATTTAACAACTACTACCAATACCTTGTCATAACCATTTTGGTTAACCTTTCTTTGTTATGCCAATCTACATTGCAAAAGTTTACTTTAAAAGACTTTGTTCTCCAACTTGAGGACTGAATTTTTCTCATTAATGTAACTTTAACCAGGCATTGAAGGCCTAAAGGATTTCTCTAAAACATCTTGGAACTCATTCTCGGCTGCCTCATCCATCTGATTGCTTATGGAAGTTGAGATCTATTCTTAAAAGAAACAAGGGGAACTATTCAACACATCCATATTATAATTAAATATAAACTCTGCATTTTTCTGGTCTGATCCATCACCGAAGAATGGATTTCTTATAATATGCTATGATCTATCTATTCCAATCCAAATAAAGCTGAAGTTTCATCTATTCTAAATGAGAAAACATGGCTTATACCCTCAAAGCATAAATAAAAAAGAAAAAGAAAAAGAAAAGACAAATTAAGTGAAATTCCTTCAACTAATAAAAATGATAAGGAGTTATGCACGTGAAAGCTTAGCACCAATGTAACCTTTTCATCCCCTTCACAGAATGAAAAGGATATATGCATCTCAAAGCTTAGCAACAATGGGAAATTTCAACAAAAATTGCTTGGGCTACCATAAGAATAAGAGCTGAAAGAAGCCAAGGGAAGAAACTATAAGAGGTCCTGCAAATGTGACTAAACATTCACTCATCTCTTGGATGGAAATTCATGATACTATACCCAAGATTGCAAAATTAGTAGATATTCATGTGCACTATTTTGGGGGAGAAGTTGAGTGTCAAGAACGGAGACCACCTCTTCTTGACTGCACATTGTCTAGAGAAAAATGGAATAATGTTTTGGTGAAGCTCTGACTCTCCAATTCTAATGACTACAAGTGGGATATATTCCTTGGATATGATTTTCAAAAGAGGTTCCTATCGTAATACTCAACCTTGTCTGCTCAGGTCAGTTTTTGCTACATCATATACCAAATATGGAAAAAAGAAACATCTATATCCAGAAGATGATTTAAAATACTGATAAGTTTTCTCAAGCTTCATTACTTTGAAGTGCAAGCCAGATTAACATACTGAACATGATGTATTACTGAATTGGAAACTAGACCATACCCAAGCCATATATTTCTACATAGTTCATCCCTATACAAACTGTAGTGTTCCTGCACTATGTTGTTTTAAGAGCATTAAAAGTAGTTTATACTGGTAGTATCTTCTACACTCATAGTATTCACCTTATTGTAGCCTTTTGCAAAACTAAAGCTATAAACATGATAGTAGTAGTGCTACAAATCTTGGCTTTGTTGATGAGATTAGGATTGGTGTTGGTGATTTCTATTCGACAAACTATCAAAGGATATTGAGCTCAAAAGTAAATCTACACTTGCAATGCAAATTTTAAAGGGACAGGCTGACGAAGATGTTTAAATAAGGTAAAAGAACTTTAATGGGAGTAGAAGATAATAACTTTAATTAGGATTGGTTCTTTTGTTCTGTATTTGGTAAGGAACCACTAATAAGAATATAAGACCACTCCTAATAAAGAAGATAATAACTTTTACCCATCAGTAATATAAGACCATGGTATGATGACTAAAACACAACCTTTTTTTTATAACAAATAATTTTAAAAGAAGCATTTCAAAGGTGAAGCAAGAAACAAGTTGTTGAATATCATAATAGTCAAAGGAAAAATAGAGATGTTTGTGGATAATATATTATTTGTATTAATTCTTGACTATATATCCCGAAAACTAATTTGGTTATCTTGTATGACTGTACAAATAAATTAAGATACAAGGGAACAAGTTGATTATTTATATATTCTTCCAGTGATGTGTGAACACCAGCATAAGACCTATCGACCAACACAACAAGTGTCCTCCTCGCAACCCCTAATTTGTTCTATTTCAGTATGAGTGAGTCTATGTAGGAGATGTAGGTTTGCCTAGGTATCTAAGTCAAGTAAAAGCATCTATAAACAAAACATAATGAAATAAGTAAGAACTCAAGTATCCAAGTTAAGTGGATAGAATTCTCCTTATTAATGCCTCTAGTTTCTTCACACACAAACGAGAGATCAAATGAAATGTAAGAACAACTTTATAATGGCGAATGAAATATGTGTCTAACAAATAAAATATATTTTAGGCATCAAGGAGTAAGGAAGAAAGGGAGTTGTTTTTACCTTCTCAACAACTCTTCGTGTAGCAAATGTTGACAACTCGTCCATAAGCATGACCAATCGTAATGGGATCATCACTATATAGATAGACAATTGTGTCCTGCCAAACATGCTCAATACACCCTCGAAGTCCAAGATCTAAAAAACAAGGCTATTAGGTTTTACTTGGATTTTGAACCAAAGAAGAGAACATAACTTCTATTTTAATGCTTATTTTCCAATAGGAATCACAAGTAGTAAATTAGTGAGTTTCGTGTAGTGAGAATATTATTATGCTAAAACTGAAATTACTATAGGGCTTATGGATGAAAGAACTCAGAAGGATAATTACATAGCTCTTCGACTCATAAGTTGTCTAACATACTATAGTAATAAGTTATACTTAAAAGCTAATATAGGGTTTACGAGTTCATTTTTATGAACTGACTAAGCTTTGACTCCCCTTAAATCTTCAAAGTTGTGGTTAGGATCAATATAGAAGAAACTAAAAGTACAAAAGTCCCACAGAAGCAAGTTAAAGCACAAGCAGGGGTGAAGCTAGGGGCATATGAAAGAACTTCTCACCCATGGAAGAGATAGTATGCCCATTATCAGATTCTTGAAAAGAACAACTTATATATAAAATTAATAAGTAATAATAATGGATTCTCAAACCTATTATAGCGATAAAAAAAATTAGTGAAAAAAGAGGAAAAACCCAATTAGGGTTTAAATCTAAGAAATACAAATTTAACAGGAAAAGCATACCTCTGAATCGATTTTAAACTGCCTCGTAGCACCACCAATAAAAAAACCAACAAACATTAACCCTAAAATCAAAAGAGAATGCATAAATACATAACAATGATTGCTGATTTGAAGGGGAGAAACGAGACAAAAATTACCCAACTTGCTGGAACCCTAAAACCTCCACATAGATTAGATAAATTAGATCCTACACCTGAAGATTGAACGAGAGGGCAATGAGTTTCAAAGCCCCCATTCAAATACCTCATATGCAGAGATTAAAGAAATCATAAATGCAATTAGGAGGAGAGAAGCCTTATAGATGATTGGCAGTGTCCCCTTTGAAATTGTGGCTGGTAAAGAAAGAAAAACTTTATGTTTGCCATAATACAAAGTTAAAAATTGGAGAGAGAATAGGAAGTACGAGAGTTCAAATTCCCTAAAATAAATAAACGACAACAAAGTACAAAAACGTTTGTAATAGTAGTCATTTTCTAGCGATAGAAAAACCTTTTATTTCCTTTTGTATTATTTTACTATTTTTGTTGTAGTGTTACCTGATGATAGGAAGATGAGACTACCTTCATAGCGTGGATCCAATTGTGTCCCAGGTTACCATTATAATAGACTGTAGGGCTGTTGATGACGACAAACGTGGTGGGTACCACGACTGGTCTGGCCTGCACCAAAGTGACGAGCTCCCCCATAGCCCATTCAGTGGACCTATTAAAGCCTAAGATCTCTATTTTGGATTGTGCCAGGCAATCTTGCATGTTCATGTTTTTAAGGGCATCATAATACAGGATATTGGCGCCACTGCCAGAATCTACCAGCATACACTTAATGAGGACACCTCTGATCACAATCAAAATGTTTAAAGCGTCATCATGCAAAAGGGAGGCTGAGCTAAGGTCATTATCGGTAAAGTAGATTGTCTGCTCGTGTGGCATCTCAGTGCTCACCTCAATACCGTAGGCCATACGTTGGTTCTCATTAAGGCGATAATACTACCTCGTGGAGTTGGAAATTATAGTACTTGATGGTGCTCTAATGTGATCCCCCAGGATCATTTCTCATACTTCCACATACCCCTGTGCCTGTACGGTTGTGGCAGACTGCTTAAGGGGTTTGCATGGGAGTCTGTCGGCAGATGGGATTGGCTACTTGAGGTACTGAGTATAACGCCCTTTGCAGAACCATATTTCAGTCATATTTATCAGATCATAACATTCCCCAATTATGTGGTCACGGATGTCGTAGTGTGGATAGTATGGGCGTCTGGGGAGATCAGGCTTGGGATGCGGTTCCTGGTAGTCAGGGTTGCTTTTGATGATAAGGAGAAGGTCCGCCCATGAATACCATTCCCAGCGTACGGCTCGTGGTCTTCCATACCGTGGGGGCTCTGCTTTATCTTGAGGATCGTGCCCCATGCAACTTTTTCTATTGCCATCGTCAGGGTCGCGCTGTTAAGCTTGCACTTTCCCCGGGTGTTTAAAAGAGTCTGGACGAGCGATAGACAAGGGGGCTGAAGATATATTGAGAAGGGCGGCTATTTGTGAGGCAAATGCTCATTTGTCTACTTCTATGTTCTAGTATTTCTTGAATTCTTTGTAAAGGTTCCCGAGTATTTTAGGTCACTTCATGTGCAAGGCCTCGCGGAGTTTAAAACCAGGAAGATAGGTGCCTATAAAAGTGAGGCAGATGGTCAGAGCATCAACACGTTCAATGAGGGTGAGCTCGCTTTAAAACCTTAAGAGGAAAGAGTCGATGGTTTCGCTAAACTATTGCTTCAAAGAAAATAGCTCTGTTAACTGTTTCTTGGATTACTGGTTGTGTAGGTACTTTTCAATAAATGCCAGTGAGAGTTGCTCAAGCATAGAAATAGAGTTGGGTTTGAAACTTTTAAATCAGGCGATGGCCCCGTCAGACAAGGTTGAGGGGAACAGGCGACACATGTGCGCGTCGGTTTGGTATTGTAGGTTGATACTATACTAGAATTTGGAGAGGTGTTGGACAGGGTCATGACTTATGGTAATGGACTTTATCTTTGTCTAGGAGTAGCTCTGGTCTGGGAAGAAACTCTGAATAGCCACGGTAAAAGGTGTGTTATGGATTCGGCGGAGGGTCTCCTTGGTTAATTGCTTAGTAGGATCATTTCCTTGTATATTTTTATAAGCGCCTCCACAGATGCGGCCGTTAATGGCAGTGGGGCGTTGATGTCGGCGTTCCATCTTGGGGCGACCCCACTACTTGTGGATGACTCGTCATAGTAGCTCTCGTGGTACTGCTTGTTTGGTGGGTCGTATGGAGGCGTGCCGGGGTACCGATCGTAAAACCGGCCGTTATAGGTAATGTGTCTTTCAGTGTAGGGTTGGTAGCCATGCCCAGGTGAGTAAGAGGGGTCATTAGGGCTATACAGTTGGTGCCAGTATGGGTGATTTTCTTAGCCGTTGCCATGTCATGCTTCAAAATTTATCACGTGTGCAGGGGACCACATTCCGCGGTACAGTAGGGCGCAAGGACCGGGTGGCGGTGGGTCATTGTGGATAAGCTAGTAAATGGACCACCGCAGAGGTAGGCCTATCACATGATGTGTAGGGGGGCTATGGCGTAGGAGGGTGCGGGATGACCGGGGGTACTGGCAGTCCTCATGATGGCAGGTACGGGTGGTAAATTTGTATGGGTTGGTGCTCGTATACCGGCCTATAAATTGGGGGCAAAGGGCCGTCATTGGATACTGCTTCACGGGGCGTAGACTCGCTGACATAAGTGGATGCTGCCGGACCACCAGGTGGTGGTTGAGGTCCAGCGACGAGAGTATCTCGCAGCTTATTGGTGGCTAGTTGGAGTTGGCGGATTTGGACCTCCTTAGTGGATATCTGCTCTTGTAACTGTAGCAACACTGCTCGCATCTTTGCCATATCTTGTTATTGTGGTTGGTTTCCTATAGAAACCACCATCGTAGCTCAGTTGGGATAGAGTCTGAAGGTGTGAACGTAGACGACACCAATTGTAGTCCCGTGATTCCTCTCAGGGACGATAATGAGTATATAATCGTTTTGGGCTTAATATATTCTATTAGAGGAGGGCACCACTTCACTCTCGTTGGGTTTCTCTTTTAAACTATCTCTTTGAAGGAAGAGGAAGTCCTTGATCAGGAACTAGAAGAAGAAGAAGAAGAAGCCAAAGAAGAAAAAGATTCCCTTTAGGTTACTTTCCCCTCTCTACTTATAGGGAGGGTTTGACCTAAGGGTGCCCCTACTCACGTGCTTTATATAATTCCTAAGGTATCCCTTTGGGGTCGTAGGCTTTATATCTCCTTGTGGGTAGAGGGATTAACGCCTGTCATCGTCGATTGTGTTTGTCATGACTCGCATGACGACCTCGGCAGTTGGCGTTAGCTGGAGTGTTCCTACTTGTAATGGAGGGGCCGTTTAGTGACCTTCCACCTCATAAATAGTGGGAGCATACTCCTACAACTTAAATATTAAATGTTATTTGAGGGGTCGGATCATGGCTAAGTATAACTTTACAACCAACCACATAATAGGATAGATCGCAAAATGTTCATCAAGCTTCAAGTATGAGTTTTACACCGGTACAGATTTTTCCCTATTTTTGATGCTTTAGTTTATAATTCTCTGAAGCTTTGGCAAGTCATTTAAGGGGCTAGATTGGCTTATAAAGTAGCTTTTAAACTGGCCACACGCTAGAATTATTACCAAATGGCACATCGAGCTTTTGGCTTGGTTTTTTTGCCAGTACAGTTTTACCCCTTTCATATGCTTTAGATCGCAATTTTGAGATGTTTGGCTACCAGAACTTTGGCCAACTACAGGCTTGGAGAGTTTTTAAAATGCCCGCTGAGCTTTTTGCCTGGATTCACACTTGTAAGATTTTTACCCCATTTTCGATGATCGTAACGGCCAGGTGGCAGCGGGTCATTGGTAAATGGGTCGTTGCTGAGGTGGGCCTATCACATGGTGTGCAGGGGAGGGGGGTGTGACGTATAATGATGTGGGATGACTGGGGGTACTGGTGATCCTCGGGGTGGCAGGTGCGGGTGGTGAATTGGCGTGGGCTGGTACTCGTATATCGGCCCATAAACTGGGGGTAAAGGCCCATCATTGGGTGCTGCTTCGTGGGGCATAAACTAGCTTACAGAAGAGGATGCCACCGTGCTACCAGGAGGTGGTTGAGGTCCAGTGACCAGAGTGTCTCATAGCTCATCGTTGGTTGGTTAGAGTTGGCGGATTTGATCCTCCTTAGTGGACATTTGTTATTGTAACTATAACAACGCTGCTCGCATATCTGCCATAGCTTGTTCTTGCGATTGGTTTTTTATAGAAACCACCATCGTAACTCAGTTGGGATAGAGGTTGAAGGTATGAACATAGATGGCACCAATTGTAGTCATGTGATTCCTCTCAGGGACGATAATGAGTATATAATCATTTTCTGCTTAATACATTCCGCTGGAGGAGGGCATCACTTGAGTCTCTCTGGGTTTCTCCCTTAAACTGTCTCTTTGAAAGAAGAGAAAGTACTCGGCCAGGAACTAGAAGAAGATGAAAACGAAGCCGAAGAAGAAGAAGATCCCCTTTAGGTTACCTTCCCCCCTCTACTTATAGGGAGGGTTTGACCTAAGGATGCCTCTGCTCACCAGCTTTTTATAATTCCTAAGGTTAAAGGGACTAATGCCTATTTTTATTGATTATATTCGTCATGACTCTGTGGTTTATAGACGAGTTCCCACCTAAGACGTGCTCATCGTTAGCAGGGAGCTCGCGTGACGACCTGAGCAGTCGACGCTAACTTTAGTATTCCTATTGGTAATGAAGTGGTCATTTAGCGACCTTCCACCTCATAACTAGAAGGAGCGTTCTCCTACAGCTTAAAATCTGGAAAGTCATTTGAGGGGCTGGATCGTGGTTAAGCATAACTTTACAACTAACCACACGCTAGGAAAGATCTCAAAAGGTTCATCAAGCTTCTAGTCTGAGTTTTACAATGGTGGGGATTTTTTCCCATTATGATGCTTTAGGTTACAATTCTCTGAAGCATTGGCAAGTCATTTAAGGGGCTAGATTGGCTTATAGAGTAGCTTTTAAGCCAGCTATACGCTAGAATTATTACCAAATGGCGCATTAAGCTTTTGGCCTAGTTTTTTCACTGGTGTTTTTTTACCCCTTTCATATGCTTTGGATCACGATTTTGAGATGTTTGGCTACCAGAACTTTGGCAAACCACAAGCTTAGAGAGTTTCCAAAATGCCTGCTGAGCTTTTGGCTTGGTTTCATACTAGTATGGATTTCGCCCCTTTTTTGATGAATTAGATCTTAATTAAGAGAAACTAGCTTAGCTACCGGCAAGTCATTTGAGGGGTTGGATCGCGGCTAAGAGTTAATTTTTAGCTGACCACACACTTTGATAGTTACCAAAAGGCTCTCCAAGCTTATGGCATGGCATTCATACTTATACGGATTTGGCCCCTTTCACTTGCTTTAGATCGTAATTCCAAGAATTTTAGCAACCAACAAGTTGTTTGGGGTGCTGGCTCATGGTTTAGAGTAGCTTTTCATCTGACCACATGATAGGAAAATTACCAAAAATCATGTCAAGCTTATGGTCCAAGTTTTACGCTAGCGTGGATTTCCCCCCGTTCTGATTCTTTAGATCGTAATTCTGAGAAGCTTGGCTACGAGCAAGTCAATTCAGGTGTCAGATCCTGGTTAAGAGTTTTTTTTCTTCCAACCATACACTAAGACAATATCCAAAGGGCTCATCAAGGTTCTAGCTCTGTTTTTACACCGGTATAAATTTTGCCCCTATCTGATGCTTTATAGCGTAATTCGGAGAAGCTTGGCTTCCAGCAAGTCATTTGGGGAGTTCGATCATGGTTAAGAGAAACTATTTAGCTAACTATATGCTTGGATAGTTACCAAAAGGCTCGTCAAGCATCTAGCACGGGTTTTATCCCTGTCCGATGCTTTTGATTTTATTTTTGAGAAGATTGTCTTTCGGCTTGACGTTTAAGGGGTCGGATCGGGGTAAAGAGGATATTTTCAACTGATCACACATAAGAATAGTTACTAAGAGTCCCGTCAAGTATTAGGTATGAGTTTTATGTTGGTAGGTATTTCTCCCTTTTCTGATTCTTTACATCATAATTCTGAGAAGCTTTACTCCATACAATTCATTTTTTGCATCTAACTCTTTCTTTGAAAAATCCTTCAGAATGGTATCCCTACCAAATTTAACCTTCGGCATGGTCACGTTGATTGGGATACTAACTGCCCCCGATGCTGCCTGGAAGAGGAAACTACTACCCACGCTTTATTCTTCTGCCCCAAGATCCGCGACATCTGGCTCGAGTCATACCTCTTGATCGACTTCAAAATCTGGAGCTACACAGAATCGGTTCCTATCACTCTCTTAAGAGGCTTTCAAAATCATGGGCATGTTTCTAATTTTCATCTTATTGCAGCTCTTTTAGCACCACTTCTTTTGCTATCTGGACCAGCAAGAACTCTATCGTATTCGAGCAACAAGCTAAAACAACGAGGGATATTCTGCATTATGCAAAAAAGCTCTGCACCATTCCCCAAACTCCCTCGAACCCAAATTTCTCCATTAGGCAGACTTAGAACCAATACCAAGTCAAGGAGGGATGGCATATTGTCAATGTGGATGCCTCCTGGAACCCCCAGGATAAGCCTGGGGGGTCGGGTTTCACTATTAAAAATCACTCAAACCTTTTTATCTGTGCAGGTTATGAATGGGCCAGAGCAGCTGACGCTGAAGAGGCTGAGGCGCTCGTAGCGCTTAGCGGACTGGAGGCGGCTCGGCATTTAGGTTTGCAGAGGATTTTTCTTTTGTCTGATTACCAGAGGATCGCTTGAGCCTTCAGAGAGAGGTCAGAGAATCTTAGTTTGGGAGCTCTTACCCTTGCTCCGGATACGAGAGCTACAGAGGATTTTTTTTTAAGATTTTAGATTAGAGTATGTTAACCATAGTTGGAACACTGCAGCTCACTCTTTAGCAGCTAGGGGAGTTGGTTCCCCAATTTTTGGTTATTTTGTAGGCCAAAAGGCCAATGCTTACGTAAATTCTCTCTCCCCTCCCCTCGCTCTCAGAAGAGTAATTTTATCCTTCTCTTTTACGTAAAAAAATAGGGTTGGATCTGAAATTTCTAACTACTTGAGATTAATCAATATAGATTAATTTAGGTCAAAATTAATAAGTTAATTTAAAAATCCTTGAATTAATTGTCTAACCCTAGCCTAATTCAAGTCGGTTCAATTGTCTAGTGACAACAAGCAAAAGTAAATCAAGTAGAAGAATAAGTAATTTTAACCCTGTGGGAAACCTTTCTCATGAGAAAAACCCACAGGTCGCTACCTTATTGGCGCCCAAAAACTAAAAATTTATTATTAAAATTAAATTATAATAATTAAATTACATACAGACTCGATAATCACATCCCATGGTTACCACTCTTCTAATCAAGATTCTTCCAATCGATTCCTCCCTCACGTAACGCCTTTCTTTAATCTCCCATTAAAGCATCCAAGTTTGAAACTCACAAGCTTTTCAAATCAAGATTAGGTTTTCTAATTTTTCGATTAATTTAATTTGAGTTTTACTTCGCATTGAATTTCTTGTTGAATCCTCTCTTCTCTCTAAAATCTTAAGCCCTTAAAAGTTTGTTTTAGAAGAGGTGAGGAACATAAAAGGAAGGGGTGTCTTTTATAAGAAAATTGAAAGCCCATACTTTATTCGAACAGAGAAATAGTCTATTCGAATAGACAGGGTTCTATTCGATTAGAATAAATATTCTATTTGAATAAATAGTATTTTACCTAGTCTATTCGAACAGAGAAAAAAGTTTATTCGAACAGACATATCTATTCGAGCAGAGCAAACAGTCTATTAGAATAAATAAGGTTTTACCTAGTTTAATCAAGTAGAGCAAAAGACATGTTCTAGCCAAAAACTATTTTCTTCTGAAAACATAATTTATTTTTAAACTTCTGTAAAATACTAGCAGGCTTGTCTTTTTTTGGGAAGAGGTACAAAGCCTATGTACCTGTTCAGTGTTAGTCCAACAGTAGTCACTCCACGTGTACTCTCTGGCGACGAATAACCATAAGATAGTACTGACACCTATTCTAAATACAAAATGGAACCAATACAAAATATCGATGATTCAATCTGCCTCTTTGGTTCATTTCTTGACAAAACTGTGACTATATATAAAATAAAAAATTATAACTTGATGGACTGACTCAATCATTGAACATCCATACTGGAAGCTCCTCTTTCATTCTTGAGTATTTACTCTAGCATCCCTATACACTAAACAAGATACATCATGTAACCGTTCAAAAAATAAGGAATCCAAGAAAAAGTCATAACTTACAAGGCTTCTCATTAGGTCATCCACGTCGCTTGGTATTACCATTGCTTGTCTATTTCAAGATAATTGGTGAAATGTTATCACTAGAGTGGATGATAGATGAGCTTTTCATTTTATTTTTCTTTGATCTCTCATGCTCGATATAATTATTGACCATATCTATCATTTTGTCACTATTTTTGGTTTATGCAGTGTCAGTTCTTCTGGATTCTTAGAGTCGATGTGAAGAGCCAATGTTAATGTAGGAACCACGATTTTTGGATCTAAGTTCCCAATCTTTATTGTTTCCAGCAAAACTTGTTTAAGAGAGTTCGCTAAGTTTCCTTTTGATCTATGTTTGAAAAATAAAAGTGAATCGACAATCACTTCTCGCTCTTTGGCATGAGCGTAATTGAACAAAATTGGTTATTGATCCTTCTGTAATAGTATTAAACCATATGTGGGGTTACTCTTTAAGGCTCATGTTAAAAAGGTGGCATTACATGTAATCGAGTTTTGAGTAGAGTCTAACCGCAGCTTTAAAATGTTAGAAATCATTGAGCGAGTCAGTAAGGCCTTCGTAGAGAGTAAATTTTTGTATGTGGACGGTTCCAAGAATAGACATGTTTTTGAGGTGAGGGGAGATAGGGTTTGTCTCGATTGTGTCCAAGACCGATGGTTGACTGGATTTTTGGTATTAAAGACTTGGATTTGGGTATTTAAGTTGTCTAAGGTGATAAACTACAGGGAGACCTGAGGTGCTATTATAGGTACATGAGGGTTGAAGTCTCCTTGCCCTTCAGGGCCCAATATTTCCCTCACGGGTCATCTTAGAGGAGGACGTGGGGTTTGAAGCAGTACTCATCGACTACCCTGAGCGTTTAATGTTGATGAGGTAAGTCCAAAATGTCGCAATGTTTTGCTTGGGTATGTTTATCATCGGCTCCTTGAAGTTTGGCATCGTTCCTCTCTCGGTGATCTATTATCCCTTGGAGATAGTCTGGACCGGTTATTACTTTCGGCGTCGATGGGTAACCCCAGACGAGTGGTGAATCGATCATGTCATTTGTGTAATCTTTTTATCACCTTCTGATGAGTTCAGCTTTGCTGGTCTAGGGCTTTTTTCCTCTCGCCTCTTTCAACTTGGAGGGTTTGTGCATGAACCTTCTGATCTTTGAGTTACTGTACTCTGTCGAATTCCATCTGCCTTTGAAGTTTGAGAACAACATTTTGTAAGTTGATGGTTTCTTGCAGTACCATGGCAGGGATATCCTCGTTGCTTCTCTGAGTACTAAAAGTTCTTTAGGGGTTCATATTGGTCATGATAGTTAATCGGTAAGGATGAGTGTTTGATAGAGAATAGTAGATTTTCCTACAGACGACGCCAATTATAATGGCTAGTTTTTAGGTAGGTAAACTTCATCAATACTTTTATGATAGATATGTAATACAAATATGAATAAGACAAACACAGTGTGCTTTACGTGGAAAACTCAGAGAAACCTATAAAAAACTACGACCTCGACGAAGATTTAAATGAAAGTTTCACTATGTTACAAAACTATTACACTAGTAAGGAAAATAATACAGATAATGTGTAAAAGGACTCTCCATAACGTTGTTTGCTCTGCCTATATTTATTCTTGGATACATGTAGTTACAAAGTGTTATCCATTTAGGGTGGCGTCCAAAATACATTAGGGATAGACACATTCGCTTTTAATACCATTAAGGACGGGTTTAGAGACGATGAAATTCTGTCTCTAAAAGTCTTAGATTTTGAAAAAAATTTGGGATGGAGTGAAGCGGTCCGCAATACATAATATTTGAGACAGATTTATTTATCTCTAAATGTATGGTGCTAAATTTTTCTGTCAGTGCCAATATTAATTGAAATGGATTTGTTTGTCTCTAAAAGTATGGCCTGCGTTAATATTAATAGACACAAGAAAGCATCCCTAAAGAAGGTAAAGAAAAATATAATTTTTTTTACAATTTTAAATTCGGCCATTGTTGGACTATACAAAACATTCATCAACCACAAGTAAATTTAAAAGAGAGAAAACAATAAAATATTGCATCATAACATGCTAATGTCATATCATTTCATGTTGAGATCAAATTTATTGATTTCAAAGATTTATTTACAAAGTCTCACAAACATCAATTCTACCTAAATAAATAAGGTCTTAATCTATGTAGAACATTGAAAATTAGTGTTTAATCACTAAATGCAACTGGAGATTTTAATTAATGATCCAACATCTTACACACTCAATATAAAACCATCGACACTCAAACACATTTCTACATAGAATTAGTGTTTGCTTGTATCGCTCCCATAGTTGTTAAAAAACTACATGAAATAATAAAAAAATCAAACTGTTAAAGCATCAACCATAATCAAATATATATTATGAAACAGAAATTAAGAAATCAAGTGACGCCACATTGATATCAGAGTTACTCCCGATCTTCTAAACTTTCTCCTCATCTACTTGAAACCCCTCAGAAGAAATCACGTAACCCAAGAAGTTCACCGAATCAACCATAAAAGAGTACTTCCTGAGTTACAAAATTAATTTGTTTCTTCGTAAAACCTGTAAGACCCTTTGAACATATATCACGTACTCCCATTTGGTCCGACTATGGATCAGGATATCATCAAAATTCACGATGAAAAACCACTCTGTAATACAGTACCATCCTTAGTTTTAAAAGTTGTCTTCAACTTATTCTCTGGCCGTATACATATCTGATGATACCCACTCTTGAGATCTAACATTGAGAACACTCGTACCCCAGAAAGGTCATCTATTATGTCCTCTAATCACAAAATAAAAAATATTTACTTTATCGTAATCTTGTTGACCACTTGACTATCAATGCACATACGATAACTCCCATCCTTTTTAGGGGTCAGAACTGCTAGAACTGCCACAATCGGTATACTTTGCCTTAATAGAACTTTTGCACGTAACTCAGCGATCTGCCTCTGTAATTCTGCATGCCCAGTAAGAGCCATTTGGTAATGAGGCAAATGGGGTAATGATGCACCTGAGACTAAGACAATAGTGTACTGAATATCTCACAACGGGGGCAACTCTGGCTTGTGACATACATCTGAAAACTGCTAAAACAATGGTCGTAGCTTGTTAGGAACTGTAGTATAGAAGGTCGTCGTAGTACATACTAACATATAAGTAACTTCCTGTGCTCACACTTCTGCTAGAAAATTGGTGTGCTAAACCACGAATTCCTCTACCGGTGGTAAACATGGCCACTTCTGCCAAGCTCCCTACCAATTGAAAATGTTTACATTGGGTCTTCCCACATGTATGACATTTCTTTCCCTTTTCCAAGGTTGTCCTAAAATCAAATAGCACACATCCATTTCAATTATCGTGCATATAATAGTATCTTTGCAGCTACCCATCTTGATTTTTACATGTGTATGAAATTGTAGACGAGTTGAACTTTCTCTTTGTAGCCAATGGTGTATGAAGGGTTTGGGGTGTGGAGTTAGTCAGAGTTGTAATTTCTCTATCACGCCTTCTGAGATAAAATTCTCTACATACCTATTATCAACTATCGTTTCCAATCCCTTACAATCTAATTAGACCCTTGTTCGGAAAACACTATGCTTCTTGTTCGGAAAACACTATACTTCTTTCAGTATTCATCCGCTCCAGAACCGTTCTTGTTGTCACTATTAACCGAACTGCCAAAATGTCGATAACCTCATAGGTAGAACCCTTGCCCTTTTTGGTCGCTGGTGAGGCAATGGGTATACCATAATCGGTTTGCGAATACTCCATATCTCTTCGCATAGCGATGAAGTGGTTTCTGTGTTGACATCGGAACCTTCTCCTTTCCTCACGTCTATTGGCATCGTTATTGGGGGTATCCCGATGTCCTTTCTCAATACTGCCGGTGTAGGCCCCTCGATGGCGACCTTGCTGCTACCAGCATTGTCCCGATATCCTCTCTTTGTACAGTTGGCGTGGGCTTCTCAAAGGTGGTCTTTGGGGATACCTCTCTTATTGATATTAGTGTGGGTTCTACCATGATGGCCCTCTGGGTCGCCCCTCTCACTGCTGCATACGAGGGTGATGCTTGTCTCGCTGTTTTCAGTGTTAAACCTTGATTGACAGTTAGTGGGGACCTCGTTCTCTCACTATCTCTCGGATTGGTAAATTTATGGTAATAGGGTGGGTGCAATTTGGGCTTTCTTGAGTTGAATCTTGTGATGATTTGGAACTTCAATTGGGTAGGTTTTACACCCCAAAAATGCAACCTCATTGTGGGATTTTGTTTGTGAACTTCCTAGTGCAACATCAACTTCTCCACTCACAATAATAATTACCCGTTGAGCCTCTCTTTCTATTAATTCTTTGTGTTGGATCATACTCAAGCTTCCTCCATAAAATTCAATCGACCCCCTTTCCCTTATACATGCCTCAATCTTTATGACTCACATAATAGCTTGAACATATATCACAAAACTAAAATTCTACATCTCTTTCCCAAGGAATGAATTTCGCTATGGTACCAAATTAATAGAAACTTTGGGAATCCATGAACTAGAAGAACCCCATACAACAGGAGGTCCCTTCCTATTTATTAACCAAAGCAACTACTAAAATAGAAATATGTATGTGGCTTGTGGGTCACGATCCATCCCACGATCTATTAGTAATAAACTAAATCAGAGGTTAGCGTCCACGATCTTGCTCGCTCCACTTTCATCTTCTTCGAATAAAAGAGCCCTAACATCCATTTTTACAGAATATAAATAAGGATACGGGACAATCATACTTATTGGTTTTTGTGGCTAACAAGGTCAGGGAACGAGCATTGTGATCTGATAATACCGTATCAAATCGGGATGTAGAATATAAAGATTTTAGATTGTCGTTCACTTTCCGAAGGTAACTAAAAATAGTTTATAAAAATTTTGTTATGAAAAACAATGATAAATTAGCAAGACGTATGTTTATGACAATTATTAAGAAAGCTAAGGCTTTGATTTCACCACTACCTTTAACATTCGATCTAGATTTAACTATGAATTCCCAACTCATGAAGATTTAATAATAACAACGCAAAAGTATTTCATTATTTTTTTATTAAAAAGATTAATTTTACCATCTCATAATATATGAATCTAATGATCATTAAAAATGCATAATATTATAGATATTGCTAAATATTTTATGTTGATCGATGTCTCATTAAGAAAATATACATCATAAGAATTTAAATTATTTAGAATATGCAAAGTTTGTATGATCAAGGTAAATATATATTATATTACTAGACAATAACCTATTAAACTGTTTTAATCAATATAATGAAAATATATTTAGCAATAAGCTCATAAGGGAATTATTTGTCAAAATATAGATTAAATACTAGTGATGGTGGCTACATCCTCACCTTAGTGAGGATTTAGCCAACCATGATTATTATAACACAATCAATTAGAAGAGAAGAATAAAAATAGATGGAAAGAAAGATGAAAATAATTTATTAATTTCAAAAGGACTTACCAAAAGGTGATCTTGGAATTACAACCAAGCTTCTAGCTTCTTCAATTATTCTCTCTCCCAAGCTATGCTCTTCAACTCTAAAAAATTGGATAATCATTCATGGCCAAGACAACTCCTTTTATAGATGAAGGAGAGGGTTACATGTTTAGTAAGAGATTATTTTTAGCAAATCAAATATAATTGAATTTTATAATTTATTCAAAAACATATGCTCAGAATAAAAATTTGAAAAACTTTCATAAAATATCCTCACATATTGGTAACTTCTCCAAAAAGTTTCAGAATTTTTGGGCAAATATTAACCTGCCTGCTTGTCACAACTCCATAGCTGCTATTTTCTTGAAGATTCTATTCTTAGTAAAATATTCATTATGCTCAATAAAATCTTCCTAGTCATAATAAAATATTTTCAATATGTCAGATATTTTTTTGATTTTTTCTTGAGATTTATTTTCTATTGGAGATGCTCTGAGTTATAGCTTAGATATGTGGTATTCTCTAACAATTGCAGTTTTAGCACTCAAATTCATCTTTTTGTACACTCTTATCTAACATAACCAGAAACAATAATATATTAATAATGAATCTTTTTAGCAATAAAATTAAGTTTAGAACCCTTAAATTAATAGGGTAAAATGGGTATTCTTCCATGCCCATCAAACACCCCCAAACTTAAAGTTTGTTAGTGCTCGAGCAAAAAAAAAGACTAAAAATATAATATTTTCATGGCTAAGATGATTGCTTTTAGCATATGCAACAAGCCGATAAACCTATAGATTACCCATATAGGACGAGTTTTGTCTCGTAAGGGTTTACAGTGACTATACCCACAAAAGTTAATAAGGGCATTATAGTAGTTTAGATACTTATTAGGTCATTTCAGCAAACTTATCAATATCTGATAATAGTAAAAACATTAAGAAGGTGAACCCCTTAAAATTCTTTCACATATATATAACTAGAGATCTTGGAGAACTATCTGAAATTAGAGATACTACCCAATAACTAAATGGGATCTCACATATTTTTCTAATATCTTAAGTGTTATAAAAATTGTTATTGCACTTATAACTTTATTTAGAGGCTCTTGAGTCAATATCCAGTTATTTTGTATTTCGAGAAACAAATTCAACGATTATTTTGACTAGTGTCATAGTCAATTCGAATCCTGTTATTGATTTTGGGGAATAACTATAAGCCCTTTTATTTTGGTACTTGTTTTCTTAGTGAAGCCTCCGTAATCAGAGTCTTTGGTCGACAATTCCAGCCAGTTGGCTTAGGTTACCGGGGTTTGGTGCTCTTTCGCGACCTAGGCTCTAGATTCTCACATGTAGACATTTTTCCTTGCTTCTTTCACATAGTTCATGGCTATACTCAAGATTTGTGATAATTCTTCATTTTTCAGTTCTAATCATACAAGTATGCCTTGCGTCGTTAAAGTTTTAAGAGTTATTTTAGCTTATAGAAATCCTTATTATATTACTTTAGGATCGAACTTATTCATTGGCAGTTGTTTCCCTTATAGTGGATCATTCCTACATCAAATACTAGATTCCCTTTAATTGGTCAAAATTCTAGCAAAAGTAATAAATGCAACACTACCGTGAAGTGCATTTGTTTTGAGAAATATCAATCAACGTAAAATATCTTCTAATTAAAAAGTGGTACATCTAACTTAAGATAGTGTTCCAAAAATTTTTAAGCCTGTATTTGATAAAAATTTAAATTTTATAGTTTTTCGATTAAAATATTTAGACCATAACCAAATACTTCTAAGTTTGCAGAAACTTGCTAAAAGGACTTGTAAATGACCTATCTTTTATCTAAAAAGAGTGAAAAATGTAAATGATTTTCCTCTACCGCCAAACTAGAAAGAAACATTACCTCAATGTTTGAGTATATACCTTAAAAGAGGGGAAAAAGATAATCGGAACATAGTACCTAATATAACATGGGTTACCTCCCAGATAGCGATATATTTATTGTCTTTAGTTAGAGGAAATGAGGAACCCCCAAACTGAGTGAAAGTTGGGTAAAAAAGATATGGAAGTCACTCTTCATATGCTGGGTCCAGAAGCTTCAAGTCTTCATTGGTAAAACTAAATTGCTCATAATATGGCTTAAGCCATTGACCATTCACTTTATGCATTTTTCCAGTGCTAGGTTCTGTAACCTCAATCGTACCATGTGGATAAACTATTTTGACAATGAGAGGGCCGGTTCATCGAGATTTAAGTTTGACAGGAAACAAATGCAACCAAGAAGAGTACAACAAGACTTTTTGATTTGGTTCAAAATATTTTTGCAAAATATTTGTCATGAAATGCTTTCATGCATTCCTTGTAAGTCTTTGTTGATTGTTATGCATCATTCCATAGTTCATCTAACTTATTGATTTAAAGTTTGCGATGTAAATCGACTTTCCTAATATTAAAATTTAATGTTTTTATTGCCCAATAGGCGCGGTGTTCCAATTCAGCAGGGAGGTGACATGCTTTTCCATACACTAATCGGTATGGAGATAGTCCAATAGGTATTTTAAAAGTAGTGCGGTAAGCCTAAAGGGCATCAATTAGTCGAGTTGACCAATCTTTGCGGTTTACGTCTTCCGTCTTTTGGAGAATATTTTTGATTTTTATATTGGAAACCTCCACTTGCCCACTAGTCTGCGGATGGTAAGGTGTAGGTACCTTATGTGTTACTCCATATTTTTTCATTAAGTTCACAAACATTCTACTATTGAAATGCAACCCTCCATCACTAATGATCGTCCTTGGCATATGAAAACGGGAGAAAATGTTCACTTTAAGAAACTTGACAATAACTGAACTATCGTTAGTTTCGATAGGAATGGCCTCTACCCAATTAGTTACATAGTCAATTGCTAACAAGATGTATGCATACCCTGAAGATGGTGTAAATGTACCCATTATGTTGATGCCCCAAACGTCGAAGAGTTCAATAATCAAAATAGGGTTTAGGGGTATTATATTTTGACGAGACAGGGCTCCCATTCTCTGGCATCTATCACAAGCCTTGCAAAATTTGTGAGCATCATGAAATAAGGTTGGCCAATAAAAACCACATTGCAAAAATTTTATAGAGGTATTTTTAGAACTGAAGTGGCCACTGCAAGCTTGGGTGTGGAAAAACTAAATGATTTTTGTATGTCCAGAATCTGGGACACATCGCCGAATAATTTGATCAGTGCAATACTTGAATAAGTATGGATCATCCCAGAAAAAACATTGGACCTCACTAAGGAATTTGCTTTTATTAGGCTTGGTCCAAAAGCTAGGAAGTTGCCCAGTGGTAAGATAATTTGCAATGTCCGCAAACTATGGTGCGGAAGGTATTGAGCGAATAGACATGAGTTGCTCATCGGGAAATGACTCATGAATAGATAACAACTAATTTGGGAAATCATTGTCCAATCGAGAAAGGTGGTCAGCTACAACATTTTTGAAACCTTTTTTATCTCGAATCTTGATATCAAACTCCTGAAACAACATTATTCACCGGATCAAACGTTGTTTGGTGTACTTCTTGGAGAGAAGGTGCTTGATAGTAGCGTGATCCGTATAGACTATTACTTTCAAACCTAGGAGATAAAAATAAAATTTTTCTAGAGCAAAGAGTATCGCTAGAAGCTCTTTTCTGTGGTTGTATAATTTTGTTGTGCATCATTAAGAGTTTTACTGGCATATTAGATGGCGTGCGGAAGATTATCAATGTGTTGTGACAAAACAGCCCCAATGGCATAGTCAAAGGCATCATACATTAACTCAAAAGGTTCATTCCAATTTGGAGGTTGGATGATGGGTGAGGATGCTAGATGTGTCTTGAGATTCTCAAAAGCATCATGACAAGGACCATTGAATAAGAAGGTAGTGTCTTTGGCGAGGAGATTGCTAAGGGGTCGAGCAATTTTACCAAATTCTGAAACAAAACGTCAATAAAATCTTGCATGCCCCTGGAATGATCGAGCATCCTTGACATTTCGTCGGGGTGGGAGGCTAGAGATGACGTCTACCTTTGCCTTTCTTTACCATGAAGTGACATTTTTCCCAGTTTAGAACAAAATGTTTCTATTGACACTTAGCTAGAATAAGAAATAAATGATGGAGATATTGATCAAACGAATCACCAAAGAGCAAAAAGTCATCCATGAAGACCTCGAGAAAATGCTTGGCCATATCAGAGAATATGCTTAACATACATCTTTGAAATGTAGCAGAAGTGTTGTATAACCCAAAGGGCATGCGACGATAGACAAAAGTACCAAAATGACAGATGAACGATGGGTATTTGATTGTACCGAGAATACCCATCAAGGAAACAATAATATTCATGATCGGCAAGATGTTCAAGAATTTGATCCATGAATGACAAGGGAAAGTGGTATTTTGGAGTGACCGAATTGAGCTTTCTATAGTCTATACACACTCACATCTCTGTGGTCATGCGGTGGGGACAAGATCATTGTGATCATTCTTCATAATAGTGATTCCTGACTTTTTAGGAACAACATGAATAGGGCTCACCCATGGGCTATCAGAAATGAGATAAATAATCCCAGCATCCAACAATTTCATAATTTCCTTTCTCACAATCTCAGCCATAGTCGGGTTAAGCCTTCATTGCCCTTCCCGAGACTTCTTTGTATTATCCTAAAGATTAATTTTATGCATGCATACAGAAGGACTAATACCCTTAATATCCGAGATGCTCCATCCAAGAGCTTTTTTATTTCCCTTTAATATGCGTATTACTTTTTCTTCATTCTCAGTCTCTAGGTCAGATCTTATGATGGCAGGAAGAGTCTTATTAGGATCTAGATAAACATATTTGAGATTTTTTGGAGGAGGTTTAAGCTCTAACTTAGTGGGTACTTCCTCTACTTCGGGAACTTGATCTTTAATTTTTAGCATTTTAACCATATCAATAGTATCTAAAATGGGGACAAAATCTAATAGGGCATAAACCTCATTGATGAATTCATCAACATTAAAATTCTCTCCAAAGTGTGTAAGGCAAGCTTCTAATGGATCTCTAGGATTTAAACTATAAAATGTACTGTTTACAACAGTACCAAACATATTGCATTGATCGGGTTCATCTTCAAATAGAGTATAAGTTGCATTAAAGATATTTAAATCAATAGTCTCATTCCCTTAAGTCAACTTCATAGATCCACTACAACAGTTGATCAACGCAATAGCAGTAGCCATGAAGGGTCGGCCAAGGATCAATAATATTTCATCTTGAGGACATTCTACCAGATTTATGCCGAGACCACAAAGTCCACGGGATAAAATAAATCATTGATTTGGATAAGTACATCCATCACAACACCTCTAAAAACTCGAATGGACCTATAAGCTAGCTATAAGGTTCGATTTGTGGGTCTGAGTCCGTCTAGACCTAACTACTTAACTACCGAGAAAGGACTTAGATTAACACTGACACCTAAATCAAGCAAGGCTTTCCCTAACCGGTTTGTCCCTATGTGGCAATAAATTATTGGCATTCCGGGATCTTTGTATTTCAGAGGTGCTTTGTTCAAGATTATTGAGCTAACTTAAGCATCCAATTGAATAACATTATCACTGTCATAGACGCTGAAAGCCATTTTGGAAACATTATTCGTCGCTTGGACGGGCATATGTCATTGACATATTTTGCATAAGAAGGAATTCGTCGCAATGCCTCGCTAAAAGGAATACATCTTAAGATTTTTAAAGATTTTCTTAACCTCTTCATCGGGAATCTTCTTTCTATTCTAAGTAAGCATATGGGAAAAAGGTGCCTTAGGGCCTCTAGGTGTTTCTCCCCTCATGGACTCTTCCCTATCTTTAACAACTTTTATAGTAGGATTAGCACCAACACAAGGTTTATCCTCAGCCATCCTAACTTTGTTATCTATTGTTTTACCACTTCTAAGTATGATAATTGCATTCGCATGATCATGGTTATTGGAATTTTTACTTTGATCCTTCAGGTTGGGTTGAGTTTGACTAGGAAATATACCCTTGTGTCTAGCACTTAACCCAGTTACCAATTGAGCGATGGTTGTTTATATCCTAGCTATGGACTGCTTATTCACTTGCATGAATTATTGCATAAGTTGGGTATTTGATTGCAATAAGGCTTGGATGCCATCCTTCGAAGATGGTTTCCAATTCTTAGGAGGAATATATGGAGTATTCTGCTGAGAAGGTTGGTGGTTGGATTGGTAAGAGTTACCAAATTGATTCAAATTGGGTTGGTACGATTGTCCCCCCTGTAGGGTTCCTATGATTATAAGATCTGCCATACGAATTGTTAGAATTGTTTGAAAATGAGTTATTCTTCTTTGAAGAACTCCTTTGATTGTAAAGTAGGTGGTAGGGTACCGTAGAAGGTTTTAGATGAAAAGCATTTACATGCTCCTTCTTTGCCTCCCCAATTCCATGAATAAAAGGACAGTCTTGAACAGAATGTTCTGGGTTATCACACACAACACATGCTGGCATTTCTGCATAAAAAATAGGTACTCTAGTGGGCATCTTGTTATTTGATATTTCTAAATATTCTAGCTTTCGCATAATGGTTGTAAGTGTAGGGTCTGACTGGGAGTTGGATCCAACTCCAAAGGTTTTACCTTTCTTTTCTTGTCTATCTTCTTTTCTCATGGTTCCCCCGATTTGCAAATTTTTAGCCATCTCTTCTAAGAAGTCCAAACACTCTACATCATCCTTATCAGTAAATTTCCCTAACAAAAAGGATTCTACAGTTTTCTTGATTTCAACATCTAATTCATCATAAATATTTCTAGTTAGGATCCATGAGTCGATACCATAATGAGGGCATTGTAGAATCAATGCCTTATATCTTTTTAGATAATCCTTTAAGCTTTCCCCATCAAGTTGGGTAATCCAAAGAATGGCCCTACGGAGGGTTTCATCATTCTCAAGAGAGAATTTTTTTTAAAAAAAGGCTACAATAAGAATCACAAAACTCATGATGGATTTAGGCTGTAGAGCTTGAAGCCAGCTCTTAGCCTTTCCTAGTAAAGAAAATATAAATAAAATAATTTTCATGGCTTCCATTTCGTTTTCACTCATATACCTCTAGAGGAACATTAAATCGTCAAAATCTCATACATGGGCATATAGGTTCTCATCCTCCCCTCCCAAAATTTTTGGCAATGAATCGATAAGCGTATTTTTAAGTTCAAATTATCCAGTGGTAGGAGGTAAAATAATGCATGAAGCACGATTTGTCATTTTAGGAAACCTATAATCCTTGAGTGGGACCCGTACAAGTTTTAGACCATTGTTATTCTCATTTTCATGGACAATCCCAAATAATTGGGGTAAAAACTAAACAGAATGAGCGAAGAAATTGGACTCAGATCGAGTCTCAATGGAGATACGTAGAATGCAAAGGTTTTTAACTTACCCTCAACATGAAAGATTTCCCTGCAAGTTTGGTTTGTTTCATCTCTTGTATCAATGGAGATTGGAATCTCCTAATGGGCTGACTTGCCAAAATTAAAGTAGATTATAATATCAATCAGATCAGATTCTCTAAGCCTCTCAAGATGACACTCAAACACTCAAAACCATTCTTTCATAAACTTCAAGAAGTACACACAATGATGATTAGGCAAGAATGAGGTGCATAAGAATAAACACAACAACCATTAACAAAAGGTCAGGTACTTCCTCCATCTAGTAAATGACTCCACCTAAGAATTAGGGGGTTCCGATTGTAGAACACCTTGAATGGCAATTCTAGTAATCCCTTGCTTTAATCCTTTTTGATGGGCCTTATTTATGGTCAAGTTGTGAACTCGGTCACAAGGTTCAATTGCTCCTATTCCTGATATTAGATCAATTCGGACATTGAGTTGTTTCTGATCGCTTTAGTAATAACTTGCATACAGTTCAAGTAACCACTTAAAATCACCTTTGCACACTACTTATGTTAAGGAACGTACTTCCTCTAGACAAATGTAGCTACTATCAGGGGTCTTAATGAGCATGTTCCTCCAAGTCTGAGCCCTATAAGCCTTTGATTAACTATGTATTTTATGGCTTAATCCTGGTTTCTTTTAGTTAATGTCCAGTTCAAAAAATATTAAACTAGGTCGTGACCTCTCGGAGTCCTAGCATGTTGTACCACACACAGGTCATGAAATCCTACTTTTTTGTTTGCCCTTTATCTAATGTTGGAATTTAAAAGTGCGTAGACATCAGGCGCATGAACAAAGATTAACCACTTCGTAGGAGGGTGCGATGGAAAAAATACTTGCAGGGTGGCCTTTTCAGGGGCTCGTTATTTACCCTGGCAGAACCGTTTAGCTGGATACTTGGGCTCTCGGGCTCAAGTAGGCATTATAGAGAGGTCCTTCTCAGATGTAGGTTCTAATATAGCTTCTACAGAAAAATTACAATTGTACCCTCACTTTAATTACATACTCAACACTCAAGATACAAGTTATTCTTCACTACAAGTCACTAAAAGAGGGGAGAAAGAAAAGAAAGAAGGAAACAATGCTACTTTAATGTTTTTTTGTTTTTTTTTTGAGGAATTAAATGAAAGATATAACAAGGCAATGGCAATTGGCAGGCGTAATGGCCTAATTCAGGGATACCAGATGTAATCAAAAGATTAATAATAGCTAACACAGATGTTTAGCGTAGAAAACCTTTGAATAGGTTAAAAATCACAACCTCTCTTGAGGATTTTAGAAAGAGAAATGTTATTGAGAATGCTAGCTATTATAAGGATATTCTATAGAGACTTTCTTGATATAAAAAGTCTCATCCTTTCTCTGTAGTTTTATGGACCTATTTCTAGGTCTTATTATATGACCGTTATTTGCTTTAATGATGAAAGTTACAATATATGGTTTTGACGAGTCTTCATAATGATTGTGTAACAGACTGACTTTTGCTACTGTACAACGGCTCTATTGATGACTACACACCTGTATAAAACAAACTATTGATGTGGAGGTCAAAAATGATGACTCGAGCTGAGACATGCCGAATAAGTCTTTAGTAGTGCATCCTGTATGTTGACGAGGTCGAGGATGAAGCTTGAGTCCGAGATATGAAATAAGCTATTTCAAGACGGCTCTCAACCAAGGGTACAAGGAGTATCATGGACGAGTGGTGTTGGTTGAGAGACTCGTTCTGCCTGTATTTCCTGATGATAAACTTTGGCCGTGTGCCACGTGTATGTTAACGAGGTCAAATGGTCATATGGTAGTCGAAGATGGGGCTTGAGTCCGAGATGTAGAATAAGCCACTATAAGATGGTTCTCAGCTAATAGTACGAGAAGCATCATGGGCGAGTGGTGTTGGCTAGGAAAGTCATTTTATAGCCGCTACCTGGCGTTGTTAGCTTGATTCTAATGCAGTTTATTACTGATATTGTCAATGCTTGTTTCAGGATTTTTGACCTATAATATGTAGTTTTTTTGGTCGAATTGGGCAGACCAATAATCAATATGTAACGTGTAATCTGTTTTGTCAAATTGGACGAACCAATAACCGACTTGTAATATATTAGATGGGTGGTCAAATTGGGATGAACCAATAAGCGACCTGTAATGTATTAGATGGATGGTTAAATTGGGATGAACCAATAAGCGACCTATAATGTATTAGATAGGTGGTCGACTTAGGATAAACCAATAAGCGACCTATAATGTATTAGATGGGTAGTCAAATTGGGATTAACCAATAAGGGAGCTGTAATATGCAATCTGTTTGGTCGAATTGGGATGAACCAATAAGCACCTATAATGTATTAGATTGGTGGTCGAATTAGGATGAACCAATAAGCGATTTCTAATGTATTAGATGGGCGGCCGAATTGGAATAAACCAATAAGCGACCTGTAATGTAATAGATGGGCGGTCGAATTGGGATGAACAAATAAGCAACCCGTAATCTGTTTGGTGAATAAACTTATATTCGAAGAGAATATCGTGGAAGAAGAAATACTATTTACAAAAGGACAATTCTCATGATGGTTTCTCGAGGCATGATAATGATAAAGAGCATTTTCGAAAATATGATATAAATCGTAGAAGTGCTAAGTATTACTATTATAGTAAACATGGACACATAAGGAAGAATTGTCGCATAAAATTAAAAGGTGGCAACTCGGCCTAAATTAATTATGATAATGAATGGATAGTTGATTTTGGTTGCGAATATCATGTCACCGACAATAATTCCAAGTTCTTTAGTTTTCGGCACTATGAAGGAAACAAAATTATTATCATGGCAGATAATACTGTTCATCTGGTGGAAAAAAAGGGAGTTGTCAATGTCACGACCAATGGTGATGACCCAATCATACTCAAAAGTGTTTTTAAAGTACCAGGTATAAAGAAAAATCTTTTCTCCTTGGCAAACGCGATGGATGGAGGTAATTACGTCTTATTTGATCCAAATGATGTCAATTTTCTTCAAGATTTTTCAAGCATAGAAGCAGATGTTTTCCATACCAGTAAACAGGCAAATGATTTATCTGCTCTTTCTGCTTCTACTTCTTATGTTGATAAAATGGGCACAAACGATAGTCCTTCAATTTGTATGCTTAGTTGGAGCACCTTAGTAGGGATATGTTGAAGGCTATGGAAGTAAAAAATTGGGTAAATGGCTTACCTAGATTAACTTTTTTTTATCATGATAAAGTTTGTGAGGGGTGTCAATATGGAAAGGTTTATCGTCTCCCATTTCACAAGTCCCTTTCAAGGGGCCAGCTCCATTGGAACTCAATCATAGTAATGTGATGGGACCTTGTTCTACACCTTCATACTCAGACCCTTAGTACATGTTATTATTTATTGATGATTTTACAAGATTTACATGGGTTTATTTTGTGAAAGAAAAGTCTGATCTATTCTCAAAATTTAAGAAGTTCAAGACAAATGTTGAAGTTGTCTCAAATGAGTTTAATCATTTTGTAAGGAGTATGAAATCAAAAGGGAGCTTTCTTGTGCATATACTTCTCAAAATAGTATGGCGGAAAGAAAGATTAAACACTTTGTAGAAACATGTTAAAGTTGGTTGTATGCCAAAATTTTACCCAAGGCCTTATGGGCTTATGGCTTGTGCAGCTCATGTGATAAACCATGTGTCTCTTAGTTCGATTGCCATGATGTCTTCTTATGAGTTGATGTTTGGCAAAAAGTCAAATGTCAAATATTTTAAAGTCTTTGGTTCTACTTTCTATGTCCGTGTCCCGGATATTAAAGGAACAAAGTTTTATGCCAAAGTGATCAAATGTATCTTTATTGGCTATGATAAACGAAAGAAAGTTTGGAAATGTATGTATCCCGAAAACCATGAATTCACGGTTTCTAGGGATATGGTTTTTGATGAGGTATCTTCTTATTATGAGAATGAAACTTCCAAGGTCTGATGTATTGATGACCTATGATCATGTTGAACCTGATGTGACGAAAGATTTACTAATGGCGCCAAATGTTCATATGTTGTCCCCAACATGCTCTTCTTTGTCATTGGATAAGCATTACGATAGGAGGAATGACAATAAATTTTTTGAGACATAAGGGGATCAACATAATGATGACATTAATTGAGAGGTAGATAATCTTAAACCTTTAGAAGATCGATGAGAAACATTGTCAAGCTGATTCGTTATTGAGATGATGCATTTGCTAGTCTTTACTCTTGTTTTATCTTGTCGGTTCGGCTGAAGCTGAACATTTTTCTTTTGACAAGGCCCATGGAGCAAAAGAATGGGACAATTCTTTGGATGAAGAGAGAAAGGCCCTTATTAAAAATGAAACTTGGGATCTTGCGCCAAAACTGAAGGATGCAAAGCCGGTAACGTGCAAAAGAGTTTATAAGACTAAGCGCAAGGTGAATGGAAGTGTGTATCGCTATAAAACAAGACTTGTCGCTTGTAGATTTTCTCAAAAATACAAAGAATATTATGAAGAATCATTTAGTCCCATGCCAAAGATGACATCAGTTCGTGTTGAGATCTTATTGGCTACTTTTGAAGGATGGAAATTGTGCCAATTTGATGTTAAAAATGCTTTCGTATATGCCAAGATTGATGAAAACATCTACATGGAGCAACCACATGGATATATATCATGTGGTCCTCTAGAGTTTATGTACAAACTAAGAAAGCTCTTTATGGGCTAAAGCAGCCACTCGAGCTTGGTACGGTAAGATTGATGAATATTTAATATTTTGTGGTTATCATGCTTCTAATTCAGATTCTAGTTTATTTGTGGTTGTCCTTTTATATGCGGATGAAATGATTGTCACCAGAAATGAAGATGAAGAAATTGCAATGCTTCGGGCAATCTCTTCAGAAGGTTCGAAATGAAAATTTTGAGGAAGCATAGTCATTTTCTTGGTCTCGATGTTGAAAATGAGGAATGAGAAAAAATTTTATCAAAAAAGAACTATGCGGATGAAATTGTTTCTAGGCATGGAATGGTACAAAGCAATTGGTGTTCTACACCTCTTGAAGGTAACATAAAGCTCCGAAAAAATGAAAGTAAATTACTTCCGGATCGTCGACCATATCGTGCATTGGTGGATAGTCTCATCTACTTGACTATCACAAGGCCAGGCATATCTGTCTTGGTTGCACTTGCAAATCGGTTTATGCAAGCTCCGCAGAAACCACATCATGATGCGGTAAAACACAAATTGAAGTATATTATATCGACAATAGATATGGGACTCGTGTTTAAAAAAGGTGATAATCTTGATTTACATGAATTTGCCAAAGCGGATTTTGGTGGTGACTTAGATAATCGGAAATCTACTTTATGTATTCTTTTGTGGTTCTTCATGTGTTTCTTAGTGTAATAAGAAGCAAGATTCGATTTCTCTCTTAATGACTAAAGCAAAGTACAAAGCATCTACCTTTGAGACTCAAGATTGTGTGTAGCTAAGTCGGTTGATTAATGGTGTCTTTTCACCCATCCATCATCTAACTCCAATCCGTGGTGACAACAAAAGTTGATCCAAGAGGATCTATACCCTTTTATTTTTTTGAATCCAAATTTCAGCACAGATTGAGCCAAAAGATTTATGACTCCTTTCGATGTGATATTTTACACTACGACCAACCTACTTTTGGGTTATTTAGCTTAGGCCTAGTTTATGTATTTTGCGTAGCCAAAGCACTTAATTTCTATTATGAATAGGATTCTAACTCCACTCTATAAATATGTATTGTAGCGTTAAAAGGGGCAATCAAGCTTCTCCATATTATAATCGTTTTAGAGCAATAAAGAGAAAATCCTAGAGGAAGATTTCCATGAATTTGTTCTTCTGTTCTTCTTTAATTTCTTTCAATTATTGCTCTTCTAAACAATTGCAGATTAAAAGTGCAATCAAATTAACAATATATTCATTTTGTCATAGACATCAATTAATACATGAATTTGTGCTTAAGGGAATGATAACGGCTTTGGATGTATGAAGCAATGATAGCATTGCCAACATCTTTAGGAAATCACTTTCCAAAGAACCATTTGAGACTCTTCATTCCGGCTTTTGCATGTAGACCCAAACTTGGATATTCAAGTTCTCTCCTTAATCTACCATCACTCCATTCACATTCAACTCTCCTTCTTCCAATGCATGCACTTTCATTCCATGCACCAAAAATTCCATCATTAAATCATCTTTATCCTACCACCTTTAAATACATATCCTTCCACACTTCCTAACCATTTAAGCAAAATTCTTTTTCTAGTTTATCTATTATGAACAGTTTGGGCCAAGCTTATTAAGTTTTTTATTTGCTTAAATTTCTTAGTCCTTGAGATTAATCGATTTTGATAAAATTAAGTCAAATAACTTATGTCTAATAATCCTTGAAACTAATTGTCTAATTCTAACCTAGATCAAGTTGATATGATAATCTAGTAATAGCAATAAGCAATCAAAAGTACAAGGACAAATAATTTTAACCCTGTGGGAAAGCTTTCTCAGGAGAAAAATCTACAGGTCGCTGCCGAATCCCCGATAACTAAAAATCTACTATTAAAAAAGGATTACAAGAATTCAGTCACTTAAAGACTCGATATGCACATCCCGCGGTTACCTCTCTAGTAATTAAGCTTCTTACAATCGATTCCTTGTTCTTACAATGCCCTTCATTCTTGCAATACCTCACTTCGGATCCTGTACCAAAGCCTTAAAGCTTCAAAACTTAAATTTCTCAAACTCTCAAAATCTAAAATTGGAATTAGGTTTCCAAAATTCTAGATCTATTCAACTTGAGGGTTAATTCTCATTGAATCTTTCGCTGAATTCCTTCATCTCAAAATATCTCAAGCCCTAAAATTGGTTTTGGGAGAGGTGAAGTTCAAAATAATAAAGAAGTCTTTTATAAGAAAATTGAAAATCCCGTGCTCTATTCGAATAAAGAAAAAGTTAATTCGAATAGTGGGGGTTCTAACTATTCTACTCTAGCAGAATAAAAGTCTATTCGAACAGAGATGGTTCTATTAGATCTATTCAAACAAAATAAAAGTATGCTCGAACAGAAAGCTATTTTCATAAAAAAAATACACTTTTTTTTACGTTCATTTTATAAAATACTAATAGGCTAGAGTAATTGAGCGAAGAGGCACAATACCAACGTACCTGTTCAGTGTCATTCTAGCTATTGTCGTTCCACGTGCACTCTCTTGTGATAAATAGCCACGAGATAGTACTGACACTTAACATGAAATAAAACCAATACAAAATATGGATGTTTCAATCTCCCCCTATGGTTTATTTCGTGACAGAACTACGACTATAAGAAAGAAAAAAATTATAACTCGATGGACTGACTCAATCACTGAACATCCATACTCGAAGTCACTGTTTCATCCTATAGCATCTGCTCTGGAATCCCTACACACTGAACAAGATACATCACGTAACCGTTCAAAAAAATAAGGAATCCAGGAGAAAACAAAAATTTACCAAAAAAAGCTAAAAATACCAAAAAACTTACTTGGTTTACCTATCATTATCATCTCTCCCCCTTTTTGTCACAGATAAATAAAAGGGTAAAAGAAATGAAATAAAACCAAAGCAATATAACATTGAAAAAATATTAATTATTTCTCCTCAAAATAATATGCATCTCCCCCTCAAAACAATGGTGACCCTTGTCAGAGCATAAACACACACAAATCTAAGAAAAAAATGGCATAAATAGACATGCATGCACTCCCCCTAGGACAATGCATGATCAAAAGCAAACAAATCTAGAATATCTTAGTGAGATCAGGACATTGCCCATGTGTTATAAAAAAATCACTAAAATGAATTACTTGGTGAGTGTGTGTGTGCATAGTTAGATAGACACATGTTTTTGACGTATTATTTAGCCGCAGTTAGGGTACTATGTAGGAAATTTGCCTTGACTGATACCTCACTTGGATGGTCACTTAAAAATCACTAAGATTTTACTTATAAACACTCTGTGAAAATATGAATATTGTTGGAAAATGATAAATCTAGAGCAATCTAATAATATAGCTTATGAACAATATAGGAGAGAGGAAGAAAGATTTATTGATTCATCATAATTGTGTTCTCTGTACATAATACAAAGATATATATCGGTAATCCTACAACATAAGTTACCCAATCTACTCCAACTCTCCCCATAACCCTATCGGGCCTATGGGTTTGTCAGGAGTCCGTATAGGACACCCCAACCCTGTTCGATTACTAGCTTGGACTTGAACCCAACTCCTAATACTCTCCCTTGGGGTGTTCCATACTAGGATGACTTGCCTCATTAAAACCTCTGCCTAGCAAAACCCCCTTAGGCAAGAAGTTGTGCAGGAAAAGAGTACAATCATATGCTCTGTATGGGTTGTGGACGCGTACACATTGCCTCATCAAAACCTCCAGCCAATAAAACCTCCAAAGATAAAAACTGTACTAACAGGAAAAAGAGTACAACACACATGTGTCTGCGTCAGGCTGGGACTACTCCCCCAGACGTCGATCTTCCCGAGTTCTATATCCCTGAGATAATAAATCCTGTAAACTTTGCATGCTGATTCCATAAAGCAATCTCTTGAACGTAGGATATGTAAGAACCTTCATGAATAGATTAGCCAGGTTGTCTTCTAAATAGACTTGAACAATGTTGATCTCATTCATCTTCTACAGCTAGTATATGTAGAAGAACTTTGGTGAAATATGCTTTACTTTATCACCTTTAATAAATCTGCCTTTGACTTAAACGATACAAGCTACGTTGTCTTCATAAAGTGTCGTCGATTTATCTTGGATAGAATTTAGGCTACAACTCCCGTTAATGTAGTTGATCATAGACCGCAACTAGAAGTATTCTCTGTCGGCTTCATGTAGTATAAGAATCTCTGCGTGGTTCAAGGATGTAGCAATCATTATCTACTTCACCGATCTCCATGAAATTGTAATATCTCCATACAAGAACACATAACCCGATTGTGATCGGCCTTTATGTAGATCTGACAAATATCCTGCATCAGCATATCCTATAATTTCTCATTTGCCAAGTTGTGGATAGAACAGACCCCAGTTTTTCGTACCAATGAGAAATCTCATAATGTGCTTAATCTCAATCTAGTGCTTTTAGGTAAGAACATAACAATGGCAAGCCAAGCAGTTTACTGTAAATGAGTCATTGGGTCTAGTATACCCAGCTAACTATAACAAAATACCTCCTAGCTATGGCACCACGGCCCTAAGAGTTTCTCCCCCCAGTAAGATGGTGAAAGATGTCGTTGTACACACCCAAGTACTAGACGCGTAATAAATAACTTAGCACCGTGTGCTACATTCATATCGAAGTGTTAGATAACTCTTTCGCTATATATTGCTTGGTGTATGAGTGCCACTATCAAGATGTTCAATCTACAAATCGAGACACTCTTGATTTCCTAAGGTCTTGTATTTCGAATTCCTTCCCAAGGTATTTGGCAGCTCTCGTGATTTCCCCCGGAGGTCTAATGATATCCAAATCATTTAGTATACTGTTATGATGAGTAAAGCTAATATTTGTGTTCTAAATAAGAACGCATGGATAAATGAGGATATTTGCAAAGTCCCCGACCTTCAAATACTTAGTCAACTTACTAAGTCTTATGGGCCCTGATTCCTTTAAGTCAATAATAACTTTTCAAGTTTTATTACGTACACACCTCGTATGTCGGGCTTAATTACTTCCAGAAGCTTATACCTTCCCAGGTAGCTTCATGTAGATATTCGTATTTAGTTTCCTATATAGATACGCGGTATTTACATCAAACTCATATCTAGCTTGTCCTCGACAACTTGACAAACTGATTAGTACCGAAATGTCATAGCGTCCATAATCGGGTAATAGGTCACACTGCAATCGATGCCAGATCTCTTAAAGATTTCTTGGGCAACTATTTTTGCCTTGACCAAATTATATCTCTGAGTTAATCGTGTTTTCGTACCTTTCCCATTTATAATCAATAGGTTCAATGGTATCATTTCGTATTATGCGCAAGCTGAGCTCCACTTGGATTCTTGACACCTACTTTGTTAATGTACAACAACACACAATTGTTTATAATTAGTAGTTTTGAATCCTCATCCAAGATGATGAGCATAACAACGAATATGAATACCTTGTCAATGGGTGGTTTCATCCTCGACGAACCGTCTACACCATTAGTCATATGCGTCCCTTATTCTGCAGTACCCCAGCTCAGAATACTTTCGTCCAACGGTACTCTACATTAAACGTGAGCCTCAGATTCGTTTGCGGTACTAATTCCCCTGGAACGTTCTGCTATGGTACTAGTTCCCCCAGAACGTTCTGCTGCGTAGGTGTATTACTTGTAGGTACATACACTTACGGTACTTCAATAGTGTCTATAAATGTATCTAGAAATTCATTTATGACCTATTGGAGGTTTGTAATCCGTTGAACCTTATTGTCACCTAACTTATGTATAGAGATCTAGATGAGACAACGATGGTGTTTTCCAAGACCTCTTAGAAACATCCGCAATATTGACTGTCATATCTCCCCCCAATGTTGGGAATATCATCTCATCAAATTGATAATAATCTACCCTGCAAAATATACGCCACCAGTGGGTCCAAATATTTAATGATAAATGCGAATCATAACTCATATAATATCAGGCCGACATTGAGGGGCCCATCTTCATACATTGTGATGCGATTGCCACCTGGACAGAATATCCAAATGTTCATCGATGGATGGCACTGGGCTTCGACCCAGTTACAAGTTGATTTTAGGAAAATGGAATTAGTTGATTTGCTAAGGGATGAGCCCTAATCAGTGTTGTGTGAGCAAGAATACATATCCCACACACTAGCTGAAAGTTGTGATCGTAATAACAGTGGCCTAGCAATTATCCTAAATCACTTAATTAGGTTCGCCGCCAATCCTGAGTTGGGTATGGTATGGGGTACTCACGATGCTCAATCATCTATCCCATTTAGCGGTAAAATAATCACCAAAAGTATGTGAGTCCAACTCCCAAGCCCCCGTCAAGTTGTATCGATCGACTTTGATTGGTTAATCGGGGAACTGAGACTGCGATCGAATGATCTAAATGATAAGTCGTGCTAACGTTACATTCCTTGATTGCATGAGTAGGCAAGCGTAAGACCATCTCCTAGATACGTCTTTTATGACCATAAGTATTAAGTGGGCCACGTTGTGGATGGAAAGGTTTACATGTGTCTCCATAGATACGTTTGAAGCAAAGGCTAGAGATCCCACTCTACCTTGGTTATACTAGAATGAAATAATAGACTTTCCTTGAAAGTAATTGTTACACGTACACTCTCTGGATCTTCTCTCCTTTCAAGGAAAGTTGAGATATAATCCTGATAATCCTCCTCACTATCCGAGCCCTAAGGAGTGTATTGAAAACTATTTTAATTGCGTGTCTATCCTTTAGACATTGAGTAAATGCACAAAACCTGGTGTGTCATTTTCTCCGATTATCATTACGTGATAAACATTATCATGTATCTTCCTAAGCTCAGTAAAATTTGGTAGGATTTACTAGTTTACAAATTGGAATAGATACCCTATATCGTACCATTAGAGAGTAATAGTGTGACACACACAGTGCATTTTATCATGTTAGCCATGCAAATTATATTTGTGCCATCTCCAATGCACAAGGTTAGATTTAAAATATATGCATATCTCAAAAAGGATCGAATGCGTGGTACTAATATCTCTGAGACATGTATTGCCACTCATCCAATTATCAGTTATGCTCAATGAGCAGATAGATTCATAGGCGGGTTGAATATAGTAGATTAACTATTATACATAGAATTTAACTACTTCCCAAGCAAAAAAATCGAATAATCACAATTTAATAGAACAAAATAAATCTCATGTATGTCACGAGCACTTTATTGAAATATAAATGATATGTTCCCAACAAAATTAAAAATACGGACAATAAAAAGTAAATTAAGTCTATCTAGAGAAGAAACTACTATTGCTCTCTCTAATGTGACATCACATGTCGACTGAGATATCATTACGGATTACTCCGTATGTTGATCCATGACGACATCAGTGTCGTCGAAGAAGTCTGACGCTGCAACCTCCACAGGGGCGGAGTTAGTGTCAATAATTGCCCGGTGGGTTCGGACTCTGTCACTGGTAGCAACCCGTGGTGCAAGGCATTCCCGTGCCCCGTGTCCTCTAGAACCGCAGCAAAAACAAGTAGATCCCTTATCATTCTTCTTTTCCATCTTCACAATGCCTTATGTCCAGGATTTCTTAAATCCTTTACCTCTCCTAGGGCCAAAGGGTTTCTAGTTCCCACCCTTCCTGTATCCCTAGTAGCCTCCCCTGCCCCTTCTATATCTTCGTCCCCGATGTGTAGAGTTATTTCCCCAAAACTAAAGATTATTTGACGCAGGCAACGACGCACTCCTAGAAGGCCACATAGCATGATTCTTCATCAGGAGTTCATCGTTCTGCTCAGAGAGAAGCAGTGCCTGAATCAAGATTGTATGTGTCTTCAAGTTCACTCGCCGATATTGCCTCTGAATCGCAATATTGCTAGCATGGAAGGTTGATAGAGTCTTCTCTATCATTTCAACATCAGTGACTTTCTTCTCACACAGCTCAAGTGTAATTAGTAATTAGTAATTAGTAATTAGTAATTTTATGGACTACTGAGTTGTAATTAGTAACCGTCCTAATATCTTGGAACCTAAGGGTGTTCCATTGTTGTTTCGCTTTTGGGAGCATAATGGTCATTTGATAACCATAACGCCCCTGCAAGCTTGCCCATAAGTCAGCTGGCTCAACTTTATTGAGATATTCAGTCTTCAGGTCATCCTGAATATGATGACAGAGGATAAACAAATCCCTTAGTTTGTCCATGGGATCTTCCTTGTTGCCAATAACGTTGGTCTTCTACAGACCAAGTAACTTCAAGAATAAGTCAACGCCAATGCACCAAGTAAGGTAATTGGCTCTAGTGAGTAGCAATGGTAGAAATTTAACATTTTTGAGTTTCGCAAATATTTGTAATACATGATATAGATCGTAATTAGAGGCAATTCTTGATAAACATATCAATTGCATTAAAGATAGATCATAGCCCTTAGAATAAAGCTAAAAAATAATTCCCAATCATATTATAGGTGAACCTGGTTCATATTCCAAAACTCATAAAATTCTTTTAAAATAATTAAATCCTAAATTTTACCCTGTAAAAATGATGACCTTAATCTTATATGTGCATTTTAATAATATCTTAGCCAAGATTGTTATTCAAAACCACAAGATGTGTGTTATCCTTATTCTGAAAACTAGGGTGTTTTAGGCCCTATAGTTCTATTAAAGTTTATATATTCTAGCCAAATGACCCTATTTACTATGAATATGAGGGGTATTAGATGTTTAGCTGACAAGTAGTCCTATCCCGAAGTCAGCTGGGTTCATAAGATAGGTTGATTATGTCTGTCTTTGAACTAACATTCTAGGGTACTATAGGTTGCAATTAATGCCTATATACCTCTAAATGTTATGCATACAATATCTAATTGCACCTAGATACCAAAAATTAGTTCCTCAGACACCAAGTTTTTAGAAATAAGACTAAGTCAATTCCCAATTGAGATCTAGTTATCTATCATTGACAATTAACTATGATATAGATATGACTCACAGTCGCATCTAAATTAGTCTTGGTTTCGTATTATTTCTGATCCCTGATCATTATAATTAGTATCCTAGGGGCATGCCAGTAATATCCTATTAGCTATCGTAAGATACTTAAATAAGTATTACATCATGTACCTATATTACATATAAGTGAGCTAATGTTCCTATAGGAGGTGCCTCTTCCCAAAAATATTTTCATAAAAAAAATTTAAAATGGGTCCCCCACGGGGTAGGCCAAGTAAATAGGAATTTTTTAAAAAAAATTGGGCTCAATTTGATAAAAAATATTATGCTATTAATAGCCGTTTTAGTGTCTGGACCGGTCTGACTCGATCTGGGTCAAGGCCTGGACTGGGTTGACTGGTTCGAACCGGTCTGACTCGGTCTGCCACGTGTCACGCATGCACGGTCATACGTATCACACACACGGGATGTACACGTGCCACCCACACGTGTCACACATGCGCATGTGCCTCACACGTGTCTGCCACGTCACCTCTCTGGTGACTGTTCCGGTGACCGGCGGGGAACATTTCGGTCACCGTCCGACGAATATTCCAGCCAAAATTTATGCAAACTTCTGGCGGTCAGACTTCGGTGATAGTCCAACGACTACCACATATCACCCCCCGGTGACAGCCACGTGCCACACCTTCAGGCATGCTACACGTGCCACGTACATGCCAGGCATGTACGTGGCATGCATGCCAAACGTGTCATGTAAATGCCAGGCATGTACGTATTATGCATGCCAAATGTGTCAGGCATGCCGCACGTGTTACGTATGTGCCATGCCATGTGTCCTCGACAAGTGTTACTGCTGACGTCATAGTGGATAAGGATGACATCATAAAGGATAATAATAAATATTAATAAAATTATTATGACGTCATCGACCAAAAAATGCCATTTTTGGCCGTGAAATTGCCTAGTTTCAACATGTTATTCCTGGCAATTGGGACATCTCCCAGAGACGTGCCCTATATCGTTAGAAATTTTTCGACCTAGGCTATCCAACCGAAGTAGTTTCACCACTATCCGATGGTCACAGGGAAAGTTATACAAGTTTGAATACAACCCTTTATCATGGGTAAAAAACACCAAAAACCCTCATTTTTAATCTGAAAAAATAGGGAAAAATTCGTTTTCGAAACATGATAATCTATATTGTATAGATCTGAAAATATGTATTAAATTTTTTGTAAATACCTCTTCTCCTGATCGCTTGGTTTCCCTGAAAACTCTGATGAGAAGGTAAGTTTATGCTCTCCTCGTTCCTAGAGCTTGTGTGTTGATAACGTGTTGGAAGATGATAAATCTAGAGCAATCTAAGAATATAGCTTATGAACAATATAGAAGGGAGAAAAAAAGATTTATTGATTCATCATAACTGTGTTCTCTGTACATAATACAAAGATATATATAGGTAACCCTACAACATAAGTTACCCAATCTACTCCAACTCTCCCCATAACCCTTTTGGGCCTATGGGCTTGTTAGGAGTCCGTATAGGACACCCCAACCCTGTTGGGTTCCTAGCTTAGGCTTGAACCCAACTCCTAACAAATATGAGTATGTGAAAAGAAAAAATTCATATTTCATCAAATAAACTGTGCACTGTGAACTCAAAAATCTCATGGATTTATAGAGTGGAGCAGTTTTTTAGTTACCAATCAACACCGGAGGAGCATAAGGTCCAAATCGCTTTATTTTACCTTGAAAGAGAAGCATTGCAGTGGTTCCTACAGGCTGAACGAGTCTCAAGATTTCCATCTTGGCAAGCGTTTACACAAGCTTTATGCTATCGATTTGGTCCAACCGAATTTAAAGATTTTGTGGCTTTGTTGGCCAAATTGACACAAACATGAACTTTTAAGGAATGCCAAGCGGAGTTTGAAAGGCTTGCTAATCGGACAGCAAGTTTAACAAAATCCTTTCTAATTGGTTGTTTCATCAGCAGGTTGAAGGAAGACATGCGCTATGACGTGAAGATGCTTTGACCAACTACACTTTCGATCGCAATTGGTCTTGCCAAGCTGCAAGATAAAATTGTTGCAGCTAGTATGCTATAATGTGAAGATGTTTCGACCAACTACACTCTCGATTACGGTGGGTCTAGCCAAGTTGCAAGATGAAAAGGTTACATCTAGAAATGAAGGCTTCATTCACTAAATCAGCATTTCAAAATTTGAATTCAAGTCTTAGCACCGAGCCTAAGCGTGGGGATCCACGATTACAACATAGGACGTGAGGAGGTACATAAACAAGACCTTTAACCACCATCTATCTAGAGGAAAATAAACATTATACTTGGAATTCATACCTGGAACTCACACAACATATATTTATCACTATTTCTTGGACCAAAAGAGTTTTAGGAGGATGTCAATTGGATAAGATCAAAAAGGAGCCTACTTGGGCACTTAAAGTGGTACTTAAGGCTGCTAGGACACCTAAAACAAAAATTCCCGCATCGGGAGGCAGCTAAACGGATTTTTTGAAGAAATGTCCTATAACGGTCCTAATTGATTTGAGAAGCATTTATAGCTTGGTTAATCCTTCTCAAGAGAGTTGCTTGCCCTATCAATTGTGAGGATAAGTTTGACGTGATGATTGCAAATGGGGGACAAGTTCCTTGTCATGGCAAATGTCCAAATCTGAAGGACTCTTGTTTTTTTGGAAGTCCAAAAATTTGAAGGACTCTTTACAAGGATATAATTTCTTTACAGAATCACAGGCATGTATGTCCTCTCACTAGGTGGATGCAACATAGTGTTCAGAGCGCAATAGCTTCATACCTTGGGACCAATCTTTTGGGACTTTGCCAATTTGCGAATGGAGTTTACTGCAATTGGGAAGAGCTACAAATTAGAGGGATCACAGTGCAGGATAAATTTTCAATGCCGGTAATTAATAAATTATTAGATGAGTTTCACGGAGCAAAATATTTTTCGAATCAGGATTTGCGATCAGGGTATCATCAAATTCGTGCAAAAGAAAAATGCATTAGTAAAACTACTTTTCGCACGCATGATGGTCACTATGAGTTTTTAGTAATGCCATTTGGACTTACCAATGTGTAATCAACATTTTACAGCTTGATGAATGAAATCTTTCAACCATTTTTGTGCAAGTTTATCTTTGTCTTTTTCAATGATATCTTGGTGTACAACACACCATAGGAAGCACATCTACATCATCTAGCTTCCACACTTCGACTATTACATGATCATAAATTGTATGTTAAAAGGTTTTAGGTACAAATTTAGAGAAGAAGTTATCGAGCACTTGGGTCATTTGATTTCGTTAAAGGGCGTGGAAATTGATCCTAACAAAATTAAAGCAATGGTGGACAGGTCGACTTTAAAATTACTCAAAGGATTTTGTGGTTTTCTCGGATTAACTGGATATAGGAAGTTTGTACGAAATTATGGTAAAATCAGCCTCTATTAACAACCTTATTAAAAAAGAATACATTCCAATGGTGCGAGGACGCGAAACTATTGTTTCACTCTCAAGATCGCGATGACTAGCACACCGGTACTTGCACTTCCTGATTTCTCAAAATTATTTATTATTGAAACTGATGCTTTAGGTACGGGCATTGGAGCTCTCGAAATGCAAAAGGGTCAGCCAATTACTTTCACTAGTAAGGTTTAAAGTGGTAAAAATCTTCCTTTATCCACATATGAGAAGGAGATGATGGTGATCATTCATGTCGTGACTAAATGGAAAAGAGTGTTATCCAATTTGCGTGATCAAACAACACCTCTTAAGGAGATGATCGAGTCTAGTGTATATACACTATCTCCTTAAGATAATTTACCCCTGCCACAGTGCTTTGCAGAAATATAGGCCCTTGTTACCCAGGATATAACAATCAATTGCAGAGATAAGAAAGTACTTCTATCTCTATACTAAACGAACCTTGATTACGTCTGTTTTCTCTCTTGAAAATAACTCAAGAAAACACTGAAAAACTTATTATGATAAATAAAAATGAAGTTGGGTTATATAGAGCATAGGTGACTCTTCACCAAGGGTCACACCTCAACTTACTGCCTCTTCACCAAGAGTCATACCTTATGCTTCCTCTGTTAGAGACAACCCAACTCACACCTCAAACCCCATAAAATGACTAAGTGTTCCAAGGAATCTCCATGTGCCCATGCCCCAAGCCAAATCATAGACTTATAATAATAAGCGGGTTCCAAGGTCGAGCAAGCCCATGGGTAGCCCGTGCACCCAAGCTAGTTTACATACATGAGTCATACATGTTGCACATACGCGTGTGGCCCACCAACTCTCACACACATCACAACAAGTTAAGTGTTAGAGTTACTTATATAATAGAGTTGAGCTTCCCTCATATCCATTCTGGGACTAAACATTTAGTTCTACCATTCAAACTAAAAAGAAAACCAAATATCTCTTTGTATTTTGTAACAAAGAGATATTGAACAAGACCCATGGATACTGAACAAAATTTAGGAGGTGCAAAATGTTACAAACCCAAGTGGTAAGTATATTGTCATGCAAAATTAACTTGTGGAGCAAGTTTCGTATAGTTTGACTTTGTGAAAGAGCTTTATTGTTTTAAAAACTTCAAAACCTAGTAAAATTTGGAATTGTATGGTGGTGGTAGTTTCCTAAAAGGAGTTCCCAATTTGGGAAGGTTTCAAACTTAGTATTTGTTTAGGAACCTACTTTTCCTATTACTTGTTGGACAAGATTCTTATATAATCGCCTCCTATAAATATAAGGGAGTAGATTCAGATTTTAAAAAGAGACCTATGGCTTCGTAAGATAATCTTTGGAGAGGTGAGAAGGAAGTTCTCTAATGGGGGCTTCGGCCTCTCAAGCCATGGGGGCTTAAGAGGGATTATGGTCTCATCTGGAGAGAAGAAGGAGATCATAGTGAGTGAGAGTTGGGACATAATATCACATCTATTACAGAGCTTCCTTCCGTGTAAGGATGGTGTAATAGCCTAGTTCGAGGATTTAGACTTACCCTATATGCTAAATGTATTCAGAACGTTCAAGAACAATAGACAGTAAATTATAAGATGATTTAGCGTGGAAAACCTTTGAATAGGCTAAAAACTACGACCTCTCCTGAGGATTTTGAGAAAGCAGTGATCTTATTGAGATTACTAGTTTATTACAATGATCATTTTGAGAATATAGGATAATAGAGTAGGAACTTTTCTATAGTGAGTGTCTTCATCCCATCTGTAGTTCTCCAAGTCTTCCTATAGGTTCTTTAATATGACCGTTTGGCGATAATAAAGTACCATAATGATGGACATTACAAAGTGAGTATGAGATATTCTTTGACCAGATTGTATAACGTTCTGATCTTTGTTGCTGTAGAGCGGCTCTATTGCTGACTGTGTGCTTCGCGCAGGTCGAACTGTTGGTGTAGAGGCCGAAAGTGATGTCTCGAAAAGGGGAAAGTGTGGTTAGGTCTTTAGTAGTGCTTTCTGTATACTAATGAGATCGAGGATGAGGTTTGAGTCTGATATACAAGTAAAGCTATTACAAGACGGCTCTCAACCAATTGCATGAGTGTCGCTGGGGATGAGTAGTATTGGTTGAGAAACTCGTTTCTTACATGTTTGTGATTGTGCCACGTACTCTGTTGTTGCGGTCAAAAGTTTATTTGTAGTTTGAAGATGAAGCATGAGCTTGAGACCCTCTCAGCCAACAGTGCAAGAATGATTGTAGGCAAGTGGTGTTGGTTGAGAAGAGTCATTAAATGTTGTATTTATATTTGAGGTTCATTTCCAATGTTAATTCATGAATCTTTGTTGGTGTCTGTTGGGCTTCCTATAACCAATGATTGTAGTCAAATATTGTTGCATGGGGAATCCATTTGACGTTAGGAATTTGTATAGTCTTCTTTTAATGCTGATCTGTGTATAAAAGGTACTCTGAGTTGAGTTTTGAGGAGCAAACCCTTCGTCTCTAATTTCTTCCTCATTGTTTACTTGCGGTAACAATGGTAACGACTAGGAATCAGTCCCGAGAGTCTAGGATCCGAAGGAAGATGGAGGATTTGCGTATCAGGTATTTTGGTTATCAACTGCTGCATCTGCCTACTCCCATTCCTGTGTCTCCCACTTTTCATCATATATCTTATAAATAAGTGATGGAGGCAGAGGATGACTACTACCAAATGGTATGTTTTCTTCACTTGGAGATATCTGAGGCGGAATGCCGTAACGGTCTACGTCTACTAGCAAAGGAGGTTGTTATAACTAATGATGAAGTGGCAGGCATTCGGCCGAGGGAGTCTCATAGATATCCTGCTAATGAGTGGGTCTTGTTGAAGAAATGAGGCCATCCGTCTGTCTCTAGCTGTAGGGAGTTGAGGAGGATGCAGAGGATCAGTTTCTCCCATGGACCATAGTTCTTTGGCCATGAAGAAGATCTTTCATCTATGATCCCTATTTCTGACTTCCCTACATCTTGTAGCATGGGATCAAAGTTTGGGGTCTGCTTCTTCTGTGGACTGTTCGTTCCTGGAAAAGGATTTCATACTGATACTTGATGTAGCTTGAAATAATCTGTAAAATATCTGTTGTAAAGTATTTTGTAACAGTAATTTTTGGACTGAATGAAATATATGTTTTTTGTTATGATGATAATGTATCTTCATGCTTGGTTGTTTTCCCATTCTGTTTGTACCATAAGCGTTGGTAATATAGATAAGTAGTTGTCATGGGTATGAAGGGAAAAAATGGTAGTAAGAGTCGAGTTGTTGGTGCGAACTGGAAGTCTCATGTTTATGTGAGCTCTAGGATAGGGTAGAGATGGAGTAGTTTGTGTGACTGTTTAGCTAGCTGTCGTCGTGGCTATTGCCATTCATGCATTTGAGGGGATATTTTGTACTATGGGGGTAATAATTTGTCATAATATTCTGCATATATATTCTACTGTACCAGAGATGGCCGCACTGATATTTTCTGAGAAAAATATATGGGGTGATTGATTCTGCTGAGATCATCCTTTGTCTATAAGTTGGGATTCTGGTGAGATCATCCTTTGTCTATATGTTTGTTGGAAAAGAAGAGGGAAATTTGAAATGATTTGATTTTGGCTTCTTTTTTTTGGGGATTTAAGGAAATATGCGTGTTGACTGGGTAGAAGGTGGGTATTTTTGTAACGTAGCGATAATGTTAAAAAAAATGTCTATGTATCTATAGGTTCAGTATGCGTTATAAACCTAGTATTCTTGCAAGTAGGTTTGTAGTCTCGTCTGATTCCAAAAAAATATCGTCTTCGGGGAGGAGGAACGAGTATAGTATAATGGAAGAAATTATTAATAGTGTGGGGGTGATGATAGAGGTGGTAGGGCCCAGTAAATCTGAGGGCGTGAAAGTGAAGGAGGACGAAAGGGAGAAAGAAGAGTCCTTGTCATATACCCAGAGGGGGTGGATGTAGGGAAAGAGTACTTCAGATATAAAAAGAAATGTCCAGAAGAGTGGGGTAGGTATGTGAAGGACCAAGGTCTCTAGTTCTGAGCCTATGTCTCCAAAAAAGGGAGGGAAGCAATGTATTATCAAGTTCCTTGTTTGGAAAAGTGGAAGATGAATTGAGGTATTAGTGAGGGGGTTAGCCTTTTGTATTACAATGGGCTTGGGTTATCAAGCCCAAGTAGGAGTGTTTTATGTTTCTTGAATCAGGTCATATATGGCCTTATAATTCCACTGACCTACTTTCAGATGGGGTTATGAATGCGTTACAGTGCTACCCTACCCAATTGAATGGGTATGTATATGAGATGATGAGGGTATGTGAGGCGCTGAATAAAAAATAAAGGAAGGAAGGGACTGCGAAGCAGTTCACAGCTAAAGATGTTTTGAAGTTTTACAATTTTAAGTATATGGAGGGTTAAAATAGTGATTACTTGTATAGTGACTCGGCTAGGCCAAAATTCTTTAACTTTGAGTCTACGGGTAGACCATAGAATAACCACCTTGTGTGGGTTGAGGGTAGCTGTTCGCAGGTCCCAGACCAGTACTCGAGCTGAACCATAAATTTTATAATCCGAGTAAGTAATGTAGACCAACCTTCGAATAGTTGATAACTATGTCCGCATGTTGCGTAACTGATATTATGTTCCTTTTTATTGGCAGAGCCTAAACCGTTGGCTACTCCGGATAAGGCTAGTCTATTTTATTGTGTAACCCGCGATCAGGATGAGCTAACGAAGGTACTCAATCAATTGGGTATCTTAAAACACAAAAGAGTAGACTCGGTGGTGCCAAAGGTTCAGCGAGCTCAAGAAAAATGAGCTATAGCCGAGGGAAAAGCTATAGAGATCATTCCTGACTTGCTTAGTCTTCCACCTTTTGTACCTCAGACGGCCAAACAGGTCACTCGAAAAGTTTGAAAGCTAGCATACTAAACTACCTCAGCTGATGGGGTTGTGGCCACTGAACAATAGTTCTTTGGACACAGTAACCGAATTAATACTCATGTTGCTGCCAAGATGAAAGAGTTTGAGCGGAGATACTGTCATATGGTCGGGACGAACTCGCAGAAGCTCGCAAATGAGTATCTCGAGCACACGTTCGCGGTATGTGGTGGAAAAACTGTTACTTGATATTGCCTTTGAATTGAATGAAACTGCTAAACTAATTCTTCTTTTATGTTGTATTGGGTAGCTGTCAATGCTGATGATGGGGGCAAGACAGTGCTTGGATAAGGGGGGCTAAGATTTTGATGCTATGACGGCAAAGTTTGAGGCCCAATCAGCTCGCATAAAAGAGCTCGAGGGTGACCTTTAATTGGTGAGGGAGAGGAGGGTTGCAGATGCTATCGCAGATGTAGAGAAGCTCAATGGGTTGTCAAAGCATGACAAACTCATGTCTGATACGGTTGCAGCAGTCTTAGTGGAAAGAGACCACTTTAAAAAATTGTACTATTGTTTTGGATTGAGTGTTGATGATGTGGAGCTAACCCGGAATGGTAGATATACAGAGGTTTAATTCCCTAATGAGGAGGAATAAATGGTTGACGATGCTGCCAATGTGTTTGAAAAAGGATTAGACCTTCCTTTAGGTAGTGCAGAGCCAGTCCATATGATAGAGCAAACAGTGGATCCTTTGTTGGAACGTGCTGAAATAGTTCTCTCTGGGGAAAACGCTGAAATCTCCTTCCAAGGTAGACATTAGTAAGCTTCTTTAAACATTCTGTATTATCTCATCTTCTGCTTTTCAGCTCGTGTGACTTGGATGTGATAGTACTCTGTTTAATCATACCCTATTTTTCTTTTCAGGAGATAGAACGTTAGTATTGAAATAAGATATCCACAATCTGTTCAGGAGATAGAATGTTTGAGAATAATGAACTCCGAATTGGAGAATTCACGGAGTTGAGCGAGGGACTCCGTGACCCGTATTTAATAGGTACTTAACAAAACTGAATACGAGAGAAGGCCATTTAAGTTAAATTTAGAGAAAACCTTTTAAGATTTATATGATCTGCAATGTAAATATGCTAAGATAAAAGTAGAGAGAGAGGAAGTGTTAAGAAAGGAGGAGGAAAGGGGGGTATTAGTTCAGAAATTGAAAGAGTTGGCCTGTTTTAACGACCCAAGTGATAAGGCGAGGCATCAGAGTATGTTATTAGTTCTGACTTTAAATTTTGAGGTCGAGGTAGATAGTGAACGAGGGTTAAAGGAGGCCTATATAAAGCTTTTGAGGGAGAGAGGTGTAGTTCCAGACCCAGTTCGAGTTATGTTTTTAGCTCAAGAAGCACGCAATCGTCATAGTTTAGAAGTAAAAAAATGTTCAGCTCGGGCTGGTGTGTCTGTTGTATGGGGTGATATATAACCTTTATCTGATGTCATTGGCATTATGTAGAATCGGAGGGCCGCGAGGATTGTATTTTTCAGGATAAGGAAATAGCAAATAGAGGTTCAAGCATAATTAGAGGGCGAGGTAAAGGGGTTATAGGATGAGCTATCACAGCACGCGAAGCATAAAATGACTTTAGGAATGCAGCTGTCGAAAGAAGTGGTTGTTCGAATGAAGGTAGAGGTGGAAATGAAGGCTTTTGGTGTGCTACTAAAAAACACGCGTCAGCGGTTGCACAAAGCGCAAATGAATTGAAGGAGCATCTATACCCATCGCGAGCAAAAGTCGTTGATCAAACGAAGCATGAGCGTCATAAAGACAGTGTTACTGAGTTTTATGGGTGAGAATTGTCTAGGGTAGAGAACGTATTTAGGAAGTTCGTAGAGGAATGTGGGAAGGATTTTGAAGTGGAAAACATTAAAGTAGGAAACCTGTGGTTTATCTTAGGTGAAGGAGAAATCGCTGGTGACGACCCTCACCCTAGGTCATGGGAAGAGTCATCAGAAGAGGAAGAGGTCAAGCATCTGATACCTCGAATGCGGCACAAACAATGTCAACAGGAGGTTATGACCTTTACCACGCCGGTAGATGTACAGGCGTCGAATAGGAAGATTGTGAGAGACAAGTGGCGGTCGTCTCCTGTCTGGAAGAGTCACAAATAGATTATTCTTGTTTTTCCTTGATTAGTCCTTCGTAGTGTTTGATGATAAATGTAATCTGTGTTTTGTGAGAACTGAATGATGTATCTAACTTACTCAGATACTTGTTCTTGATTTAGTCTTGTCAACTGTTATATGTGCTTTGATTGCCATGATAAATTATTATAAATATAATTTGTTATGAATAGGTAGAACTGACTGTTATACAAGGTCAGTGCGACACGTTACCTGTCAAGAATGAACAAATGCGTGCTGAGCAAAGATCTAGTAAAGGAGCCATAATAAGTGTTATTGAGGCAGAAGAAAAATTGAGGGCGGAGATGAGTGAAATTCTTCAAGAGAAAGAGGCGGTAATGTCTGTCCGTTTGAGAAAGATAGAGAGTTTAGAAGAAGAAATAATAAAAAGGGGCGTTGGGGTTGGAAGTGTCTTGGGACGGATAGTCAACAGGATACTGAATTGTTAGCTGCGGAAACACAAATTTAAGAACTACTGGCCGCGTTAGAGGGGGGAAGGAAATAATGTAAAAGAGTTAAAGTTACACTTTAATATGCTTGAAGTGGAGATAAGCGATGTTCAATTTTGTACTCATAAATTCAAGGTAAAGTCGTCGGAACAAAACAAAGTCATAAAAAAGGATTGGAACAAAATATGTAAGCTAGAGCGGACTGTGCAGTCGCAGCATCTAGACATCTTGGAATATCAGTCTAAAAATGATAGACTTTGAAGCGTGAATGCGAAGCTGGATGAGAATTTGTTGTAGTTGGAGATAAGTTACGACTCGAAGCGGGTAGAAAGTGCAGGTTATGAAAATTCAATGTCTCTGATTTATCATATGCACGAATTCATGACTGTGTTGGAAGCTCGGAATTCAGATGTATGTCGTACAAAATGGAGAGTGGATGATCGTAGTAAACAACTGGAAGACGCACTGAAGAAAGCACAACATAAGCTGAGTGAACTCCTTCTCAGTAAATAGGTAAAAAATGAGGCAGGTAGTAATCATGAGAGGGAGATAATTGCAAAAATATTATTCTTTACGGCTAAATTGAAGAGATTGGAAGCTGAAAGTCAGAGGGTATATGATGGTTTGACTGCTCAAGGTGCAGAATGTAAGATGGAGGTAATCCGAACTGTATATTTAGAACCCATGATTTCCAGAATTGGATCGTTTAAACAGAGAATGGTTAGAGAGGGAAAGAAGATTTTTTGGGGGAGGATGCCAAAATTTATGTATCAGAAGTTACATAGGAATGATGTAAAGGATGCGGCAGGTCCTTCAAATATGGGTAGCGAGTTAAATGATAGCTCTAGTGATGAATGAGGAATGTGATTATGTTGTATGTATACAAATAATGAAAAAATATGGATGTATAAAGAAATAGTTAAGGACGAACAATGAACTGTACTAACCGTGTGAGGTACCAACGATAATGTATGCAAAGCAGCGCGATATGTGATCGGTTCAGCTCAAGTGGTAAACTATATACGATGTATGAGTTGATTAGTGTCGTCGAAGTAATAAAACGATCTGTAATGTAGTTTAGATGATTGATTTGGCCGTAGCAACAAATGATATTTAATGTAGTTTAGATGACCGATTTGGCTGAAATAACAAATAATCTGTAATCTATGTATATAAGTACTTGTTGGATATATCAAAAAAAATACTGTAATATAGGGCAATCGAACACAAATATTTCATTGGTGTAAGACTGACGTACAGCAAATTCATTAGATAGATCGTTTTGGCTGAAGTAACAAATGATCTGTAATGTTCTTAGATGATCAGTTTGGCCAAAGCAACAAATGATATGTAATCTGTGTACAGAAGTTTTGTAGGGCAATCGAACGCAAGTATTTCATTGGGGTAAGACCGACGTACAGCGAATGTATTAGATAGATTGGTTTGGCCGAAACAACAAATGATCTGCAATGTTCTTAGATGATCAGTATGGCCAAAGCAACAAATGATCTTTAATCTGAGCATAAAAGTTCTGTAGGGCAATCAAACATATATTTCATTGGTATAAGATTGACGTACAGCAAATGTGTTAGATAGATCAGTTTGGCTGAAGTAACAAACGATCTGTAATGTATTTAGACGATCGATTTGGTCGAAGTAACAAATGATCTGTAATGTGTTAAGATGATCGTGTGCCCGAAGCATGAAACGATCTGTAATTTGTGTATAGAAATTATGTGTGGCATAGTAGAAAATACTTAGATGTCTTGATCACACAGTAATCTTTTATTGATGTGAGTTAGTCATATGAAATGATAGATTGGATTGAAGAAAAGTACACTGTGACAGATTCGTTATCTGCTATACAACTTAAGTCTCCTTGTGCTCTAAGAATTATGTATGTGTTCGCCATGCTTAGTGGGGAGGTCATAAGAACCGATGCCACTTTTCTCGATGATAACAAAAGGACCATCCCAATTTTCAGATAATTTCCCTGCTTCGAGCTCTTTGCGATGTTAGGGAATCTCTCGGAGGACCAGATCCTTGATTTCAAACTCTCTATGCCAAACGCATTTGCTATAAGATCGGGATAAAGCTTGGTGATACCTTCCCGATTTCATGATTGCTTTGTCCCAAATTTCTTTGATCTAGTTCATATTACATGCCAACTGGAATTCATTTTCTTCATCGGTCATGGTATGGTCACGAATAGGGTGATGATACGAAGTAGTAATGATTGCATCAGTACCGTAAGCCAGAAGGAACAGTGTGCATCCAATTAAAACTCGAGGTTTAGTTCGATATGCCAATAACACATGTGGTAGCTCCATGACTCAATTTCCTTTCTTTTTTATTAGGCGTTCATCTACGATAGTGCGATTAGTGATCTCGGCTTGGCCATTCCCTTGCGGGTAATACTGATTTGAAGGGGAATGTATGATGTCGTGTTGATTAAGGAATTCAACGACTTTGTAGCCAACGAACTGAGGTCCATTGTCAATCCTGATGAGATGGGGGTAGCTGAAACAAATAATGATGTTTTCCCATATGAACTTGATGACTTCATCTTCTATGTACGGCATTGAGGGACTGCTTCTACCCACTTTGTGAAGTAATCTGTCATGAGTAAAAGATGTTTTTATTTTCCTGGTACAGTAGGAAACTCGCCGACAAGGTCGAGAGCACATTTTTTAAATGGCCATAAAACGTTGCTAAAATATAGCTTTAATGCTGAAGCTCAAATTTGGGGACCATGACATTGACAGGTATCGTATTTGCTTGCGAACTCGATTGCTTGAGCTTTCATGTTAGGCCAAAAGATGTCTTGGGTAAGATCTCGGCTGGCTAAAGATCTTCCTGCTGCGTGGGAACCACAAGTGCCTTCATGTAGTTCGTGTAAGAATTTTTGAGCTTCTTTGTAAGATAAGCATTAAAGATACGGCCCTGTGACCGAAATCTTGTATAAGTGACCATTTTCGATGATGTAGCATTTGGCGTTATCCAGTACGTGCCTTCTTTAAGTGGGGTCTTGAGGGAGTTTACCATCGAATGTATTTTTGGTACCAATATACTTGAGGAAAGGTCGTCTCCAATCGTCCTCATCCTCTTCAATGCCCCCAATATTAATAGAATTTGAGCTTATGATGTTAATGTTGGGGGTTGATATTACTTCGATCTTAAGATACCGAGCTTCCAAGCCAAGAACTCTGGCGAGATATACGAGGGAATCTGAATATCTGTATTAACCGCGTGGTATGTTCGATAGAAATTTTCTCGAATTTACTCATTCTGTCGGCTACTGCGGCTGCATAATCGATCATTTTCCCATTCTTCTAGAATTTTTCTATGTAATGGTTTATAATAAGCAAAGAGTCTGTGTATACGGACAGTTCGGACACTCCAATCTCTAGAACCATATCTAAACAGTGAATTATTGCCTCGTACTTTGCTGTATTGCTGGTAGCTTTGAAATTTAATCGGATTGCCTTTTCAATTCTATCATTAGAAGGTGTGATCAGCACAATTCTGATACCTGATCATGTGGGTCCAAAGGATCTATCTGTTAGAAGACGTCATCCCTTTTGTGTTATCCAGTCTGCCTTTTCTTTAAGTTGTTCTTCATGAATATTTGTGTTGTCCTCTTCCCAGTCAGGATCTTTTATAGGGAAGTCTATAAGGAAATCTGTTACGGCTTGACCCTTTTTCCGAATGTCTGGGCTCAAATCGGATGTCATGCTCGCCAAGAGTGACTAACCATTACTAGACTCGTCTGAATTTTTCTCGTTTGGATAACATTTCACGCAGAGGGTAGTTGGTCAATACTTGTACTGAGTGGGCTTGGAAGTATTGTCTCAATTTTTATGGGGTGTAAACGAGAGCCAAAAGTAGTTTCTCGACCTTGCTGTATCGGGTTTCTGCTAGAGTGAGAGTTTTATTGATGAAGTAGACAGACTTCTCAGCTTTCTCATCAAGTCAAATGAGAACAAAACTTAATGATTCTTCAATAACTGTAATAAAGATGGTGAGTTCTCCTCCTTCGCTAGGTGTACTCATCACAGGTGGTGAACCAAAATAATATTTTAGCTGCTGAAAAGCTATTTCACACTCCACTGTCCATTCGATCACGTGGTCCTTCTAAGATTTCTGTTTTGTTGTCCCCTCACGCAATAAGTTGAACAACCATCGACAGCGATCAGACGATTTTGAAACAAAACATTTTATTACGGTAATCATTCATGCTAACTTCTGGACGTCTTTTTACATTCTGGGGGAAGGCATAGATAATAGTGCGTGAATGCGATCTGGATCGGCTTCAATACCACACTTGCAGATTAAGTGGCCTAAGAATTGTCCTGATTGAACTCCGAACTGGCATTTTCCAGGGTTGAGTCTCATCTTGTAGAGACGGAGGATATTGAAGGCCATGTGTAAATCCGTAATATGGTTTTCCTTCTTAAGACTTTTGCACAACATATCATCTACATAGACCTCCATTGTTTTTCCAAGGTGATCCTTGAACATTTAGGCCATCAATCGCTGGTAAGTAGCTCCAGTGTTCTTATGACCGAATGGCATGACTTTGTAGTAGTATAGGCCGTGCTCAGTAATGAAAGTTGTTTTCTCTTAGTCGTCAGGTAGCATAGGTATCTGGTTGTAGCCAGATGCGACATCTATTATAGACAAAAGCTCGTGTCCAGATGTAGAGTCGAGCATGTTATTTAGGACAAGGAGTGGGAAATTGTCTTTCAGAGTATGTCAGTTCAGATCGGTGAAATCCACGCACACCGTGATCTTCCCATTCTTCTTCGGTACCACTACAATATTTGATATCCATTCTGGATAATTAGCCTTATGGATAAAACCGACTTCGATGAGTTTTTTGATTTCCTTGTTGACAACATCACGAAGTCTAGGTGTTAAATTCCTCTGTCTTTATTTGATAGCTATGGCTTTTTCCTTCAAGTTGAGTTTCTGACAGGCCAGGTTCGGATCGATACCTGGCATCAAGTGAAACGTCCATGCGAAGACGCCACTATTTTCTTTAAGGAACTAGATGTGAGTGTCATGCTCTGCTGAGGCCAGATGGGTGCCAATATATGTCCCACGCTTGGGTCTACTAATTTTAAGGTATTCTGTGGTCTTTGCGTCAGGCAGATGTCGCCCTGCAGTATTGACTGTATAGTTCTTAGTAATGTTTCCTGTTGTCTTCAATAATTTCTATGTGAGTTAATGTTCAGAAGGTTTTGGTCCAATGACGACAAAATTTTTGCATGCTCGTGCTAATTTCTGGCTTCCTTTTATCTCGTAAAAGCTACCCTCCCACTCAAAACATAATGCAAAGTGGTAGGTTGATGGAATAGCATGCATATTATGTAACCAGCAACGTCCCATGATCCCCAGATAATGGGATTTTGTATTGACAACGTAAAAGACGTCGAGTGTTACCGGCCTTGCAGTGATGAGAAGTACGATCTTCCCTACGCACTCCTCCTTAGACCCATTGAAACCACAAATATCAATGTCGTTGAGTTAGACCTTATTGGCCATACCCATCTAGTCATTCGTGCTTTAAAAATGGAGTTTGATGGTACTGCCGGTATATACCATCATCGTATGAAGCACCATGCTCTGCATTTTCAGCATGATCACCAAGGCATCATGGTAAGGATAGTTGACATGTTGAACGTCACAATCATTTAATCATCTAAAGAGATCTCAGTTCGCTGAGAGCTGGATGCTAGAATAAAATGAGCTCCTTTATCTTGCATTGATATGTCGTGACATTGGGCGACATGCCTTCGCTTGCTTCTACTTGATTCTTTGACGACCTTGGTCCCCGCGAGATGGCAGAGCGAGATATGGTACAAATGCTTTTCGACTACGGGCCCTTCGACTTGGAGAGCTTCAATGGGGCTTTTGTAACCCCAGTTCTTTTAACACTCCACGTCTACTATGTACTCATGCATTCGTCCATTTGTAAAGATGTACTCCAACAATCATTGTAAGGAAAAACATTACTCTGTCTTATGATGTCGGACCTTATGGTAGATGCAGTATGGCTTGTTCTCGATCGATTAAAGGTACTGTGCATTTCGGAAGAATCTATCTTTCTGTAATATAGGATATATGCTGGCTATAGTCATATTCATCTTTGGAAGGTAAGGTCTAGGAAAGTTACTCCCCTTTCGAGGTCGCTCGTCATTGGATTTGGTTTATTTCCTCTCTCCTCCTTGATCTGATGTCTGATTAAAATTGGAATGGTTTGACAGATCTCAAGCTGTCAGCATTTATTTATGAGGTTTCTGCCTGTCGGAAACCATCCGCTTTAGGTTGATGTATCCGTTGACCTTTTTTATTATGTCTTCCAATGTTGTTGGTTTGTTGAGCAAGAGGTACTCCTCCACTAGACCATCGACGAGTAAAGCATTGGTAAAAGCGAAAATAGTGATCTTTTGGTCGAGTCGATCTACTTTTCGGGCCAATTCCAGGAACTTTTTAGTAAACGTCTCGAGTTTTTCTCCTACCATCTGTTTGAGGTTGAAAAGAGAATATAAGTTCTCTTCTTTATCTCTGTTGTGCAAGTAATTCTTGACGAAGAGTTCGCGCAACTGTTTGAAAGTTGTGATGGATCCTTCAGGCAGTGTGTGGATCCATCGTAGGGGTTCGCCTGACAAGCTGGTAGGAAAGAACCGGCATAAAATGTGGTTGGACGTGGAATGCAGGCCTAGAGCATCCTAAAACTCTTGAACGTGTTCCAATGGATCAGTCCCTTTGTACTTTCAGATCTTCAGAGTGCGAAACCCGGTAGGGACCTCACCATCCAAGAGCTCTTGGGCGATCGGGCTCTTCTGTAATCTGTTATGGATCCCGTTAGTCAGCATGTGGGCTTCGAGCAATTCTTTGATCCTTTTTTCAACATATTCCTGAGTGACATATTGTTGAGTTGTGATGATTGGTCGTGTGACGTACCCTTCTCATGGGTTATGGTCCCCACTCCCTTCACTTAGACGATTCTTTTCTAGGACTCAAACTCTCTGAGGCAAATTTTCAGTCTGTCTGGCTCCTGCTAGGCCGCCATTTACTTCCTGTTGGATCTCCTAGATCGGGGGTAGGATCCATGTCCTGTTATTGACAGTTAGATCCAAGTGCACATCTTGCATGAATGCCCTACGGAGAAGGCCCTATTCTATCATAAACAGAAATCCGCGAACCCTCAAGTTGTACGGCTTTGTTCTTTTGGGTGGCGACCTGCTGACCCTGCAAGACCTTTAACGCGTCCTGTACACTTGCAAGTTATTGTTCCAGGGATGCGCGCCTTTCTGTTTCTGAGTTCAGAGTGGCTCTAAGGTCTGCTAAAGCTATGTTTTCTTCCACTGGGACGATCAGCGTGCTTTAACCTAGAGTTGACATTTTGAGATAAGGTGATCAGTGGCGTTTGAGACAATGGGTTTGAAAATATTGATTCCCACAGACGCCGCCAAATGTAATAACCTAGTTCTAGGATTCGGAGTTAGCCTTTACACTAAATGTATTCAGAATGTTCAAGAACAATAGACAGTAAACAATAAGATGATTTAGCGTAGAAAACCGTTGAATAGTTTAAAATCTATGACCTCTCCTAAGGATTTTGATAAAGTAGTGATCTTATTGAGATTGCTAGTTTATTACAATGATCATTCTAAGAATGTAGGATGATAGAGTAGGAACTTTTTTATGGTGAGTCTCCTCCTCCCATCTGCAATTCTCCAGGTCTTCTTATAGGTTCTCTAATATGACCGTTTGACGACCATGAAGTCCCTTAATGATGGACGTTACAAAGTGAGTATAAGAAATTCTTTGACCAGATTGTGTAAAGTTCCAACCTTTGCTGCTGTACAACGGCTCTATTGTTGACTGTATGCTTCGTGGAGGTAAAACTGTTGGTGTAGAGGTCGAAAGTAATGTCTCAAACTGGGGAAAGTTTGGTTACGTCTTTAGTAGTGCTTCTTGTATGCTGATGAGATTGAGGATGAGGTTTAAGTCTGAGATACGAAATAAGCTATTACAGATGGTATTATTCAAATACAACCAATAGCAATTCTGGACCGGAATCTTACAAAGAAGAATGATTCTGCAATCACCGAAGTCTTAGTTCATTGGGCCCATACTGCACCTGAAGATGCTCCGTGAGAGGAATTCAAGAGTCTTTAAAAACATTTTCCAAATTTTAAACCTTGAGGACAAGGTTTATTCCAAGGAGGAGGAAATGATACGGTCCTAGAATCATCTACACCATACTCGCTCCTTTTAGTTTTTCAAGATGATTAAGTCTTGTGTCTCTTGAAGTTCCTAAGCTATTAATTATCTAAGTAGGTTATTAATTAGGCAAATTGTCTAGGTCTCTATAAATTATTCCCCAAGCATGTAAGGCAATAAACATTTGAATTAAGAACTTCCCTCCAATTCCCCTATTTATTTTTATTTTTTTACTTGGTGATCTTACCATTTTACTTCTCTTCTTCTATTTCGGTTGTAATCTTGTGCTAGTGTGAATTTCGGTTCCATTATCGCCGAAAGGGAAATTTCCGCCATTGATTTTCGTCTTCTTTTTTTCAGAAGTTCACCCCTTATGAGTTTGATCCATGATATTTGTTCCATGACAAAACTCAGAAACTCTTGAGCATTTCCCAGTTGGATATAACGGATAACTTTGGTATTTTAAAGTTGCACTACTAAGAGTATCTGACTTTGGGCTTAGCAACTGCTTTGGAAAACTAGTATTCATCTCAGATATGTATAAGGATGCGAAGTCCATATAGTTTTTTTTTCCTGGTCCCTTATGCCATTATTAAGGGGAAATATATAAGGGTGTTTTATGAGTAAATCCATTATCTTCTGCTTTCTTCGAATAGATGGCTCCATGATATTATCATTGTCAAACCTTGGTAATGTTGGTGAAACACTTTTCAACAAGTCTGAAACAGTACAGCGTTGAAGTTCAATATTAGGACTGCCCAAGGATCTTATAGTCGCGCAATCGAAAAAACAAAGGCACATATGCTAACAGCTAAAGAAAATATGGATAAAAAAAATATTTTATTACTCTCTCAAATGAGGAAAAAAACTTAACTCAGGGCGCCATACTGATACTGATGTAGCACATCCCTAGATAGGGACGTTTCCCACAATGGCCTCTCTTTTTGGTTCTATAAAGAGAGACTCTTGCTAGTTTCTCCGGTAATTAGTTTTATTTTAAGAAAAAATCAAATAAAGCAAAATTAGGACCCTAATTTCTGAAATATCCATATTTAGAGTTTGTTTTATTCCGTGTCCAGTTTAGATGTCAGCACTATCTTGTGGTTATTCGTCGTAAGAGATTGCACATGGAGCGACTACAGCTGGACTGGCACTGAACATATACGTAGGTTTGTACCTCTTTGCTCTAAATGTCAAACCCTTAGTATTTTAAAGAGTATGAAAAGAAAGTCGTGTCTATTTTGAGAAAAATAGGTCTCTGTTCGAACAGGATTTTGTTCTGTTCGAATAAGACCTTGTTCGAATAAAATTTAGTATTTATTCGAATATTTTCTCTCAGAACAATATTTATTCGAATAGACTATTTCTTTGCTAGAATACCTTTTTTGGGAACTTTGTTGTTTGAATAGGATTTTGCTCTGTTCGAATAAAACTTGTTTTGTTTGAATAGACTTTTTCTCTATTCAGACAAATTGCCTTAGGCCTTTATTTGTTCGAATACATTTTTGGTGTATTCGAATAATAATTGTTCTATTCGAATAGATTATGTTTCTATTCGAACAGAGGTCAGGTTTCCTATTTTTCTATATAAAATAACTTTTCTTTTTACATAACTTCCTCTTCTAAAACCTATTTTTCTAGGGTTTGAATTTTTAGTGAGAAGTGAGATTTTGTTGAGCGATTCAAATGAGAACTAACAATTTAAACTTGAATCAATCATTGACTCATAAACTAAATTATGATTTAAAGAACATGTGAGATTCAAGATTGAAAGCTTTGACGGGAGATTGAGGCAAGGCGTTACGAGAATAAAGGGCGTTGCGAGAATGAAGGGTATTGTGAGAACGTGGAATTAATTGCGAGGAGTTCAATTAGGAGGGAGGTAACCACGGGATGTGCTTATTGAGTCTGTAAGTAATTGAATTCTTATAATTTTAGTTCAATAGTGGATTGCTTAGCTGTCGGGTGATTCAACAGCGACCTGTGGGTTTTTTTCCTGAAAAAAGTTTCCCATAGGGTTAAAATTCTTTGGTCTTGTGTTTAATTTATAATTACTTATTGATACTAGATAATTTAATCAATTTGAATTAGGTTAAGGTTAGATCATCAATTCAAAGGAATACGGACCTAGTGAGTTAGACCTAAATTAATTAAAATTAGTTAATCTCAAGTGATTATTTATTTCAATTGGTATCAGAGCGGTCACGCTTTGGGGATTAACAACATGAGCGTGGATCATGTCTTGATTGCTTAAGAATAATGGATTTTGAAAGATTTGGAGGTTGCATAAATTGTCTGCCCCTCTTCGATGGCAAAGACTATCCTTATTGAAAGGTCAAAATGGTTGCATTCTTACAATTACTCGGAGAAGATGACTGGATTGCAATTGAGTATGGATGGACACACCATACCATGATAAAAGGAGTAGGTGTTGAATCCGAAGAGGTCCTTAAGCCTAGGAATCAATGGTCTAAGAATGAAAAGGAAGTTGTTGGTTATAATAATATGGGTTACAATGCTATTTTTATGGTTGTGAGCTCAAGTAAGTTTCGATACATATCTGCTTGTACCACTTCGAAAGAAACTTGGGACATATTAGTTCAAACTCACGAAGGCAATGATACAATTAAGGAAAGCAAATTGCAAATGCTCACCTCACAATTTGAGAATATTCGAATGGCTGAGAATGAACCCTTTGATGAGTTCAATGATAGACTAAGTGACATTGTCAACACTATTGCCGCATTAGGTGCAGCTTACTCAGATGTTCAAATTATTTGCAAAGTTTTAAGATCTCTTCCTAAGAGCATTAGATCCAGACGTGATACTATCGAGGAAGCCCAGGATCATAAGAAAATAAAACCATATATATTAGCTAGAAAATTACAAACTTTTGAACTCGAAATGAAAATAGAAAACCCTGAAAAGAACAAGAATGTTTCATTTAAATCTTTATCTTACACTTCTTCTTTTAAGGGTACCAAAGAAGCTGACAACTCATCTGATTCAGGTAATGATGATGGGCCCGACATGGATTCACAGATTGCCTCTATAAGAAACCAGCTTAAAAACCTTGTGAAAAAACGTCAATTTCAAAAATAAGGGCAATCAGTAAATTACAAGTTGCGAACTCATGATCAACCTAAATCGAATAGCCGACAGACCAACAATGACACTGACCTTAGTCAAGTTGAATGTTATAAGTATCACAAGTGTGGTCATTATGCTTAAAGTTTTCCCAATAAGAAATCTGGAACTAGTCAAAAAGCTATGAACATTAGTGTTACTTGGGATGATAGTGATGATGAAAATAATAATAATAAGGATCATCCCCAAGTAGTTGAGAATTGACAATATTGCGCATATACTACTTTTATAAATTATAGTAATGATAACTCTGATGCTTTCAAACTTGAGAATTCTATTGAAAGTCAAAGTGATCATGAAAAAAATGAGTTTGAGAACCTAAATCTTGAAGTCTTGTATGCTCAGACTTTTGCAAAGTGTATTAAACTTGGCAAACGTAACAAAATCTTGAAATACCAAGTTAATACACTCATGCGTGAACTTCTAGAAAAACAGAGAATACAAGTCAAGAGATAAAAATGCTTAAAGATAAGAAACAATGCCTCCATGGCAAGGTTATAATTTTAGAAAAAGAAGTTCATGATGCGAATGAGAAAATGAAATAAACTTTGGACGAACTTTATTCGGCCAAGCTTGATGTAGTTTTATCTCAGCAGAAACTTGAAAAATTATGTCATGGGGCTAAGAACATTGATAAGATGTTATGTATAGGAAAGACGGATGTTGACAAAAGGGGTCTAGGATATAAGGAACATCTCTCTAATGCCAAGACACCTCAAGTCACAAAATTTGTGAAAGCAATTGCTACTACATTTTTGCCCAAACATAATATAATATCTTCCACTCATAATAAAGCCAAAAGGTTCTCTTACTCTCAAATTTATTACTATGGAATATGTGGTCGAAAATGGTATATTGCATCTTATAACAGACTAGTACTACTCGTGGTCTGCCACGGCAACAACATCAATGCACCTTCGGCACTACAAAATAGTCCATTAACACGCCTTCGGCGCTAAAACTACCGTTCATAAAAATAATGGATATCCTAAGATGATTAGAGTGATGCATAGTCTTAAAAATACCTACATAAATTTAAACCCGAAAACAAAGATACCCAAATTAAAACCCTCAAAAGAGGCTTGGAGATCAAACCCCTCTCAAAAACAAATCATACTCTTCAAGAATAGCAACACCCAAAATCAACAAATAAACAAACAATATCCATTACTCATAAACATGCAACAATCATGAAAACCCCAAAATTGAGATAACCCATAATACCATGGAGTAGGAACACTATTGAAGCCCAATAGTTGGTTGCAATCAATGATATCGAACCCGGAAACAATACCCATTGGTCTTCCAAGGTAGAATGGGATATTAGAATCAATCAAAAGGGGGTTTAGGGATGATTGTGGTGATGGAGATGAAGGTGTTGGAGGGATGTGAGAGTGTTTGTTCCATCGATTGAGCATCCATAAAGAGTAGATTATGAGAGAGATACCTAATTAATGGCTGGCAAAACATATAGAAGTCCAGTATTCAGATATCTCTATTGTTCATTAACAAACACGGTTAAATCATATTTTACTTGACCAAGATAATGGGGTTAATCTGCAGAAGTTACAAAAATTGGATTGAAGATGAAAGAAACATGAGTAATAAATCTGACAATCTAATAAAAAAAATTGTGTCTGTGAAGACCGTTTCTGTTTCTAATAGCCAAGAAGAAAGCAATATTGAACCAAGTCATTCTCCTACAGAAACTAAACACAAGGACATATGTCAATTTAGTCATATCGCCAATTCAAAATCAAAAGTAACATAAGAGGATCTAAAAGCTATTTTGGTTTGGATCCTCTATCAAAATTAAAGTAAGCATAATGCCTACTAAGTTCAACATATCAAGCAAATACGCCTATATGGAATTATTCTTAGCATATGGTATTATTTGATTACTCATCACATTTGAAGGCAACTTTTACCCACTCTAATTGATACTCAAGCAAACAATACGTCCTGATATCCAATTTGAAGCAGCTCCCAGGCCTACAATTCCTGTGGTAAAGCTCGATCCATTTCTGCTGAATTCACAAATTTTACAATGAGAACCTATGAGATGAACTGAAGAAATTGATTCAATATTTTGGGTGGAAGTTTCTTAACGGTTCGATATTCATCATTTGTTTCAACTGAGCCAATTTTTTCTCAACCTTGAACAAATCACGAAGAACCTATAGCAAGTAATATATTTCAATTAGCATCATGTAATTATACGCCAAAAATAAGATTTATGAAAGTGGCTTAGAGATACATACTTGAATTACAATAAGACTTCAGGGTAAACAATATTTCTTGTACAACTTGAAGCATTTGGTGACAATAGTGTGGTGATTATATTTGCAGAAGTGCATCTTGACAACGCAGCATACAATTGTCCATGAGAGAATACTTTTGTCCATAAATCTGCCCCTACATAGTTGACTGACTATCCTTGTGATTTGTTAATTGTCATTGCGAATGCTAATCGGATTGGGAACTGTCGTCGTATCATTTCAAAAGGCATTTTAGTTGTTGAAGGTGTTAATGAAATCCTTGGAATAAAGACCAAATTCCCAGCATGTTCACCGGTCAAGATCTTGGCCTCAATAATGCGTGTCGCACATCGGACTACCATTAAGCGAGTTCCATTGCAGAGTCCATCTTTTGGAGCAAGATTTCTAAGTAACATAATTGGACATCCAACTTTGAGTTTTAGCTTAAATGGTGGCAGTCCAGGAGGGTCAAGGCTATTCAAGTACTCAATTGGATAACGACTATTATAAGTATGATCAGCAGACTCATGTTCCTCAATTTTATCTACTGCTAAATAAACTATTGGTTCTCCCAAAAACATGTTTAAAGCGTCATCATTGATTGTGCCCACATCATCGTTTCTCGCAGAAAAAATTGTTCTCTTAGTTAGAAAGCATTGTTCTCTTTTGCAAGAAATATTCAAGTTCGGGTAGACGGAGAGTATCAGGTCTTGAACAGTTTCACAATTATGAATTATTGATAGCAATTGAACAGTTTCTAAAGGGTTGCTTCCAATCAATGCATTTTAGAACATAAGAAGATAGACGTTAGTATTAGACTTGTGGTCAAAATAAAAAGTAAAAAAATGTTAGTAATGAATTACAGAAATTATTCCCTCCATCAAAAAATTAGCGAATTGTGCATTTGTTCTCAGGCCCCTTTTGGCATAACAGGCAGTATTTGACGAAAATCCCCACCAAGCACAACTGTAATCCCACCAATTGCAAACTTATGTTGTTGTCTTCTTTTTGTCCAAGCTTTTTGACCATCATTACCATGACACACATAGTGTTGAGGAAATTGTTGGTATGTAAATGCTCGGGTGTCATCATGTCCAGCACAATATTCAAAAAATGCAGTTAGAGATGTATTCTCATCATCTACTCGAGCACGAATAGAGGTCATAGATTGTCGTGTGTTAAAAAAAACGTGATGCATCCCTGGTAAATGCAATGCCAATCATACTACATTAGGCTTATCTTGATGTAGATCAAAACTAAAAAGTCGCCAAGTCCTTTTTGGAGGCCCGATATATCGAGAATCGAGATACTGTTGTATTTCGTTCACCAAGATCACCATAGTTACCCGATCATGACCTTTGTAGATGTACTTGTGAATGTATCTGACACATTGAAGACCCGCACAAATTTTTACATTGATATGGCAATCAAATAGCTTAGACAGGTAAGGGTTATTATATGGTACAACCTCTCTGTTATCAACCCTTTTCCCTTTAAAGATATACATTTTATTTGGTGTTGGTCGTCGTCTATAAACATGATAACTGTTGCTACCCATGGTTGCTTCTTCAGCATATGGTCTAGGATATCGCTTTGTGCACAGACCATTATACATACACGGGGAGTTCATGCTAGCAAGGCCACATGGTCCATGAATCATACACATCATTACGGTCCTAAAGAGCGCGGGATTCATCATTTTATAAGGAATTTTGGCACTTACGATCTGATCAACCTTCAATATCGTCTGAATGTCATCCTCACGACTCAGGAAAAATAATGCATGCATATGTGGTAAACCGCATTTTTGGAACTCAATGGTCCAAACATGTGTAACACATGTTCCAAGAACATGATTTTTTGTAACTTCCTTTAACAAGACTTCTTCTTTAACTCGAAAACACGGGCCACTAAATCCAGTTGATCGTAGACAGATTGGTTAGGTAAGAGTGCATTTGTAATTTTAGGCCAATTCGGATTAGCTGTCATTGTAAGAAAGATATTCGGGTGGTTATTGTAATGGGTGATCGCCAATGAATCCTGATATATTTCATACATATTCCTTGCACTGCTAGTATGTGATGAGGATAAAATAACACGCTGCCCAACCTGATCAGGTTGTAATCTATCTATCACAATATCAGTTTATCCACCGTACAGGACAGAACGAAGATCACCTTGGTTATCATTGACATATCGAAGTCGATTTTTCTCTGTTGATGCCCATGCGTCTACTATAAATTGTTGAAATCTATTTGTCACAATATCAGTTTGTCCACCATACAGGTCAGAACGAAGATCACCTTGGTTATCATTGACATATCGAAGTCGATTTTTCTCTGTTGATGCCCATGCGTCTACTATAAATTGTTGAAATAATTTCCCCGCTTTAAGGATTGGTGAATATTCTGTTGGACGTTTGAATAGGCGATAACAATAATATTCCATTTGTGTAAGGCCCTTCCCAGAGGAATTCCATGTATTACGTGCCACATTCCAATGCTTTAAGCGGATTGACCACCCAAGTTGTCCAGTAGAGAAAATAATAACATAATGCAAAGGAAGGTAAGCAGTGTGGCATTCACTAATACGCATCAAACCATGTTCTGCCTTAAGATAAACAATAACGTCCCTCACGCTACTTATTTTTGAGCCATCTCCTGGTAATATAACTGTAATTTTAACAGTTGATGGCAAATTGTATTTACGATGATCTGTCAAAGCACTGTAATGTAAATACGCTGGCACATTAAAATTTTCATCTTCACCCGCTGCATCTTCTAATACCTCATATGCGCGATGATATAAATCATAGAATAGGTTACTTTGGAGTAAAGTGTCTTCAATAATTTTTAGTGCATCTCTTCTTAAATGTAGATTTTCTCTCTGGCGGGTATGAAGAGTTGTACCAGGGTTGTAGATGTATAGTTGTGCATACATCACTTCATGACCCTGATTTGGAAGCAGTGCACCTATTCGGTGGTGCAACTCTCCGTGGATAGCAAAGGAAAATGGTCCTCTCCCTGGAATTACTCGATCATCCATTGTAACCCCAAGACTCGTAAATGCGTTGGCTGCATTATATTCTCGAATGTACTTCCAAAATGACCTTGAACGTGGTTCATTTCCATCGTATAACTCTTATAACTCATTTGGAAATTAATCGAGATTTAGAACCCTAATTTTACCCTGTAGACAACATTGTCCAAATTGGGGGTTGCTAATCGAAGAGACCGTTAGTCGTTCATCCCTCCAATAAAGTGCAGAGAAATGTATACATAATACGTCTATTTGACCAAGAAAATGACGTCCCAATTGTAGATCAGCTTCATTAACATTAACGTGTTCATCTTCGTCATCTTCACTTAAATTATATTGCTCCTCCACGTAATAATGAGTTCTACTGTAGTACAAAATTTAAATTTTGAATTAGTATGTTTTTATGTTTTTTTGTAATTTTATAAAATAATTGAGTTAATATACTTACACATTCTCACGAGCAGTCAAAGATTCTCCAATTTCAAATATACTCGATGGAAAATTGGAATTCGTACGCATTGTTAGATTCTGAAGGTTAGGCGCCTCCGTCGTGTGATACGGTTGTTCACATGTTTCTGCGACGCTATCCAATGCTTGAGACATTGGTGATTCAGTGTGCATAGGTACTCTATTAATCCCTGCATTTAAGGCATTGGTATGTAAGGTATGGTTTGACGGTTCTTGGTTAAATAACTCATAAACAGTTGCAGATTCCCTAAGTTGCCTCTCTCGTTCTCTTCTTGCACATTGTGCAATTACTCGTTTAGATAGCACAGAATTGGTGTTCCCTGCTGGTCTCAATAGGTTAGTCACCTCCGTCGTTCGATGTAGTTCTTCCAAGGTTATCACAATGTCAGGTGGTAAAGGCAGGGGAAATTTGATTTATGTTATGTTTTTAGGATCATGAGGAGGGGTGGCCCAAGTATGCACAATAGTTTCTATGAAGTTATCGAAAGTTTGAGGAGCTGGGGATCCAGTATACCCAAATTCCCATAGTTGCCTCTTTGAGAGTCCTTCCCGAACTAAAGTGCTAATGAGATTTGGCACCTCAATAGCAATGGTTGTTGAACCCTTGAAGAGATGTTATCCAAAGTAAATGGGTGCATCTACCTCTTGCATCTCCTCGAAATTGATCGCCAGAGACAAGCCTCCACCAACAGCCACAATAAGCCAGGACAACCAACTACAACCATGGTTACTGCCATCTATAACGAGACTGACAACCAAAAATGTGGCCACTTCGACCCCCAATCCACCGAGCCTCGTAAGAAGCAACCCATTCCAGTCCTACCCAAACTTATTGTCCTAATCAGTACCATACTACCAATCATCCAGGCTAACCCTATTTGGCATACCATTACCCTATCAAAGTCAAGAAGGATGAACCATATTACCATAACCACAAGTGTAACTATCATCCTACTAACAAGTGTTATGCATTTTAACATTCACTAAAAATGATACTCAAAGCATGGCGCCTGCACCAGTACGTCGTCGATCACCCCAGTTACCTCGATGGGTCGTACCTTAAGCCTCAGGCAATCCCAAATATAGGACCCGACGAGGTATACATCTTCTAAGCCCATATGATCGAAGTTAACAACACCGATAGCGGTCACACCCAATGCAAACGAAAGCGGGTCGAAGAATGTTGCAAACTTACTTACCAGCAAAAACTTTCAGTCCTCCTACCCAAATCAAGTCATCATCCTCGACCCGAAGGTATATCCTTCATCGATTCTGACATCTCAAATGTTCGTTTTCCTCATTATAACCCCTTAGTCATCATGGTCAAAGTCGAGTACCTCATTTTCTACACAATGTTCATCAAGACCGACAGTGCAGCTGATGTGTTTTTTCTTCAAGCAGTCAGAGCTATACAAAGACTGATTTGATCACCCCTGCCAACGTCAAACTGAAAGGCTTCAATGGCTCAATAGAGGTCACCATAGGATGAATTAGCCTCCCCATCACCGTTGGCCCAATGGCCTTATAAACTAGCTTCCTTGTTATTGACAAAAAATCTAAATACCAAGGCATCCTGGGGCGCGACTAGCTCCACACCATGAAGGCCATACCTTCGACCTATCACCAATTTTTACATTTTACTACCCCATGTGGCACATGGGACATGAAAGAATCCCAGATTAGCTTGATCATGGGAACATCGAGAAATCGATCTTACACATAAACTGGTTAAACCATAGTAATCGCAGCAGCTCTCTCTCCCCAACCCATCGACCTCCTACACCAACCCACTGACCATCGAGCCACATTTATTGGTAGCTCCTTGGCATACGACGAGAAACTTCAACTTCCCACATTCCTTTGATCTAGCAAAGATGTCTTCGCCTGGACATTCCACGAGATGCTCTGGGCTGACCCTACCCTCGCTTTCCACCAACTCGACCTTATTCCTAAATCAATGACTATCAAACAAAAGAAATGCACCTTAGCCCCGAAGATTCAAGACGTGGTAAACCTCGAGATCAAAAGCTCTTAGCCGCATGATTCATTCATGAGGTCAAATATATTGAGTGGATCTCAAACATTATCATCATATACAAAAAGAATGGCAAAATCTGAATCTGCGTCGACTTCACTAACCTTAACAGGTACACACCAAAGGATAGTTTCCCCTCCCTATCATTTCAGCACTTCTCGATGCCATAGCCGGTCAGGAACGCCTCACAATGATGGACGCGGCCTTTGGTTATAATCAGGTACCCCTTCTTCCAGAAGATCAAATTAAAACTTCCTTTATCACCAAACACGGGCTCTACTATTTTAACATAATGCCCTTCAGGCTCAAAAATGCGGGCGCAACTTACTAGTGCCTAGTTACTATAATGTTCAAACCCTTGCTTGGCAAATCAATTGAAGCCTACATCGATGGTATGCTTTGCAAGAGCCTCCACAAAAATACCCATAGACAAGACTTGTTTAAAGTTTTTACCATCCTTCGATCATACCAGATGAAATTAAACCCAGACAAATGCCAGTTCGGTGTCTCTTCCAAAAATATTATTGGCCAACCACTTGTCATGAGTACCCTGGTCGAAGGTAAAATACTTTTCCTCAATCTAGCTATTACCGACGAATCTATCAGCTCGGTTCGAACAGAAGTAGGCAACGAAAAACCTATCTACTTTATCAACAAAACTTTAACACCAGTCGAAACACGATATACCAAACTCGAGAGACTTTTCCTTACCCTCGTTTACACTTCTCGAAAGCTTAAACTCTACTTTCAGGTACACCATATATGTATAATCACTAGTTACTCCCTTCGAGAAGTCCTTGCCAAGAAAGATAAATCCAGGCGAGTATAACAATGGTCCGTCTACCTTGGTGAGCATGATATCACTTTTAAGAAATAGGTATCCCAAAAAGGTTTGGCAGTCACCAATTTCCAGGCCGACTTCCTGGTCAAAGACACAGAGTGGGAAGAACACAAAGATGACCTACCCGAAGATCAGCCAAAACATAACGACCCCTGGAACCCTAACACAGGATGGCGTCTCTTCAGAGATGGTTCTACAGGCCAAAACGGTTCCGAGATAGGTATTATACTGGTCACACTGCCAAATGACCGCATCAAAAAGGTACTCAAACTAAACTTCGAATGTACCAACAATGAGGCCGAATACGAAACTCTAATCTATGGTCTTAATATCGCCCTTGAGGTCGAAATCCCCCAACTAGCCATTATTACCGACTCATAGCTCGTCCAAAGATAGTATACCGGTAAAAACCAGGCGAACGGTCGCATGGCCGAGTATGCAACGCTCGTCCGCCAGCGCATGAATCATTTCCCTAAAAAATCTTTGATCACCCATTACCCTCGAGGGAAAAAATAGGCATGTTGATGCCCTCGCCTACATTATTATAATGCTTGGACAGTTCAAACCCTGAAAACTCAATATTAAAGTACTCGAACGCCCAAGTATCGACTAGATGGAAATTAATACCATCAATACTGGGGGCGGGAGTCTCGATCTCGAAGATTGGTGTACACCTTTCCTCGTGTAATTCAACCATTCCACCTTACCCGAGGACCCGAAAGCAAAAGCGGTCCTTATTGGAAAATTGTCAATGGTACACCATTCTCATAGGCAGTCTATACGGCAAATTACCAAATGGAGTACACCTCAAATGCATATCTCAACAAAAAGCTTCCACTATCATTACTGAGCTACACGAAGGAAATTGTAGATCCTACACTGCCGGCCAAACTATGGCTTTCCATGCGATAACATAAGGATTGTTTTGGTCAAACATGATGAAGCAGGCCGAAGAATATGCAAAGCACTGCGATAAATGCCAACTTCAAGCCCATCACAAGACCTTCACTATAGTCAAGTAGTTTGGCCCTTTAAAAGATTAGCCATTGATCTAGTGGGCCCCTTCTCAAAAGCTTTGGGAAGCAGAGAACACATCCTACTCATCACAGATTATTTTACTAAATAGGTCGAAGCTGTACCATTATGTCGAACTAGAGAAGAAGAGGTTACCAAATTCCTCTTAGAAAATATCATCACTCGCTTCGACTACTCATATATGATTTGATACAACAGCGGACCACAGTTCGTCGGGAACAAAGTTTGAACATTCCTCAAAGAATACAACATCATCCTCTTTCCATCCACACTATATTACCCGAAGAGAAATGGGCAAGTTGAAGCCATCAATAAAACTATAGTCGATGGTTTTAAGAAACGCATCGACGAGAAGAAGGGGTATTGGGTTCAAGAACTACAATATGTACTCTGGGCTTACCGTACCACACCATAAAATGCAACGGGCTTACTCCTTTCCTATTGGCCTATGGCACCAAAGTAGTCTTACCAACTCAGTTCGAGGTCCAAACACATGGCCCCGCCTTCCAAGACGAAGACAACGAGTTTGAACTCAGATGTGACATGCTATGGATCGATGAAACCCGAGACGAAGCCCTAGCTAACCTCAGACGTTACCAGATCTCTCTCAAAAAATCATACAGCAAAAGGGTGTGACCACAAAGTTTTGACATAAGCAACTTGGTACTTCGGCGAGTCACCCCTTCATCAAAGCCATGTAATGTCGGTAAGCTAGCCAAATCTTAGGAAGGGTCATACATTGTGTATGATAAAATAGACAGAGGATCTTATTACCTTATGACTGAAAATGAGGAACCCATACCCAACCTATGGAATACAATGCAATTAGTCTCATACAACAGGTCGTGGCCACTACCCCTTACCATTCTTGTAACCACCATCTAATCCATAAATAAATTTATTCAAACTTTTATATTTTATCACAGCTCACTGAACTTCTTGATCTGGGCAAACCTAAGTATCCAGTCCACCCTTCGACTTGACTGATACTTGGAGGCAACTTCAAAGTTTTTCAAAGTTTCAATTCGGGAAAACCGAAGTAGCATGAATAGTTATAAGACTAAACACTCGGGGACGACATTGGGACCGACCACGTAATGTTTTATTCAGGATCAAACCCGAGGATAGAAATACTTGGGAGTGACCTCGAAGCTCAATAAACTTGATTTGGGCAAACCTAAGTATCCTATCAACCCTTCAACCCGACTGATACTTGAGGGCGACCTCGAAATTTTTTAAAGTTACACCATTCAATCTGAAAAAAATATCAACGTACAACAAGTTTAAATAAAATAACAAAGCATCGTTTATTCCACCATTCACAAAAAAAGGGGAAGAGTTTCTTACAAACACTTAACAAATCCAACAACTACACTGAGTCTTCTGCAATAACTCATAATAGCTTACACGACAGACTTACCTTGGCCCTCCTCAGAAATAGGAATTTTGACAGTACCAGAAGTCTCCTCAACAGGCGTAGCTTCCTTGTTCCTCATACTAGCCACTCTGACAGAAGGAATCGGCCCTACCAACTCCGCTTCTTCCACATCCATGAAGGCAGGAATCGGCTCTTTCGAAGAGTAGCATTCGAAAGTGTCCGGATCATAGCCCAACTAATTTATGAATAACTTCAAAGACGAGGTCACATTGCACTCTTGGTTGAAGTCTGCCTGGAAGCGTACATGATTCGCCCGTAGCATTTGTTTGATTGCAGCCATTGGAGACGGATATTTGAAACCAAGCTCTTAAAGTCAAGTAAAAGTGTCTTTAGCAATTCATAGCACAAAAAGTCAAAGACACAATATATTTGGTCTCAAGATTAAAGAAATATATACTCAAATATTTTTAGAGAATAAGATCAAAAAATATATTGCATCCAAGATCCTATAAGATATTTTATATTTAAGATATATGCAAGAGTTTCCATGAAGAAAGATCTTTACATCACTTAAGGAAATTATATGCAAGAATCTTAGGAGATTGGTTATAAAATTAGAAGATATTATTGTGAAAATATTTTTTACAATTTAATGTATAGTTTCTAAATTTGGGTTCCTTCTCCTATAAAAGGAACCCTCCTCCCATTGTAATTGGGCATCTCATATTGGAACAAGTTTAGAAGAAATAAAGTCTTAGTTTTATTTAATTATCTTTTCTCTGTTTTATTTTCTTTTGTAAATAATTAGTTGTTAATGCAATGAAGTCCGAGATGAGCGGCTAATCTCCTAACTAAGGCTAGGATGAGGCCTCTTCTTGGATGAGCAATAGTTGGTATTAATTAGGTTCTAATTAGTTTTCTCTTAGTGTTTTATGATTGATAAGTTAGTATATCATATCGAAGGCTTGACGGTAGCTTCGATTTGGTGTACGATAACTTTGGATACAAACAAGTGCTACTAACCGTAGACTTGATTTAAGATTTAAACAAGAGGAAACACTAGAGAACTCACTCAAGCCTAGCCATGGTTGAGTTGATATTTTTCTAAGACACTCTTCACCGTCACTTAAAAGCATAACCACTAAATGCTTGACCATAGATTTAGTGGTTTATTTTATAACATCGTATGTGTCTTAACACGAACATATGATAGGTAGAGATATTAGGATCTAGTTATATATCGATTACTACTTTGATAGGTAGAGGCTAAGTCCGAAGTTTAGCCCTCTCTCATTAAGTTTTATAATTAGTTTTTACTTTTTCTTTTTAGATTTATCTCTTATAAAACCGTAATTCGGCCTAGAAAGTATTTATTTTCCCAAACCTCCCTGCAGATTCAATCTCACTCATCCGTGCAACAATTCGACAGCCGTACTTTGAGCAGGTATTTTCTAAGAGGCACTAAAAACCTCTTATCAAATGACGCCGTTGTCGGGGAGGCATCATTCAAAACTATTCTTTCTAATACCAAATTTTCTTTGTTAATTTTTTATAATACCGTGCCAATGATTTCTAAATTATTTATTTCTAATATTCGTTGAAAAGTATATTAGGTTCTAATTAGTTTTATCTTAGTACTTTATGATTGATAAGTTAGTAAATCATATCTAAGGCTTGACCATAGCTTCGGTTTGGTGTAGGATAACTTTGGATACAAACAAGTGCTACTAACCGTAGACTTGATTTGGAGATCTAAACAAGAGGAAACACTAGAGAACTCACTCAAGCCTAGCCATGGTTGAGTTGATGATTTTCTAAGGCACTCTTCACCATTACTTAAAAGCATAACCACTAAATGTTTGACCATAGATTTAGTGGTTTATTTTATAACATCGTATGTGTCTTAACACGAACATATAATGGGTGGAGATATTAGGATCTAGTTATATATTGATTAGTACTTTAAAAGGTAGAGTTCAAGTCTAAACCTTAGCTCTCTCTTATTAAGTTTTATAATTAGTTTTTACTTCTTCTTAGATTTATCTCTTATAAAACCATAATTCGGACTAGAAAGTATTTATTTTCCCAAACCTCTCTGTGGATCCGATCCCACTCATCTGTGCTACAATTAGACTACCGTACTTTGGGCAGGTATTTTGCTAGAGGCACTAAAAACCTCTTATCAGTTAGCAAAATACCCCTACTAATGCAAGCGTGCGGCAGCCACACATTCGCCAGTTTCAAATTTCCCTTTACCTTTTAAACCATTGACTCCTCCCTTTAATTCAAAATATCTCCAATTTTATATTCTCTCACCAATCTTTGACTACCGAGAACCATCGACGAAAAACCTCTGACAACCGATTATATCATACCCCTCCTTATATGTGGAATTCACCTAACATACCATATGGCATACAAATCATCCTCATACCCGACATATCATGATTACTATCAGCCCAGCACACTGCTTAAGGTACGATGTCCCATCTGACAGCTCTACAATTACGGTTGTCAGGTACTAGCAGATAAAGTAAAACAGACAATGTCCCTACATAAGGACGAACTAAAAAGTGACCCTCGACCAATTCGTTTAAACTTTCCTTTAATCTCTCAAACCTCTTGCCACTCTCGACCTAATCCATATCCTCGAACGTTTTCAACCTTCACCTGAGGTACCATAATATTTCATCTCCGCCATAGCCTTCGATCAAGAACTATCATAATCGAGGTCTTATTAGTATTTTTACATCGTACATAATTTTTTCTCTCTAAGACCTTCTAACCGCGCCTAAGTTATCATCGGGCACGTTTTTTCCCCTACAAATACTTTTAAAAATACTATACAAATCCAAAAAGTGTGAAGTACTACTATTTTCATTTCATTAAAAAAAGATAACAAAAATAGAACAACAATAAATCCCTACCTATACACTGGGTAGTTCATCTAATACCACGAACACTTCCTGCCACCATCCTCGGCCTCCACCAGTCGCTGTACCAACTGCTTCAGTGTGAAAGAGCGCTCTGTCATACTCAGAAGGTGTTAATTGAGCATCGTCCACCAGAAGGTGAACAGTTTGGCCCCCTCCTACTCCATTCCAGTCAATTCTTCCTAGTGCAAGTCCACCAAGTCCGGGAGGGGCGACCCCATGTCCCGGCGCCCAAAATACATTTGCCTCAAATCGATGTACTTAGCCTCTACTAGCGCCTCTTTGTCTTCCATCCTTTGTTGGTAATGAATCTTCATGTTGAATCCCTTAACTAAACAATAAGAGGGGCCTATGAACAAAATTTGAGCACCCACCACCCAAGCCATTATTTATACCATAGTTAAGGAAGCATTAATACCATTAATCAGCATAATCACCATCAATACCCTTAGAACTCGGCACATTAACACCAGTCAACCAAACAACTTCTCATGCATAATAGTTTTTCTCAACACATACTCTCTGTAATAATTTTCGAGGCCCTGACTGAGAGGGGGTGAATATAGTAGCCTACTCGCAGCCTTCCAAGACTAATCGAATTCTCGAAGGCTACATCAAAGCCTACAAAAGACCTTAAGCCCAGGGAACCATAAGACAGCCAGACATATAGTCTACCTAAATCCTTTCGAGACTAACCGAATACTCGAAGGCCATATCAGAGCCTACCAAAGACTTGAAGCCTACCGTAAGATTCAAAGTAGAAGGCAATCATGCAGCAGATAGAATCTAACTCAAATTTTAAGATGACTTAAATCATATCAGTATATGGTCGAAAGCAAAAAAACCTGATAGGCAGCTCACCAGATAATTCAGCAAAACAAGTTGCCAGACAACTGCAGTGGTAGAACCGACCTTCAGTACAGGATAGCTACCACAAAAGGGTATAGATGTAATATGACCTCTCAATGATAACTCATCCTTTCATATCTCCTATAAATAGGGGAGGGAAACTATCATAAAGGGGTTAGAAAAACTCAGCTCAAGTCTCCCCATAAGATTAGAAACTTTTGAGCATATTATAACTCCGACCAATCCGAACTGTAATCTCATATATATATTTAGCCTCACTTCTAAAATCCTCACTAAAGGTCGTGGAGAATCTTATTTCTTAGACTCCACGTGAGTGTGTCATCGTACTCTAACCTTATATTTCTAGTCGACTCACGTGCAAACCCCTTATTACGAACTCAATCCCACGGTGTAAAGGCGCAATCTCCCACGCTACAAGATTATGCCCCTATAGCAGCCCTCGGAGCGATAGTCAGGAGATGTTGCCTAAACATCATCCACCAAAACCCAAACTCTTATGCCTCGTCTCGGTCATTGACGGTCAGCTCGCCTATCTGAAGTTAGACGAGCCCTGGAAACTGCACTTCTAAGCTCATGCGGCCAAAATATTTTATCGTCAACTTGGCCACCTTTGCAATTATCCTAGCCTTCTATTCTTGTTGGCTCAGGATCGAGTTTTCATCTAGATACACAAAGGGAAAAAAAGGAGTTAAGCAGAGAACAAGCAAAAATTAAGAAAGTTTGCCCCCCCCCCCTCCCCCACTACTTTTATAGGGGATTAAGGAATCATTAATAGTACGCTGAATCATAATCAGCATAGTCAGAACTTAATGATCTTAGTAACTAGCATAATAGTAACGGTCAAACTTCCAAGTTCCCAGGCAAACATTTTCTCAGCTGGATCCCTCGAAAAATGTATAGTCAATCTTTTACGAGGTCCCAGCTTAAAGGGGGTGAATATAGTAGCCTACTCGCAGCCTTCGAGAATAGACTAGATACACGAAGCCTTCTGAGCAGCTTGAAGCCTACTGTACTTACAAATTTATCAAAGTCATAGCAAGTCTACTCTCGTGTCCCCCAAAGGTTCGACCACCGCTTCAATCCAGCTCAGCTCCAGGTCGAAGACAGACAACTGAGCTGACAACTCTGGCAGAACTGACTCTAGTACAAGACAACTGTAAAAAAGGAAATACTTGTAATCTAACCACCCTATAGTGACATTACTTTTCCTATCTTCAATAAATAGGAGAGGAGAGCTACCATAGTGAGGTGGAGATTTTTCTCCCCAAACACCCTTGAAAAGCTTTGAGAACATTCAAGCACATTTAAAAAGCTTGAAGACTCAGTCTACTCAAGTCATTTACTTGTAATCTCTTCTATTTATACAATCGCACCTTAAAAAATTTGTATAGTTCTTGGAGGAATCCCATTCAAGGACTCTACAAAAGTGTATTGATAAGAGGCTTCTAGGGCCTCTAACAAAATACCATCTGAAAGTACAGTTGTCGAATTGTAGTACGGGTGAGTGGGATCGAATCCACAAGGAGGTTTGGAAAAACAAATACTTTCTAGGCCGAATAAGGTTTTATAAGAGATAAATCTAAAAGAAAAAAATAACAAGAATAATTAGCAACATAATAGCTACGACTAGAATTTAGCCCAACCAAAGCAATAATAGTAATTATGTAAATTTACTAGGCGGATTTATTTTTTTGCAAAAGATATGAATTATTAAAACCAAAGAGAACATAAAAGAGGGGAAGGCAGAGCCAAACCCCAAAGAAAATTACATGCTAAGAAACTCTAAAATAGTCAACCAAAGGATTTTCAATCCTAGTAAGAAAACTAGGAGATCCCACAAAGTCTTCCTTTTCATAACACGGCAACAAACTCCCTTTCTTGGCAGCTTGGTCAGCTAAGAAATTCCCTTCCTTCCAGATGGATGAGATGCGAATGGCAATAAATTTGTTTTGCATGCCAACCCACTTTGTTTGATGCTTCCAAGGCACTTCCTTAGCGTTGAATGACAGTACAGCAGCAGAAGAGTTTGCTTCAATCCAAACCTTCTTCCAACCCTTTTCAATCGCCCAGCTCAGCGCCTCCATAATAGCAAAACACTCAGCTTCAAGAGTGTTCATAATTCCCATTCCTTTAGTTCTTACTCCCAAGACTTCCCCCGTATGAGTTCTAGCAATCACCCCCAAACCAACCTTGCCGGGGTTTCCTATTGTGGAGCTGCCATAATTTAGTTTAATCTCTTCGTACCACGGAAGAATCCATCTGCAGCTCTTAATACACAAAGCTGGCCTTGCTCTTGTAGACACTCCCAGCTTCGAGATGATCTGTAGATCAGTCACTGTATTATGCATACTGTTTTGCAACAAACAAGAAGATTCTTTGACGAGAGCCAACAGCGTCACCTTGATCTTATTACGGTTGAGCTTCTTATCTTTGAAGATAGCTGCATTCCTTGAAAGCCAGATCAGATGAGCAAGGTTAATCACCTGCTCAGATTATCTCCCATCCCCAGAGCATCTTTCATAGACTTGGGACAGCTATGCAGCAAGAAGATATCCAGAAGCCAACGCCAAATGGGAACTACTGCATCACATTCCCATAACAGGTGGTTCACTAATTTAGTTTCCACAAGGCAGAGAGAGCATCTAGACGGAAAGGAGAGTCCTCGACGACGAAGATTATCTTCAGTTGCAAGTACGTTTTGACACTCTCCACAAGAAAATTCTAGATTTTGGATGCAAAGCATTACATTTTAAGATATTAGCCCACCAAACCTTGGGTTTAGTACTTCTGATGGCTTCCATAACGCTCTGAACCGAGAAATTACCTTGTAAGTTGTGTCTCAAAACCCTTTTGTCAATCATGTTACAATTTACATCCAAGTTGTTAAGATCGATTCCATAATCAGCAAGGAATTCAGCCGCCACAGTAGGAGAACACCATCCATTATTATCAATAATAACATCCAGCTTAGCTGAGCAAAATGCCCCAGAGCTCCGGATCAACCTCGACAGAATTTTTCAGAGAAGTATTAGACCCCCAACAGTCTCGTCAAAAGTCTATATTGCTGCCTTTGCTAATCAACCATCTTGAGTTATCATTAACCATAGGAAGTACCCCTTTCAAATCAGGCCATATGGTCGAAGCTTTGTAATAATCAATAGTTTCTTTGTTCTTTTTAGTAAACTTAGGACGAAAGAATTTAGCCCACGGTTCATTAGATGTAAGGAAACCCCAACCCATTTTCATCAGCATAGCTTGGTTAATTTCTTTGAGCAAATGTATTCCCAGACCACCCTCTTCTTCAGGTTTATAGACTTTATCCTAACAGATAGTCACAAGTTTCCTGGCCGAGGGATCCCCTGACCAAAGAAAATTATGAATGATTTGTTCCCCCTCTTTTATTGAAGTTGTTGGCCATTTGTAGATAGCCATGTTGAATATTGGAATACTAGAAATGATAGACTTTATCAAAACAACTTTGCTTGGAAAGGAGAGAAGTTTGCCACTCCATTTTGAAGCCCTGGCTCAAATTTTTTCAATAGGAGGAGAGATCGTGCTTCGAGACACCCTTCCTTGGATCAAAGGAATACCCAAGTATTTTTCAGGAAACACCCCTGTAGCAAACCCAAATAGCGTGGAGATAGTACCCCTTCTCTGAGCGGACAAAGCACCATAAAAAATTTTGCATTTACTACTACTAATCCATTGACAAGCAGAGCTTTGATAGGCTGGGAGAAGATCTTTAAGCGCTTTCAATCCTCTGAGATTCCCATTTGTGAAAATAATAATGTCATCTGCAAATAGCAGGTGGAACGGGCTATGACACCCTTTCAAAGTCACCATAGGTTTAATGAATTTGTGCCTCTTAAGCTAATTGATTCCTCTGCTCAGAACATCTTCTACCAATGCAAAAAGAATAGGAGAAAGAGGACACCCTTGTCTCAATCCTCTCTCAGCTCTGAAGAAACCACAAGGCCCCCCATTAATCATTACCAAGATGTTAGCACTCTTCAGCAACACCATTATCCAGTCACAGTAGAGAAAAAAATCCGAATTTTTGAAGCACAGCAAGTAAGAATTTCCAACTCATAGTATCAAAAGCTTGAGCAATGTCAATTTTGATAGCTACATTCCCATCCTTTCTATGATTCCCCATCTCATTAATGAGCTCAGAAGCCATGCTTATGTTATTTTGAATAGATCTTCCCATAATAAATCCACTTTGCTCGATTGATACAATTTTGGGTGCAATTTCACTAAGTCTGGACGCAAGCACTTTGGTGATGATCTTGAAACTGAAGTTACTTAGGCAAATTGGTCTAAAATTTTGCATGGTTGAAAGGTTAGCATTTTTTGGAGCAAGGACAAGAAAGTTGGAGTTATAACCATTAGGGAGCTATCACTACTAAGAGCAAAGACAACTGATTTTATCTCTTCATCATTTGGTATGCAGCATAAGTTACCGTCTTGTTCAGCAGAAATTGTTGTAGGAATCAGATTAATCAGTTCTTTGTCAACACAGTTATCTTCCTGTCTGAACTTGTTCGTATAGTGGTCCACAATGTGGGACTGAATATCGTTCACATCCGTGATAGAGGAGCCATCCGCCGTTATTCATGTTAAAAATCTCGGGTATGGCATCTTCGATGTAAATGTCAATCCTAGATCCATGGTTAGGCATCTAAGTTTTGGTCAAATTAGGTTTTACTTAGTCTGATGTGTAGGAGGAATTCTTCCAACTATGGTTAAGCTTGGTTGAATTTCTCCTACGAGTTCTCTTCGTGTTTGCCCTAAAATTTGGTTTAATGGTTATAACACCGGATTTTGGCTAAATAGTCTAAATTTACTTACTAGCTATGGTTAAGCCTAGAAGTAGATTATAACTATTTTAGAAGATTACAAAAAAGAACTAATCCTAGAACTACAACATAACTATTGTTACTCAGGTAAGGGCTTCTTTCTAGTCATAGATATAAGAGATTAGCTTTCTATTATTCCCAAGATCATTGCATGAACTAGCTAACTATTTACAAAAAAAAAAAAAAAAAAAAAGAGCACAATTAAATTAAATTAAACTAAGACTTTATTTTTTCTAAACATGCTCCAATATGTGATGTCCAATTACAATGGGGGGAGGGTTCCTTTTATAGGAAAAGGAACACAAATTTAGAAACTATACATTAAATTCTAAATAATATTTTCACAATAATATCTTCTAATATTACAACCAATCACGTAATATTCTTGCATATAATTTCCTTAAGTGATGTAGAGATCTTTCTTCATGGAAACTCTTGCATATATCTTCAAGGATCTTGGATGCAATATATTATTTGATCTTATTCTCCAAGAATATTTGTGTATATATTTCTTCAATCTTGAGACCAAATATATAGTGTTTTTGACTTTTTGTGCTATGAACTGCTGGAGACACTTTTACTTGACTTTAAGAGCTTGGTTTCAAATATCCATCTCCAATAGTTATAATCAAACAAATGCGCATAAGTTTCCAATATTAAATATAATGGACGACAAAAATACATGTTTGGGTATATTAAAAATGCCATAATTACGCGTTCACCATGTATCTATTATAATCTCTATATTTATATTAAGTACGCCTGCTAAAAACCTAGTCGAGTATCAATCCTGTGGTGTAAGAGTGTAATCTCCCCTCTACGAGATTAGGCCTCTACAAAAGGTTCGTAATTACGCTTCAAAAATGAATCAAACTTTTTCCTCTTAATATTATATTGAATCTATAATAACAGATTTCATTAATCCTTGGTATTCAAAGTTCGTAGTACTTTGATTGATCCAAATTTCGCTAGGATCCCAACACCTTCACAAAAATTTCTGATTTTGCCCCGCTCACACGGGAGACAAAGTGGGTTTTGAGTAATCCACAATCTAATAGAAGAAAAAAAAATCTACAAAAACAAGGAGCACAATAATAAATCGATGAAATCTTCCTCTAGGGTTTTCTCTTTATTGCTCAAAAATGATTACAATATAGAGAGAGACTTGATTGCCCCTTTTCTGGGTTATAATACCTATTAATATAGTAGAGTTAGAATCTTCCTCATAATAGAAATTAGGTTTTTGGCTATACAAAATACCTAGAGTAGACCTAAGATAAATACATGGATCTAGACCAAAAGTAGGTTAAAATATCACATGAGAGAAATGCCCAAATGAGACAAGAGTGAATTGGATCGCAATAAGGTCCTCAACTTACTTGAAATGTTGTTGGACATCTGCAGAAGTTCTTGATTCGTCAATGTATATTATTCCTTTATTTGAGAAATGTCTTACTCGATGGTACTCAGGATCATGCAATTCACACCTTGGTTGGGTGGCTAAAACACAGTTTTAACACCTATTTTCTCAAAATGGGGTTACCATTTACCAATGATCATTCTATTTCACTCTTCACTCAGTACCATGAAGTATGTTTATCCTAACATGGTTTGGACATCAAATTAGCCTAATTTGAAGATTGTCAAATATACTTAAGAACTTCATCAAAGAAAGTATACTTAAGAGGTAACATTCACAAGAGTGATTAAGATGGACATTTATTTCCCTTACCATTATTAATGTCCATGCTATAATACTTCAATTATCTAAACTCCAGCTTATGTAATATAGTGAGGCAAGTGTTAACAAAAAAAAAAAAATTCCCCCGACATTTATTTCCCTCAACATTATTTAAATACCCCAGCCGCCCAGCACAGCCACCCAAATTGCTCCCTTTCTCTCTCTCTCTCAAAAATATCTCAAAACACAAACACTATAGCACCATAGTAGTAGTGGAGAAAGAGAGAAGAAGAGAGTGGTGATGAAACAACAACAAACCTTTCCTCTCTCATCAACATAGGTTTCAAACACCCCACAACAGTAACCCTAAGCCCAACCCAACACAGTTGTAGAAACGACCATGACTCTAGAAGACTCATTCAAGTCTCTCTCTCTAGACTATCTAAACCTTCTCATCAATGGCCAAGCCTTCAGTGATGTAACTTTTAGTGTAGAAGGTAGACTAGTTCATGCACATCGTTGCATCTTAGCAGCAAGAAGCCTATTTTTTAGGAAATTCTTTTGTAGTAGTCATGACCAAGGGCAGGGTGGGGGTGGGGGTGGTCTAGACTTGGGTTCAGGTTTACGGGCTTCGCCGTCGAGGGGTGGTGGTGGTGTTGGTGTTGGTGGGAATGTTTCTCATGTGATCCCTGTGAATTCAGTTGGATATGAAGTGTTTATGTTGATGTTGCAGTTCTTGTACAGTGGTCAAGTTTCAATTGTGCCTCAGAAGCATGAACCAAGGCCTAATTGTGGAGAAAGAGGTTGTTGGCATACACATTGCACATCTGCTGTTGATCTTGCTCTTGATACTTTGGGTGCTGCTAGATCATTTGGGGTTGAACAACTTGCTCTCCTCACTCAGGTCACCTTCTTCATAGTCTCTCTTTCAAAATATTGGATGTTTGAGTTGCTTTTGTTTGGTAGAAACATTGATTTTTTTTCCTCACAAGATCATAAATTCATGATCATAATAAGCATTGGGGTTATCTTGTTTTATGGCAATTGGCCTTGATTTTTTGTTGTTGTTGATTTTATTGAGGTTCTTTTGTTGGTGTGAAGTTAGGGATGCTACTTTCCTCTTCTCCTGTAGTAGGAACTGTGCAATTTGTTTGTTTCATTTATTTTTCTTGGAAAATCTGCCTTGGGTTTTTGTTGTTTACTCTTTACTTTTTCTAGTGTAACATTGGGATTCTTTCACAAGGTTTCATTAACTTGTGATCTCTTTCTCTCATTGACACACATGTATTTATAAGATTACAAACACATTGGGGTTCTCTTATTCTGTTGCAGCATAGCCTAGAATTTATAAGAAACATTGGGGTTCTCTAAATTTTTTTGCAACATAGCCTTGAAGTTATAGAAGGGTATCCTTGATGTCTTCATTGAAACTAATTTTCTTCTCTTGTATTGGGTTAGTTGATGATGAATTTGGGATGTTACTCTCCTTTTCTCTTGCAGTACCTATCAATGAGCTGCACTTATTTTTTCTTGGAATTATGTTTTGGGTTTTGCTGTTTTTCTCTCTTACATATGCAACTATTTTTTTAAGTATACTATATTAATATGATAGTTTGATTTTAATTTTTAATGCAACATTTGGTGTTTCTAAAATTGGGTTCTTCTCTTTTCTTCTTTTGAACAACTATAACTTACTAAAATTGGCTCAGAATCTACATGTGTCTTCTCAGACGTTCACCTTTCCTCATTTGGTGTCATGGGTTTTATCTGTTAGATTATAATAGTACTGAAATGAAAGAGTTGAGTCACTAGTTATATCACTTCATATCAAACTTTATTTGATCTGAACTAAATTCATCTTTGTTTTAATGATTTTTTTGTTGCAGAAGCAATTGGCAAGTATGGTGGAGAAGGCATCAATTGAGGATGTGATGAAGGTCCTGATAGCATCAAGAAAGCAAGGCATGCACCAACTTTGGACTACTTGTTCACACCTAGTTGCAAAATCGGGTCTCCCACCGGAAGTTCTTGCGAAACATCTCCCTATTGATGTGGTAGCGAAGATTGAAGAACTTCGGATAAAGTCTTCAATTGCTAGGCGTAGCCTAATGCCCCATCACCACCACCACCATCTTGATCTTAGTGTTGCGGCTGACCTAGAAGACCAAAAGATACGCCGTATGCGTCGTGCGCTTGATTCTTCGGATGTTGAGCTTGTCAAGTTAATGGTTATGGGGGAAGGGCTTAATCTTGATGAAGCGCTTGCTCTACATTATGCGGTGGAGAATTGTAGCAGAGAAGTGGTTAAGGCTTTGCTTGAATTGGGTGCAGCAGATGTTAACTACCCGGCAGGACCGGCAGGGAAGAGTCCACTACATGTTGCAGCCGAAATGGTGTGCCCCGATATGGTGGCTGTCCTACTTGATCACCATGCTGACCCCAATGTTCGAACCGTGGATGGAGTTAGTCCGCTTGATGTCCTTCGCACACTCACATCTGATTTTCTATTTAAGGGAGCAATCCCCGGACTTACCCATATCGAGCCTAATAAACTTAGGCTTTGCCTTGAGCTAGTTCAATCTGCAGCACTTGTCCTCTCCCGTGAAGAAGGAAATACTAATGCATCTTCAAGCAGCGCTATTTATCCACCAATGACTAATGACCCGAGCAACAATATGGTTAGCCTTAGCCTTGATTCGACAATGGTTTATCACAACCTCACTGCAGCTCAATTGGGTTGTAAATTAGACGGAGACGACAATGATCATCAGAGGGACATGAATAGACATGGCTCTCATCAAGGTGGTTGTGATTCTTCTATGTATCACTCTCATGACTATTAGCTCAAACAATCAATGACTAAGTCCATTACAACTCATGAGGTAAAGGAAAAGCATTAGAGTTAGTTTTTTGTTCTTGTACTTTCTTTATTCTTCATTTGTTAGGGTTTTGGATGATTATATGCATTGAGGTTCCCCTTGAAGTAGTCTTGAATGTGGATTCTTCTTGTGGGAGGAGGAGACAATGAGAATCTAAGTTTGCTCTCATTGATAGAGGAGAGATGATGCAGGTCAAATATTTTTCAACAAGTCCTGTTCAAGTCCTTTTGTATTTATTCTTAGTCTAATTTCATGTGCTACGTATATCTAGACTTATTAATTCAGTTGTCCCCCACACACCTACCTCTATATAGTATATATATTTCTTTTTGATGGGAGCCACATATAGATACTTAGATATTGTATTATGAATGTTTAATCTTATATCTATTCTCTATTAGTATTTTAGAGGTTGTTATGAATGTGGGGTTATGGATGTGTTTGTGGGGGGATGTCCTAATGAGGAAAATTGGCTGTCATTTTTTCTTGTTTTTTTGATCTTATGTATGGCTTTATAAGCAATTAGATTAGGTTTAACTTATGGACAAATCAATGGGTTGTCTGGCATGAATGCAACATTGAAGTGTGACTATACGACACACATATATTAAAGTATGGATTCCCACCATGTTATCCCTCTCCTTTTGGTCTTCTCTTTTCTTCTTTTGGGCTCTTAAACATTCAAAGCTTGTATGGTGCAACTCCAACCTTTCATTTCCTGTGACAGTTTGTTAATAACATATATAATTTGGGTAGCTTTGTTTTATATTTCTGAGCTCTAATCCTTCTGTAAACAAGCTGTTCATATATCTGCATAATTTAAAGCTATTATGGCATAGATATGATAGGTTTCATTATATTTCCTAGTTAGGTTAGAAATTTTGTATATCTAACTATTTAACTTTCTAAGAAAAAAAGTTTGACCTTTATGCTTAGTAGTTTTTTTTTTTTTTATTGGTTATGCTTAGTAGTTTAGATCTTTTGTATATCGCCTATTTTTCTAAGAAGATAAGTTCACTCTTTTGCACTTAATTGCGAGTCCTAACAATAGCAATAATATACTACGAGCGTCACGGGAAGCACTAAGGCATGGATATTCCTACAAAAAAAAAACAGCTTTGAACCCCTTCTAGTCGGCACTTTCTGTGATATATAAACTGTCTCTGTAGCAAGTTAATGTATTATGCGTGGCCATTAGTGTCTGATTAAACCGCTGAAACCTCATAAAATGAGTACATATGTAGAAGAAATCCACCTATATTTATTTTGCTTAGGTTATTTGACTATCATTAGCTAGAGGGAAAGACAATCTGTAGTAACTGCCTTTTTTTTTTTTTTGGGCCAAGTAGTAACTGCGTTTAGGATACAATGAAGCAATCTGAATTAGTTCGTGGCACTCTATCTGTGACATAAAAGTACATCCAATAAACCTTGATATGCTAATAAAACTCCTTGTTTAAATTGAAGATTCTTTGCAAGATTTTGCCAAATCAAATGACTAGTCAACATCCTTCTTAACACTCTTGCCATTATCAAAATATCAATAACCATTCAAATTTTGTTTGGGAAACACATGGGCCCTGCAAATTTTGTTTCGTTTTCAACACTAAAAATGAGCTACAATCTAAAGAACTCAAGAACCAAACTTAAGTTTGCGCATGCACACACCATTACCCTACTCCTTCTGTTTCACACTAAATAAACCCTTAAACAAAATATGTATATTAGAAGGCTTGTAACCTCATGGGGCAATATTTTTTGGGGTGAAAACATGGGCCACCCCATTTGTTTGGAATATTAACGGCAAGAAAGAATCAAAGATGCTAGAAAACCAAAACCAATATTGGCGGAGAGAAGAGGACTTGTAGTAGTAGTAGTGGGGAATAATAAAGTTGAAAGAGATTGTAAAATGAGATGAGATGAGATGAGATGAGATGAGAGGTTGAGCACAAAAACAGGAGTAAGAGTAGTCATACGTCAAATCACAAATCAAGACTGAAAGCACTGATACGTCAATCAACTGGATTTAGGTGGGGTAAAAGGTCAAAACAACAGTAGCAGGACACTCAGACGATAGAGAGAGAGAGAGAGATCTTTCATTTCATTTATTTACACGTGCAGATGCTGCAAATATCTCTCTCTTTCTGGCTTTGTTTAGCAAGGAGAGACTAGAATTTTGTTGCATCAACACAAACAAATAGTCACCATTATTAAACCCCAGCCAACTATTTTTTCCTGCTCCCATCTTACAACTACCAGTGCTATAATGTCGACCCCATCATAGTGAAATATATTTTTTGATAGATATATTGGTGATATTTTGGGGTATAACATCATTGATAATGATATATATTGAAACTAAGATATTATCTATCGACATAATTGTCATCTACTTTTACAAGATGCTATTCCTTGACAGCAATCAAGAAAAAAATCCAATAAAATGTTTCTCACTAAAATTGGGACAGTTATATAATGTATACCTCCCCCGAAGCAGAGCGCAGTCTGCCTTAATGAAGATAGGTGCATGCGCTCTGCTTAAGCCTGGGTTACCGATCTCCAAATAAGGGATTTCTTTTCCAAAAACTGAAATTATAACATTGTAGTATTCTACACAAATTTCCAAGACACCTTATACAAGCCACATTTCATTCTTTTTTTGGTTATAACACCAACATGTTTTAAAACTTTCTCATTAATGGTACTCTAATCCCATGCGTATATAAACATCAACTCCATCATACCCCCATAGATCAGATCATTGATGCAACACAACATATGAAGCATGCATGCATGTATAATAATACAGAGATCTCTCCTGTTTGTATTGTCACCTCCCCATGTCTTTTAACTGAGACTGATGTGATTTGACAGGACAAGAAAACCCTTCTTCATCCCCAAAAACTTGCTCAGACATTAAAACGGTTTATGGTACGGCACCTGAAACCTGCCAAATAGTGTTATGTGGTATGGGCACGTAAAATCTTCTCAGAGCAGTTAAGAAACTGGTAGTGGGCACAAACTCTCATACAAGAAAGAAGACTCATGACCAACAAAGTCTTCCCCGTGAACATTGCTTCTCAGTCTCGCAGCTCAGTTTTTAACATGGTTTTGTTGCTAAGTGTTAAAGCTGCCTCAGCTAATTCCTTTTGCAGGTTTGCTTTCAACAGCTCCACTTGTGGATGGTTTTAGGTGAAAGAGGGAGAGAATCCCAGGGGGTATCTGACAATGCAAAGGGTAGACCAAGACATATTAAAGATACTTGGGTATGGGTATGGGTATGGGTATGGGCATGGTTTATAGAGGGTCAAGTGAATTATCAAAAGATAAAGAAAAAGATAGGGTCATGCATGGGTATTTGTAAAAAATGAAGGGAAGTTGCCACTTACATGGGAATATGTTTTTGGCAATAAACATGTTAAAAAAATTGTTTCTCGTCCCTAATTGGCTACTACGAGCATTTGTATCGGAGTAGCCATTAGTTTGAGAAGGAAGATAATGTGAATTCAGTTTGAAATGTGTATTCTTACACTTATTTAGTTCCATTAGTTCGAGCAGTACGAGGATAGTGTGACCTTCACCTTTAGATATTCTTTTCATATGGTCTGAATCAGATACATTATTTTTTTGTTGAGGTCGAGCATGCTCAGTTGGTAGGGCTAGTGCTTGGAACGCGAAAAAGTACTCCCTAAATACGTCCCTAATAGATGTAGGGACGGAATAATAGCTTTCTGGGACACTTTTTAGCTCTCCGTAAAAGTGGTTTTTCTTGTAGTTAAGTGCTCAGATCATTTTCCATCACAAACAACTTTCATTTCAAACACAAAGAAAGAAGCGATAGCATTCGAATTACTCATATGTTATGTGAGCCTACAATGCTAGGTCAAACAAGCCATGGCGTATGACTAGAAATCTCATATCTATCCCTCTATTTCATTACTGATGAATTTTGTCTATCATAGTAAAAGAAGGATATTCTTGCAATTCAGCTTTCAATAAGTCAAACCAACTATAGTAAATATTCTCTTTCTTCTCTCATTTTTTGTAGATTTAGGTTTGTTCAACGTGTCATGATATCTTCACTATGCGGTTTTACTAAACTAACTACGCCTTGTAAAGAGGAGTACCCAAAAAGAAAAACTTTGCCTATCACCATTTTAGTTAAAAGCAGATTTTTTTTAGATTTCAGGGCTAGACCTTAAGTTGATGAAAAAAAAATTATATGAAAAAAAAAACTTGTGAATTCCCAACGCTAGGGTCTGACGTTAATGGCTAATATTAAAAGCTATTGGCATTGCGTTTTAATAACATACAAAACGCTAGAGTCCTAGCGTTGATGGGTAATATTAAAAGTTGTTGGCCTTGTATTTCTATAACATACAAAACGTTAGGTTCCTGTTATTGGTGGGGAAAAACATCGTAAAAAAACATTGAAAAAAATTACTCCGGAGTTTCTAAAGCTAAGGGTGTAGCGTTAATGGGCAATATTAAATGTTGTTGGCCTTGCGTTTATATATTACATACAAAGTGCTTCTTCTTTTTTATTGTTAAGCCATACATTAGAAATTCAGAGGAGTTACAAAACTTGTCCCATCACACCTGAGCGGCTCCTGTAGCCACTCAGGTGGGGAACCAAACCAAGAAAAGCATAAGTTATCGCCTATCGGCCTACCAGCAATAACATGCGCAACATAGTTAGCGCTCCGCGGCGCATAGTTAATACAAATATCCTCAAAAAATTTAAACAAAGCAAAAGCATCTTGCAGAATCGCTTTAGAAACCCAGAAAATAGCAGCAGCACCCGTATGACAAAAAGAGGAGATCGCCTCAACATCCGTTTCCACTATCACCAACACAAAATCCTGCTCACGAGCCCAAGAAACACCACCCAGGACTGCTAATGCTTCCCCCTCTTCGCTGCTCGTAAATCTGCAGGATGATACTCGGGCTACAACAAAGATATTATGAGCATTACAGGAAACAAAGCCAATGTGATTATAATATTTATCCTTACAGTAAGAGGCGTCAACATTTATTATGGCCCATCCTAAGTTCAGGGGAGCCCAGGAAACCTTGATATAACATACAAAGTGTTAGGGTTCTAGCGTTGATGGAGAAAAAAATAGAACAAAAAAACATTTATAAAAAACACTCCCGAGTTTCCAAAGGTAGGGCCTAGCATTGATGGGTAATATTGAAAGCTATTGGCCTAACATTTCTGTAACATACTAAACGCTAGGGTTTTAACATTGATGGAGAAAAAATAAGGAAAAAAATATTTTTTAAAAAATACTCATGAGTTTCCAAAGCTAAGGGCCTAGCGTTATGGGTAATATTGAAAGCTACTGGCCCAACACTTCTGTATAACATACTGAACGCTATGGGGCTTAGCGCTCATGTGGGGAAAAATCATATGAAAAAGCTTCTTGAGTTCCCAGCGCTAGGCCCATGCATTGATAAGTTTTCAAAACACAATTTTTAATTGCGTTTTCTATATATATAGAATGTACTTGTACGAGCGTGTGAGAAGAAAAAAACCCTAAAAAATATTTTTGTAAATTTTTTCTTGAAAAGAAAAGCTAGAGAACAAGAAGAACTAAAGAAAACTCTAAGGGTTTCAAAAACATGAAAAACCCCATAGACAAGTTTCACTTTATATAGATTTTGTAATACATTATAGAGTTTTCTATTTACATAAGAGCTGAGAAGACTTTCTAAATACACAAAGTTATATATGCTTGATTGAAGAAAATATTATAATATTGGAATGTCTTGGAGAAGAATTAATCTCTATTTTTGGCAGCTTTATATATTGTATGATTTGCTGAATCTTGAAGATCTTTGAGACTTCTAGAACCTTCTTGTTGTTGAGAATCTTTAGGATCTCCATCAAGATCTCTAGGATATTGACTATCTTTATCACCCCCCTTCAAGCTGAGTAAGGGTGAACACATATGAAGCTTGCCTCGAAGAAATGAGAATTACGCTTGAGAAAGAGGTTTAGTCAAAATATCGGCTATTTGATCAATACTTGGAATATACCTCATAAATATATGTCCAACTATAACTTTCTCGCGAATAAAGTAATAGTCAATCTATATGTGCTTGGCGCGAACATGAAATACAGGATTAGCCATCATGTAGATGGCACTTTTATTATCACAAAATAAAGTAACCGGATGAAAGAGAGATATACGTAAATCCCTAAATAAAAAAGAAATCCACGTCAATTCAGCAGCGGTGAAAGCAAGTGCCCGATATTCTGCTTCTGAACTAAAACGGGACACTGTTGGTTGTTTCTTGGGCGACCAAGAGATGGGATTGTCACCAAGAAAAAGATCATGTAACTAGTGGTAGAACGCCTTGTTGATGGGCAACCACCCCAATCAGCATCAGAGTAGGCAAATATTTGTAGTAGGAACCGATTAGAGAGAAATATCCCCAACGAAAGAGTGTCTTTGACATATCTAACAATGCGCTTTACAAGACGAAAGCGCTCAATAGTAGGATTATGCATATATTGACACATAAAGTTAACAACAAATGCCAAATCAGGTCTAGTCAGAGTTAAATATTGTAGCGCACCAACAATGCTTCGATACAAGAAAGGATTTTCAAAGGAGGTACCATCTGGGGATAAATTTGAAGTCGAAGGGAGAGGCATCGAAATCGGTTTGCAATCAATCATGTTACAGCGCTTCAATAAATCTTTGGCATATTTAGTTTGGCATAAGAGCATACCTTTAGATGTACACACAACTTCGATACCCAAGAAGTAATGAAGATCTCCCAAATCCTTTATGGAAAATTCTGATGAAAGCGTAGCAATAAACTCAGATAATAACGAGGAAGATGAGCCGGTAAGAATGATATCATCGACATAGACAACTAAGAAAATGACAACTTCATGAGAATGTTTTATGAACATGGAAGAGTCCGCCTTGCTACGTGCAAAACCAAGATGTAGGAGAAATTGGCTAAGTCTATCCGACCATGCACGTGGTGCTTGCTTTAACCCATAGATAGCCTTGTCAAGTTTACATACATAATGAGGCATTGCCGGATCGACATGCCCTAGGGGATGCGCCATGAATACTTCCTCGTGAAGGACACCATGTAAAAAAGTGTTCTTGACATCAAGTTGTATAATTTTCCAATCAAAATGTAGCGCGACACTTAAAACAAGATGAATAGTGGTAGGCTTAATTACAGGGCTCACTACTAGAAAATGAACCAACTGCCACGGTCTATATTAGTTTTAGCCACAGTGACAACAGTTGCTAAATGCTACAAACCTAACCGTGGCCAAATCCTAAAATTCGTGGCTAAAGACATATACCTATTTAATTTTGGTGTCACTAATTCCGGTTCATGGCCAAACCGTCGCCAATAACATTAAAAACTCGGGGATCCCAAATTTGAGAATTCTATTTCCCTTGGTTTCAAAGTATTTCCCTCGACTCTCTCTTCCCACACTTTACTTCAGTAATTATAGGGTTTTGAGAGTAAATTTGTCTACGAAATCTTTGACAATATATCTCTTTCTCCTCATCAAAAATCTCACAGAGTTAATTAAGTTTCAATTTCTGATTGATCGATAATTGCTTATGGTTCTCAAAGCATATAAGTCTGTTTCTCTAAATCGATTTGCTCGAGTGAACTCACAGGGTTTATTAAAGCCTGGAATTTGCAAGCCAGAATTGAATCCCTCAAGTTCTAGGTATTTATTTCTGATTTGGGTTTTTGTCAAATTTACTATGGTTGTATGATTTTACTTCGTACTTGATATGGGTTTTGAATTGGTGGCTGTAGTTAGGGTTTTTATAATTTATCTTTGGATGTTCTTTGATTTTATGGTTTTCAATTGGTGGTTGTAGTTAGGGATTTCAATTGAGTTTACCATGACCCCTCTTGTAAATCAACTCCTTTAAAAAGGCCTAAGGAAAAAGCGTTGGTTCTAAAGTGAGGTTTAAAAAGGCATTGGTTCTAAAGCGGGGTGTTTTAAAAGAGAGGTGTTTCACTGATAGTGATTGGGCAGGTTTTGTAGATGATAGGAAAAGCACAAGTGGGTTTATATTCAGGTCTTGTTCGGGCCTGTATTTATAGTATAGTTAACTTTTGAAAATAACTATAAATTCGTTAGAATTATAGGTATCTAGTTGTGAATTTGCCTTTGTAAATGAAACTTATTGTTATCATTTCCTCTCCTGACGTGCACTTTATATGACCTTGACCTTGTCATTTATTAGACTCTGTAAGCATTGTTAAACATTTAAGTCTGTGCTTATCGTTATAATCTAGGATTGGAATTTTCTTTTCTCTAAACCATGTTAGGATTAGGGAAGACAAATTTCTCTGTCAATAAAAAAAAAACCTGGAGTCCATGAAATCAGGAATATGTCATTTTTTCCTGCATAAAGACTTGGGAGAATGAACCAAAGATTCCTCTAATCGGACAAGTCGAGGGTTATGACATGGCTTAAGTCATTCAATAATTTTGTTGGTTGAGAGATGCCCTTGAGGACAACAAATTGTCGAATTAGAATTGTGTAAATTAAAAGTCTGAATTATTTACTAGAAAAAAGTCTAAATGCGGGCAAAAGCTGTAACTGGCAATAAAGCTGAATATATGTAGCAAAATGCTAGGCAACTAGGTCAAAAGAAACTTAGGAATGGAGAGAAATATAGATATAGATTTCCATGCATTGTGGAATGAGAAACATAGACTAGCGTGAGAGAATGTGAAAGCCCCAAGCTTAGGCTTATATAGGGGTTTAATGCGCTTCCAGAGGGTTTTGCATATGTATTTAAGCCAATGATGAAAATTCGACCAGTTCCAAAGACTAATACAACTAATATGTTGTGCTCACGCTTATTACATTTATTATTGATATTCCACTATATTCATAAATATTGTGCTTGTTATATTCCTCAACATTGCCGAATAATGGTAGAAAATTTCTTATTATTCAATTTGTCAATTTTTGTAGCATACCAGTGACAGATGAGCTGATGAAAAAATGATTTCATACTTGGTCTATGCAGGCAAATACTCTTATATCAAAGCTGGCACAGGAGAAGAAATCTGTTATTCAACAGAGCAACAAGCTTCGTGAGGAACTGGTAAGAAGTTCATTACCTAATTACATCTATCTGAATTTACTTCTGGTTAGTGATAATTTTTCGGAAGTGTCACATAATGACATAATTGCAGTTTACCTTATGTGTTTAAAACTACCACCACGAGTCACATGTTTACTGCTGGTTAGTGATCATCTTTAGGAAGTGTCGCATAATGACAAAACGACAGTTTACCTTATGTGCTTAAAACTACCGTCACCCTGAGTCTTATATTTACTTAATTTACACGGTTGAAGCATGGATCTTCCAAATATCTCTATAATTTAATCCTCAATAATAGACTCCACTCATTGTCGATGGAAGTCTATTACAAATTTACAACTTGCATGGCCCTTCATTTTTTTTTCTTTTCTTCCCGCTGTTTCTACGACTTTAGGATGATTCCTGAAACATTTTCTAGTCGATTTTTACTGATGATGAAATGTCTTAGTTTTTCAATATAAATTTTATAGATTTTATTCTTTCTTGTATCCATTAGCTAAGCCTTTTTTTAGCGTAAATGTTAATGCGAACTTTGCTCTAAAGGACTATGGTCTCCCTGTTAAATACCTTGGTCTGCCTATGGTCTCTACAAGACTTAAAGCCAGTTACTGTCTACCTCTTGTGGAGAAGTTGTACCAAAGAGTCAATTCCTGGAAGTGTAGACAGACACCTATCTTATGCTGGAAGATTAGTGTTGTTGAAATCTGTTCTTCATAGGATACATATTTACTGGAGCTCTAGTTTCATTCTCCCCCAGTCAACCATCAGCTTGCTAAATAGTATTTGTAAGCACTTTTTCTGGTCAGGTACTAATACTGGATTCACTGCTCATATGATTAGTTGGGAGACATGTTGCTTTTCTGTTGAAGGAGGTCTTGGGTTGAGAAATATGACTGTACAATAAAGCTTTCACCCAAAGGCACATTTGGAATATTATCTCCAAGAAGCAGTTGTTGTGGATTAACTGGGTTTATCTGAATTTAATAAGAGGCAGAAATTTTTGGGAGTTTAAAATTCCTCAAAATAGCTCTTGGGTGTAGAGAAATATTTTAAAAGGGAGAGATATTGCTAAAAAGATGGTTACTCACGTTATTGGGAATGGGAATGACATGCACTTTTGGAAAGATCCTCGACACCCCCTTGGAATTCTTAGAGGAGTTCTCTCAACAATACCTCTATGGTTCTACTCTTAACCTAAATGCCAAGGTGAACAACTTTATCCATAACAATAACTGGGTTGTCCCCACTAATGTAGTTTATGACTTGGATTTTATTTGGGAGAACATTAATGATATTGCCTCTCATCAAAGTGAAAATGATGAAGTAGTATGGACTGTATCTGCCAAAGGTAGCTACAACCTAAGGGATACGGGATACCAAAATAAGAGATTGAAGACCCAAAATAAGCTTGTAAAGTGGGGGGTTGTGACAGTTTTGAAATGCTCTCTGCTGGAATGCTGAAGAGTCTTAAGGGCACCTGTTGTTTGAATGTCCTTACTCTAAACCTATCTGGGTTGATCTTCTTAAGACTATGAGATTTAACAGGCAAGTTCTAGAGTGGCATGCCGAAATTCTTTGGTGTGGGCTTAATTTAAAAGGGTCAGGTATTACAGGTATAGCTAGAAAGTTGTGTTTCAATGCATTTGTGTATTATATTTAGAAGGAAGGGAATGATAGATTATTTGATAGTGACCCAAGCTCTTATTCTGAGTAGAATCAAGAATTAGGTTAGGTTCAAACTACAAGCTGGGAATCTTAAGATGCACACTGAGCAGAGTGCAATGCATACAGTTGAAGCCTGGAGTTTAAATGCTCAGTGGACTGTTCCTAAACCTGCTACATGCAAATGGCTCAAGCCTCCTATAAATTGTTATACTTTGAATACAGATGGATCCTTAGGTGCTACAGGGGAGTGTAGAGCTATTCTTAGGCACTGGGAAGGTGATCATGTTGCTCTAAATGGGCTTAATTAAAATAGGTATGTTGTCTCCCCATTCTTAGTTTTGTGAAGATCTTTTGTTTCCTGTGATTGTTTGCTCATGATATTCACTCTGTGATGATAGTAGATGAGCTCAATTACAATGATTATGTGCTTCCTATGGTGTTGTAGGTTGCATTGGACTATATTGGCAAAAGAGAATCAAATTGTAGCTGTAATCTCTGATCCAATGCAGGCAGACCATCTGCAAACTCAAGGTAAAAGAACTCTGATTTTGTACCTTTTGTGTTGAATCAATTTTGATACTATTTATGTTGGGGTTTATTTACACGTTTATATCCATACTGGTCTGCTCAAAGATATAGGTTACAAGGATTCTGTTTGTACAAGGGTGGTCACAATGGCTTGCCTAACTTAAGAACAAGTTTCGGGTGGATGATTATCGGTCAGGGATACATAGAAATTTGGTTGAAAATATTAAGGGCTTAAAATCGTAAAACCTGTGCTCTTTCGTGAAATCGCTAAAATTTTATAGGAATTTGGTTAAAAATATTAAGGGTTTAAAATAAGGTTCTTTATATATTTTGTTGCAGTTCTAAAACCTCAGCATAACACCACAGTCATGGCCCGGCCTCAGATGTCTGTGATATTTCTTTTCCTCTTTATGTTGTTGGCAGGAAATGATGCTTTCTAGCTCTGACATGACGTTGTCAAAAGTAGGCCATCTCTAAACCATATAATTTTCTTCTACTTTACTTTTCGTTGGCGTCCTAGGAGATCTATCCTTTTTCTTCTTCTTCCTATTTGATGATTTTAATGTAAAGTACAACAAAGAAACAATTATTGTATGATATAGTTGCAAATGGTCACAATGGAATAGACGTAGACATCATTTTACAAATGTCGTGGGCGAGCTATCATGTCGTTTATCAATGTACGATAAAAAGATAAGAGTGATATATCTTAAAAATGTATGGTGGTGTTCTTATGACGACATCATTTTTTTTTTTTAAAAGGCAATGATGACATCATTATTGAAGATAAGAACGCATATTAAATTTTGATCTTAAAAGATATCCTTATTCCAATTTTTTTTAACCTGGCTTAAGTATTGAGTTGCAGTAATTACCACTTTGTACTTGTAGAAAGCTAGTGGGGTCACATTAAAGGAAGAAGATCTTGCTGTTTGCAATGTCAAGATCAATTTGACTCATGGAAGGCGAAACTCTTTGGAGAGGTATTTGAAAACATTTTCTGATTTCATTTATGTAAATTAATTAAATACTCCAATTTTAGGTATTAACCTGTCCATTCTTTTTGTTGTGCACATTTTATGTACCACTGCAGGGTCAAAATTTTCTAGGTACACCAAGCTCACTTGCCTTTTCCAAATCAGATTTTATTTGTTTGGTTTTATGCTCAACATTTTTGTCGAGATATCAATTTTTGACTGATTGGATTTTATTGGACTATGACACCGAGGAGATGTTTTCTATAGCAGATGACCGCGCTAGTCACTGGCTGCCCGTATGTAATGAAGATATGATAATGAGTCTATTCTACGAAACATGAACTGGTTCGTAAGAAAAATCCATTCATATGTATTCGCTTTCTTTCTAGTTTTGGACATCTATTATATCTGTGTATATTGTTTTACAGGTGGAAGTAATTTCCGGGGCATTCGAGAACTTTCAGTTAAAAGCATAAGGACTGAAAACCCAAGTTCATGAGATGCCTAAGAAGAAGAAATGTAGAAGGCCTTTGCTACCTGAGTCAAATGTATGAATCTGTCTTCTTTGAGTGTTTGTTGTTTTGGGTTTCGAGTGATTGTAATGACCGTACAAATGTGAAATATATATATAAATATTTTATTTTTTTTGTAAAATGACTTTAGCCACAACTAGTTTTGTAGTAAATAACGAGTATTAGCCATAGAAGAAACTGTGGTAATTAACAAGTATTAGCCACAAATATTATGGTGGTAATTGACAAGTATTAGCCACAGGACATTACGTGGGAAAGTTTGTAGCCAATGGAGCCATTTGCCACGGTTTATAATGTGTCCAATGTGTATTAATAGCCACGGTACTATCCGTGGCTATATCTGATTTATTAGCCACGGTCAAGTTTGTGCATGGGCATTAGCCACACTGCCAGTTAACACGACCCTAGGCATGGGTATACCCGTGGCTAATGGTATTAGCCACGGCCAGAGCAGTGGCCATTGACCGTAATTCTAGTAGTGGATGAATGTTTCTCCAAAATCAATCCGTTGAACTTGATTAAATCATTTTGCTACAAGACGTGCTTTGTAGCGATCAATAGATCCATCTGGCATGAGTTTAGTCTTATAAACCCACTTACACCCCACAACATTCATAGATCGAGTATGAGGAACAAGTAACCGTGTCTGATTGCGGTAAAGAGCATCCATTTCTTCATTCATTGCATCACGCCAATGAGGATGTTGGGAAGCTTGTTTGTAGGTGGATGACTCTCTAATTTGATCCAAAGAAGCTACAAATATAGCATGCTAAGGTGATATAATGTCTCGAGAGGGAGGATATCGTTGTATAATGTAAGGTTTGATTGAAGTTGATGGATTGGGATAAAGTGTATCTGATATGTTGGCATACTTTGGATTGGGTTTAGTTATTCCAAGCTTCCCTCTTGTGGTCATACAATGTTGGTTGTCATTATCCGGAGGTGGAGGTGGAGGTGGAGGTGAAGGTGGAGATGATAAAGGTGTTATATAAAGACATGGTTGATGAACTAGAGGTACATTATGACTTAGTTTCAAAGATTGGGTGGAGTTTGAGTGTGGCACCCCCCCCCCCCCCCCCCCCCCCCCCCCCCCCCTTGAATTTCATCACTTAGGTGATCTAGATCGTTTGAAACATCTGTATTTTTACTTGATTCATCACCAAAATTGCTAGAAAAACTTGGAGACGGAATTGGCAAGGCAAGTAGATTGAGGTCCTGTAGTCGGCAATTATCATCATACACTATCTCATTCAATGGTGACTCGGAAGGTGGTGATATACAATCTGCAACACAAGGATTAGTAACTCCAGATACATCTCTGAAACTAACAAGGTCAGTACTAGAGGACTCTGAAGAATGGCTGGTAAAAGGATAAACATTTTCATCAAATACGGCATGTCGAGAAATGTAAATTCGACCGGTGGGAATATATAAACATCGAAAACCCTTATGTTGATTCCTATAGCCAAGGAAAACACACGGAAGACTTTTTGCATCAAGTTTATTTGTAGAATTTGGACGTAAATACGGAAAACATAGGCAACCGAATGTTCTAAAATAAGTGAAGTCTGGTTCCTTACCAAATAGGAGAAAATATGGTGAAGCGAGCTGAAGAACAGGCGTTGGTAGGCAATTTATAGTGTAAACAGCAACGACAAAAGCTTCATACCAATATTTAAAAGGTACATGAGCATGGAACATCATAGTGAGACCACTTTTGGTAATGTGTCGATGCTTTCTTTCTGCTCTTCCATTTTGTTCTTGAGTGTGAGGTCATGATACTTGCTTTGAAATACCACATCCATTAAGGTAGTCATTGAACTTGTGACTGTTAAACTCCAAAGCTCCATCGCATTGAAAGATTTTAATCTTCCGACTCAAAAGATTTTTAACAAGTTTTTGAAATTTAATAAAAGTTTCATAAAATTCAGATCTTTCTTTAAGAGGGCAGATCCAAGAGTAACGACTAAAATTATCCAAAAGCAAAAGATAATAACGATAACCCCAAACAGAAGGAATAGGCGCTGGCCCCTATATATCGCAATATATTTTATTGAGTGGCTCGTTACAGCGAGAATCATTTAAAGAAAAAAGGCAACCGCCTACTTTTACCCACCTCACAACTTGAACAAACCAAACTACTGCTATCTTTATTAGACTCGAGAATATCTAATTTACCACTAATTTGTAACTTGACCAAGACTCTAGAAGACGGATGAGACAAACGTTGATGTCATCGATCAAAACTTGCTTTCTTATGCGACGAGCTAACGGAAGAGAGAAGCGCTTCCTTATTGGTGCCTAACACGTATAAGTTGGATTGCCTATTGCCCGTTCCCAGTATCTTCTCTATTTTCCGCTCCTTAATAAAAAAAACTAGAAGATGTGAATTCAACAGAACGTTTTAAATCATCAGTAAGTTGACTAACTGACAATAAATTTTTGGTAAGTTTGGGAACATGTAGAACATTATTGAGAGTAAAGGAGGAGGAGTGTGTATGTAACGGGACAGAGCCAATATGAGAAATAGATAAAGTTCCCATTACCTACAATGACCTTGTCAGTACCAGAATAAGATTGGAGTTTAGAGAAGTTACCTTCATTATTTGTCATATGTGATGTTGCACCACTATCCGGGTACCAAGCTGGTTCGTGTGGATCACCAATAGTCATACTAGGCAATGCTTCAGGTATCTCATCAGATTGGAAAGCATGATCAAATCTTTTATAACATTGAATCGCCGTATGATTGGCTTTCCCGCATATCTGACAAATAATCGAGCTTGGCTGTTGAACCGATGATGATGGAGAAGATCGTATCGCCTTATTAGCATTGCTTTGGGGCTGATGTGGATGGGGAGTCGAGGAATGATAAGAATTAGAAAACCTTCCTCGACCTCGACCTCGAAAGGATCGCCCACGACCTCGCGAATTATATCCACCTTCTCTTTGAGTGACATGCAAATTCCATAGGGGATTTGTACAACGAACTCGTTCGCAAGTCATGAATTTTGAGGCTAACCACGGCTTCTTGATAAGAAGGAATCGGAAGTTTTGCTAGCATTGTCGTAGTGAAGGACTCATAGTTAGGACCTGGTCCTTGGAGAAGCCAATAAGACTTGTCTTCATCAGGGACTGAACAACCAATAGCTCCAAGCGAATCGTAAATATTTTTGAATATTTGAAGATACTCATCAATCGTAGAGTTCCTCTTCTTGCACTCTTGAAAAGCCTGTTTAAGTTGCAACTCACGAGCCTTTGAGTGTTGGGCAAGTGTCGATCCGAGAGCTTTCTATACCTCACGAGAGGTTTCAAGCCCAATAACATGACTCAAAATTTCTTCCGAGAGAGTAGAATTGATCATGCATAACACGAGCTGATCATAATACTCCCATGTCAGGTACTCGGGATTAGGTTGTTCCTTTTCATCCAAAACAACCGCTTCAGGTGGCTGTGGACGACCGCCGTCAACAAAATTGATTAATTTCTGACTGTGTAACATGGGCAGAAATTGACTCTTCCATAACAGGTAATTTGTGGATTAAGCTTCACCGAGACCATTTGATTGAAGGAAAGAGAAGGGGCATTCATTGTTGGATTCGCAAGTAGGTTGTTGTTCGCCATGGATAAGGATCGAAGACTCAATTGAGCAAGGGCTCTGACACCATGAAAAGAAAAGCTAGAGAACAAGAAGAACTAGAGAAAACTCTAAGGGTTTCAAAAACATGAAAAACCCCATAGAATAGTTTCACTTTATATAAATTTTGTAATACATTCTAGAGTTTTCTATTTACATAAGAGCTGAGAAGGCTTTCTAAATACACAAAGTTATATATGCTTGATTGAAGAAAATCTTATAATATTGGAATGTCTTGGAGAAGAATTAATCTTTATTTTTGGCAGCTTTATATATTGTATGATTTGCTGAATCTTGAGGATCTTGGAGACTTCTAGAACCTTCTTGTTGTTGAGAATCTTTAGGATCTCCATCAAGATCTCTTGGATATTTAATATCTTTATCATTTCTCAAAGCTTATCCAAATATGAATTTAACAAAATTTCTCACAATCATATACCCAATTGACTTAATTTTTTTCTCTATCATATTTTAATTTTGATTATAAGTGGTGTTATCATAGCTTCTAAATTTTGAGTTGAGAAATAGCTAGAGAGATAAAGAGAAAGAAAGAGGACAAAAGAAAAATACGACGACGAAATAATTGTGAGGGGTCTACTTTGTGGAAGTTGGAGAATGAATTAGGAAAAGAGGAAATCGTGGAGAGAGAGAGAGAAATTGGAGGACAGAGGGAAAAAAAACCCATGAGAGGGAAATATTTGTTTTATGATTAGGGTCCTCCCTATTTTGAGTTATATATTCAAGGGAGTACTCCTCTTGGTAGTAAGAAAGTAAAATTGTAGTGCATTTAGAATGACCCTTGTTCAACACAAATGTTTAAAAGGACAATTTGTCATTTACCCAAAAATAAAGTGTGATTAACATTTTGGAGTACACAAACACAATCCTTGGCCTGTAAAGCTAACGTGGGCGAATAAGACAAACCTTGAATCTGCATCAACAGCTTACAAAATACTTGGAGTGTCACTACAACCATCTTAACGCTATTTTAGAACGAAAAAACTAATTAAAATGCTCTTTGCAGACCAATTTTGTTTCACGCTAGTCATCCAAGCTTCAGCCAATCTCTCTTATCAAACAAAGCTAGAAAGTAATCAATTATTTGCCTTTAACTACGATATAGAGAAAGAGGGGAACTATCTCTCAATGGTCGAGAGAGGATTTTTTTTTTTTTTTTTTTCCAATCTCACTTAACTTGGGGACACAAATCATTTTCTTGGGGAACTTGTTTTGTTGATAACTTCATATTCAGATTTCTATGTCAGACCAATTAGCTAGCTTTAAGAGACTGCAGTGGACACATTTGGAAACCATGTAAACGTCAAGTCAAAATTTCTCATCATTGGAGATGATCTTACAAATTACAACTACGTTAATCTTTTCTTTTCTAAGCCTTTTTCCCTTCAAAACAAGCATTTGACTGTATAATTCTTATAGCTAAAGCAAAAGCATCTTTATTGCGAGGAACATTTTCTGGAATCTCATTACATGAGGCAGGAATACTGTTTCAACTTAAGAGGCCATAACTCATGTAAGTCGGGATCCAACTTAAGGAGAAGATTTATTAGAAAACAACCCCATCTCACGTTTCATTGTGAGGGTCACCAAACTACATAATTTATAAGATAACAGGATAAACGATATTAACTAGATTTACATATACAAAAGACCACAAGTTAAACCTGTTATCAGATATTGGTTTTCGTTCCATTTTATAACACATAATTCATCAAGGTTAACTTTTCACATGAAATTTGATCATGATATGCAGTTATACAGGTCAATTATACATATTTCAATCTAAACTAAGTGTGCACAAAGTGCCTGCAAACCCCAAGCAGCAAGACAAAAGAATCGTAACTGAAACAGTTATTAAGCTGATCAGTCCATATCAGCTATGAATCACAAGAATTCAAGGTTTCAGAAGAGCTTGACGATACAACTTGTTGATCCTCTAGGAACCATTAGTAACCTCTACATATTCACATTTTATCATCTCTTGATAAACGATAAACTATATTCATCCTCCCTAAAACTCTAGAATTCTCCGAAAAATATTCTGCAGCACATACACGTGTTCTTTATATGCAGCAAGAATTCCCCAAACTCAACTATTCGGAGGTGTAAGAGTAAACAGTTTAATTACTGAGGTACATCTTCATTATCCCAATCATCTTCTTCATAGTTGTAGTTGTTGAGAATCAAACTATCTACTATCCAATCACACACATTATAGATTAACACATTATATGAGAGAAGAGAAAGATAGCCTTTTATTAAGATGAACTTCGAAATTACAAAGAATACAACCAAGGGATGTATATAAAGAAGGTCACAACGGGTCTCTAAAACTCTCCCTACAAACCCTAGGTTTAGTGGTTGGCTTAGGAGTCCTGTTGGGGTCACCCCAGCCCAATTCGGGTTCCCATCTTGGGCCGAACTATTCCTAACACTCCCCCCCTGGGGTGTTTCGTACCAGAACGACTTGCCCCATCAAAACCTTCGCCTAGCAAAACCCCATTGGGCTAAAAGTTGTGCAAAAGAGTACAATTCTATGCCATGTATGGGTTGTGGACGCGTATATGTTGCCTTATCAAAACCTCCAGTCAATAAAACCCCTTGGGACAAAAACTGCACTATCAGAAAAAAGAGTACAACACGCATGTGTCCTTGTTAGGCTTAGATTACTCCCTCTAACGCCGATCTCCCCGAGATGTATCTCCCTAAGATGTTAATGAATAAAACTTTTGCATGCGGATTCCGTGTACCATCATCTTAAACGTAGGTGGTGCAAAAGTCTTTGTGAATAGGTTTGCAAAATTGCTTTCTGAACATATTTGAACAACGTCAATCTTATTTGCCTTCTATAATTCTTGAGTATAAAAGGGTTTCGGTAAAATGTGCTTCGTTTTGCCGCCTTTGATAAAATTGCATGTGTCTTGAATGATGCGACCCGAGTTGTCTTCATCAAGAGTCGTTGGCTTATCTTGGATGGAACATGCCACAACTTCAGCTGATCTGATGTACCATGGAGCGCAACCATTATTCTCTGCCACCTTCATGAAGTACAAGAATTTCCACGTGGTTCGAAAATGTAGCAAACGTCATCTGCTTCATCGATCTCCAAGAAATTTTATTGTATTTCCATACATATACACATAGTCCATCTAAGAATGACCTTTATTTGGCTATGACAAATATCCTGTATCGGCATACCCAATAATTTTATGTTTACCATTTTTTAGGTATAATAGTCCTCAGTCTTTCGTGCAGATGAGATACCTCAAAATGTGTTTGATCCCATTCCAATGCCTTTGGGTAGGGGAATAACTATGGCAAGCCAAACAGTTTACTGCGAATAAGACATCGGGTCCAGTATACCAAGCTAAGCATACAAAAAAACCTCCTAGATTTGGCACCTCGGCCCTAGGAGTTTCTCCCCCCATTAGGATGGAGGAAAATGTTGATGTCTATATCAAAGTGATGGATGACCATAACTGACTTACCTCTATGTGTTGCATCCATTCCGAAGCGTTAGATAACTCTCCCAGTATATGTCGCATGGTGTACAAGTATGCCACTGCATGCCAAGATGTTTGATCTCAAAATCCAGATAATACTAGGTTTCCCCAAGGTCTTTCATATCGAATTCCTTCTTAAGGTATTCGACAGCTCTCACAATCTCCCTCAAAGTTCTAATAATATATAAATCATTTAGTACACTATTATGATGACTTAAGCCAATATCTGTGTTCTTAATGAGAACTCATGGACATAAAAGACTATTTACAAAGTCCTCGACCTTTAAATACTCAGTCAACTTACTATGTTACATACGTACATTATGTGCGAGGCGTAATTACTTTTGTAAGCTTATACCCCTCGGACAAGCTTACTGCAGATATTTATATCAAGTTTCCCATATAAATACGCGGTAATCAAATAAGATGCATGTCTTGCTTGTCCTTGACAACTAACAGACTTACTAGTACTGGAAAGTTATGACGTACATAACTGGAGAATAGGTCTCATCATAATCGATGCAAGGTCCCTAAGTGAATTCCTAGGCAACTAGTCTTGCATTGACCTAATGATCTCTTCGAGTAAATTATGCTTCCGTACCATTCCCATTTTTAACCAATAGACTTTATGACATCACTTCACATTATACTAGCAAGCTGAGCTCCGCTTAGATTCTAAACACCTACTTTGGCCGATGTACAATAACATACAGTCGTTTACAATAAGTGGTTATGAATCCTTAACCTTGATGGTGAGTACATCATCGAATGTGAATACCTTGTCGACAAATTACTATTGAACAATCCTACGTTGTGCCATTACAGACTTTTAATAGGTCAAGATTTCCTTATTATAATACGTATGTGCTACCTCAGGATTGCTTTGTAATGCATCAACTGGTCGAGTAACTACTATTGCCTCGTCGATAGGTGGTTCCATCCCCGATGAACCGACTACACCATTAATCATATTTGTCCATTATTCTGTCGCTCCCCAGCTCAAAATACTTTCTTCCAACAGTGCTCCATACTAAATGCGAGCCTTAAATTCGTTTGTGAGACGCATATTAATTCCCCTAAGGACGCTTAGTTGCGTAGGTACATTACTTGTAGGTACATATATCTATGATACTTCAACAATATCTATGAATGTGTTTGGCAATTCATTTGTGACCTGTTGCAAGTATAGAATCCATTGAACCTCAATGTCTTATTTAAATTAATCTAGATGAAACAACAATGGTATTTTATGACTAATCATGTAAACATCATCAGCATTGACTGTCATGTCTCCCCCTAATACTAAAAATATTGTCTTAGCAAAGTGGCAATCTGCCACGCAGTATATACGCCGACAACGGGCTTCAAATATCTAGTGATAGATGCAAAACATATCCCACCTAATTCATGGCTAACATTTGGAACCTAACTTCGTGTGTTACAGAGATATCCCCGATACCTACACAATTCATGAATATGTACACAAAAGGGAAATACTGTGATCCTACCTAGTTACTAGTTGCTTTAGGAAGGCTTTAATGATTTGCTATCGGATGAATCCTAATAAGTGTTACGGGGAGCTAAAATGCATGACCTACACATTAGCTGGAAGCTATAATTGTTGTAGGGGCATAATTTTGTAGACGGGATATCATACTCTTACACCTTGAGGTTTACCTTCGAATAAAGGTTTTAAAAAATTTATATGATAGAAATAAGAAAGATTACTGTACTAAAATACTTGCGTGGAGTCCATGAATTAGTATTCTCCACGACCTCTGGAGAGGATTTAAACAAAAGATAGTATATATAGATTTGGGTTATAGCTTGAATCAAGTAAAGTTAATGGGTACTCGAAGGTGATATTGGAGGGGGTTTAGGCAGAGTTTTTCTAACCCCTTTATAATGTTTCCTCTTTCTTATTTATAGGAGATAGGAAAGGGTGAGTCACCATGTGAGGTCAGATTACATGTATATTCTCTGGGGCAACTGTCTGGTACGTGAAGTCGGTTCTGGCACTATAACTGTCTGGCAGTTTATTTTTACTATTATGTCTTGTGAGCTGGCTATCAGGTATGTTTGTCTTCGACCATGTATTAATATGGTCAAAGTATTTCTGGAACTGGTTCTGGTGCTAATCGACTGTCTTTGGCTTCGACTATAGTAGTTAGCTTTGATGATGCCTTCGAGTGTTAGGTTAGTCTCGAAAGGCTTCGAAGAATTCATACGCCTTTGGTTTCCTTGCTGATCTTCGAGTCACTTAGTAGGCTTCGATGTAGCCTTTGAGTATTCGACTAGTATTAGAATGCTGCAAGTAGGGTACTACATTTGCCCCCTCTCAGCTAGTACCTCAAAAATTGGTATAGATGGCACGTGCTGAGAAAATTGTTAAGTGTAGGAAGTTAGCTGGTGTGAATGTGGGATGATGATACTAATTAAGGAGGTAATTAATGTTCCTTAAACAATGTATAAATAGGATTAGAGGGGCCAAGCAATGTTAAACCATTCCATCTTCTTCTCTTAGTGTTGTAATCTTCTGTCATCATGAGAACTCGTTATCAACAAAAAATGGAGGATGCAGAAGTACGAGGAGTTGAAGTGGATCTATTTTGGTTATGGCAACCTAGGGGTACCTCTGCTTGACATGGTGAACTTGTACCGAGAGGAGCTGACTAGGAGAGAGAGGGAGGAGGTCGAGGGGTTCACATTCTGGTGGGAAATGTTCTAAGGGCATCTGCGGAGCATTAAGGAAAGCTCCTGTGTACTGTGGTCATTGGCAGAGAGACTGGTGAAGGCTAAAGATGGGGGCAAGAAGTATCCGTAGTACTGGAAGAACCGGCCCGCATGCAAATAGGGGGGTCTTCCGATATTGTGGGTGGGGTTTTTTGTTTGTTGCTAGCTTGTATTTGTTATTGCTTTATTCGCGCCTTTTATGTTGGAATGAAGCAAGTCTTCTTGATCGAAGTATGCCAATGTAGGGTAAATAATATTGTTAGTAGATATTTTAGGTCTATGATAATGTAGGCGCAGTCATATTTCGATGTAAGAAAGAAGGAAAATGACTGACAACACTTTAAGAAATCAAGACTTCGTTCGGAGGGATTATTATTGATCGAAGGTCGAATGGTTAAAGCGTGTTCGAGGGTACGAATAAGGTTGAGCATAAAAGATGGCTCGGAGAATGAGGGGGCGTGATACTTCGACTGCAAAGACTGACAACCGTAATGGCAGAGTTGTTAGAGAGGACACTATTCATGGGTCAGTGGACCGGTGTAGGCCGTAATGATGGTGTCTCGATTATGGGAATGAGGTGGAGGCCACATGCAAGTTAGGTGGGGTTATTGAGGCAGGGTCTGACAGGGTGTCAGAGGCCTGGTATCGAAGGGGAAGGGTATTTGAAGGTGCTTGGTAGAATACAAACACGGACCATCGTGGCTTCTTAGAAGGGCTCAAGGGTTTGTGATAATGAGGAATGTCCTCGGCCAGGGAAAGGTGTGATATGCACACGTATGTATTAGTAGGGGTAGTATAGTAAAAATGCATGGTAGCTGAAAATATGGAGGGAAGTGGGAGAGGTAGTGGGGGTAGTGGTAATGATAACAGTTGGGGAAACTGAGGCGGTTGTGGGGGCTGTATTTGAGAGGGGAGAGAAAGAGAAAGCGACATTGTTTCCAATTAAATAGAGAGAGCGAGAGATAGACACAGGTAAGAGAGAAAACACCTTTACTGTTGAGGAGAGGAAAGAAGGAGAAGCCATTGTTGCTATTGAATTTCATCGCATACATATTCAACTACATCAGACAGGTAAGTTTTTTGATTCTCCATTGTGTATACCCATTTTTTTTATTCTTGGTTCTTGGGTGGGAAAAGGGATGTGGGTTTGTTGTAACGCCATTAATGGTGTAACTGGGGTGGGGTGTGAGAGACGAGACTGGGAGATCCGACGAAGAATAATTGTGGAGTGGTGTAAGTTTGGGGAGTAGAGGAGATAGTAATCGAATATTCGATCGTAGGATGGCTGATGGGTGAGGATGGGTTAGGTGATAGTATAATATGAACCCAAAACTTGATACTCAAATATATCGAGCTAATGTCAATCATCTTATGCTGTAGGGTATAATACGTACCTGTGGGGTTTCGAGGATGAGACTAACAGATGAGGAAGAAGGCGAAGTGAACGTGCAGAGTACGTCTTGTCAAGGGGAGGTGAGTAGTGATGTCAAAGAGTTGCACATTACAACAGACGTACCTCTAGTTGCAGTGAAGCCAGATATTAGTACATTGAGGAGGAGTCGGCATAGGGCTCGAATAGTTGGGGAGAGTGGCGAAAAGTAGGAAGAGGAGAAAAGAGGTGAGGAGGCTTGAGTCGAGCATTCGAGGGATGGAAGGGACGAAGGGGAAGGAGAAGAAGAAGATAGTGAGAGTAGTGAAGAGACAAAGGAGGAGGTGGCATATGTAGGACATGTCTTACCTCGGGAATAGGCGAGGTTGGAGCAATTTATAGCGAAACATAAACTGGAGGGGAAAAAGATTAGGTTTGTGCCATTAGGTGCGGAGTATTCATTTATGGATACTCCCAATGAGGGGATCATGGCATTTGATAAGAGGATTTTTGTGTCCTCTAGAAAAATACCCGCCCAAAGTACGGTTGTTGAATTGTAGCACGAATAAGAGGGATCGAATCCACAGGGAGGTTTGGGAAAAAAAAAAAATACTTTCTAGGTCAAATTACAGTTTTATAAGAGATAAATTGAAAAGAAAGAAATAACAAGAACAATTAACAGGAGAATAACTACGACTAGAATTTGGCTCAATCAAAGCAATAATAGTAATTATGAAGACTAGGCGGATTATTCATGTCAAAAATGTTGGGTAGGGCATTTTCAATATAAATGACAATCCAAGATCTATGGTTAGGCATCTAAGATTTGGTCAAATTAGTTTTTACTTAATCCGATGTGCAGGAGGAATTCTTCTAGCTATGGTTAAGCTTGGTTAAATTTTTCCTGCAAGTTCTCTTCACTTTTGCCCTAAAATCCGGTTTAATGGTTATAACACCGGATTTTGGCTAAATAGTCTAAATCTACTTACTAGCTATGGTTAAGCCTAGAAGTTGATTATAACTATTTTAAATGATTGTAAGAGAGAACTAATCCTATAACTACAACATAACTATTGCTACTCGGGTAAGGGCTTCCTTCTAGTCATAACTAGAAGAGATTAACCTTCTATTATTCCCAAGATCATTGCATGAACTAGCTAACTATTTACAAATGAAAATAAAAGAAAGAGAAGACAATTAAATAAAACTAAGACTTTATTTTTTCTAAACTTGCTCCAATATGAGATGCCCAATTACAATGGGGGGATGGTTCCTTTTATAGGAGAAAGAACCCAAATTTAGAAACTATACATTAAATTGTAAAGACTATTTTCACAATGGGGGGATGGTTCCCTTAAGTGATGTAGAGATCTTTCTTCATGGAAACTCTTGCATATATCTTTAATATTAAATATCTTCAAGGATCTTGGATACAATATATATTTTGATCTTATTCTCCAAGAATATTTGTGTATATATTTCTTCAATCTTGAGACCAAATATATTGTGTCTTTAACTTTTTGTGCTATGAACTGCTGGAGACACTTTTACTTGACTTTAAGAGCTTGGTTTTAAATATCCATCTCCAATAGTTGCAATCAAACAAACGTACATAAGTACCCAAAATTAAATATAATAGACGATTAAAATTTATGTTCGGATATATTAAAAATGTCATAATTACGCGCTCATCAGCATTCAGGGGGCATATTTGACTAGGGATGTGGCTACCTCTTCGAAGGTTGGTAAAAAGGGTGCTAAATTTCTGGGACATAGCGCTATGCCAAATGAATGACAACTTTTATGAGATGATGTGGGTCATCGAAGGGATGAATGCGGAGTTGAGACGCAAAAGGAAGCCTTAAATAGAGTGGTTTAACGTAGTGTCATTTTACTCGAGGAAGGGGAATAAGAAGGTGGGGACGTATCATATCCAGTGTCAATCGTAGAAGCCGTAATTATTCGACTTGTATTCGACTGAACGCGGGCGGGATAAAGAACTGGTTGTAGTCAAAGGCAATTATGAGTATGCCGATGGGGATGCAAATTTTACGCTGAAGAATAAGCTGTTCAAACCAAATAAGTTTATGGTTGAGTTTCGCTGTTGTGTTTGTTAGAATAGTACTTTGACTTTCAATTTACTGTTTATAGATCATGCCAACAGAGGTCAGAAGAACCTGACGTTCTATATCAATGACCTTATCAACGTGATTGAGGATCGGGTGAATAAGGTGTTCCAGAAACTGAACATTATAAGGAAAAGGTGAAAGAAGACAGATACATTATTGAGAGATGTTCTGACTGTAGCTGGTTTGTCAAAGAAGAGAAAAGATGCAGGCTCTTCAAAAGAAGAAAGGGGAATGGACTATAATAATCTGATACAGAAATCAAGCTTCGTACTGAGAACTCGTCGGGGGGTGCCTATATCGCCCCAGTTGACTGTATCCAAAGTGATTCCAGAAGTAGTACAGCAGACCCAAAAGTGGAAAGGAAAAGCCACGATCAAAGGCTCGACCGTTCATTTGACAAAGATAACGAGTTGTAAGAGGAGTCATGAGCAGATGGCCGAAAGGGCTGACTCGGGCGAAGCTAGGTGGCTCACGGCCAAAATGGAGGAGGCTGTTCGAGTGTCGACATAGTCAATGATAAATCTGCGTGCCACGTACCCAGAAGATATTGGGCGTCGTGCTGAGGTGGTTTGGCACAAGGTAAGTTCATTTTAGGCTTAAAATTGAATTTATGTCTCGATAACTACTGACTAGTCGAGGTGGTTAGGATCTATGTAGATGCATGTCTGGATGATCTCGTTTACAATGGTGCAAAAGACGTCGAGTGAGAAGCTGAAGGAATCGAGAGAAGGGAGTGAGCTCGCGGAGGGGACCATTCTGTTGTTGTAAACCCAAGTCATGGATTTAGAGTGAGAAATACTACAGGTTCATTCTGACGTGGCGAGGGAAAGTTTGGCGGTGGCTGAGTATTGTGATGCGAAGGTGGCAGTGCTGGAAGCAGAGGTGGCAAGGCAAGAAAAGTAGTTACATGATAAACACGCACGCTTTCAAGCCATATTCGATGAAGAGTGCGAGGTGACATCAGCATTGAATTTTTTTGTTAATGGACTATGGTATGACCCGGAGACCTTCAAAATTTATCCCCCTGAGGTGGGGCCCACCGTCGAGGATGTTGCAAGTATGGAGGGGATAAAAATGAACCCAGTGGTCGAAGGTGCTGGTGTCGAAAGTATGGAAGCCACGCATATAAAAGAGAATCCTGGTGGTGAAGAAGTGACTAAGCCTGTGGAGAACGAATCTAACTCTATATGAGTTGTTTGTCTTGAGAGAAGGAAAACTTGTGTTGTTCTAGAGTGTTTGTTTATAAAAAACATTTGGTTTGTTTGTGATGTAAGTTGGAAACACTGTGTGACTATTTTGGCTTGAACATGTTGATGGAAGCTGGTAGTTGGTGTGAATAAATTTGCTGGTCAAAATGTTTAAACTTATATTTATTGTATGTTGGTATCGAGGAAAGTTATATATGTTGGATCCTAGAGAAAATGAGATGTGGTCAGCCCCAATGCATCCCCGAGTGTCCAGTCTTTTGACTATTCATACCACTCAAGTTTGCTCGAATTGGAACTTTGAAAAACTTTAAGGTCGCCCCCAAGTATCAGTCGGGTCGAAGGGTTGACTGGATACTTAGGTTTTCCGAAATCAAGAAGTTCGAGGGGATTTTTGGTCCCCCCTAGGTATTTTTATCAATGGGTTTCATCCTGAACGAAGCATGATGTGGTCGGCCACAATGCATCCCTGAGTGTCCAGTCTTTCGACTATTCATGCTACCCTTGCGCGAATTGGAACTTTGAAAATCTTCGAGGTCGCCCCCAAGTATCAGCCGGGTTAAAGGGTTAACTGGATACTTAGGTTTGCCCAAATCAAGAAGTTCTTAGGGCTTCGAGGTCACCGCCAGGTATTTCTATCCGCGATTTTGATCCTGAACAAAGCATGATGTGGTCGGCTCCAATGCATCCCTGAGTGTCCAATCTTTCGACTATTAATGCCACTCGGATTTGTTCGAATTGGAACTTCGAAAAACTTTGAGGCCACCTCTAAGTATCAGTCGGGTCGAAGGGTTGACTGGATACTTAGGTTTGCCCAAATCAAGAAGTTTGTAGGAGATATGAGATGATGCGCATGGGAGAAAAATATGTTTATTGATTATACTGTATTTATATCAGTTGTGAGAGAGTGTGGCCGCGGTCTGTTGTATGAGAGTAACTGCATCGTGTTCCATGGATTGGGTTGGGGCTCCTCGGCTTTGGTTATCAGGTAATACGATCCTTTGTCAGCTTTGTCGTACACAACATAAGGTCCTTCCCAAGATTTGGCTAACTTGCCGGCATTGCAAGGTTTCGAGGAGGGTGTGACTCGTCAAAGTACCAAATCACCTATGTCAAAACTTCGTGGTTAAACCCTTTTGTTGTATGAATTCATGAGAGAGATCTGATAACGTATGAGGTTAGCTAAGGCTCGGTCTCTGGTTTTATCAATCCATAACATATTGCATCCGAGTTTGAACTCATTGTCTTTATCGGGAAGATTAGAGTCGTATGTTGGTACCTTGAATTGAGTTGGCAAAACAACTTTGGTACCATAAGGAAAGAGGAAAGGATTATAGCCTATCGCCTTTCGTGGTGTGGTACGGTAAGCCCAGAGTACATATTGTAATTCTTGAACCAATGCCCATTCTTCTCATTGATGTGTTTCTTAAGACCATCAACTATAGTTTGGTTGATTGCTTTGACCTGACCATTTCCTTGTGGGTAATAGGGTATGAAAGGTGAGAGGATAATATTATATTTTTTGAGGAAAGTTTGAACCTTATTCCCTACAAACTGTGGACCATGGTCGCATTAAATTATATCTGGGCGGCCGAAGCGTGTAATAATATTTTCCCAAAGGAACTTGGTGGCCACTTCTTCCCTTGTTCGACATAAAGGCACGACCTCGGCTTATTTAGTGAAATAGTCTGTAATAACTAAGATATGTTCTCTGTTACTCGAAGCTTTAGGAAAAGGGCCCACTAGATCAATGGCCCATCACTTAAATGGCCAAGCGACTTGGCTGCAGTAGAGTTTTTGGGAGGGGCTTCGAATGTCATGGGCGTGACGTTGGGATTTGTTATAGTGCTTCACATACTCTTCAACTTGTTTCTTCATATTCTGCCAGAATAGACCTTGTGTGATTGCTCTGAGAGCCATGGATCAACCGGTGGTATGAGACCCGCAATTGCCTTCTTGGGGCTCAGTAAGGATGGTTGCGGCTTTGCATTAGAAGATGCAATTGAGGTTTACGCCATCTGGTAATTTTCGGCATAGACCGCCTTTGAGGATGGTGTACCATCGGCAATTTTCCAGTAACAAGCGCTTGGCTTTTAGGTCCTCTGGTATAGTGGAACTAATAAAGTATGCAAGGAAAGGTGTGTACCAATCGTCGGGATCGAGACTTTCGCCCCCAGTATTGATGGTATTGACTTACATCTTGTCTATACTTGGGCATTTGAGTACCTTGATATTGAGGGTTCAAGATTCAGATTGGCCTAACATGGCAGCGATGTAAGCGAGGGCGTCGGCATGTCTATTTTTACCTCGAGGGTAATGTGTAATCGATGACTTTTCAAAGAAACGATCCATGCGGTGGCGGACGAGTGTTACATACTATTCCATGTGACAATTTTCTTGGCTTTTACCGATATACTGTCACTGGACGAGCTATAAATCAGTAAATATGACTAGTTTGGGGACACCAAGATCGAGGGCGAGATCGAGACCATGTAGCAAAACTTCGTATTCGGCCTCATTGTTGGTACATTTGAAGTTAAAGATGATGGCCATTTCGATTTGGTCGTTTGAAGGTGTGACAAGGATGATACCTATCCCAGAGCCATTTGGTCCTGCGGATCCATCTGTAAAGAGCCGTTATCCCATATTAGGGTTTCAGGGGTCATTATGTTTGGGCTGATCTTCAGGTAAATCGTCTTCGTGTTCTTCCCAGTCGATGTCTTTGACCGGGAAGTAGATGAAGAAATTGACGACTGCCTGACCCTTTTGAGATACCTATTTTCGAAGGTTATATCGTATTCACCGAGGTAGAAGGACCATTGTTGTACCCATATAGATTTATCTTTCTTACTGAGAATTTCTTGAAGAGGGTAGCTAGTGATAATACGTATGTGGTGTGCTTGAAAATATGGTTTAAGCTTTCGAGAAGTATAAACAAGTGTAAGGAACAGTCATTCGAGTTTGGTATATCGTGTTTCGACCGAGGTCAGAGTCTTGCTGATGAAGTAGAAGGGTTTCTCAATACCTACTTCTAGTCGGAGAAGGACCGAGCTAATAGAAGTGTCGGTGACCGCGAGATATAAGGTAAGCATTTTGCCTTCGACCGGGGTAGTCATGACAAGTAGTTGACCAAGGTAAGTTTTGAGTTCGAGAAAGGCTTGCCCGCATTCGGGTGTCCAGTTAACTTCGGGGTTTCTCTTTTTGGCTTTATGAATGCCTTGGTCACGCATGAGAGAGAATAGCTAAGTGCAGTTGTCAGAGGATTTTGAAATAAAGTGGTTAAGGGTGACTATTTTACCGGCGACCTTTTGAACATCTTTCTTGGTTCGGGGAGAAGGCATATCAATGAGGGCTCAGATTTGGGTAAGGTTGATCTCGATGCCTCATTTGCTAATGTGGTGACCTAAGAAGTTTCCACAGGACACACCGAATTGGTATTTGTCTGGGTTTAATTTGATGTTGTATGATCAAAGAATTGAGAAAACTTTGATGTTGTATAATCAAAGAATTGAGAAAACTTCGGTCAGGTCTTGTATGTGGGTATGTTTATGGAGGCTCTTGCAGAACATGTCATCGATGTAAACTTTGACTGACTTGCCAAGCAAAGGTTTGAACATTGTGGTAACATGGCGCTGGTATGTGGCACCCGCATTTTTGAGTCTGAAGGGCATCACATTAAAATAGTAAAGCCCATGTTCCGTGATAAACAAAATTTTAAGTTAGTAATCAGGGAGAAGGGGTACCTGATTGTAACCCAAAGCCATGTCCATCATAGATAGGCGCTCATGGCCGGCTGTAGCATCCAAAAGTACTGAAATGATCGGGTGAGGGAAGCTATCCTTCGGCGTATGTTTGTTGAGATCGGTAAAGTCGACGCAGATTTGGATCATACCATTCTTCTTCGGGATAGCGACGATGTTTAAAATCTAATCAGCGTACTTGACTTCTTGTATAAACCCAGCGGTTAGGAGTTTTTTGACCTCGAGGTTCACTGCTTCATGAATCCTCGGGGCTAAGTATATTTCTTCTATTTTACAGCCGTGGATTTGGGGATGAGGTCAAGTCAATGGCAGGTTAAGGCGGGGTCGACGTCGGGCATCTCAAGGAATGTCTAAGCAAATACGTCCTTATTGGCTCGAAGAAACGTGGTGAGTCCGCGTCCAAAAAACTACAAAGAAATGTACCTCGACCAAGGCCGTCGAGTTCGACATAAACTTTATGTTCGATAGGTATATTAGAAGGGGCCGAGGTGTTAGGGAAAGAGATGTGCAGTGATTGCTATAGCTTTAGTAGTTTCCTGGTAAGGTCTATTTTTGGATTTTCACACGAGCGAGCGAAGCGTTGGGAGCCTTTTATGTTTCACGTACTGCATGGGATAGTGAAACACAATATCTGGTGGTAGGTAGAAGGTATGGCTTTTATAACATGGAGCCTGCCACGGCCTAAAATGCCAAGATATTCAGATTTCTTATCGATGGCAAGAAAACTGGTTTGAAAGGTAATAGGGTCGTTGGTGACAGGGAGGCTGGGTCAGTCGATGATAACCTCTACAAAGCTATTAAAATCTTTGAGTTCGACATTGGTGGGTATAATAAGATCTATTTTTTGCATAGTGTGAATTGTTTAGAGGTAGAGTACGTCCGCTGCACTACCCGTATCGATTAAAATCATATGGAGGACGAGGTGCTCGACTTTAATCATAATGACTAAAGGGTCGGAATGGGGGAAACGAACGTAAGAGGTGTCATAATCGATGAAGGATATACCTTCGGGTCGAGGGAGGTAACTAGATTCGGGTAGAAGGACTGAGAGTTTTTGCTGATAGGTAAGCTTTTAACACTCTTCGACCCATTTTTGCTTGTATCGGGTGTGGCCACTGTCGATGTTATTAACTTTGATTATGTGGAGTTAGAAGATGTGTATCTCAGCTGGTCTGGTATTTGGAGCGGGTTGGGGTCTGAGGTATGACAAGTCAAGGTAGCCAGGATGGTCACAAACATATTTGTGCAATCAACCGGCTTTAAGAATCATTTCAAGTGAACGTTACAAAGCGTAGCACTTGTTTGAAGGGTGGCAAGTGCATTTATGATTATGGCAGTAGGGCTCGTCTTTTCTGACCTCGATGGGGAAGGGAGTGCACCAGATTGGATCAGCCTGGATGAGTGTGAGAATAGTACTGATGGGGGCAGTGAGTTTGGGTAGAACAGACATGGGATAGTTTTTGAGGGGTTCAGAAGATTGAGCATCAAAGTGGGGGCATTTACAGTTATCGGTCTTTTGAGAAACGGGAGTGACCATGGGTGTATTTGAGGGTACATGTTTGTTGTGGTTGGTGGTCGAGGCTTGTCCCTGGAGATTAGATTCGCGGAGATGTTTAAGGTCGATGTATCCATTGACCTTGGATAGCATCTCCTCGAGGGTTCGTGGCTTTTGGAGGACAATATACTCTTTAGTACGGCAGTGGTCAAGCAGGGCATTGGAGTAGGCAAAGACAGCGTTCGCGCAATTGAGATTTTTGACTTTGCGCGATTCATCAAGGAAACGCTTGGTGAAGTTTTTAAGTATTTATGTGGGTAACTTTCGAAAGTGGAAAAGTGCATCTACTTGGACTTCATGATCTTTATTGAAGGCAAAATGAGCGATAAAAGGTTCAAAAGTTGTTGGAAGCTTCAAATAGAGCCATTTGGGAGGCCGTGGTACCACTTTAGAAAGCTGTTGGTAAGACTGGGAGGAAACATGCGACACAAGATATGATCGACTGTGGAGTGCAGGCTTAAAGTATTCTGGAACACGAGGACATGAGATTGTGGGTCGGTATTACAGTATTTACAGATTTTAGGGGAATAGAAGTTTGGAGGCACCTCGACAGCAAGGAGCTTCAGGAAAATAGGGTTATTTAATTGACTCCACGAGTTCGGGGAGGGACTCTCGCTGATGTGAATGACGGCATTAATTTTTTGATCGAGTTCTTTGTTTGTGAGGTAGGCAAGTCGAGGGGGAGAATGTTAGGGTCGCGGGTGGTAAGGCCGCGGGTTAGGGGTGCGCTCAGCGCTGCGTTCTCCGAGGCATTCCAAAGCAGGGCGCCGTATGGGGTATCGAGAGATTCGAAGGATAGAATCAGAGGAATCCTTCATAATGGGGACACCAAGATGGATGGAACCAGCAGTCACCATGGTGGGGGCACCTTCGGTACCAAGGTAGACCGAAGGGACTTCGAGTTAGGGGTGGGGCCTGAGGCGTACGCGGGTTAAGACGCGCTAGGAGGTGGGTACCCGAGAATGTATTGTAGCGTCCTGGGTTTGGACTTGTTGGAGTTCACGAAGAGTGTGGCGCAACTCGTTCAGGGATAGATGTTGTCTATCATTGTCATCTAAATGAAGCTGCCGTTCAGCCTAGAGTTTCTGCCGGCGGTCCTTAGACTCAATGTGTAGCTGGTTTATGTAGTGTTCTTCGGCTTGAGCGAACTGTTGGCTAATGAGGGCATGTTGGGCGGCGAAACCGTCAGCGGAGATGTCTACAATGAAAAATGTATAACAAAGGGTGGAGGCCATTGGATATGGTTATAAGGTAGAAGAAAAAGGGATTGGAAATGGTGGGTATAGCACAGGCGGTGCCAAATGTAGGGGCGTGATTTCATAAATGAGATATCACACTCTTACACCTTGAGGTTTACCTTCGACTTGAGGTTTTAGCAAATATTGATGAGCGCATAGTTATGATATTTTTACTATACCCGAACATGTATTTTAGCTGTCCATTATATTTAATTTTGGGTACATATGCGCATTTGTTTGATTATAGCTACTGGAGATGGATATTTGAAACCAAGCTCTTAAAATCAAGTAAAAATGTCTCCAGCAGTTCAAAGCGCAAAAAGTCAAAGACACAATTTATTTGGTCTCAAAATTGAAGAAATATATACACAAATATTCTTGGAGAATAAGAACAAAGAATATATTACATCCAAGATTCTTAAAAATAATTTATATTGAAGATATATGCAAGAGTTTCCATGAATACATATCTCTACATCACTTAAGGAAATTATATGCAAGACTATTAGGTGATTGGTTGTAATATTAGAAGATATTATTGTGAAAATATTATTTAGAATTTAATGTATTGTTTCTAAATTTGGGTTCCTTCTCCTATAAGAGGAACCCTTCCCCCATTGAAATTAAGCATCTCATATTGAAGCAAGTTTAGAAGAAATAAAGTCTTAGTTTTATTTAATTATCTTCTCTCTCTTTTATTTTCTTTTGTAAATAATTAGTTGTTAATACGATGAAGTCCGAGATGAACAACTAATCTCCTAGATAAGGCTAGGATGAGGCCTCTTCTTAGATGTGAAATAGTTGGTATTAATTAGGTTCTAATTTGTTTTTTCTTAGTACTTTATGATCGATAAGTTAGTATATCATATCGAAGGCTTGATCATAGCTTCAGTTTGGTGTACAATAACTTTGGATACAAACAATTCCTACTAACCGTAGACTTGATTTGGTGATCTAAACAAGAGGAAACACTAGAGAACTCACTCAAGCCTAGCGATGGTTGAGTTGATAATTCTCTAAGACACTCTTCATCATCTCTTAATGACATAACCGCTAAATACTTTACCATAGATTTAGTGGTTTATTTTACAACATCGCATGTGTCTTAGCACAAATATATGGTGGGTGGAGATATTATGATCTAGTTGTATATCGATTAATGCTTTGAATGGCAGAGGCCAAGTCTGAACCTTAGCTCTCTCTCTCTCTCTCTCATTAAGTTTTATAATTAGCTTTTATTTATTCTTCTTAAATTTATATCTTATAAAACTGTAATTCGGCCTATAAAGTATTTGTTTTCCCAAACCTCCTTGTGGATTCGATCCTACTTATCCGTGCTACAATTTGACAACCGTACTTTAAGCGGGTATTTTGCTAGAGGCTCTAAAAACCTCTTATCAAATATATATGATGGAATTAAGAAAGATTACTATACTAACATACTTGCGTGGAGTCCATGAATTGGTATTCTTCACGACCTCTAGCGAGAATTTGAATATAAGATAGTATATATAGATTTGGGTTATAGTTTGAATCAAGTGAAGTCAATGGGTACTCGAAGGTGATATTGGAGGGGGTTTAGGCAAAGTTTTTCTAATCCTTTCAGTGTATTTCCTCTTTTCTATTTATAAGAAATAGGAAACGACGAGTCCCTATGTGAGGTCAGATTACATATATATCCTTTGGGGTAGCTGTCTGGTATGTGAAGTTGATTCTAACACTGTAGCTGTCTGGCGGCTTATTTTCACTATTATGTCTAGTAAGGTGGCTGTCAGGTATGTCTGCCTTCGACCATGCATTAATATGGTCGAAGTCGTTCTGGAACTGGTGCTGGGTTCAGGTGCTGATCGACTATTTTTGGCTTTGACTATAGTAGCTAGCTTTGATGATGCCTTCGAGTATTCGATTAGTCTCAGAAGGCCTCGTGGAATTCATATGCCTTTGGTTGCCTTGGTAGGCTTCGAGTCTCTTAGTAGGCTTCGATGTAGCCTTCGAGTATTCGGCTAGTCTTAGAAGGCTGTGAGTAGGCTACTGCAATAGCAATAACAGTGGCTAAAAGATTAGCCTTAATTGCTTGATTAGGTTCTACGCCAACCAGAGTTGGGTATGGAATGGGGTACTCTCAATGTTTAATCATATATCTAATTAGAGGTAAAATAATTATTAAAAGCTTGTAAGTTCAACTCGCAAGCTCCGTCAAGTCGCATCGACTTGATCGGTCAATCTTGAAACTCAGCCTGCAATCGAGTGATCTAAGTAAGATGTCATGCTAATATTGCATTCCTAATTATTAATAATAGGCAAAGGTAAGACCATCTCCAAGAAGTCTCTATTATGACCATAAATATTCAAGTGGGCCACTATATGGATGGATAGGTCTACATGTGTCTCTATGGATGTGTTTGGAGAAAAGACTGGAGATCCCACTCCACCTTGGTCATACTAGAGCTAATAATAGATTTTCCTTTAAAGCAATAGTTACGTACACTATCTGGATCTTTTCCCCGTTTAGGGAAAGTTAAAATGTATTCCCGATAATCCACCTCATTATCCTTGCCCAGAGGAGTACATTTGGAAACTATTCCAATAGCGTATTTGACCTTTAGATGTAGAGGTAATGCACAAAATCTGGTTGCCATTTTCTTAATGCCTATACATGATAACCATTATCATGTATGCCCCTACAACATAGTAAAATCAAGCTTACTAGTGTATAAAGTAGACTAGATACCATGTATTGTACCATTAGGGAGTAATAACATGTCATTCCAATGCCTTTAGTCATATTGGCTGTGCCAATTATAGTCGGACCCCCGATACGCAAGGCTAGAGACAAGAAATATGCCCACATTTTAAAATGATCGAGTGCGTGGTACTACTGTCTCTTAGACACGTACCACAGATAGACCATCGTCAGTCTAATTAAAATAATACTTAAATAAATTAATGTATTAAAAGGGAAAGTAGGGTATTAAACCATAGAGATGCATGCTATTCTAGGGTAAACTAAAATCTAGGGGAAATGGGGTTTTGTTTTTTTCAAAAGTTTACATTAAACTTGGTGTCAAAATTCAAATATTAAGGTTAACTTGACCTTCACATTCGGCCTTATATTAAGATATTAGATTTTAATTATTAGGTTTTCGGTCTTCCCCTCAAATTATCTCTTTTAAATCGAATTCAAGGGGTTTAGAGTTCTTTTCTAATCTCTCTGTAAAGATCAAATAAGAGAGCTCAACCCATCAAGGTTTAAGCTCAAACTCTAGGTTGCTGACCTAGGGGCTTGTCTCTCTTTATATGAAAACAATATCAATCCCTAGGCTTAATGGTTACTAAGTAGACTGAGAAATCAACCCCTTATCTAGGAGATCAATTTTTCTTTAGGTTAGAATTGCTTTCCACATCCCCTAACTTGTTGGGCTCAGGAGAGCTAAAGAACAACCCTAAAGAGTGATCAAAGACCTCTAGGTCAGACCTATTACCTGTAAGAAAATCCTAACATATACCTATTGAGCTTCCTCCTCAGATCTAGTATGAAGGATTAGCCTTGCGATATCATAATAAATATTAGATAGCTATAAATTGACTAAACAAATCATGAAATTAAGATATAAGTTAAGAGTAATGCAAACTCAGCTCTTAGCTGCCAAAATAATCCTAAAACAAAAAGTAGGTTTGGAGAGGAAGAGTTGATCATTAAATCGAGAAATCCTAATTTTTGAAATGTCTTAACTACTCCCCAGTCTTTTCCAGAAGTAAAGATTGTGCGTTCGCTGAAGATTCCCTCATATTAGACATCCTAGGGATCCATGACAAAGAATCATGACTTTTAACACAAGGTAGCCACTGATTGCTGGTGGTTGCCTTTTAGTCGGTGGCGATCACCGACTGGTGGTGGCCTAAATCTCCCTTATATATGGGTTTTATTTCGCTTGCCTGATAGATAGTGAATATAGGTCTAGCATGTTGGTATCTTACCTCAGTGATAATTTTAGGTTTTAGAGATCCCAACAAGCCCAATTCTGACTGAAATTGATTTGCTGAATTGCTGGAGAACCTCAGTGTGGTTCTATTGTCATTTTAGCTTTAATTTGACGTTTTTCATGCCAAACTGTCTCCAGTAGAATAGAAATCCTGAAAATCAGTTAACTAGGCAATAATTTGATAAAAAAAGGTTTCAGTATGAAAAATGGTTTAATAAATCTATTTTTACTAATTTCAAATATTGTTTAATAACTCCATTGGACAAATATTGTACTAAAAGCGGTTTCTTTCAAGAAATTATTAACTCTATTTTTAAGAATATCATTAATATCCATTATAGTATCTTAAGTTTTTTATTTTATTTTTAATTTTGGCTTAATAATCTATAATCTTGTTAAGTAAGTAGTCAAAACTCTAAGGGTTCCTTTTATTCTCCTAACTACTTAATCTAGAAGATTATTTAAAGTTCTTTGTAATCATAGGTTATTTAGCTCTACTTTACCAATTATATTGAGTGTACAATTTTCAATAAAAACTTAAAAATAGTTTTCCACCCCCAAACTTACTTCTAACGTTGTCCTCAATGTTGAACAAATAGAGAAGTTAAAATGTAAAGTAAAAATGAACAGTTAAAAGTAAATATTACCAGTATGCCACCAATGAGATGCCATGAACAGGAAACTGAATAAAAGAATTTGTATTGACTAATATATATATATATAGGGTTAGGATCCGTGACCACCCTCCCTTATGATACCTTTTACACTACCCTGCTAGAACAGTAGATCTCAAGAGATGAGTGGCTGAGATTGGTTATGAGGTGGCACATTTTGAATATTTTGTGGTATAATCTCTCCTCAACATGATGAGATGTCGGTTTTCCCTTTTTACCCATCTCTCTCTCTCTCTCTCTCTCTCTCTCTCTCTTTATTATTACTTTTACCCTTTATCTCTTCCATTTTTTCAAGACGACCTTCAAAATCGAGTTCCCAAAACCCTAATAATCTTGAGGTAATAGCTCGGTGATGGGATAAAAACTGTTGGGACGACATATTTCAGATGTTGTTTCAATCTGTGGTCATCTCTTGGCGTTATTTTGATCAAGTAGTTATTTCCATTTTCGAAGTGCTGACAGAGAGTAGATTGAAATGAACTTTAAAAGGTTTGTCTCACACTTTAGCCCCATTTTTTTCTCTCTCATTTGGATCTGTAAGTTTTTCTTATTTTCTTGAACTTTCTGTGAAACGTAAATTTGGACAGGGACGGTTGTTACAGAAAATGTTAATTTCGTTATCAAATTTTGTATTCATCAGGGACTATAGCAAAAAATTTAATTTACGGTAGAGGGCTCGAAATTGTTAACGAAAAAATTGTAGTCTGGAAGAGGAGCCTACATTTATAACGGAAAATCTTATTTCTGAAAGGAAAACAACATAATGTAACGAAAAATTATTTTTCGTTAAGAAGTGTTATATTGCATTAGGTTTTTTTTTATACTTCGTAATATAACTATTTCAAAAGTTCTTCTTCAGTATGTCGAATTACATTGGCTGGGTTGGGTTGTCATTGATGGCTGGAATACGTTGTTCTTGTCGAATTATCCTTCAGGTCACGATAATTCATATATTCAAGAGGAGTTCTCTAATGAAGATAGTGATGATTCCAATAATTTCGATACTACTCTGCCACCCCCAATTGTCGGTAGGGGATCCCAAACTAGTACGATCCTTTGATCTAGTGTGCTGTACTCGTTAAAGAAAATGGGGTAGAGTGGAATGTTAATTGTTTTTTTGCTGTCAATAGATGTGGTAAAAGATGAAGAAGATCAAAGAGATGATGTGGAAGATGATAGTTAATTGTTTTTTTGGTTTACAAATAATATTGGATTTATTAGCGATGATGTATAATATTGTGTTTGATGTTTTATGGGTATTATTGTGTTTAACATTTACTTGAGTTTTAGTCATTTACATCTTGTTGTCCTTCCCATACATATTGTATTGTGTTATTATAATCCTTCAGTGAGTTTCCCATCTCCACGTTGTACTTGTAAAAGAATGATATTTATTGTCTTCCCTTTCATTTTGCAAGAACTTTGTAAAGATAAAAATCAAATATCGGTACTGGATGTGGCAACAGAATCCAATTTTTTTTTAAAAAGATATTAATGAAAGCTAGATATTCCGTTAGGGGACATAACAACATAAAAAACAAAGACATATAGAGGAAGATAAAATCTATTCCATCCACAAGATAAAATTTATAACTTATCCTTTATTTTTAGGGATAACATCCCTTACGAGAGAGATTAAAAGGAATAGATCAAAATTTACAAATCTATTATAAGGAATCAAAAAAACCAGTATGAGAGGGATCACAATCTTGAACGGGCCTTTCGGTTGTAGGTATTGATGGATTGGTTTGAATAAGTTATTTATAACGGTCATATTCGTCGATGTCTTCGGCCTAACCATCGTTGCCTTCTTAGTTAATTGACCTCACTTCAAAACAAATCGCCATGATTTGATGCGAAGACTTTGAAGGCGGACCCTCTAGTAGGCATAACATTAGTTCCATCATAAACTTATCGATATCATCGGACGATAGTACCAAAGCGTTCTTGTGTTTATACCTATTCAAAAACTTAATAATCTCGTCCTGCCAGAACTCCTACATGAAAACGGTGAAAAAGTAGATTGCAATCAACCCATGGCAAAAACTTAAGTAACGAAAATAAAAGTTTTCGGTAGTAGTTGTCTCGCAAATTCTAATTTTGGTACATAATTAATGAGATTGTAATGAAAATGTTTTTTTTGTTACAAACCCACTAATGGAATATGAACATTCCGATATATGCACCTACCAAACAAGCATGGCCATTTCCGAGACATCTATACCACATCTGTTTCTAGTGGGTAAAAAAGGGTGGACACTTATATATTCATCGAGTATAAATTCAACTTCTTTCAACCTTTTATTATACATAAGTTTGCGAATGTTCTTAAAGTAAAAATCACAAGTCTAAAATCTATATTCTAATGGAATATTACTACTTCGTTAGTGAATAATACAATATCCTGTATATAAGTACTTTTGGAAAATAATTTGTTCCGTTACTAAATTCGAGATGAAACAGTAACGAAATATTGGATTCTTCGTGATTGAAATATGAATTACTTAATTTTGGAAATCATCACCAATCGAAAGTTAAATTAAAGCAGTTATGTTTTGAATTTTTTTCGTTACTGGGTACAGTTTTGAGCAAACTCACAATTTTTCACTAAAAAATCGTCAACCTTCAAAACAGAGATGACAATCTCCCCATAAACTTTTAAAAACCTTTAATGGCTTTCACTCCTAACAACAAAACAACATCAAACATCATATCCCCTTTCTTTAAGCACCCCATACAACCTATAACAAACTATAGCAAACCTTCTAATGGTTGTTACGACCAGAAATCTTAGAGAGAGAAAGATATAGTCGATTCTTCACAAAATAACCTCATATAGAGCTCAATAGAGAGAAAAAAGGAACTCCAGTTGATGCGTGATGAACTACGAGTTGTTTTTCTAACTTCTATGCCGTGAATCACCTCACAATTGGTCAGATTTGATAACTTAAGGTTTAGGTTTTGGTTTGTGTAAGAGGGAGGGAGGGGAGTAAGAGAGGGGTAGAGAGAGTAAAACCTAGTAATTATAGAGAGAGAAAGAGAGAGAGAGAGGGGGAAAGAGAGAGATAGAGATAGATTCAAATTATAAGGGAACCGGTTGATCTTTTTAGACCGCCACGTCACCAGGTCAAGAGGTTATCCTAACTAGCACATTTGAATCACAACCACTCATTTCATCTTGATGTGTGGTTCAAATAAGGTGGTTTATTGAGAGTCATAAGAGAGGGTGGCCACAGATCCTCTCCATATATATATATACTAGTACTACCCATGGCTTGCCACGGCAACAACGTCAACGCGCCTTCAACACTACAAAATAGTCCATTAACGTGCCTTCGGCGCTAAAACTACTGCTCATGAAAATAATGGATATCCTAAGATGATTAGGGTGATGCTTAGTCTTAAAAACACCTACATAGTTCAATATAAGCTTGTTATCAATAAATAACAGTCTTCCCTTCTTGATATACCATTTAAGCTTGTTATCAAATACAGATAATTAGGAGTTTGATGTATAGAATTATTATGACATTTAATTTGGCATTTTTGTTATGCGCCTAACCAAATGATTTGTTGTTTTTTGCTGTGTGCTGAACGTAGAGCGCCCAAATGGTTTTGCTGAATGATTTGGCATTTGAGCTAAGACATGCCAAATGATTATGCATTTTCAAGATAACTAAATTGAAACAAAAATTGCGAATGATTTCGAATTTAACATAACATGCCGAATGATTAGGCATATATCCAAAATACAACAAATGATTTGGCACTTTTCGGATCCATTATTTGCAAAACTCGTCGAATTATTGGGCGTTTAATTTTAAACATGCTTAAAATTTAAGCATTTTCGAAACATCCACAAGAAAATTCCTAGGAAAAAAATACAAAAACAAAAATAATCTCCCATTCTCTCTCTTTTTTACTCCGTTTGAAAAAAAACAACCATAACTTGTATACACCTCAAATGTATTAACATGGATTCGTCCACGAATTGGATGCCCACAACATGTTTCCCACGAATTGGATGCCCACAGCACGACCATATTAGAGCTTGCTTGATATAATTTATAAGCAACACAGTGGACTCACGATAAAGAGGGACTAACAATCTGAAATATGCACAAACTGGCCTCTTTGGTGTGTTGCTATGATCAAAACTCTGTAACGCATATAAATTATAACCACCAAAAACAAATATTGCATGTACAAACAACTCAATAAAGCTTGTAAAATAAACTGTATCATAGCAGAGTTACACTGTATGTTTAAGTTCTGTAATGAATTCGAGTTTTACTGGATTTAATTTTACTGTGGATTCAGAAAGTTTTGAAGTGTCTGCATCCTGCTTCACTTTTTGTTTGATAAAGGTACATCTGAAAATACAAAAAAAAGAAGAAAAAAGTGAAAAATTATGTGGTTAATTAGGTACCAAATAACCACTTCAGGGAGGATCCATAATTTACTGAATGCATGGTTCAAATTAGCTAATGTGATATTATCTTTACCAAACGGTGTATCCATTGGTACTTCTTTTATTAGTAGAATGTACCAAAAAAGAATCCTATATATAGAAGCATCAGGCCACATTTGGATTATAGAATTCCTCTAATATCCCAGTATCATACAACTATATATTTATGTTTGTAGGACTCGAACCTTTAAGAAGCTATACATAGCAAAGATAGATATAATATATGACAAAGGAAATCAAGGCAGCATTACTAAAGAATAAATTAACATATATTTATATCTTGCTAATAATAATAATAATAATAATTAAGAGTTCTAGTTTCAGAACATAACTGAGAAAAATATAGTTATCAAAAATAAAGATATGCAGAGCTAAAATGAATAACTTAGCTTATTTGACTTCATTCAAACCATCTTTCTGAACTGAAGAAATGATCACATCCAAGCACTTACCTTACCAGTATGTGGTGCAACCAAAAGCGAATGATGCTGAAAGCATATAGTATACCAGCGGTGGTGAGAATCGAAAGAAGCTGAGACTTTTTTTTGAAGAGGTAGGTACATAGTATTAGCAAGATTGAAGAGTAGGGGGAGGGGGAGGCCAAAGAAAACTCAGGTTACTGCTTTGAGCTCTGATTAGAAGCTATATTATTCAGCTACTGCTTCTGCTACTGCTGTTTCTGCTCGGGTGATGGCGGATCCTGGTTGTTTTTGCTACTGCTGCTATTGTTGCTACTGCTACCTAGGTGATGGCAGATTCTGGTTCCTATACTGCTGCTGTATCTGGTAAATGTTATTCTAAGTTGGATATTGCTTATGCTGTGGCTGGAACATCTGAGGATTCACAGATAACTGCTGAGCCATGCGATTCGAGCGAACTTTTCCACTCGACTCCCCGGTAGCAAGCTTTAAAGACAACTTTATAGATTAAGAAACTTTATTACTTGGCAAAAGATGAGATAGAATTAAGCTTGAGACAAACCTGCAGATGACTCTTTAAGTGAAAAAAAGTAATTCCTTTCACACCCATTGCCCGTAGTAAAGTCTTTGGTGTTGCTTCTACACTTCAAATGGTAATTATGAATCCTTAACATAAATTGCTCAAAAAATACTAAAGTGCTATCATAGAAGCACTTAAAAATGAGCACCAACTAAATGAGAAAATCATTCATTTAATACCATCAAGTGCTATCATAAACCACAACTAACAAACAATAAACAGATATATGAGATGTAATCACAATAGATTATGACAAAGGTTTGGATACTGTACGAACACATATGTGACCTCCCAAAGAAGCACAATTAGAGAAACACATGTAGGCCATTAATATAATTTTATCTTAAGATATATATGGATAAGGGAAAAAAGGAATATTCAAGAAGCGCTAAAAATTGATAAAGCCATTTTGGTTTGGATCCTCTATCAAAATTATAGTAAACATAACTATAGGGACTTATCCCTCAAGCTAAGGACACTCGATCTCATCTATACCTCGAGCTCTATAAGACTCGACCTTATCCAGTACCAGATTCACGCTTAAACAAATGCGTTAACAGCTACACATCGACCACAAACTCGAGCAGAACGTGGGTCGTCCATAACAGATGTAAACAGAACAAGTCAACAGACACCTGTCTCCCACGAGCTAGCAGTTACACACTCAACTGCCCATGACTCTCACTTTCAGGAGAACGTGTTCGAGCACGATGTCAAAATGAGAACAGGGTCTATAAAAGGGCAGAGCTCCTAAGGAAATAAGTTGGCTGACAGAGAATTCTACATATACAATTATCTGATATCTAGCTATTCTATCTTAGATTAACTCTTATAATCAGATTCTTCCACTTTCTCAATCAATAATACTACTTTCACAAAATTCTCCACTCGAGGTCGTAGTTTTTACCTATTCACAGGTTTTCCATGCTAAATCCCCTGTGTCAAGTGTTATCTCTTATTTAATTCTTGAAATAGTAGTTCTTGGTGTAAGGATCGATTTCAGGCCAGTTCGTGCTTTACGAAATCTGGTCCCTACAATAACGCCTACTAAGTTCAACATATCAAGCAAATAAGCCTATACAATCTGATATCATGGCCATGTATACATAACCTGGTTGTTGGACGGAAAGAAGCATGCCTTGGCTTGCTTGTAACATACACTGGTACCTAGGGAGTTCATCTAAGGCATATATAGTTCCCATGCAATCTGATAGTTCCATAATCTTACAGAACGATTTCTTTTAAAACTAAAAATATAGTGGAGATTTAAGGCCAGGATAACCTCTAGAGAAATATTGAAGTTATTATCTACAAATAAAAAACTAATATAAGCTAACCTCTAGAGAAATATGGAAGTTATTATCTGCAAATAAAAAGCGGATATAAGCTAGTTATGTTACAGTACTAACAATGAGGCTACATCACCAACAATAAAGCAAAACCTTAAGGATTATGAAGGAAGGGAAAGACGATGAAGGGATCAAAGAGTGGAGCAGAATACAAAAATCCAATCTGTTAACCTCGTATGACTTTAGTGTACCTTCCACACGGTTGCTTTCTCATTTTCTACAATAATCTAACTAGTAAGTACTACTGTGCTTTATAACTCAAACTCAACTTATATATTGTTAACTCATATTATTTACTCTAAAGACTCTAATTCAAAAAGAATGAAGAAAAAAATCCTAGCAGACAATCTCCTCAGCTAGCTTCTTTATGATATCACCGGTCGAAAGAGATTAACTGATATCATGGATATGAGATAAGTAAATATACGATCATCAAACGGCTTCTTTGAGGATTTTATGACTGAGAGAAGTTGAGTGAGCTTAAGGCATTTCAAGCCTTGTTTAGACGGTGACTCCGATGCATCTATGAACGTGAAGATAAAGTTAGAAATGGATATAATGGAGAGCAACTCTTCAGTTTCTGAATCGAATGAAGTTTGGTTCGAAGGGGTGCTGTTAGGCCTGCATAAAAATGGGATATGAAATCTTATTGTAGAACAATCTAGACATCCACCAACACCCATATTTCTCAGAGCTGATTAGATAAAACATAAAACTTTTATAAAAGGTGATTGAGCTCTGTGCGAAGGTGGGGTATCCTATTCTAGTGAAATCGCGCTTCAAGGTTACCTTGTTTGGGACATAGTTTTTAAGTGAAGCACATAAACATCTCAATTTTATGATTCTACTGCGTGTTCGTCTGTGGGCATATATTAATCTGGCACTTTATCTACTTATTCCAATCTGGTTCCAAACATCAAACTTAAAAGAAATAGTGGGAAGCTAATAGGGTCTTGGAACTCCAAAATTTTGACCGAGGATAGAGTTTAGGTCCATCAAAGTCCGCCCCCATTTTGTTTTTCCGGTATAGATGCTCCTTTTTTATCTTTATGAGCTTGTATATGACTAAATCTAAAGATTCTAGGTAAGAAAATATGTTTAATTATAATTTATTTTTTCTTCCTGCTAGTGCCCTAGTGGTGGGATACTTTTTATATAAAGCTGCATGTTGCAGTTGCTTACATAATTTCACATTATCGTAAATCCATAATTACATAAAGTTGGATGTGAATATATGTATATTTTGCTTCCTTCCGTTAGCTATATATCCCAGGGAACTAAAAGACATCATATAGTCTAAGTCCAAACATTGCCTATGAGATCTGTCCTTCAAAGTCCAAACATTTCCTTCGACATCTTGACTCCGCATACCTCTTAAGCCAAAGATGTGTTTGGTTTTTTAAAAATGCAGGTGAAGGAAAAAAGGAATTGTTGGAATACAAATTGTAAGAAAATTAAGGTACTATCGCGGAACTTCATTTTAGTTTTACTTTGCCCAATTAGAAATTTGAGGGACAGAACATCCTAAACTAATTGTGATTTTCCATCGCACTTCAACACAGGTGTTCAAAAATACAATAAACTAATTGTGAAGCCTAAACTAATTTCTAGAAATTAGAATAATGAACAACATAGAAGACTTGATAATAGCAGAAAAAACTGAGAAGTAAAAAAGAGAAGGAGAAAAAACAGATTGATAATAGCAGACTATCAATCATTAAATCACTATAAAGAGAATAAAAAAAGAGAAGATGTGAGAGACGAAGAGTACCTTGGAGAAGACGAAGTAAAGGGTGAAGAAATTAGATGCTGAGGACTTCAGCAGCAGCAGCGAAGAGTGAATCCAAAAAAAGAATACAATTGGCAAGACCACTTAAATTACTCGATAAACTACTACATAGTTTTAAGTAACTCTACAAATAGACTACGGTAATCTACAATAGTAATGATCACTTACTTTTCCTGTCATCCATATCGAACGAACCTATTTCGCTAATCACTCAATCACACTTTCTTCACCGCAAAACAAAGCCAAGTCAGTGTTTCGACCTTTGCTTTGTTCAGGGTAGACCCTTAGATAGCTAAGATAACCAATTTAAACGTTATGAAAAGAGTTGATTTCAATGTTATCGATATCAATGGGCGAGAGATTAAGCTTACCTTAATGAAATCTGAAGATCTGAGTGTAGAGTGATCCAACTATGAGAAGGTGCGCATATAGAGATATGGTTTAGAGAAGATTTGAGGAGGTCGAAAATTTTCTTGGAGTGGAAGGAAACGGAGAGTTGGGAGAGACGAAGAGTTGGAGAGATGAAGTCCCTATTTATAAGAGTTAAAACCAATAAGTCTTTTGAGTCTTTTAAGGTCAAACGAATAAGACTTAACTACCCTCCCTTTTACGTGTTTTGTTGAAACTATCCCTAAGTATGAGTGTTGAACAAATCTCGTCCGTCGATCTCATTCTTTCCCATAAATCTCAGCCCCTCTTTATCTTTGAGATAATGACAAACTTGTCTATTTAAATTTGAGACAATGGTAGACTTGTCGATTTGAAAAACTCCATTGTGTAATGCAATATATACTAATACTACCCATGGCTCACCACAGTAAGTATGTCGACGCGCCTTCGGCGCTATATAATTTCCAGTAACGCGCCTTCGGTGCTAAAACTACCACTCATGAAAATAATTAGAAAAAACCCCCAAGTAATCTTATAGGAATTACTTAGATAAAGTAAGGCATTATTTACCTGGCAACCAATAGTATTTTGGACGACAATATGTAGTTGGTGAGACCATCTAATAAGACTTGTAAGGCACCGATATTAGTAACTATCTTGTAAGCCGAAAAGAGATGCGCAAAACAGTACAATCAAGTATACACTTAAACGTAACATATTTGTAATTAGTGTAAAGGATGCAAATATTAAAATGGATTGAATTATCAATTAATTACTTGTCCAATGCTAAAATGAAAAGAAACATATTGTTTAAATTAATAAGGGAAATAAAACATTAAAAAAGATTCTAAGCTTATATAGCATTATTTTTAGCATATGGTATTATTTGATTAGTCATCACATTTGAAGACAACTTTTATCCACTCCGGTTGATACTCAAGCAAACAATACATCCTGAGTTTGAAAATATGTTTTATATAATGAATCACATATACTGATAGATGTAATACAAAATTAGATAAGAAAATAAATTTAACATTTACAAAAGCATTAAAATTAAAATTGCAAAAAATAATCTGTGTATGATAAAAATAAAATATGAGCACAATAATACCTTGGATTAATCGGAAACGTTTAAAAAAAATTGTGTGAGGGTATGGATCCCTTCCAATAATGGGTGCTTTAAACATCATGAGAACCGATACTTGAAGAGCCTTAACAAACTCATTCATCCTTCAATGTCTGCAACCTAAAAAATTTACACGATAGTCACATCACATGTATTCATTTTCTACATTATAAAATGCAAAAATGCGTCGAAAAGCTACACGAAATTAACAAAAACAACATAGGCAAACCAAGACTTCCAGGGTCCATAACTTTTTGAGTTAGGGATATCCTTGATTCCCTTGATAATTTTCTAATGGAAGAAGGCTTCAAGGCTTTTATGGAAGAAGCAAGGCAAACTAATATAGAGATTTAAAATATCCAATTGTAGTGACAGAAGGAATAGGGAATTTCTAAGAAGGCATAACAAATCCCTGAAAAAAGTTGAAACTAATTTGCTGAAATAAGACGAAGAAGAATTTTTTTTTAGTACATTTGCCAAAATCCCAGGAGAAGTAGCTGAATTCCCCAATTACATTTTGGCGGTCAATTCCTATGCACAAACTGGAATGAAACGAACAAAAAAACTAAACAAGCCCTTTAATTTTATTAAGAAAAGAGAATACACAAAAACAAATCTAGAGACGATGACAGACTTATATGATATTTTAAGTGATTTCCCACCTTATTTGCCATCCGCGTGTGTCTTGTATGTTGTTCATGGGTATAATTCATAGACATTTGCAAGACTTCCAAAAATAAAGCACAATATTAGAATTTTAATGCATGATAAACAGATATCAATCTGAAAAGATATAATTAAAAGAAGCTTGTGGCATTCTGTTTAGTTTAACCAAATTGAACTGAAGGTAATTGTTGATGAAATAAAAATAACAAAGTATAAAAGCAAGAACCATTGGAGTAAAAATGTAGTATCATTTACCTCAGGAACATGTGTTTTAATATTGGATAATGCTAAAGATAAAACAATAAATTCAAGTTCATGAACATATGTTAAAATTAGTCATGCCTAGTAGTTGTAGATAAAATGTTATAGAAGTGATCATAAAATAGTACATCAAAATCATTTAATTTTTAATCCTTTAAACAATTAAGCTGTAACTGTACCAAAAACCTGATGTCAGTCATTTTAGAAGTTAAATAGCTGTGTTTTTCTATAGAACAATCAATAGCTTCTACCCCAATAGGTCAATTTTTTTGCAAGCCTCCCCATGGCAAAACATCGCGTTCCAGTAGGGTAGGGAGTTTAGGCTGATCGAAAGGAGTACAAAAAGACTTAACTGCTCCAATTTTTCTCTTGGTCTTCAATTTCACATCATCCGCAACTTCCATCTCATCGCACCGTTTAGAGCTAGCGTAAACTCTCTCCATGTGTTAGCGGCCCTAATACTGTCGTCTTTTTTTTTTGTTGCAACGCCAAAAAAGTTTTGCTAAAATTTGTCCAAGACATCTTTAACTTGCTCCACCAAATCCTATGTGGGAATAACGGTTTTAGATGAATTGTTGCGACGGATAATACGTACCTTCTTATTAGCCATGTCTTTTGGGCATATCTCAATTCTTAAAGGAACACCTTTCATTTCCCAATATGAGTACTTCTAATCAGGTCAGTAGTTATCTCTCAACTCTTCCTCGGCACGTAAACCTTCTTCAGTCAACAGTACCATAATTTTGGAATAGGGATCAACATCTTTGTATGGCATGGGAACCACAATAACTTGGATTGAGGCTACTTTAGGTGGAAGCACCAAGCGTTTGTTATCTCTATGAACCATCACCATCACTCCAATTGTGCGGGTGTTGTATGCCCAGGAATTCTGCCAGACCATACCGTTTCTCCCTTTTCATTTTTAAATTTTATATCAAGCATTTTCACAAAGTTTTGTCCAAGATAGTGAGATGTTTCACCTTGGACACCGCGGCCAATATTTGGAATAACAGCCTCAACACTTGTTGTGTAAAGTCCTCCAGCAAATTTCTCTCGCTCACTTTCCCCCCCTTTATAACTGGTATTGCAAGAAATTCTTCAGCCTGACGTACTTGTAGTAGAAAACCATGAATCCCATTGCGCTTAATTAACCATTTACTTGAGCACATGTTTTCCATGAAAGACCAAAGACTGCTAAATTTCCACGCTATTATGCCAACTGAAAATGAAAGTTCCGTTCTTTGGCCCCTTCTTGTTCCAACCAAACCAACTCTTCTTCTCTTTGGTAACACCATTTGATTCAGACATAAGCTACTGCCACGCGATTTTCCTGAGACCCAAAACCCCCATGACCATCCTCGCCAAAACTATTTGAGTTTCCATCCAAGAAAAAAAATTACCTCCTAATTCTGATCTTGTAGACTCCACAACATCGTCAAGAGTTCTACTTGTAGAATGATATATAACCAACAAAAAAATACCTGGTCTTTATAGAAGATGAAAGCAATAGGATGCAAAAAGGTCTAGTGCCACACAGACAACTGCATAAAAAAACCATTGCAAGTTAGGCTTTATCTTCTTCCATTCAGTGCTTCTCACTACAATGCTACAAAATAAAGAATTTATTAAGAGAAGAGAATGGAAGAGGAGAGAAGATGGGGGAGAGAGAGAGAGAAGCCTTCCCACATAAGTGACATTATCAAGAAGAGTGAACATGAACATGAGAGGGTTTAAGCCCTAAACAATTTGAACCTAAAGCCATTAGTATTACGTACTAAAGAACATTACAATTTATTTGTATAAAAATGATATGGAAGTAAAAGAATTTACCTCGATACTCCTTCTTTTGATCTGATCAACCAATTCATTATTAACAAAACAAAACAAAAAAAAGTTAAGAACCATATGAAAGAATATGAAAGGACAATGCTGCAAGGTAGATTGTATACCAAGCTTCAAATCAAAATCATTGGATGATCTCTAAATTCATTTTATGTGACCATCCAATGGTCTGAGAGGTCATTTAACGACTGATTACTAACTAAATGGAAGCAATTACTCATATTTAACCATTTTTGAGGGAAACAACCTCCCATATATATAGCAGCCATCATCCACCCTAATCAAACCCCATAGACATTGTTTTTCATACCATGTTCCTAAAATATAATTACGTGTAATTAATTGAAAGACGTGAGCCTCAAGATTTGAAAATGTTTTCATAAGAATGAATTCATCTTAACCTGTTCCAATAAAAGCTCGTCTTAATTGTAATAAATAATCTCTGCCCAGATATTCTTGTGTATTCTTCCACCAAAGCCTTGTTTTGAAAAGGTAGTTTTACATATGTAAGGAGGAAACCCCTATAACCAGCCATCATATACGTTTTGTTGTTGCAAACAAAATTACATTAATACGCACACTTAGGTGTTACAAAATTAATAAAAGTAATGGTCTTATTGCGTGCGTATTCTGATAGGTTCGCTAAAACAATCCTTGGGGGAGACTGCAGTTTCTTCATCTTCAGATGATGAGTTTCTATCTTCCAATACGGAAGGGCCACTTCTTGCAGTTGTTCTAGGATAAGAACCCAATGGTGGAGTATTACTGCTAGTTAAATATTTCGCTGACCTAAAATAGTAAAAGTTGAAAGATAAAATATCATTTCTTCTTAAATTAATCAATAATGTTAAAGAGTAATGTACGTATACACCTACATAAAGTTTTAGATTATAACAGTGTACAGATATACATATAGTTTAATCTTTGTTGCATGGTTAAAACTATGGTAACCAAATTCCCCCCAACACTTCTACATATAAACCACGATTTAGCTAAACAAAATTGAAGAAATCTAGCTTAAACAACTAATTTCACCACAATAAGATCATTAATTAAACCCCAAGAACTAAAAACATACTCGAATTTGTGCGGTTCACTCTTGCCCAACTTCAAGAAGCTGAGCCAACTCCCTATTCATTACCACCAAACTTGACCCTTTCTTATTCTTCAAAAGCTTTGTTTTCACCACCGCAAGCTTCAACGATGTTTTGCTACAACAATTCAACAACAACAAATCCCCAAATTAGTAACCCGAAATCCTTATACTTACAATTTACAAAATAATATCAAAAATAATCAAAATTAGGGTTGAAAGATAACCATTTCGCGCCCTTGAAACTATTATGAAGCATCGCTCCAATCCAATTGTAGATCACAAAGCATCGCACCCTAGTTTTTTTGAATTATCTTTATAACCTACCATTATTCTTCAAAATACACTATAAAAGTTAGCAATGCAACAAAATGGAATCATCAAAGGATGTTAAGCAGTAAGAGATAGATGGAGATGGAGAGACGGAGAGAAGAAGAAAGTTGGGGTACTTAAAAAAAAATGAATCGGGCTAGAATATGTTTGGAGAGATAGACTTAACTACCATTTATGTGTTTTGTCTAAAGTACCCCTAAGTCAAAGGGTAAAAGTAATCTAGGCCGTCTACCTCCCTCTTCCCCACAAATCCCAGCCCCTCTTTATCCCTGAGACAATAACGAATATGTCTATACGAAAAACACCGCTGCCTAATGTATAATATATATATATATATATATATTATATACAACACCATTTCATCTAGAAATAAAATAACTAAAATAACGATAGGGTCTATAGAAAAGTAAAATGCATGTTAACTACTCGTAGTCATGATAGGGGGTATATATGCCAATTCGCTCATATAGGTCGATCACCTTTGGGATATCCACGTCAAAATCCTCGTTATAATCCCTTATCTGCTCTTCGTCTAGGTCCTCCATAGGCTCTTCCTCATCGTTGTTATGTCGAATGTTTACATGCCAAACATGTAACAGACCATCATGTCGTGCTCTAGAATTTGACAAGGTGTAGCCTAGTAATTTCCTTCGTGTACCATCCATATATTCAGTATAAAATCATCTAAATCTTGTGAAATTTCCAAAGGTTACAGCAGAACCATCTTTGCAACTCAAACTGCTAATGGGTTGATAAAACGAATAATAGAAGTCACACAAGCTGGTGGGTGGTGAATAAAATCGTTCCCTTCTGTCATTACTGAATGAACATTTATTGCGCATTGATAAATGCTACCCCCAATGTCATGTATAATATCATATCCATGGGTATCCTTTTGTAGAACGTCTAAAAACTATAACCCATTAACTCCAATGCTGGTCTGTTGACCAGAAGGTTAAATATTACCATAAAACCAATATAGGATGGCTAACAGGTTGGTGAAGAAATTCATGATCAGGTGTTAACCCACAACTCATGTTATCCTCGTGCAGTATAAAATCTTTCTAAGATAGTCCTTGTTGGCTCAAAGCCTGTCTTTGATAAACAAAATCTAAAGCCGAAGCTACTCTGGTGATTGCTTGTAAGAACGTTGTATCTAACGTAATAGATGCAGGACCCTCCCAGTTAAGATTCCTAACTGGTGATCGGTCTGTGAAAGTGATGCTTTGATAGAAGCAGTTAACTAATTCTCCACAGTCGAAACTAGTCTCAGTATAAAAAAATGAACTTCATTTACTATGTTTAGTGTACTGGGCGTAGACGAGCCCATAACGCTTATCTAGGAATAGGGAAGTACAATGACTCTCAACTATGATAGTAGCCTCTAGAGCCATGGGGCATAATCGATATGCATTCAATTATATAAAGAGATCAAACAGTAAATAATAGTTGAGGGATAAGGTGAGGAAACCGATTTTTTACCTACTGAAACCCTCATATGCATTGGGTCATATCTCAAATTCTGTACGTTAGAAAATTATGTTATTGGACAATTTTGAAAGGTTTTCAAAAACTCCTGAATGTGAATGTATGACTTCTCCAAAATAATGCTTTAACATTCTCAAAAATTTGCAAAACATATGGCTGCATCACTTACATTTTTTCACATACTGTTGTTGAGTAAAACATTAATATCTCACTCAATTTTGCTTAGATTGCACTGAAACCAATTTATGTAGAAAGAGGATTCAATTATCTACAACTTGGAATATTTTAGTTTTGTCTAATTCCCTATCTCCTGGCCTCTACAACCTGATGAATTTGAGATTGGAAAGCTGCCTGCATTAAGTTTTATTGGTGTTTTAGGAGGAAATGATTTATACAGATGTCTAGACCTTAGAGTAACCCAATTTGAATGTACCACAATGTTATAATAAGGCTTCAAAACATATTCATTGATTATAAATGGTACATGACACGTATTTAACATAAAAAGAAATATACTACCCTTTGGTTTTTATCGGACATTTTATGAACTTAAAATTGAAAAAAAACATAAGAAAATTAGACTTGATCTTAGAATCGGAAAACAAGATAGAGGGCTTCAAATTTTACTTCGGGAACTTGTGGAGCTGCAACGTTGAGGTGGAGGGGGCTGAGAAGGTCTTGCCTCGTTGTTTTGGAACATGCTTCAGATAAATGCCTCCGTATGAGCGGCGATGGCAAAAGTGTCATTTTGGCACTTCTTAATATTCTTAATGGAATTGCGGTTTATCTTGTGGAGCTTCCCAATAGAGGCATAACCTCTAGCCATGGTTCCCATAGCGTTGTGAGTAGCGGTGTGTTGAATATGAATGAGGTCTTCTTCGGTAGGGAAGATCGGGTTAGGAGTTCGATCGCGCTCTTCTTGAATGGGGCGGGCCGGTTCATTAGGATCCAAACCTCGTGCTCACGTCCATGTCTCTTGGATACACATTCCCAAGGAAACCCGTGCATTCTTCTCCTTGATATTCACCGAAACCGCTTCATTAAGGGCGAGAGGGTTGATGGTGGCATTGAACTAGAAAATGATGAGGATAAGGAAGACCATGGGATCGCTCTTTGGGCCTCTCTCTTTTGGTACCACCTTGATGACAGAATCCCTAACGGTCTAAAGAATGTTGTAAGAAGAATCCCCCACTTGAAGGCAATATAAGAAATTGAGGATGGCATGCTAGAGAATGGTGGATGTTTGGCACATACCATTTGAACACCACGAATTTATTGTGGTGTAGGGAGCTTACCTTAATTTTGTTGTTATTGAACTCTCCGTTATATGGTACATTTAAAATTTTGGTGTAGCCTCAACATGTGGAGATCTCCCTGCTATTAGAACTAGAAAATTTTGGCACGATGTTGGTGAGGTCAAAAAAAGTCTTGATAGTGAGGGTGTAGTGGCAAACTCCCCATGCGAGCGTCACCGTGAAACTATCTAACTTACAGTTAGAGAGATTCTTATAAAATCGACGAACAAGCTCCAGACAATACTTGTCCCCATCCACATAGTAGAATGACCTCCATTTGCGATAAATTACTTCAGTGTGGAAGAACGAAGCCTTGTCGATCATCATTATCTTACTGATCTCTTTAACGATGAAATCCTTACCTATTTTGACCTGAGATGAGCTTGGTAGGGTGCAAGATTACCAGAGAAAGATGATGGGAGCCCAACACTATCAGAGGCCGGTGGTCGCTGTTGGTAAGCCTAAGACTGGCGGTGATTACTTGTGGCCTGGCTATGTTGCTGCTCTTCCTTTTGTAGAATGCTTGGTAGAGAGAGAAGAGTTGAGAATGAAGTATAATGGGTGAACACCCCCCTTATACTTATTGGGAAAGCCTCTTATAATTTGAAATTTGAGTTGAAGAGTGCTATTATTGTAAATATGGGAGCCTATAGTTGAGTAGTGGGAGATAAACTCTTAACCCTATGTCCCTATGCGAGCCAAATCACATGGTTGTGCTCCTAAGATTTTGGAATTCGAATGTTTGGCTTTTAAATTTAAATATAGAAGTGGAAGGGTATACTTAACTTTTGCTTATTTTATCAACTTCTTGAAGCTTTGTGAGTGAACCCAATTAAGCCTTAATTTTGTACACCATGGTACTAGATCATGGTCTATGTTTTAAATGGCGACCTTAGCTCGTAGAAAAATACCCCTAACATACAAATAGGTAGATTACTAAAATCTAAAATGCTAGAATAACCTAGATAACCCCAAGCTCTTCGGTTGCCTCCCAATAATTGCTAAGTTTAATGTCCTAAGCCAAACAAATGTACCCTTGAGCTTGATTTTTACAATATGGTCAAAAAAGTACATTATAAGCGAGCAAGAAACTATCTTGGTTGCATATTCTCTTTCAAGAACCAAAGATTAATTCAAGAATAATTATTATTTTCAGCTCTACTTTTGGATGTGGACATAGTCCATAAGACATGGGATAATTTAGACAATAATATTTCTGGTACATAGTTGATATTTCCCAAGAGAATATTCCTAAAATCCTAGGATTATCACGTCGTCTATTGAAATTATATGAAAATGTTTGAAAAATATAATTCCCCAATATAATATTTAATTTAAAAGATATTTTTAATGGGTTAATATTTTCGTCGAGAACCTTTAAAGCCATTGGCACTATCGTTAATAGTCATAAAAATGTGACATATGGTTTTGGTGAAATCCACCAGTGAAACATCCTTGATAGACACGTAATATTTATGTGTACAACTCCTAAATTTATATCTACCTAGTTATTTATTAATTAAATATGATATTAATAGTAATTTTTCTTGTATTTATATAAATCGATCGAATGACAAACAAGTCATACAATTTTGCGGTTCTCAACAAAGAAAATGATGTATTGCACTCCAGCAGTTGATCATCTCTTGTATTTGTCAACGAAAAGTCCAATGAAGAACATTAATGAGGCATTGATGGAGATTATCAAGCCATATAATTTTGTGCATGGGAAAAAACATGGAGTAAGTGGTTTTAAAGCTTTTATATTTTGTGCATAATGGAAGGCATTATTTAGGAGATTTCTCATTTATGTTGATATTTTGTAACCCCTCCTATACTCTATAAATAGGAGGGGAAACCCACCCATGAGGGATATCTTGGGGGGGGGTGTAAAATCAAGGTTCAATAAACAATAAAGTTCTTGTTCTTCTCTTCTTCTCGTATTTTACTTCTATTGTGGCAATAGTATTATGGCAATGATCAAAGGGTTGAGTAGCTAAACCTCTTAGACAGGGCTGGAGGAAGCTCCACCCAATATAGCCTTAGTTGTTGAATAGTATAGTTTAGTTAGAGTAATTATTTTTTTCTTTCATGTTTAATGCTTATTCTTCTCCTACAATCTAAGCTTGACAATAGCTAGGACTCAAGGGAGTAAATAATTCAAGTGAACTACTTGTTTGACTAAAACAAGCTAGTTTAGGAACATGGAGAAGAGAACATGGTCCATTAATATTAACTGGATCATGGTTGAGTATTATGGCTTATGAGCAATTCCCAAAGTATAACTTCTTATCTTATGATGTATAACGTATACCCGACCATGGATATGCGATACGGGAATTTGTAACATATTCTAATTAGATATGCTATCTCACGGTTATAAAGGATGGAGTGGAATCGACGCCTTAACTTCCACTCTAATTTATCTTGTATTTTGTTTCATTTTTCATTTCAAAACCTATGCAAAAACTCTTATTAGATAAAATTAGTAGCTCGAAACATAATCCGTACCTACAAGTCTCTTGGGATACGACTCCGCTACCATTTGTACTCAATGGTATACTATGCGCTTACGGGTCTTTAAGACGTCAGTTTTATATCAATCAAGTTGTTGGCGTCGTTGTCAGGGACTTGCAAAAGTGTATTATTTTTTGAGTTCTTATTTTAAGCCAATTATTTTGCTTATTATTTTTTTTCTTCTTTCTTATCTCTAAAAACTATTTTGTTTCGGATCTCGCGAGTACTTAGTTACAAACAATACATGTTGTTTGATACTTAATGCTAGAGGTTTGAATGATTTTTTGCTTATGTTTCAAAGCTGTAAAAAAATCATGTAACATAGTTAGTTGGGTACCTGGACTAGTGGCTTATTTTTACTGTGATCTTACAAGAACATTGGTCCATGTGATACTTTGTATTAGAGCATCTCCAGCAGTTGTATTTTGATTGTGGGTTGGGTTTGTTTTGCCAGACCAAACCTTACCTCAAACTCAAATGCCTTTTAGCAGTACAAAAATAAGTATAAGTTTACTGAGCTAGCGTTGTCAGAACTCAACTGAGTGTAGGGAGCTCATAAAAAAATGAGTTTGACGTACTTTTGATTACCACGTGGTGTTCTGATTATCGCCCAGATTTATCGTGCAGTAATAAGAACAGTGTACGGTCTTTTAAAGTCCTGATATCCATTATGGTGGGCTGAGATGAACCTGGCTACTTCTTCTCTCCTCTAACCCAGTTTAAAATAAGAGAAGAAAACCTATACTTATAGCACATTGAAACTCAGTAAAAAAATATCATCGTCCGTAATGGAAAACTCAGGTAGAAGCAGTAATCAATCAATACCGTCGACCCCATTCTCCCAGAATCCACCTTCAACGCCATTCACTCAATACTCATCCTCACAATTCACTCTATACCTCTACCACAACCACTCTTAATTCCAATCCCATATTCTACTTCCGTTTACCATGTTACAAGGGAATAACTTAGGAGGACAGTATCAAAATCCATTTATACTTTCTCAACCACAACTTCAGGCATTTAGCCTGTACTATCAATATTATTCAATCACTCAACCTCAAAGCTTTTAACCACCAAATTACTTTTAGAACTGCCTATTTAATAGTAAATTTACTCAGTTAAATATGGGTTTCGTAAATACTCCAATACCGATTGACGTTACTTAGCCTGGAAAAAAAAGGAAAATGAAGAATGAAAAGAGCACCCGCAAAACCAAGACAAAATGTGTAAGTGTGGGATGATGCTAAGATTTTGAATAAGACGGATAATAATAGACTTCATTGGAATAATGCAGAATTCACATGTCTCGAAAGGGCGTGGGTAACAACTTATTGTCAGACCATGGGGCGCACAAAGGGTTTCACTTTCTATCAAACGGTTAACATTGCCTTTAGCAAAGACTGCGAGTGCCCCGGCCGATGATCATGTGGGTTGACCAAATCTCAGTGGTATCCCCTTTATGCATAATGTGTGAATTACAAGGGGATAGTTTCTAAAGTACAATTTCGGCCTGAGAGCAGGAAAACTAAGGCTGATCGGGTACGTTCTAATTTTCTTTAACTCAATGTCATTTATTTTTCTTAGATATACACATTATTTATTTATATTTGGTAATTTTGGGAATTATAGGAAAATGATGCAGACTTCAAACACCGTGAAGCATATATTATTTTAGCAAAAGAACTGCGATAGGCTAACCTAAAGGATGATAGTTTGAATCATGCGGGGAATCTACCTAGATATATGGCATCAAAAGCATCGTATAATTTTTCTTCGGAAAACTTGATCGGATCAAACAACCTTTCGGAGGATCCTGACGACTGACCTACACCTCAATCCGCTTCTTAAAATTCTGAATTAGATGATTCGTTGTATGAGGGTAGAACGAGGCCCATCGGCCAATTTTTTTAGTAAAGCATTGGCGTAGTTGATATTATTGCATCCGGCCAAAATATGGTGACAATGATTTTTTAGAAAATCATTAAATTGCACATAGTTCTTAGATAGTACTTAATTATAACACTAGGAAGCATTATTTCCCTCACGGCCTTCAAATGCTCGATTAGATCATCATTTAGATCAAAATGTATTTCTCGACATCGAATTCGGTTCATTCGAATAGGTTTGCCTTCGATAGTTAAAGAATCGTCCAGATCGTATCCTAAGTATGATGGGAATGAACCCCATTCATTTTCGACAATCATATTGTGCATTATCATATATGCCTTCATGACATTGCTTAAAGCCTCAGGTTTCTACAATTTAACTAGATTTTTGATAATATTGAGTCGTGATTGTAAAATCCCAAACGCCCATTTTACATCTTTTTGGTAACTTTTTTTATTGAGCAAATAATTTTCCTTTCACTATAACCGTACTGGAGATGGTTTGGACAAGTGTCCCCATTTGGGGTATATGCCATCTGCTAGGTAATAACCCATATCATAAGCTTTTTCGGCAATTGTATAATTGCAAGGCAGAGCAATGCAATCAGCGAGGTCGGTGAAAAGATGTGATTATAGTAGAACATTAATATCATTATTAACCCCTGGTAACCTAATAAAAGCATGTCAAAACCAAAGGTCATATGAAGCTTCCACTTCAAGAATTATAGTCGCCTTGGGGTATGACAAGTAAATTGACTGTGCCAAGCTAAGAGACAATTTATCCATATCCAATGCATGAAATCAATGATTCCAAGTATGCCGAGAAAGTCCTATGACTTTGCTATCGCTTTTAACCTTTCGGCGTCGGTTTGGTGCTCGAAGATATTCCTCTCCCAAAATTTCTATAACTGCAACACAACTTTTCCATACTTAACAAGGTTGTGCTTTCTCTTATTCTCAAATACTTGTCAAAAAGATCAGCCGTTACACCGTAGCTTAACATATGTAGTGCCGCAATTATCTTTTGGTAGGGTAACAACCCAATTGTTTTTATGTCATTGGGTTTTTAGACAAAATAATCATCATGTGCTATTACTACATCGAATAATCACAAAAACATTTGTTTACTCATAATAAAATGACATCAAAATTCTTCTGGGGTATATGTGTAAGATCAAGTTCCGCATAATATTGTAATGGCCTAATTTATGGTCTCACATCTTTCTCTTATCCTTGCGGCCCATAACATTCCCACAATGAGTCAAAATTTCATCATGTACTACTAGGTTCACTGCATCTTGGTACATAATGGCCATTATCATAATATAATCAAACATAAGATTGTCAGAGGAGGACGATACACCTGGAGGGTCATCAATGAATGAAAAGGAGGATGAGAAAGATATTTGAGGTCGCAGAGTTCAGATATTATGTAGAAGCTGGATAAGGAACAAGCAGAGATAAGAGAGAAGTGTAATGGGATAAAGGGAAGAAAATCTATCTATTGTGGGAGATCATAAAATACGGCAGTCTTTTGATTACCGTGCGATAATATGAAGACCGCCGCATTCCCTAAACTCTTACAATGGGTAGTTCTTTTTTGGGTTACTTTCCAACATCTTTTTTTGTTATCCCAAAAACTAGTTTTTATTTATATATATATATGTTGGCTGAAGATAATAATAGTCCCTCAACTTTAACTCAACAATGCCAAGTTTTTCAGCCCTAATAGTGGATTCTTCAGTGGTATTTAGTTGGATTAAAGACTGTGACCTCGCCACGTCCTGGCAGGAATTTGTTGATAATCCACCTCTCCGACAACTCAACTTAGATCAATTATGGGACCAAATTCATATTCAATTTATGGAACACACATCAATACCCTTCTGTAGATTTATGTAACAGGTGAAATATACTTGAGGTTAAATGTGACAAGTTTCATGAGATACAGAAGAGTATTGATAGACGGGTCAGAGGTGTTCCACTAGCCTATATTTTTGTGCAAAGCCAGAGATAAATGTTATAAGAAATATAACCAGCCATTCCCTTTTGTGACTCCGTGCAATAATTTTTACTAGAACTACATCCCGCCTGAGTCTCCTACAAATTATTGGTTTGAAAACTATGGATGGGATCCATTCCCCCTTACTGAATGATCCGAGTTTACTCTCTGCATCAGTCGTGATTTTCGAATGAATTAGACACATACGAAGACATGTAATTGTATCTATTTTTAATTTAATTTTGTGCGTAAAACTACTATTTTAATAATTGTAATTGTATTTTCATTTAAATTCAAGTCAGAGCCAAAATTTATCGATAATAACTGAATTGAAAGAAATGGGACATCATGTCATACAAGTACTTATATAGAGAAACAAAAGATGTACAGTACAATGTCTTCAAATAGTTTAACACAAAGTCGCATAATAAAAATATACGTCTACAATAACACTCATCTTTCAACTATATTTACTAAGATGAAACAATATCATATCCAGTATGACGTATTTTGCTGATACTACTGGCTTCTTTGGTTTGAATGCTAATTCCATGGGTCCCTTACCTAGTCCTAGCGCTACTACCATCTGGTAGCGACTCCACTTATATACCCGGTGTTGTCATCAGCTGTAAGTTTTGAAAGGGACAAAGAAAATTTATTTAGATTTCGACAAAATAAATATGACCATAAAAAGTAAAAATAAATAAATAAATTTCTTACATGCTGATATAGTTGCTCGTTGATAATGCCATAACCCCTCGTCAGAGTAGCAACTTGATCAGTGAATGATGTAATCATCTTATCGTCCCGAGAAGACTTTGTACGGGCAACTCGCTGCTTACCCAGGCCCAGGTTGTACAACTCCTCTGAGTAGTTGGATGGAGGCATGGGTGGCCGTTTCCTTAAGCGGTGGATGAGGATCATCTGATACCTCCCTGTCCACTCCATGTTCCACCCCGTGTCTGGTCCTATCACCAAGTTGAGCAGATTGAACTCCTGGGACAAGCTATGAACCTCTACCGCCATAACCACAATGGGTATAATACCAGACCTAAGTCCACTAACCCCAAACAGATCTATGTTCCCCATCCTCTGTAAATCTGTCAACATGTGGCCAACCTCAGTTGCTTGGCTTCTCCAATAGTCAGCGTAAGTCATCCTCAACTCGTTCACAAACTGGCTAAAAAATAATGAAGCTGGACTCTCTCAAAGCCTCTAAATTAGCTAGACTAAGATGTGGCGACATATTGGACAGACGATCTATTGGAATACCCACATAGCAAGTCAATTACCTCTAATACCTATCCCCTAAATAATACTCATAGTTTCCATTTGGGACTTAAAGTTGTATCCTCTTTAAAGATAGCTCTGAAGTGATATGTAAGTCTTCTAACTCTAAAGCTGCAGATGTATCCCAAGGACGCTAGTTGATCGTGTCAATAGTTCGGTGGTTAATGAGGTATCTGGCTATAGTAAATAAGTTCTCAGCCTAATCATTTGTTTTCTTCTTGTTCCTCTTCTCCCATGCTTTGTGGCAAGGATACGACGTTATCTACAGCGCATTGCAGACAATGAGTAAAGAATCTCATAATACTCGTAGAACCAGTACTGTATTTGGGAAAAGCACATAAAACAATTACAAATTCCATTTAAAATGTTTATTGTAAAATATTTAATTTGTATCATTGGAAAAAGTGTTAGTGTACCTCAATAAGTTGCAAAAATCAAGTGATGGCACCCCCGGTCGTGACTGCGGTATCCAACCTATGGTGCAGAGAAGCAAGAATTGGAAAACCCCAATCATATGAGGGAGTTTTGTCGAAATCGACCACAAGCTCGTGATATCTAAGCGGGATGGTGTCGTTGGCCATTTCGAACCAGCGATAAAAGTATGGGCCACCGTACTGTCATTAGATCGATCATCTGTAACGGCCAAGTACTTTCTTAGATGTGCAATACTGACATTCTCACTCTTTATATTGTTGGATATAATGTGGGAGAGCAATTTCATTGCCTCAGATATAATACTCCACCGATCATCATACGGTAATGGTGTAGGATTTTTGTCGATTGACAATGATGTAAGTATTGTGAAATCCATTGGAGTAATCCCTATTCCCATACACAAGAAGAGAAAAGTGTGAGTTGTCGACCACCAACGCTCTGTAACCACCTGAATTTGCCGATTATCAGAATTACCCAATTTGATCTCTATGAACTTCTGGAATATTTTCACCACGGGATCCCTTATTGTCGAAATTTTGGAAATCTTGTTCCAAACTTTTATAACCGTAGTGAATGTGTTGTGCGAACGCATATAATCACGATTATGTTTATTGGAGCATTTTGTTAAACAATTAATTAACAAAAATAATGAAGTCACCATTAAACAAAAACTTACCGTGAGATTCTTGCTAGTGTGAAATATATTCGTCACGCCGCCTGGGAGAGCGGTAATAAACGGCATATGTGGAATATCATATTTAGTTGGATGTGATTGGCCTTGAATTTCTTTTACCTCTTCAAATACAACAATTTTTTTTCTTCTAGACCTCGACTCCTCTGAATCCCTAGTCACTCTAAAATTAGGGATATAACATGGGTGTGGGTCTCCCTCTAGCATTTGCATTTTATTAGATTTGATATTGGTAATTTTTTTAATGGTTTTGAGTACAAATACGAGAAAGGATGAAGCAGGTTTTGGGAGGAAACGAAGTGATGTGGGTTTTGTTTAGCAGATGAAGCGGCGGTGTTCTGATTACCGCGCGGGCTTTAAATTATCGCATAGTATTTTAATTACCACGCGGTGTTTTGAAGTCTGATAAATTAAAAAATAATAATATACACGTTTGCCCAACTGCTGGAAGGGTTGTGTTTGAGTTGGGTTTTTTTCCTCTTATGCGTGGGCCAGTAGTAAGAGCCCATACTCAACTGCTGGAGATGCTCTTACAACAACAAATTTAGCTATAGTAAAACAATTGAAATACAAGGCATTTGACTTGATTTTAAAATCAAAAGTACACTATTTGTTATCAAACATTACATTTGCTTTGCCAAGTAAGGCCCGCCACCCTTTAAGTTATGTGCTTTAAACTTTGAAGTTAAGTGGTTTGGAACTGAGGTGTACCCAATTTGATTTGTTTGTATTTTGCCTAATATATTCTTCCTTGTTGGATCCGTGGCTAAGAACCATTACACATTTTCGTTAATCTCTGGCAACATTCCAATTTTCACTTAAAAAATATGCGAACGCGCAAACTTTGGTTATTTGTGGCATCAATAATCGTGACAAAGGATCAAAAAGCAAGGAAAAGGTACGGTGAACGAAAATACGAAAATCTTAAACCTCGGCCAATCTTTTGCAATTTCCTTCTTGTTTCCCCTAAGTGAAGGGGTACTTCCTTCCTTCTCCCCCGAAGTAAAGGGGCGGCCACAGCTACACCAGGAAATACTTCCCGTAGGTTCATATTTTTCTAAAATTGACATCTAGAATGGGATCTATCCACTCTGCTCTGGCACTAGGAACATAAAGTCGTGTGGGCTGTGCAAAGACAAGTTGCGATAATAAAAAAATTGTTGTTGTTGGATTGACCTATTAATGTGTTTAAAATTATTTTTCATTCCAACATTACTAAAGGTTAAAATTGTTAGAGACTTGAAGGATTTAATCACCCAAAAAGATTTCTAACAAGTGGGAACACCCATTAGAGATACGAAGAAATTTGTATTACACAAAAATGGAACGTCCCAGACCTCAAAATAGCTGATAATAAAAAATAGTAACAAGATTCCTACAGGATTTTATCACCTAACAGATAGGTATATCAAACCGGGGTATAAACACGGGTTCATAGGATACGGCCCCAGCCTAGTGCCATAAAATACTGGTTATAGGTTTGCAAACTCACCGTTCCAAGTGCTAATGTACGATAAGGCGAATTGCTCGGGCGTGAGGACCAAACATCTACTTTAAGCTGATACTACCATAGTGATGCACGGGAGTATAGGAACTATAGCAGACTACTCGCAGCCTTCCAAGACTAATTGAATACTAGAAGGCTATATCCAATCCTACCAAAGACTCCTAGCCCAGGGAATCAATAAAATAGCCAAAGGCATATGGCCTACCCGAAGCCTTCCGAGACTAATCAAACACTCGAAGACCACATCAAACTAACCGAAGACTCGATGCCTATTGCAAGATTAAAAGAAGAAGGCAGTCATACAACATACAAAGCCCGACACAAGGTCCAAGAAGATTTTAACCATACCGGTGTATGGTCGAAAGAAGACAAATCTGATAGCCAACTCACCAGATAATACAATATAACAAGCCGCCAGACACTGCTACAGTGGTAGAACCAAGCTTCCATACATGACAGCTGCCCCAAAAGGGTAAATGACCTTACTATGGTAACTCATCCTTTCCTATCTCCTATAAATAGGGGATAAGAACCATCATTGGGGGGGGGGGGGGGTTAGAGAATCTCAGCCTAAAACCTCCCATAAGATTAGGAACCTTTGAGCACTTTCAAGTTCTGTTCTATTCGAGTTGTAACATCAATCATATATTCATCATCCCATTCAAATCCCCGCTAGAGGTCATGAAGAATACCAATTCATAGACTCCATGCAAGTATGTTAGCACAGTATACTTTCTTATTTCTATCTTATATATTTGTGAAAACCTCTATTCAAACATAAATTCCACTGTGCAAGAGAACGAACTCCTCTCCACCAGATTAGGCCCCTATATTTGGTAGCATCTATGCTATACCTATTATTCTCAATCTTTTTTCTTTCCCCCTATATCCCTATTCGTTGGCCCCCATTCTCCATTCCACCTCCGCCATTATCAGTACTTATGTCGATGGTATCGCCACCCAATTAGCTCTCATAAGCCAAGAGTTCACTCAGGCAGAAGAGCGACATACCAACCAATTGCATTTCAAGTGCGACGAATGCCCTCAAGAGCTCGAAGCTAAATGGCAGCGCCGTTTGGGAAATAACGACAGAAAACATCGAGCCCTTGATGAGCTCTGCCACATGGTACGGGAACTCCAACAGGTGCATGCTCAAGACGTCCTTATGCATTCTCGCACACCTGCACCATCGCGCGTGTCTGCCCGCACACTCCTTGGCCCCCACCTCTATACCAAAGTGCCTCCGGTCGACCTTTATGCCGAAGGTACCCCCACTACCGTGCCTGCAGGTTCGATAGACCTCGGCATCCCCATTTCTGAAGACTCCTCCGACATTACCCTTCGAACTTCTCGACATCCACCAAGGCATCTGCCCGAGAATGCCTGGGAGAATGCAATGCTGAGCCACTCCTAACCCGGGGCCCTACAACCCGTGACCTCAACAATCTCCCCCTCGGGCGGCTTATCTTACCCCATAAGAGCTCGACCAAAAAATTAACGCTGCCATACACATCAGCACCTACCCCACACCGAACTCATAAAATCACCTTCATAATCCAATATGTCCGAGGCTCTACGCCGTCGAGGTGCCTCCGAACTTCCATCCTTAAAAATCCACAAATATCGTAATACCGATCCTCAATCCCATGTTCTTGAGTTCCAAAATACGTTAAGCCTATACTCTTCAACAGATCACACCATCTGTCAAATGTTTCCCACCAGTCTAATCAATAATGCCCTCAAGTGGTACCATAGCCTCCCTCCATTCGAAGCTTCGAACAGTTATCGAGTTTGTTTATCTCTTACTATGCCTTCAACAAAGACCGTGAAGTCCGTGTCGATGCCTTCTTAAACTTTTGCAAGACACCCACAGAAATTCTTGAGAACTTTACCAAGCGTTTCGTCGATGAATTGCACAAAGTTGAGAACCTCGATTGTGCGAATGTCGTACTAGCCTACTCCAATGCCCTGCCCAACCACATCCGCGTTAAAGAGTATACTGTCCTCTAAATGCCTCAAACCCTTGAAGAGATGCTATCCAAAGTTAATGGGTACATCGATCTCGAACATCTCTACAAAACTAATCGCCAAGAATAAACCTCCATCACCAACCATAATAGCCCGCGACAACCCAATACAACAATTATCGCTCCCGTCTATAATGAGACCGACAACTGCAAACGTGCCCACTTTGATGCTCAATCCTCTGAGCCTCACAAAAAGTGCCCCATGCCAGTCCTACCCAAACTTACCATTCCCCTTAGTACTATTCAACCAATCTTATAGGCCGACCCTATTTGGCGGACCTCTTACCCCATCAAAGTCAAGAAGGATGAACCAAGCTATCGTAACTATAAAAACAAATGTTATCTCACTAATAAGTGTTACACGTTATAACATTTGTAGTAGCCTACTCGCAGCCTTCAAGAACCAGTTGAATACTCGAAGGCTATATCGAAGCCTACCTAGAGGCTCAAAGCCCAGCAAGACTAGCAACAGATTCCATGAAGCCTTCCGAGATTAGCCAAACACTGGATGACATAATTGAAGCTAACTATGTGGTTAAAGCAAGAGACATTCAGTCAACACCAAAACTTGTCCCCAGAGAAAACTTCGACCATAGTAATTCATGGTCGAAGGTAGGCACCCTTGACAGCCAGCTCACCAGATAACTACAGTGTCAGAATCGACTCAACATACTGAACAACTTTCCCAAGGGATATACATGTAATCTGACCTCCCATGGGGACTCACCCCTTTTCTATCTCCTATAAATAGAAAGGAGGTGACACTATGAAGGTGTTAGAAAAACTCTTTCTAAAAGCCCCTGCAAGATTACCTTCGAACACCCTGTAGCCTACTTCTTACTCGATTTGTCATCTAACTCAATATATATCATCAATCATCCAAATCATCGCTAGAGGTCGTACAGAAACCAATTCTAAGATTTTACGCAAGTGTGTTAGTTTAGTAATATAGTCTATTATTGCCTTATATACTTGCCTAACCCCCTAGTCAAAGATAAACCCCATAGTATAAGAGCTAATTTCGCTTCCCACAAAACTAGGCCCCTACATTTGGTGTCGTCTGTGCTACACCCACCCTGCCCAATCCCCATTTTCTCTTTCTTTCCCTTGTAGCCATTCCCTATGGCCCCCACCCTAAGCTCAACCTCTTCCATCGTTGAAAACTCTGCCGACGATATAGTTTCCCAACTCGCCCTCACCAGCCAACAATTTTCCCAAGCGGAGGAGCGCCATAATAATCAGCTGCGTGTTGAATGCGAAGACAGATGATAGGAACTTGCTACTCAATGGCAACACCATTTAGACTAGAATGACCGACAACATCGTGCTCTGGATGAACTACGACATACTATATGTGAGATCCAATAGGTTTAAACCCAAGACGCTTCTCCGCGATCTCGGGTATCCGCCCCCTCGCGCATTTCAGCCCACGCCCGACTTGGGCCCCATCCCCAAATTGAGGTCCCCCCAGTCCATCTTGGTGCCAAGGGTACCCCCACCGCCATACCTACTGTTTTAGTCCATCTTGGTGTTCCCCATATGGAAGATTCATCCGATTCTACCCTTTGAACTTCTCGACATCCTACACAGTGCCCTGCTCAGGAGTGTCTCGGTGAACGCAAGGATAGCCACACCCCAAATCTGTAATCTCATCACCCTCAACCCCAGCGTTCTCCCCCTCGTCCTGCTTAACTTGCAAACTAGGAAATCAACCAAAGAATTTGTGCCGCCATTTACATCAGCGCGAGCCCCACCCAGAACTCCTAGAGCCATTTAAACAACCCGATTTACCCAAAGCTCCTCGCTGTCGAGGTACATCCAAATTTCCATACCCTCAAAATCTGTAAATACTACAATATTGACCCTCAATTGCATGTCCTTGAATTCCAGAATGCTTTAAGCCTGTATTCCACAATTGACCATATGTTGTATCGCATGTTTCCCACTAGTCTCAATGATAGCCCTCTCAAATGGAACCACGGCCTCCCAAATGGCTCTATCCAATGTTTTGAACAATTATCAAATCTTTTCATCTCCCAGTTTGCCTTTAATAAAGACTGTGAGGTCCGAGTCGATGCCCTCCACAACTTCTGCAAATCACCTAATGAAATGCTAGAAACATTCACCATGCATTTTCTCGACGAGTCATGCAAAGTTGAAAACCTCGACTGTGCGAATGCCATTTTCGCGAACTCTAACAAAACAGTTGCGTTAAGGAGTACACTGTGCTCCAAAGAGCATGAACACTCGAGGAGATGTTATCCAAGGTCAACAGGTACATCAACCTCAAATGCCTCCACGAATCTAATAGTCAGGGGCAAGCCTCGACCACCAACCATAGTAAACCTCGACCATCGACTATACCCATGGTCGCTCCCATCTCGTAAGTGAACGACAACCGCAAACATCCTCACTTTGATGCTTAGTATTCCGAACCTCGTAAAACATGGCCCATGCCTATCCTACCGAAACTTACTGCTTCTATCAGCACTTTAATCTCACACATCTAAGCTAATCCTATCTAATGCACTCCCTTCCCCATCGAGGTTACAAAAGACGGGCCTTACTGCCAAAATCATAAATACAGCTGCCACCCCACAAAAAAATGCTATGTTCTGCAAGGAACACTGGAGAAGATTCTTAAAGTAGGTCGTCTACATCGATATGTCGCCAATCTCCCCAGCTATCTCGATGGGTCGTATCTCAAACCCCTACCCACTCCAAATACTAACCCAGCCGAGGTACATATTTTCCAGCTCCACTTCATCAAAGTTAATAACATTGACAGTTACCATACTCGAAGCAAGCGCAAACGAGTTGAAATATGCTGTAAGCTTACTTATCAGGAGAAATTACCCATCCTTCTACCTGAATCTAGCTAATGCCCTCGATCTGAAGGTATATCTTTTATCGATTGTGACACCTCTCACGTCGGTTTCCCTTATTCTGACCCATTAGTCATCATGATCAAGGTCGAACATCTCGTCTAACACATAATGCTTAATGATATAAGCAGTGTTGCAGATGTGCTCTTCCTCGAAACCGTCTGTGCCATGCAAAAAATTGGCCTCAGTACACTAGCCAACACCGAATTCAAGGGCTTTAACGGTGCTACCGAAGTCGCCATAGGTCGCCTTAGCCTCCTAGTTACCACCGGTCTAGTTACCCTCTAAACCAGTTTTCTTATCATCGACAAGAAATTTGAATATCTGGGCATTCTAGAGCGTGATTGGCTTCATGCCATGAAAGCCATTCCTTCTACCTACCACCAAATACTGTTTTTCAATACCCCTTATGGCACATGGAACATGAAAGGCTCCTAACGCCTTACCCGATCATGCGAGCACCTTGAGATCGACCTTACCAGGAAGCTTGTTAAACCATAACAATCAATACATCTCTCCCCCCCATCTGTAAGTCGACCCCTTCTACTACACCTATCGAACCTATTATTTACATAAAACACGATAGAACTGGTCGAGGCACATTCATTGGCAGTTTTTTGTATGAGGCCGAACGCCACGAACTCACAATGTTCCTCTGAGATATCAAAGACATCTTAGACTGGACCTTCCACGAACTCACAATGCCCAGTGTTAACCCCACCCTGACCTGCCATCAACTTGACCTCATCCCTCAATCCACAGCCGTGAAGCAGAAGAAGCACACTTCGACACCGAGGATTCGAGAAGTAGTGAACCTCGAGGTTGAAAAACTCTTACCTGCTGGTTTCATCAGAGAAGTCAAATATACCGACTGGATCTCGAACATTGTTGCTATCCCTAGGAAGAATGGCAAGATCCGAATCTGGGTCAACTTCACAGATCTTAATAAACACACACCGAAGGATAATTACCCTCTCCCGATCATTTCAGTGCTCCTGGATGCCACAACCGATCCTGTACGCCTATCTATGATGGATGTGGCTTCGGGTTACAACAAGGTATCCCTCATCCCCAAAAATCAACTTAAAACTTTGTTTATTACAAAACAAGGACTTTAATGTTTTAACGTGATGCCCTTCAGCCTAACAAATGTGGGTGCCACTTACCAACGCCTTATTACCACCATGTTCAAACCTCTATTTTGCAAGTCAGTCAAAGTTTATATCGATGACATGTTATGTAAGAACCTCCAGAAACATACCCATATACAAGATTTGACTAGAACCTTTTGGATACTTCGATCATACAATATGAAACTTAACCCCGACAAGTACCAATTCGACGAGTCCTCGGGAAAATTCTTGGGTCACTTCATTAACAAACGAGGTATCGAGTTCGACCCAACTCATATTCGTTCCCTCATCGATATGCCTTCCACTCGAACTAAAAAGGATGTCCAAAAGGTTGCTGGCAAAATAGCCACCCTAAACCATTTTATCTTAAAGTCCTCTGACCGTTGTGTTTGGCTCTTCTCCCTCTTATGCGACCAAGGCATCTATAAGGCCAAAAAGAACAACCTTGAAGTTAATTGGATACCCGAATGCGAACAGGCCTTCCTCAAACATAAAGCCTACCTTGGTCGACCGCCAATCATAAGTACCCCCATCGAAGGCGAAATGATCTTCTTATATCTTATAGTCACCGATACGTCAATTATCTCGGTCCTTATTCGGCTCGAAACTAGTATCAAGAAACCTGTATACTTCATCAGAAAAACTCTGACATCTGCCAAAACATAATATACCAAACTCGAATGATTGCTCCTTACACTTGTCTACATTGCTCAAAAGCTGAAACTCTAATTCCAAGCTCACCCCCTTCGAGAAATTCTCAGCAAGAAAGATAAATCAAGATGGGAACATCAATGGTCCGTCTATCTCGGTGAACACGACATCACTTCAAAAAACAAATATCTCAAAAAGGCCAGGCAGTCATTAATTTCCTTGTTGACTTCCCTGTAGAAGACATCGATTGGGAAGAACATGAAGATAATTTACCCGAAGACCAGCCCAAACAGAGCGACCCTTTGAGCCCAATACGGGCTGACATCTCTTTATCGATGGATTTTTCGGACAAAATAGTTCTAGGATAGGTATTATCCTGGTTGCTCCTTCCAATGGCCGAATCAAAAAGGCCGTCAAGTTAAATTTCGAATATTCTAACAATGAGGCCGAATATGAAGCTTTGATACATAGTCTCGATTTCGCTCTCAAACTTGGTGTTCCCAAACATGTAGTATTTACTGACTCCCAGCTTGTTCAGCGACAGTATACCAGAGAAAGCCTGGCCAACGGTCGTATGGCTAAGTATGCCGCACTCGTCTGCCCGCGCATAGATTGTTTTCCTAAAAATTCATCCATTGCACATTACCCTCGAGGCAAAAACAAACATGCCGATGCCCTCGCCTACATGACAGCCATGTTAGGCTAGTCCAAATCTTAAACACTTTATATCGACATACTCGAATGCCCAAGTATCGACCAGATGGAAGTCAATGCCATCAATACTGGTGGCGAGAGTCTCAATCCCAACGACTGGCGCACATCCTTCCTCGTATATTTCAATAGTTCTACCGACAAGGATGATCCTAAAGCCAAACATTCGTTACTGGAAAACTACAAACGATACACAATTCTCAAAGGCGGTCTACACCAGAAATCCCCAAATGGCGTACACCTCTGTTGAATCTACCAACATGAAGCTACTACCATACTTACCGAACTCCACGAAGGCAACTGCAGTGCTCACACTGCTGGTCGATCTATGGATCTTCGAGCCGTAACCCAAGGTTTATTCTAGCCCAATATTAAGAAACAAGGTGAAGAGTGTCCGAAACACTATGAGAAATACCAGCATCGCGCCCATGACATTCGAAATTCATCTTAAAGCCTCTATTGTAGCGAAGTTGCTTGGCCGTTCAGGTGGTGGGCCATTAATCTAGTGGGCCCTTTCCCCAAATCTTTGGGTAGAAGAAAACACATTTTAGAGGCTTTAGATTATTTTACTAAATGGGATGAAGCCGTGTTTCTATGTCAAACTAGGGAAGAAGAAGTTATCATGTTTTTATGATAAAACTTCATCACACGTTTTGGCTAATCTCACATGATTCGATGCCACAGCGGTCCATAGTTTGTAAGGTGCAAAGTTTGCAATTTCCTCAAGAAGTACAACATTATCCTTTCCCCCTCAATACCATATTACCCACAGGGTAATGGTCAGGTTGAAGCAATCAATAAAACCATAGTCAACGGTTTTAAGAAATGTATCGACCAGAAGAAAGGCCGATGGGTTCAAGAATTACAGCATGTATTTTGGGCCTGTCGTACCATACCATGAATGGCGATGGGCTGCACCCCATTTCTCCTGGCTTATGCTACCAAAGCTATGCTGCCTAATCAGTTCGAATACCAAGTCGCGACCCAGACCTCCCCGATATAGATAACGAGTTCAAACTCAGATACAATATGTTATGAATTGATGAATACAGAGACTGAGTCCTCGCTAACCTCAGCCATTATCACCTCTCGCTCCAGAAGTCATACAATAAAAAGGGTTGACCTCAAAGCTTCGAAATTGAAAATTGGTACTTCGACGAGTTACACCCTCTTTAAAGCCTCGCAATATCGGCAAGTTAGCCGAATCCTGTGAAGGACCTTATGTCCTGTACAAAAAAACTGACAAAGGATCCTATTATTTGATGACAGAAGCTGACGAGCCCTAGTCAAACCTTGGATCATGATGTAACTAGTCTCATACAATAGGCCGCGTCCACCACCCTTCACATCTGATATAAATACAACATAAATCAATGAACATATTTTTCTCCCCTGAGCTTTATCCTATATCTCAAGTAAACTTCTTGAGTTGGTCAAACCTAAGTATCATGTCAACCCTTCGACCTGACTGATACTTGGAGGCGACCTCGAAGTTTTTCAAGGTTCCAATTTGAGCAAACTTGAGTGGAAGGAATGGTCGACAGACCGGACACTCGGGGATGCATTAGGGCCGACCACATAATGCTTCGTTTAGGCTCAAACCTGCGGATAGAAATACCCAAGGGCGATCTTCGAAGTCCAGTAAACTTTTTGAGTTGGTCAAACCTATGTATCATGTCAACCTTTCGACCTGACTGATACTTGAGGGTGACCACAAAGTTCTTCAAGGATCCAATTCAAGCAAATCCGAGTGGCATGATTGGCTGATAGACCGAACACTCGGAGATGCATTATAGTTGACCATATCATGCTTCATCTAGGCTCCAACCCGCCACTAGAAATACCCGGGGGTAACCTTCGATGTCCGACACATTTTATACTTCAATTTTCTCATAGAGATACCAGCATACAGATCTACCGATCTACCTGCAAGTTAAGTTAAATACATACCAGTTAGAGAAATTCAAATAGATTCCACATTGTTCAACCTTTCCTAGCGAATACATCAAAGCAAAAGAAGAAGAAGGAGATAGTTCATTACAAAACAGAAGCCAGTCATAGTTATTCCTTATATAACAACTTGCTCATACAGAAGCCACTCTTTTACCATCAAGGTTTTTTTCCACCACAGTACCGCTACAGCCTTTGACATCAGGGTTCATTCCAGTAGCATCAGTACCACCTTCGACCACATAATCCCCTATAGTTTTACCAGTACTAACACCATCCCCTTCGACCGTAGGATCAGCCACCACTTCTCTAACAGCTTCACCTACAGGGTCCACTTCAATCCCTTTTGTACGTACACCGTCATCATTAACAGGCTCATCTATTAGAAAATAGGGCTCAAAGGTCTCTGGATTATACCCCAACCCATCAACAAATTTCTTCAGGGCGGTGGGCATGCCACACTCCTCATCGTACTACGCCTGAAACTGTACACGATTCTCGTGAAGCTGTTCCTCTTTACTAGCCAGTTTTACCTCCAACACTACTACCCTCTGCCCATAGTTGGAAATCACAGCTTGGGTTTCCCTCATGGCATTAGCTTGTATCTATAACTGATCTTGTTCTAGTATACCGACCTGGCTCTGCAGTGATAAAATGGTCCCCTGTACGAGCTCAAGCCAGTTCCTCGCCTCCTTTAGCTTCTCACTCGATACCTTCTGGGATTTGATAAAAGATATCAGCCAAGCATGTACCTACACGAATACTCGATTAATTACTATTTCTCGAAGAATAATGTCATCTTCAAAAATCCAAAAATACTTACTTGGTGCAAAACTTTGTTAACTTGCCATCCGCTTCATCTGGGTTAGTGCCACGGAGAGATATCATCGACTCTGCCATTACTCGAGCCTGCTCTTCTTCTTCTTTGGCCGAATGTCGCCTAGCTTTGTTTAGGTCATCCCCGTCGACCATCTGCCCCCGGGCCCTCTTTCGCCCAGTTGATTTCGTCAGATGAGTTGTCGAGGCTTCGTCCGTGACTTTGCCTTTGCCTTTGTTGGTCTATGGAACTATTTCAAAAACAATCTCGGGCATACAAGACTGTATCGTCCCAGGACCCCCTCACCGAGACCATGGTATAAAGTTCAACTTTTGATTCAGATCATCGCCTCCTATTTCACCTTCCCTGGCCGAAGTACTTCCTTCTCTTTTCTTCTTTGTATGCTTAGTGGCAATAGGAACGTCTCTCAGCAACGTGTCAATCTTCTTTTATCTCTTTCTCACAATACCTAACTTATGAAATACATCATTCACCCACTCCTTGCTATCATTAATATGAACATCAATATACGTCCTCGAGTTTTTTAATGTATTATTGGTGGGTTTTGTAAAACATTGAAGAAAAGATCAAAGGTTTATTCGAGCCACATAATAAACATATTTCGACTATTAACTTACTTGCGTTGTATAGCCTATACTTCAGCCTATGTTCCACCTCCCCTTGTGCATTCTCATACCTCCCCTTTACTACCACCAAATCCTTATCTCACCCACGCCCAGTCGAACACAAGTTAAATAACCATGGTTTGTCCGAATGGCATTGAATGTGATATGTTCCTACCTTCTTATTTACTTTCTTTGAATAGAATGATACTATGTCGAACCACATGGGGCTACATCCCCGAAGTTCAATACCTACTTCACCAGCCTTCAAAGAGGTAGCTACATCCTTAAGTGAATCTGGCCTCTGGAAGCCATAATCCCCTCCTCAGGGGAATCTTTAAATGTATACTCGACCCTTAATGGCACCAGAATAACACCCACCTTCGCCAGCCCATGTTTGGCCATGAATTGATCCAGCCTCGCCTTTTCCTAAGGTGAAACCAGCCCCACAGTTATCGTATCATCTTCTGTATCTTCACTACTCTCACTCTCATCCTCTTCCCCATCATCCCTCTTATCACCCGAAGGTTCAAGAATATCTTTATTCCCCCTTCCCTATCTTTCTTCCCCTTCCTCATTTTCTTCTTCGTCACTCTCTCAGACTATTAGATTCCTACGTCGGCTCCTAGTCGATTCTTCAGCATTTGGCACTACTACAGCCAACGGGACATTCGTTGCAATTTCTAATACTTCAACATCACTACTCTCACCCCTCGACCCCAACCAGATATACTCAGTTCAGTTACTTCATCCTCATCTTCATCTACCAGGATCATCCTCGAAGCTTGACGGGTACGCATTTTACCCTACAGAAGAAGATGATTGACATTAGCTCGATATATTTGAGTATCAAGTTTCGGTTTCATAATATTATCTACCCTCACTAATCGGCCGTCCTACGACCGAATATCCGATTACTACCTCACCCTTCAAAATTTATCACTTTGTCGGACTTCCAGCCATGCCTATTACCCCCTCCTTCATGACACGCCATTACCCGCGGCCCAGAAAAAGCTTACCCCCGCCATACAAAAAAAACTAAACTAAACTAACAACTAAAGGAGAAGCAACAACGCAAAGAAAGAGCTATCTTTTCCAACAATTCAGAAGGCATTCCTATTTCAGTAGATCAGAAGTATCCGCAACAATGGGGTTTTCTTTCTTCCTCTTCAGCAAGTTCAACCGCAATGATGGTGTATGTTTTACTCTCTTCCTCCTTTTTCTTTCTATGTTTGATTAGGAACAGTGGCACACACTCTCTCTCACCTCTTTAAATACTACCCAAGGAAAATAAACTAACTCGGTTTCCCCCACTCACCATCATTACCACTCCTCTACTCCCCCCTCATTTTTGGGCATTACGTATTTTTCCAAGTTTTCCCCTACTTGCACTCACATGCACATCACACACTTACACCAGACAAGATTTTTTTTAGCCTTCTCAAAACTTTTGACACACTTCCTGATGTTGTCAAGCCCACATGTCACCTCCATTTCTTTCCCATACCCGAGGAAACATAATGATAGCCTACAGCGGCACACTACTCCATGAATCTATAATTTCGGCTAGCTTTTGGCCATCGAAACCTCCCATATATTCGTCTTCAATCCATCTTACACATTTATTGTTGAACTATCATCTACATTCAACCATAATCCATCGTACATATACATTAGTTGTCTATCCTTTTGTAAATACAGTTCGTTTTATGATTGAATCAAATTTTATTACCACTTTTACTCGGTTTCATTACCCAAGTCCAAAGTTCGACCATTAAACCGCGCCTACATTATCATCGTCTACATTACCTATAACTGTTATACTACCATACTTCGACAAACAAATCATTTTTTCATTCAAATCAAATACACGGGTATACATAATCAAGATCAACAAGAAGAAAGAAAAACAACAAAAATAACAACAACAACAACAACAACAACAGCAACAACAACAACAATAACCCTCTCTACATACCCATCACCATACCAAAGATCCCCCTATTTATACATGGGGCAGTTCTTACAAAGCCTCGCCTGGGTCTCGGTTGCATCTTCAGCCTCCACCGGTTCTTCTGCTAGGTTCTTCCGTAAAAAATACTGGTTACTCACATGCTGGCCTAACCATTACAGTACTATCTACCAGTACACATACGGATGCCCACAGATATCTTCCCCAGGCTCTAGCTCTACCAGGTCAGGCAGCAACACATCCAAACCCTTATCCCAAATTTTTTTTTTGCTTCAGAGCCATCACCTTTTCCTGAATATAATGTTCCTTCTCCTCCATTTTCATCTGGTAACGCGTATTTGGAGTAGTTTCCATTATTTTGATTACTATAGAAAAAGATGATGATCAGTGCTTGATTCCCCCCCCCCCTAACAACCCCTATTTATACCTTGATTAAATGGCATTTATTACCTCCTTAATCAACAATTACCTTAATTACTCTCCTCAGAAACACCTGCATTCACATCTGTTAACTTTTCAACTTCCCAAGGCCAACAATTTGTTTTCATCACGCGCCATCTACAGGAATTTCCAAGGCCCCTGCTTTGAGGGGGCGAATGTAGTAGCCTACTCGTAGCCTTCCAGCACCTTTCGAATACTCGAAGGCTACATTGAAGCCTACCTAGAGTCTCGAATCCCAGCAAGACTAGCAACAGATTTTAAGAAGCCTCCCGAGATTAACCGAGTACTCGAGACATAATCAAAGATAACTATGTGGTCAAAGCCAGAAGCAGATAGTCATCCCCGAAACTCAACCCCAGGGAAAAATTTGATCATAGTAATACATGGTTGAAGGTAGACACACCTGATAGCTAGCTTACCAGATAGAATAGTAAAATTAGCCGCCAAACAACTACAGTATTAGAACTGACTCAACGTACAAAACAGCTGTCCCAAAGGATATATATGCAGTCTGATCTTCCATGGCGACTCACCCCTTTTCTATCTCCTATAAATTGGAAGGAGGTGACACTATGAAGGAGTTAGAAAAACTCTCTCTAGAAACCCCAACATGATTACCTTCGAGCACCCTGTAACCTACTTCTTACTTGATCTGTCATCTAACTCAATATATATCATCAATCATTCAAATCCTCACTTAGAGGTCGTGGAGAAACCAATTCTAGGACTCCACGCAAGTATGTTTGTTCAGTAATATAGTCTATTATTGACTTATATACTTGCTTAACCCCCTAGTCGAAGATAAACCCCATGTTGTATGAGCTAGTTAACTCTCCTACAAAAATTGGCCCTACAACATTTGCTCGTGATAATCCTCAAAGCAGGCCGCCTGTACCAGTATGTGGTCGATCCCCCCAGTTACCTCAATGGGTCATACCTCAAGCCCCAGCCAGCCCTAAATGCTGGACCTGCCAAAATACACATCGTCCAAGCCCACATGATTGAAGTCAACAACATCGATAGTGGCCACATCCTAAGCAAACATAAGCGGGTCGAAGAGTGTTGTAAACTTACCTACCAGCAAAAGCTTCCCGTCTTTCTACCCGAACGAAGCCTTCACCCTAGACTCAAAGGTATATCTTTCATCGATTGTAACATCTCCCACGTTCGTTTCCCTCACTTAGATCCCTTGGTCATCATGGTTAAAGTTGAGTACCTTGTCCTTCATACGATGCTCGTTGATCCTGGCAGTGCAGCCGATGCATTTTTCTTTAAGACAGTTCAAGCTATGCAAAAGAACAATCTGGTCACCCCCGCCAATATCGAACTAAAAGGTTTCAAGATCTCAGCAGAGGTCGCCGTAAGCCGAATCAGCCTCCCCATCACCACTGGCCCTGTAATTCTTAAACCAGTTTCCTTATCATCGATAAGAAGTCTGAATACCTCAGCATTCTGGGCCACGATTGGCTTCATGCTATGAAAGCCATACCTTCGACCTAACATTAAGTACTTCGTTCCACTACCCCATGCGGTACATGGGACATAAAAGGCTCCCAACAATTAGTTTGGTTCTGTGAGCATCCCAAAATCAAACTTTTATAGAAATTGGTGAAGCCATAATAATTACTACAAATTTCCCTCCCTAACCTGTTGACTTCGTCCATCGACACACCGCCCATCGAACCCATAGAATACATCGAATTCGGTGGCCCTGGTCGAGGCACATTTATTGGCAGTTTCTTGGCTGTCGATAAAAAACTTGAACTTACCACTTTTTTTTGATCCAACAGCGACATCTTTACCTATACATTCCACGAGATGCCCTGGGTTGACCCCACCCTCGCCTGGCACCGACTTGACCGTATCCCCAAATCAACGGCTGTCAAACAAAAGAAACACACTTAATCCTCGAGAATTCGAGACGCAGTGAACCTCAAAGTTAAAAAACTCTTGGCCGCTGGATTTATACGCGAAGTCAAGTATGCCTATTGGATCTCAAACATCGTCGTTGTACCCTAAAAGAATGGCAAGATTCAAATCTGCGTTGACTTTACTAATCTTAAGAAACACACGCAGAAGGACAACTTCCATCTCCCGATCATTTTAGTGCTTCTTAATACTATAGCTAGCCACAAACGCCTCTCAATGATGGACGTGACCTCGGGTTACAATCAGGTACTCCTTCTCCTCGAAGATTAACATAAAACCTAATTCATTACTGAACAAGGGCTCTACTATTTCAATGTGATGCCCTTCGGGGAAAAAATGCAGGTGTAACTTACCAGTGCCTCGGTAATACCATGTTCAAACCCATGCTTGGAAAGTCAATTAAATTCTACATCGATGACATGCTCTACAAAAGCTCCCACAAACATACCCTTATACAAGATCTGACCGAAGTTTTCTCCATCATTCGATCATACCAAATGAAATTGAACCCAGAAAAATACTAGTTAGGTGTCTTATACGAATAATTCCTGAGCCACCCTATTAGTAAACGAGGCGTCGAAATCGACCCTACACAAATTTGAGCCCTCGTTGATATGCCTTCTCCCCGATCAAAGAAAGATGTCTAGAATGTATTCGGTAAAAAAAAGAAGCCCTTAACCGCTTTATTTCAAAATCCTCCAGCCGATGCGCCTAGTTATTCTCCCTCCTACGAGATCAAGGTGCCCATAAAACCAAGAAGAAAAACCCCGGCGTTAATTCAACATCCGAATGCAAACATGCCTTCTTTGAACTCAAGACTTACCTTGGTCAACCACCTGCCATGAGTAACCTGGTCGAAGGTGAAATACTTTCCCTCTATCTAGCTGTAACTGACGAATCTACCAGCTCGGTACTTATTCAAACAGAAGTAGGCATCAAAAAGCTTGTCTACTTCATTAACAAAACTCTAAAACCAGCCAAAACATGATACAACAAACTTAAACAACTTTTCCTTACCCTCGTTTATACTTCTCGAAAGCTAAAGCCCTACTTCCAAGCATACTATATACGTGTCATCACTATCTACCCCCTCCGAGAAGTCCTCGCCTAGAAAGATAAATCCCGACGGGTATAATAATGGTCCGTCTATCTTGGTGAACACGATATCACTTTTGAGAGCAGGTATCCCAGAAAGGCAAGGCAATCACCGATTTCCTTGCCAACTTCTGGGTCGAAGAAATCAAGTGAGAAGAACACGAAAATGACCTACCCAAAGATCAGCTCGAATATACCGATCCCTGGAACCCTAACACAGGATGACATCTCATCACAGATGGATCTGCAGGCCCCAACGGTTCTGGGATAACCATAGTATTGGTAATACCATCAATTGATCTCATTGGAAAGGTAATAAAACTAAAATTTGAATGTACAAACAACGAGGCCGAGTACGAAGCCTTGATACATGGTTTTAATCTAGCCCTCGAGCTTGGAGTTTACAAACTAGCTATCTTCATAGACTCACAGCTCATCCAGTGATGATATATCGGTAAAAGCCAGGCAAACGGTTACATGGCTGAGTATGCAGCGCTAATTTGCCAATGCATGGATTATTTCCCTAAGAATTCCTCAATCACACATTACCATCGATGCGAGAATAGAAATGCCGACGCCCTCACCAATATGGCAGCCATGTTAGGCTAGTTCAAACCTCGACCAGATGGAAATTGATACCATCAATACTAGGGGTAAGAGTCTCGATCCTGTTGACTGGCGTATACCTTTCCTCGCGTACTTCAACTGATCTACATTAGCCGAAGACCCAAAGGTAAAACGGTCCTTATTGGAAAATTATCGTAGGTACGCCATTCTTAAAGGCAGTTTATACTGCAAATCACCAAGCAGAGTATACCTCAAATTCATATTCCAACAAGAAGTAGCAGCAATCATTATGGAGCTACACGAAGGGAACTACGGGTCCCATACTGCCAGCCGATCATGATAGTTCCATAATGATAGTTATCATGTTCGACCAAGTAGTTCCCTTCGTGTATCATGTTCGGCCAGAGCTATACAAGGCTTGTTCTGGCCGAACATGATAAAATAGGCCGAAGAGTATGCGAAGCACTATGACAAATGCCAACGTCACGCCCATGACATCAAAAGCCCCTCACAAGACCTTCATAACAACCAAGTTACTTGGCCCTTCTAAAGATGGGCCATCGACTTCGTGGTCCCTTTCCTAAAGCCTTGAGAAATGGAGAACACATCCTAGTCGCAACAAATTATTTCACTAAATGGGTCGAAGCCGTGCCATTATGTCGAATTAGGGAAGAAGAAGTAACAAAATTCCTTTGGGAAAATATTACCACACGCTTTGGTTGTCCACATATAATTTGATGCGACAACGGCCCATAGTTTATAGGGAACAAGGTTCAAACATTCCTCAAAAAATAGAACATCATCCTCTCTTCATCCACACTGTATTACACTCAAGGGAATGGTCAGGTCAAAGCAATTAACAAAATTATAGTCTATGGCCTTAAAGAAGTGGGTTAACAAGAAGAAGGGGCGCTGGGTTCAATAGTTATAATATATACTTTGGGCATACTAAACCATGCCAAAAAAAGTGAGAGTTGTACTTCTTTCCTCTTGGCCTATGGCACCGAAGTAGTCTTACTCACCCAGCTCAAGGTCCCAACACGCGACCCCGACCTCCCAGATGAAGTTTGAACTCGGATGCAACATGCTATGGATCGATGAAACCCGAGACCGAGCCTTAGCTAACCTTGGGCGTTACCATATATCTCTCCAAATATCATACAATAAGAGGGTTTGACCACGAAGTTTTGATATAGGTAACTTGGTACTTCGCCGAGTCACCCCCTCCTCGAAGCTACGCAATGCTGACAAGCTAGCCAAATCTTGGGAAGGACCGTATGTGGTATACGACAAAACATACAAATGATCGTATTACCTTATGACTAAAGTTGAGGAACCCTTACCCAACCCCAAGGAACACTATGCAGCTAGTCTCATACAATAGGCAGCGGCCACCATCTCTCAATACTGATTTAACCACTGTATAATCAATAAACAATTTTATCCCACCGTTCACATTATATCTTATCTCACTGAACTTCTTAATTTGGGCAAACCTAAGTATCCCATCAACCCTTCGATCCGACTGATACTTGGGGATGACCTTAAAGTTTTCCTAAATTTTGATTCGGGCAAACCCGAGGGGCATGAATAGTCAAATGGCTAAACACTTGGGGGCGACATCGGGCCGACCACGTCTTGCTTCGTTCAGGATCAAACTCGCAGATAAAAATAACTGGGGGCGACCTCGAAGCTCATTGAACTTCTTGAATTAGGCAAACCTAACTATCCAGTCAACCCTTCGACCTGACTGATTCTAAGGGGCGACCTCAAAGTTTCTCAAAGTGCCGATCCGGCCAAACCTAAATGGAATGCATAGTCGAAAGTCTACATTCAGGGGCGACCCTTGGGCTGACCACGTCTCGAAGCTCTATCAATTGCTTGATTCAGGTACCCTTCGAACCCCATGGATAGCAATACCTGGGGACACTTTACCATTCTAATCAGCTTTACCATTTGATCAGACAAAATACCAACATACACCAATAAGTTTAAATCAAATAACAAAACATTGTTTACACAAACCATCACCAAAATTACAAAAAATTTCTTACCAATACCATACATCACAACCAGATCAAACAAGTTCTATCCTTAAAAAGCTCACACAACAGGATTACCTTAGTTCTTTCCAAAAACAAGGATCTCAGCAGTCCCTGGAGTCTCCCCAACAAGCGTGGCTTCCTCATCTTCCATATTGGCCACCTCATAATACGAGTCCGATCTACCATCTCTGCATTTACCACACCATCAATGGCAGGTCGACTCTTCTGCAGAGTAGTATTAATGGTGTTTGGGTCATAGCCCAGCTCATCTATGAATTGCTTCAATAACAAGGTCACATTGCATTCCTGGTCGAAGTCTTCTTGGAATCGCGCATGATTCTCTTACAGCTTCACCTCTAGCCCCTCCACCTTCGCCTCACACCGTTCGGCCATCGCGAGGTTGTCCTTCGTCGCCTCAGCTCGAGCCTGCAATATCTTTCGCTATAATTTGGCAACTCGGGTGTTTAGTGACATGATGGTTCCCTTCGTGATTTCCCCTCCATAAACTGACTCATTCAACTTCTTTCCAGATACTTTTTCACTAAGCCAAAAACTGTAAATAATGACACTTTTGGAGGTAGATTTACGACTTGGTTGCTCTGTTGTAATAATATGACTTCCATTAACAGTCGTTATTTTAGAACCACCATCATTTTTTTCTTTTCCCCTTTTATTTTCTGCTCAAAAAAATTAACTTTTCATGTAGTCGAGAAAACAATTTAATTTCGACTTTAGACACTATCATTTCTCATTTTCTACCTTTAATACACGATCTCTCCAAGATCTTACTAATTCCACCACACATATCTCTACAATCTCAATCCCTCTCTCTTCTCCTCTGAGTATCCATCTTTTTCATCTCTAGAAACTTTAAAAGAAGAATTACACAAGTCCTAAACTTTCTATTCATTCAAAAACTGACCGAGATCCATAAAACCCATTGTGATTATTTTGATTCATTCATTCAATAACTTCAACGAGAGCTTCGCAGATCTAGGTTCACTTTACCGAGAGCTTCAGTTTGATGCAAAATTTGTCGGATTTGGGTCTCTCTCACCTCCTATTGAGAGAAAGTAGGGCTTGAACAAGAAGGGATTTCGAATTCAGACAATTTAGGGTTTTGTACTCAGGTATCATTGTGGTTTCTAGTTTTATCTAGTTTTCATCAAGTATTTGCTTCTTATTTGCATAATTAATGAGTTTAATGAGAAAAATTAAGTTTTTCTACGATTATTTGCGGTTATATAAGTATGATCCGAGTTTTTGGGCTTACTTTATTTTATGAGTTGAAAAGTTAGATTTAGTGATAGTTAAACAAGTTTTCTTATAATTGGTTAATGGTTATATGTATGAAGTTTAGTATGAATGTGAGAATGGGGAAGAGATACAATTTTATTGGGGAATTAAGTTTGCAAATCAGATTCCTTAATGAGTAATTTAATTACTCACGATAATGGACGCGCCATGTAGTAATCGCCTAATGTACCCTGCTGAATCCCACCAAGTAGTTATGGCAAAATATAAGATATTGTAAAAAGGATACGAGGTGTTTTATGTGAGAATGTAGAATGGTGGGGAGGACACAGGGAAGAGTTATCGTGCTGATGAGGTAGGTATTTGACACTTTTAGTGTACATTTCTCAGCAAGATTTGCAAACTTGTTAAATGGTTTTAGGAGTATAGGTACTTATATTGCATATCAGGGAGAGGTTCACATTGTCATTGTATTGTAACTGTGATGTAGTATGTAGAGTGCGAGTGTCCGATCGAAGCCAATACTTAATATAATTCATTGTTTTGAAAGAGTGTCAGGTCTTACATGGTTGCCTTATACTTGTGAAGGACTGTTGGATAGTATAATGTGATACAATGAGTACATTAATAATGGAATGTAGTTTGTTTTCCTCGGAAAACATAGCGATGATGGGTCTTTTTTCTTCTTAGAGTTGATTTATTTTCATATGAACATAAAAATCTTGAATATTCATTTGAACTTCTCAATGTCAAATGTTATTGTGGTATAAGTATATTGATTACTTTGAAATTTAGTATTCACTTGCATTGTAGTAATTTGATTTTCCCCCTTATTTTATGGTTTTATAGGAAAATTTGAATCCCAGTAGTAGAACAGTTCAAAGTCCAATACCAACAAGTTTATGCTACTTCGGTAGTTAAAGAAGGAACGCCATCAAGGATTTCTTAAGTAGGAAGAATTTTTGGTGGTTAGCATAGAAAGAATAGTCTGGTTTGGGAATTAGAAAGGAGTGTCGAGGGTGACACTAAGACAAGTATTCTACTACAAACTAAAGACTGCTTAAGTATAATTCTTGTCCATGCTGCTAAATGGCTTGAACATTACTTTGGAATTTCGCCGTATCCATACTGGCGAAGAGCATGCATGGCATATGTACTTTGAGTAATGCACCAGACCAGACTAGTCGCCAATACACTCGGTGTGATGATAATTTATCTAGTTTCTCTATTGGTACTTGCTGGCTTACTCTGCATCCTCTACTCAGCTTACTTCCACTATCGAATAAAAAGGCAGGGCTTTATAGAACTAAGGTATAGTAACAAACCCTGGATCATACGCATAACATTAATTTCATTTGCAATTTGGTTGGATTTTGTTAAGATTATTCGGTTGAGCTTTTTGAGACTCGGCCAAAGGGTCCTACATGCATTAAGCCCTAAATGGTAAGATACATTTTGCAAAGCTTACATCCTGTCAAATCTAGGATTTGTGGAGCCGTGTCTGTTCCTTACCATTGTGTTTCTTCTTCGAGCGTCAATGTAGATGAAGGATTTGGGGGAGCAAATTTTGGACTCCAATTCATGGACTCCACACAAGTTTGAAAATTTTGGCCAATTAAAAGTTACTGAAACTTTATTCAATAATAAATTTTATGTTGATAATCTACAATCACCATTTTAATAATATTTGTAGGAGCGACTAATAGACCGCAAGACCTTGACGAAGCGGCACGGCGACGACTTACGAAGCGACTCTATATTTCTCTTCCTTTATCAAGTAATTTACTCTTTTTTCTATTTCTTAAATACTTTTATAAGCTCCTATCCACATTATGTTGTTGGTTCTGAAGAAGCAAGAGCCTAGATAATTCATAATATCTTGGAGAAGGATGGGTTGTTTATGCTTTCAAAAGAAGATAGTGAGTCGATCTGCAAATTTACTTAAGGTATTTACTCTAATACTCAATGCCAATATCTTAATCGCAATATGTACTGCACTTTTCTCAGCGATTGAGTAAATCTATTCTAGGGTATTCAGGGTTAGACATGCACAACTTAGTGAAAGGTGCCTCCATGGGAGCTTTTAGAGAGAGGCTCTGGGACAAGGGATATAAATTACAAAGTTGAAGAAAGAGGATATGTGGTCCGTCACTCTTCAGGTAATGGTTCTCCATCTCAAGTAGTATACATAAGCATGCACTCACAGGCACATATTCATGTATATACTTAAATTAATAGTACATTATTAAAATTTCCAATACGGCGTCTAGGTATGATGTAAAACATTGTAAATATTTCCTAACCCACAAGCTAAAAACTTAGGCAACTGGTATTTTAAAATGCTCTAACTGAGAGCTTTTAAATGAACCCATGGACTTCTTAAATAGTTTAACTTTTTTAAAGTGTAGAAGGCACGTCAAGGGGATTTGCGTAAGGAATGCAGAGCTGGCTATTTTAACAGGGAATACATTGTTGGAGAATTTCATAACTGAAAGGACTAGAGCACACATAATTTTTGCATTAATAGTAATCAAGTGTTATTAACTATTTTATTATTTGAGAATGTATTACTCGAGGTGAGACCCTCCATTTTTTTGAATGAGCTCCATACATACGAAGAGTGGAACAAGTAATTTGGGAGCTTAGCACTCTAAAATTCAGCTAATGTGAAGATAATAAGTAAGAGACTATAATACAATTTGTGTATAGTAGTTGGTAAAAATAAAATGCGTGTATGCTGTAGCATTTTTCTTATTTTTTACTGCTTATTTTGGTTTTGCAAACCCTCTTTTATATGAAAGGTAATTATGACCCTCTTTCTGCAAGGTTCGGATAAGTTAGATTCGCTGACAATAATATATGGATTTTAAATGATCTCTGCCTGGTGTTTGAGGACCTTGTGCCCCAGACCAGTTTGATGGAGTTCAATGGATTTGAATTTAAGGTATGCAATTTAGTCTTGTATCTTATAATAATAGTCTATTTTATCATCTTGTAATGAATTACTTAGTTTTGGTGGAAAAACTGTAAGCTATATTTGTTTAGTTTATGTTATGAATCCTATTATAAAGAAAAGGATCAACTTCTACAATACGAAACAACTTCTGGATTCCTTTTATTTAAAGTACAAGTCATCTTTTAACATAGTCACAAATGAATATAGTACAACTTTTCCCCCTTAATAATATAGCCCCATAACTACTACTATTATACACATTGTCTTTTTATGCATCTTTATTGATATAACTATAAGCCCTAAATGGCAAGAGCTCTCATGAATTTGAGACAATAATGGTTCAAATCCATCTAGTTCAAATTGTAAAAGTATTGGAAAGAGTTTTTAAGTAAACCAATATTATTTAATAACATTTTGAAATTTATAATTATGAGAAGCGACTAAAATTATCGTCAATAATTGTGTCTAATACGTCTACGTTTTTGTGTGACAGATAACACGACTAGTTTGTATATCAATTTTTTTTAGAATTACGACAAATTTGGCGATTTTGGCATCGTAAAATTGCGATGAATAAAACAACGTATAAACAAATCGAAAAATGGAACAAATACAATAAAAATAACGACTGGTACTTGTGTATATTTTTTTGCAATGCAAAACGACTCATAAATGTGTCACAATTTTAACTAAAAATGACAGATATTACGACGTGGTTTACAATCATAATATTGCGACACATTTAAAGTCGAAAGCATAAAACTATTGTAAAAAGAACGATGCTTTTTTCGACTAAAATGGAAGTCACTTTGGCAAAATAATGACAGACCTGCCCCATCATTTTTTACTCATTTTGGCCTAGTAAATTTTCACCTTTTTAAAAGAGATCAGATAAGCATGTAGGACTATGATAGGTAGTCCCTGCCACAACAGCCTGTGACCGATAGTGAGATAAGCAATAACATCAAATGACTTGCTAAATTTTATCCACAAGCTCCGTAGTCTCGTAGCTGATAACGTGTTGAGAAATAAGCTATCTAGTTTCTAATCACACACAATTTAGATTTGCATAGTATATGAGTGAAGAGAGAAATGACCTTTTATTAAGATGAACTTCCAAGTTACAGAGAATATGACAAAGGAATGTACATAAATGAGGCTACAACGAGTCTCTAGAACTCTCCCCACAAACCCTAGCTATAGTGGGTTGGGTTAGGAGTTCGGTGGGAACACCCCAACCTAATTCATGTTCCCACCTTGGGCCAGACAATTCCTAACAGTAGTGACCATTTTTTCCATCAATAAAGGGCGCCAATCCCTACATTTAGGTTCGGTCCAACTTCCTATATTGCCCTGTATGATAATACAAAATGGGCCCAAAATGTTTTTTTGTTTTTTGCTACGACTTGAACCTTAGACCTCTTGCTCAAATGAAATAACATTAGTCAACTAAACCAAACATACATTAGATGCATTATTTACTAATATATTTTTATATTCTTTTGGCCTTGGGAAAAACTAAATTTTATTAGGCCCTTTATCCCTTGGTCCCTTTGCGATTACACACCTTACATACCCCAAGGCCTGGGCCTGCTTGTAATGTGAAGGAAGATAATACCTAAGGTATTAGGCACCAAAAAATAGAAGAAAACTATCATGTATCACCACAAAAATAAATAATATTAAGCAGCATCGCCTCTGTGAAGCTCAATGATAATAAACTAGGATACAAATAGAGTAGATGATAGAGTTCTCTTATCTCCACATTAGTAAATTTGGTGTTCCCTTCTAGATTGATCAATTTAAAAGAAACAGGAACACAGGTTAAGAAATCTTCTACAACTGAAAGAAACTTGACATAGACAAATAAAAATCAATATTGGAGTTATCCATTGAATCTAAAGAATGTTATGCATATTCATCACATAGAAATACCTTCTGCACCCAAGAAAAAAAGTATGCGTAGAAAAGCAAGGATGCCTACAACATTTCACTGGCAATCTGAAGAACTATTACATAAGATAGTCCCTCGAGAAACCTACATGTAGCTTTACCTATTTCCTTGTGCAACCTCTCTTGATCATTGTATGGACTTTTAAAGATAATATTTTTAGGCTCAAGTATTGACATGTAATAGTGGATACAGTCTTTTGGTAAATTACCTGTGAGGAAATTTTTTTTGGAACATGGATCTTTATAAAATACTCACTCAAATTGCCTTATTAATTATCTAATTTAAAGAAATTTAATGAGGTAGATGATAGGCTGAATGTCTCCAAATTCATAAAATTTCATGCTTATTCAACTTTTCAAGGATATGGGAACTCAAAAAGAATTTTTTACTTGAGGAATCATCAAGAAAGGTGATCCAGCTAAGAGAAAGCATCTTGAGGCTTAAAAGTGAAATAGACTTAGGAAGAGTAAGAACAGAAGTTGATTCAAGTTTTAACTTTATAAACAAACTACAACAAAAAATGTAACCGTTTAAATTATGTGAATGGATTACAAGACTGAATTTTTGAATTTTATCCCATCTTCTTGATAATGTGTTGGTGGCCACAACAACTTTTGTCTGATAGAAGGAAATAATGTAATGAAGAACATAATTGGGTAGCTTACTAATCCAATCCCCTCAACATCAATTATGTATTGTCCAATAATAAGCTTATTTAACTTTTCCCCCATTTTGAAGATGGATGCCACATACTCAAATTTCTTAAAGATGTGAAAAACAATATGATCATTTGGGCACAAATCACTTAGGAAAACAAAAGTATGGCCAAACAAAATTATTTTCATAGAAACATGAAGATTATGAAAGAGATGAGGCTATCATCGCTATTGTAAGACTTCCCTATTTACCAATAGTAATTTTCAGGGTTTTCTATTTAGGCTTAGATTTATAGTGGGCAGTTGATTCCTGATTTTTTTTATGGAATTAAAGTACTATTTTATTTAAGTGACTTGAAACATCTATAAGTTGTCATTGCCGAGATGAAAGCAAAGAATAAAGATTATATTTCTTATTTCTTCTATCTTCTCTTATTGATCTTCTACTTTTAAATCTTCTTGTTCTTCATTTCCTCAGCTCTTTCCATTTAGATTCTTCTGAAGAAACTAAACAGATTTTTTCATTTGTTACCGCAGTAGCATATATCTCAAACTCGATACGACTATCAATTAGAGGCATGTCGAAGGCATATGATCGGGAACACACATATAGGCCAAGAGCATTATGATCTACAACTGCAGGGCTCAATCATATGCAGTAGCCATTACATTTGGTCAAATGTAGTTATTGTGCTCCGCATAGTTCACCCACCTTCCTGGATTATAGGAGAAATGTTGTAACCTTGTTACTGTATGTATTCAACTACAAATACAAACAAAATATACTAGAGTAAGAGTAGGAATTTTCTCTGTACAACTTCTATATTACTTTCTTTATCAGGTGTAATAAATTAGCATCATAGTGATTCTTTTATCAAAATCCTCATCAAGGTCGCAGTTTTTCTTAGTATTTCTCTGGGTTTCCACATAAATTAATATGCATTATATTTTCTTATACCTAAAACTATTTTTTGTTACCTGAAGTATAGGCAAAGTTTACCTATCGAAAATCTAGCCATTACAATTGGTGCCGTCTGTGGGAAAACTTACTTCTTTCTATCTAACCCTCATCCTTACCAGTAACTACCATGACCACCATAAACCTCTAAAGTACATCTAGTACTCAGACGAACGATGAGGAAATCTAAACTATGGTATTACAAGAAACCATCAACTTATAGAATATTATCCCCGAACTTCAAAAGCAAATGGAATCTGATAGAGTATAGCGACTTAAAGACTAGAAAATTCACACACAGGCTCTCCAAGTCAAAAGAGACGAGATAATAAAAACCCTTGAGCAGCAAAATTGGACTCATTAGTAGGTAATAGAAAGCTTGCACAGACAACATGATCAATTTACCACTAATTAGGGGTCGCCCATCTATGCCCAAAGTAACCATCGGTCCAGAGCATCTCAGAGGGTTAATAGATCACTAAGAGATGAATGGCACTGAATTTTACATAGAGGATCAAGGAATCCTAATAGAGCATCGTAACATTTTGGCCTTACTTCTTCATCTTTGACTACTCAGCGAATTCAAAAAACAAAACGTCAGACCTCCAAGACAACTCGTGTGAGAAAGACAAGGCCTCAAAGGTCAATGCGACTTCAAACCTCATGTACCTATAATAGCATCTCAGGTGGTCCCGCAGTTCATCACTTTGGATGATTTGAATACTTAAATCTAGGCCATTGTTGCCAATAATCCAAGTTAAAGATTAGCTCTGGATAGGATCAAGACAAACCCCATTTTCCCTCACCTCGAGAACATGCTTATTCCTAAAAACTTCTACATGTTGAAGTTCCCTCGATGCGTAGGCCTTATTGACCCGATAACTAATGTCAGACATTTGAAAGTTATGGTCAGACTCTACTCAAAACTTAATAACATGTTATGCCACCTACTTAACATATGTCTTGAAGAGGAACCTCTTAGATTGTTTGATACTATTATCGAATGATTGATAACCAGTTTTGCCCAGTTATAACTCTTGTTTGAATTAAATTACGCTTATGCAAAGGAGTCTGTTGATTAGTATTTTTTTTTCGGGAAAAGAACAAAACAAAGCTCAATGAAGTGCTATAAATGATACTTATGAGAAAAAAGGAAGATTGGAAATTCATATCCAAAGATCATAGTACCTCATTCGCTTCAGCTCTTCACATCGACTCTGAGGTTCGAGAAGAGCTGACACTCCATAAGCCAAAAATATAGACAAAAATGATTGATGTGGTTAGTAATTGTATTGACCTAGAGAGTTCAATGAAAGATAAAATGAAGAGGTCATCTGTCATTCATTCTATGAATATCGTGTCACCAACCATCTCAAAGCAAACAAGCAATGGGAATGCCGAGCGGCGTGGGCGATCTAACAAAAGCCTTATAGGAAAAGATGGGAAGAAGGATAGGCCAATCCCAGTCTTACCACTAATGAATACAACCATATCGAACATCTGGCACATCATGAGAGAAGATAAACTCTTTCAGGAAGCCCTGAAGATCCCTAATGTACTGAACAAGCCCCTATGCCAGTACTACAATGTGCATAGTCATGGCACTAATTATTGTTATTCCCTTAGAATAATCTTCCACTGAATTGTACTGACAGGACGCCTCTACGAGTATATTGCTGATGCTAAAAACTTCTTCGACAAAGAAGTAAAAAAAAAAGAAGAAGAGTAGGGAAAAGGTCAAGCTCGACATCTGTATATGATCGAGATCAAGAAAAGAAAAAGGCACAAAAAGGATGGTAGAGGTACATGATGCTGCAAAATGGCCTCTTCAAAAAAATCTGCGAAAGCCTTACCTAGCTTCAGCAAGGAAATACGTCCCATCACATTTCTTTCGAAGACTATGATGTCAGTTATGTGAGGTACCCCCATAATAACCCATTAGTAATAATGCCCAAAGTGGGATAAGACTACCACCATGCATTCCTTGTTGACAGAGGTAGTATAGCAGATGTGCTCTTCAAGAGAGTTATAAACGTTCTTGGAATAAGAGATTCAATCAAAGCTTTGACAACAATGATCACAGGCTTTAATGGTTCCAAGGAACCTGTACTTGAAAAAATCACATTACCCGTTCAAGCAGGGCCGGAAACAACTTTTGTCAAATTCATAGTAATTAATGCCGAGTCTAAAGACTTGGGGATCTTGGGAAGAAATTGGCTCCACTTACTCAAAATAGTACCTTCGACGTACCATCTCACTCTATATTTCATAGCAGATTACAAAGTCTATGAAATTAAAGGAAATCAAGTCGTCGCAAGGATATGCGAAAACACCACTACGAATACTCATGCACCAAAGCTCCTAAAAGTTTAGCAATTACAGAAAGAACCTCTCCAAATGTTTGAGCAACATGATATCGAAACTGTGGATTCAATAGAACATGATAGATTAGGGAGAGGCACTGTCATCTGATCTAAACTCTCTCCAGAAGAAAAAGAAACATTCTTACAACTTCTGAAAAGAAATGTCGATGTATTCGCGTGGTTCATTTAAGAAATACAAGGGATTGATCCTTCCTTTGCTTTCCCCAGGCTAAACCTTATACCTAATAGAAAAATTGCTTTACAGAACCAACATAACCTGGCACCCAGACTTCAAGAAATACTTAATGAAGAAATTGATTAACTACTTTAAGTTAGATTCATTTGAAAAGCAAAATGTCCAAAATGGCTATCGAATATTGTAGCTATCTGAAAAAAGAATAGGAAGATCAGAGTCTGTGTAGATTTCACAGAGCCAAACAAATTTACACCCAAAGATTACTTCCCACTACATTTTATCCCTCAACTCCTCGACTCTATGGTAAGGTATGAAATATTGTTTATGATGGATGGAGCTTCAGGATACAATCAAGTTTCACTTGCCAAAGAATATCAGGAAAAGATGATATCTATAACAGAAAGACTTTGCAGCTATACAGTCATGTCTTTTGGACTAAAAAATGCTGGAGCACCATATCAGCGGCTAATGAAAGAACTATTCAAAGACTAATTTGGAAAGACCCTGGATGTGTACATCGATGGAATAATTTATAATTATAAATAGAGAAGACCATAGCGACAATTTACAGACCATCAACGACATCCTTCGCACTTATTGCATGAAGTTAAATCTAGAAAAGTGTGAATTTTGGGTGGCTTCCTGAAAATTCTTAGACCATTTGGTAAGTAAATGTCGGATAGAAATTAACCTAGAACAAATTAAGGCACTAATGGCCATGCCCTCATCTCGAAGAAAGTAGAACGTCCAGTAGGTAGTAGAGAAAGTTGGATCTCTTTATAGATTTATCTCAAAATCATCTGGCCGATACAAATTTCTTTACCTCCTCCTTCGTGAAAACCCAACTCCAATCACCAGGAAATAACCCAAAAAAATTGAACGAACTACAAAATGTGAATTAGCCTTTCAAGACCTAAAGTGATACTTGGGGCATCCAATAATAAGTACCCTGGTTGATGCCAAAGTTTTAACGATGTACTTATCGACAACAGAAGACTCAATTTGTTCTGCCCCCATTCAAGAAGATAATGGACTAGAGAATCCAATTTACGTCATCATCAAAACCATAATGTCAGCAGAAACAAGGTATATAACTACTAAAAAATAACTACTCGCTTAGGTCTACAGTTCCTAAAAACTTTGACCTTATTTCTTAGCATATAAAATCAAAGTCATTACCAAGTTCCCTCTCAAGCTAGTCATGTGCAAAAATGGTCTGTATTCCTGGAAGAATATGACATCTTTTTTGAATCCCAAATCTTAGTTAAAGGTCAAGCTGCTGCTGACTTTTAGCCAGATTTCCCCATCGAAGACCCAAAATGGGAGGTGCTCGAGGAAGTATTAGCTAAGAACTCTATCGTAGAGCTAGGCACATGATCCATGAGCACAACATAGAGACTCTTTGGAGATGGATCTGTAGGACCTTGAGGATCAGGGATTGGGAGCGTTCGAGTAACACCTTCAAACCATAAAATAGAGAAAGCTATCAAACTTAAATTTTATGCAACCAACAACGAAATTGAATATGAGGCAATCTTGCATGGTTTAGATCTCGCATTAGAACTAGGGGCGGAAGACATAGTAGTCTATATAGATTTTTTATTAGTATCCAACCACTACAGCAAGACATTCAAAGCATCAAGAAAGATGATCGAATATGTTACTCTAGTCGAAGAAAAGATTAAGAAATTTAGAAAAGGTACTATCTCTTATTTAGCAAGGCCTGAAAATAGACATGCTGATGCGTTGGCCTCCATTGCATCAATGATGGAAGATAGCTAGAAAAGGACACTGGACATCAAAGTTATCCAATATTGTAGCCTTGATACCAGGAATATGATGCAAGTCTAACTAATACAAGATGATGATCCTGAAGACTGGAGAAAACCATTTCTCACATACTTTAACTCAAATATTCTCTCAAAAAACAAAGAAGAAGCTCGGTCTCTCTTAACAAAATATCCAAGATTTAAAGTCCAAGGGGGAGTATCGTACATATTTATTGGTAGAGCTCCCCTCATCGGATGTATCCACAAAAATGGGCTCAAATCAAAATTAATATATTAATTTTATGCGATCATTGGCTTAAAGAACATTTACTCAAGGATTATATTGGCCGAAGATGAGGCAAGACTACATAGATTTTATACGAAAGTGTTATGAATGCCAAATCCATGCTCGAGACATCAAAATTACAGTTTTTCACTTGCATGTTAGTAATGTCTTATGGGCATTCAAAAGATAGGCTATCGACATCATAGGACAACTTCTCGTTAATCAACCATACATGCCACCATTAAGGTACAAAATTTGACCAGTTTTATGCTAGCGATATCCTTTATTCCTTGCATTAACATGAGTCTCTTAGTGGTAGGGGGCTCTGATACTAGAGGTTGTACTCATATATGGGGATAATTTTAAGGTTTGATGAAAAGAGTTTTATGCTGCCCCTACCGAAGCTCTTACTGAGGCCACTGGTGTTCTGCGGGCCCAGGTAGCTAGTTTGACTATAGAGAAGGTCGAGCTAGAGTAAGACATGGCGGCCCTCGTTGAGACCGTTTCACGCTTGACAGCCGAGAAGAATTCCAAGAAAAAGCTATTGTGCCACTAGATCTTTGTGAAGTGATCCCAAGCTGATTATTTAAACTAAAATTATATAGATTTGTATGCTGCATACTCCGCTGCGTCTAATTGGAGGGAGGCGACCTTGGCTTTTCTGGGTAGCAAGGGCCATACCCGCTAACCTTAGACGGGGACATCACCCCACAAGGATCAGGAGGAAATGGATAATTTAGCCCGTATGAACCATGCAAGGGTTGCTGGTGGTGCCTTGGTACCTAGCCCAACGATGGAAGTTGGCCCATAGTGGTCTTGTAACAAATGGAACTTTAATCTTTTTTGCCCATAATATCTGTTTGAATATTTTGAATATATTTTATTGGTTGTGAATATTTTCGTGTTAATGTAGACTTCTCTTATTAATATTTTGTTACAGTGAAATACTATCGTCTTTATACCCGAGGTTGCCTTTCTTAGGATTTTTGCGGTCCTACCTGGTTATAAATATTTTGTTTGTTTTCCTACGTGGTGTGGGTCGTTTAGAGTGCCATGCACAAATATTATAGAAAATTTTCAAGTTCCCACTAAATCGCTTGTGGTCCTCATTAGGCCACTAATTGCGGGTCGTTAGGACAACCATGCGAGAAAATTATAGAATATTTTTGAGTTTCTGCCAACTCATTTATCATCCAAATTGAGCCACTAATTAAAGGTCGTTGGGACGACCATACGAGAAAATTATAGGGATTTATTTTTAGTTCCTACCAACTCACTTGTGGCTCTCATTAGGCCATTAATTGAATATTGTTGGGACAATCATGCATAAAAATTATAGGGGATTCTTGAGTTCCCACAAATCTACTTGTGGTCCTCGTTGGGCCACTAATTGTAGGTCGCAAGGATGACTATGCGAGAAAATTATAGGAGATTTTTGAGTTTCCACCAACTCACTTATGGTCCTTGTTGGGCTACTAATTGCAGGTCGTTCAGATGACCAAGAGAGAATTATGGTTCATTGTTGATGCAGGGGAAATGCCTAATTGGGAATATTGTGTTGACTATTCAAGTCTTAGTACCTTCCCTATGCACATTAATGCCTATTACCATCAGTACAGTCAAAGGGTGTTATTAATTCCCTAACGCTTAATCATGTCTCTTCCATAAAATGGGATTCCCTTGATATTTTAAGCATTTTTCTTTTCTAGGCCTTGTTTGATACCTATGAAGGCTAGATCACAAACTCGTCATAAGTCCCAGTTGCCGCTAAGGTGGCTATGTACACAAATGTTCTTTGATGACCGGGGCATAGCGGAAAGCCTTTATGTGAATACACAGATCTCGCTTCTCTGCTTGAGGTACTATATAAGGTTTGCCAAAAGAAATGGTTCTTGTACCAAATCATACGTGGCCAGGTGAAGACCATTTTGGGGAGGGATGTTTTGTAGAGGACCATGGCCCTCAAAGACATTAAGGAGGAAGATGAGTCGTATGGTGGTTGTAGCTTTGAGTATAAATTTTGCATTAGTTGAGTTTATAATTTGTACTCGTCCTAGGTCCATGTACCTATCATTTTACGATCTAGTAATCGTCATTCGACCATAAATGAAAATTTAAAGTTTTTGATTTTCATTGCTTGGCTTTGTTATAAGTTATAAGCACCACGTTGGAGGGGAATTTTTATTATGGGAGAACATGCGTATTGGGTGGAAGGTTTCACTTGAAGATGCCTTAGTATTTGGAGAATGCATTTTTATGTAAAAAATGCCCCCAGTATCGAGGAGGGCATTCTTACTTCATTAAACAACCCTAGTATTTGGAGAGGGCCTTTTTACTTAAAAAAATGCCCTAGTATTTGTGAGGGTACTTTAATTCAAAAAATGCCCCCAATATTTAATGTAGGGACCAAACCCCGTTCTGATGGGAAATTGGTTCTTACAACGTAGAATCAATCCTCAATCTAAGGGAATAAGCATTTGACTTAAAGTAAGATCTCAATATGGACAGATACTTGTGAAGATGCCCGAATGTGACTCTCTACGACCTCAGATGAGGATTTTTTAAGATTGATCGTATTACTGAAGAGTAAATAACAGGGTTCAAAAACAGAATATCTGGGTGGTCGAAGGTAAAATGCAAGGGATTGGAGACCATTTTTCTAACCCCTCCTTAGTTTCCCTTCTCCTCTATTTATTGAGATATAGGGAACTGAGTCACCAAGGGTGGGTCAGGTTTACATGATTACTGTCAGGAAATCCCGGCGAGTTATGGGCACCGGTCATATCGGTACTGTTACTGCAACATTTATTGATGATGTCTCTGAACGGCGCGATAGTTGGACCTGTCAGTGTAGCTGCACGGGGCAATTAATGTACTGTCTAATCTGATGAGATGATTGTTTGTCTTATCCTACTTCGATCGTTTGATAGTAAGGTCAAAGGATTTTTGCTGTAGTAAAATAGTTCGTTCTCGAGGCTTTGCCTAATGTCGAAGCTTCGTCTTCGGGGGATCTTTAGGGAGTCTACTCTAAAGATTGAGTGGGCTTTAATACATTCAAGTAGACTGTAAAGTGGGCTTTGACTGCCTGTCAAAGGCTACGAGTAGGCTACTACATTCGCCCCCTCTCAGCGAAGGTCTCGAAACCAAGTGAAGAAAGGTTTGCTAAGAAAACTGTTTGGTCTTGGGATTTGAGCAGGTTAACTGTTAGTTTCTGGGTAGGTAATAAAAGAGGTTTTTAAGAGATGTAGGTGGCTATAGGGTAATAAATGAAGTGAAGGCTATATAGATGGGTTATTGCATAGGGGTGTTGTATCCTTTTCCATTTACACTATTTTTTTGCCTCTTTCTACTAATTCTGAGCATTTGAATGGATACCACGCCAAACATGTATTATTAGAAGAGGATGGCGTTCGCTCATGAACGTTGTGTGGAGCGAAAGATGGTAGAGCTGGATATGAAGTTCTTTGGGCAGCATGATCTGAGTTGGGACATGCATGAGCTTGTGGGGATAGGACCTGAAGAGTTTTTCAATGGTGATTCTTATTCCTATATGTGGGACCAGCTAAGGATCCATTTTACGACCGCTGAGAGGCGCTATCTCTTTCTGATGGCTCTGGCCGACAGTCTTGTCTGTGTGGAGGAGATCAATGGGGAGTAGAACTCGGCCACTGAAGCTGGACCTTCTGGTAGTAGGTGCAATGGTTGATGAGGTTACCTTTGTATCTTTGTATGTCTCTATTTTTTTTTCTTTGGATGGTAGTAGAAATGTAATTTGTTTGTTTGAGCGGATATTTTGAATTGACAAAATATTTTCTGCGTACCTGTATTACTGCTTCTGACTGGTAGTGTAGACGAATGTAGACGATTACTTTTATAGGTGCGATGTATAATGATAAGCTCAAAGGTAATGATGATCGAATGTTCGACGTTGGAGGTATGCTCGACTAGTAGTCCTTGGGAATGAGGTTTGAATGCATGTACCGATGAATCAGTTATACCTGGGAAGTTGGAATGTTTGTTTGCTGACTTTAAAGGTTGGGAATTGAAGGTTTCCATTAATTTGATTAGGGAAGAGGGAAAGTTGTGGTGGGTTTGTAAGTATAAAAGGGGATGGGTTGGAAGGAATCTCTTCATCTGTCCTTCAACTTTCTCTTTATCTACTGCTTTGTTTATTGATCTACATGGCTGAAAATGTACCGGTTCAAGAAGATCAAGCGGCGGTGAGGGCCAGGAGAATCCAGGAGGCCTTGTTGGATCTTCAATGGAGGTTCGGAAGAGAGGAGGATACTGATGCTGAAATGCCAAATATTTTTGAAGCAGAACCTGGGGCACCACTCTATGATATGCCCTTCGCGTACTGGTGGGGAATAGTACAGATGATGGGGACATTTCTCAGCCATCGACTATCTCTTCTTAAAGGCTTCGCAGAGGATATTGAAGACCAGGAGGATAAGGATGCAGCGGCCATTGTTGAAGAGAAGCAACCCGTCAACAAATTGCGTTCCCTCTTGTATGCTTTCTTGTTGTTGTTTGCCTGTTTTCTTCCTCCTTTTCTATTCTCCTTTTTGTATGAATCCTATAATGTTGTCTGAGTTGCTGAATGAAAATGGTTTTTGCTGATAACTTGCATTGTCGAGCTGTGCATAATAGTAATATAATTTGATTTGTAATTGGAGGTATTGAAGGGATAATACAGTTGTCGAAATGAATTGTTTGTGTTGGTCGAAGATAGAAATGACTTTGTCAAAATGAAAGGTAAACTGTTTCGAAGCTGAAAACTTTAGCTGTAAGCATGGGATCGTTGAATGGCCGAAGTTTATGACTTTATTCGGTCGAAGGGTCGAAACATTTATGTTAAGGGATGTGTTGGATGTCGAAAGTCGATATATTAGATAAATTTACTTGAGGCTATCTGTTGCGGATTGTTCGAGACGTAAAATGGTCAAATACACGAGTTTGGGGATTGTGTCGTCGGCTATGCAGAATTTGACTGGCCGATCTGACCGCCCAGATGGCTGGTCTGTCAGACGGGTACGGGCACCTGGGGCAGTGTGCAAAAGGTAATGATGATGCTTTTCTCGTATGATAGAAAAGGTTGTAATGTGACTGTTTGGACTTGGTTATTTAGCTTCGTGTGAGGGAGAAAAAGGTTTAAGAACTTCAGCTGTTGCAGGCAGTTAAAAGTGAGGGTATTGTTTGTACGTGAGAGGTACGAGGGGTATATTGGTCAAAACACATTGTAGCCGAAAAGTCTGGTAGTGGGGTCGCGGTAATGATAGTGGTTAGAAAATCGAGGCGGTTTTGGTTTTTTTTAAAGATATATAAGAGGGAGAAGAGTAATTACTGTATTGTTTTACTGTGAGAATCAAAGAGTGGAGGGGAGGGAACGTATGCCATTTTACACTTGGGAGTTCTTGTTGTACTTGCTGGTTTGGGTTTGATGATTCGAGGGTAGTGTTGCTAACTACTGGAAAGTAACTTGATCTTTGCTGCTTGTATTTTGTTTTGCTCTTTTGAGAATGTAGGTAAGGCAATTTGTATTAGAGGTTTTAGAGGTTATTCTCGAGGGTAAAGAAACTTGAGAGATTTGGGTTTTGACCCATTTTGGGGTTTGGGGGGTTTTGGAGGGGGTACTGGGTCTGAGATTGAGGTTGTGATAAATATATGGGGGGGGGGGGGAATGGGTGGGATAGGAGTGATAGGTACGGGATTGTCGAATTTTCCACTTAAATTGTATGCCTCTTCTTCTGTAGGCTAAAATGCGTTGCCATCGGGCTTCGAGACAGAGACTAATAGATAAAGAGTTCGAAGAATTTGAAGCTAGTATTTCTGGCCGATCCCCAATGGATGAGGGTAGTGATGTAGAAGTGTTAGATATAGTAGCCGAGGCTCCATTGTCAATGGTTCTACCATCTGAGGAGGTTCCGATTTCGCGTCGTCGAAGAACGATAATTACCGAAGGTAGTGATGAAGAGGAAACAATATGGGGGGTGGGGGGTAATGTAGGGCCTTCTGGTGGTGGAGAGGGAGAAAAGGTATAGAGTGAAGATAGTGGGGATTCGATTAAGTCGGATAGGGTCGAAGGTGTTGTTTCAGCTAAAGAGAGGATTAGGCTAGATCGGTTCACCGCCAAATTTGAACTCTCAAAGGTAGGGGTGTATCTGAGTGTTGCAGGGGCGGGGTTAACCTTTAAATCGGATCCTGGGGATAGGATTTTGGCTTATAGAGGCCAAATTCGATTGGGACTGGAGCTTCTTCTCCGAAGACTGGTGAAAGAACTGTTAAATTTCTGGGGAGTGGCTCCGGGGCAGATGAACGGTATTCTTAATGAGATGATGAGGGTTGCAGAGGGGATGAATGTAAAACTGGCTAGTGAGGGTCGAAGTTTAATTAAGTGGCTTGACATTATCACCTTTTACACAAGGAAGGCTAATCGGAACCTGGGGACGTATCACATCAAATGTTACCCAGAGAAACCTTGGTTCTTTGACCTGTACTCGACAGGCCGAGGGTGGATTAAAGATTTACTGATAGTAAGGGGTAACTATGAGAATGTAGATAAAGATGACCCCTATAAATTACATCATAGGGTATATAACGAAAGTAAGTTTACTGTCGAAGGGTTGTTGTTGATGTGCATCTGAGATAAGTTATAACCGTGTTCTTATTTTAATCTGCAGGTCCAGAGAGTTTGTCTTGGGATAGTCCGGTAAATTATATTGATACGCTGTTCGAAGCTAGTGAAGACTGGGTAAATTTTGTGTTTGACAGTCTCAAAATCAAAAGGCAAAAGAGGAAGAAGGTAGATTCCCTGCTTCGAGACGTACCCGCTACATCGAAGCCACCAAAGAGAAAGAAAGGTGAAGGTGCTTCAAAGGGGCAAAAAAAGATGGGAGGGGAAAAGTTGCCAAGAAATTACCAATTTGTGCCGAGATCGCGGAGGGATTTGAAGCCATCAATTCCAGTACCCAAAGTGGCAGGAGATCCGTCGAAGTTGAGGCCGAGGCTAGTAGCAGCTCAAACTGAGAAGGGGAAAGGCCTGGTTGTCCCAGAAACTTTGAAGGTGCAGTAATCGAAGGCTGGCCAACGTAAGAGGCGTAAGGTGCTGGGGGAGGATGATGCACTGGAGGAAGATGAAGAGATGACGGAGGTTGAACGACAGGAGCAGGCTGTGGCAAAATAGGCTTCGATGGTCGAGTTCAGGGAAGATGACCCAGACGACGCTTCGAAGGAGATAAAGAAACACATGTTTCAGGTAACTATATGAGGCTTGCTATTGTGGTGTTTTACGATTTCTTGAAAATTCTTCGAGTTTCGAGTTGCACTGATTTCTTGAAAATTTTAGCAGATCGATGCTTGGGTGCAGACTTGCAGTAAGGCAATGAAGGCAGTGAAGGCGAAATTGAAGAAAGCAAAGAACAATCTGAATCTTTCTTTTGGGAAAGAGGCATCACTGGTATCTGAAGTCAGGAAGTTGAAGTAGGATCTGGGGGTGTTTATTGACCCTTATGACGAGAGGTTCGAGCTGCAGCGATCGAGGTTGGAGCGAGAGTGGTCTGCAAAGCTTGAGGCATATGAGTGGGAGTAAGTTAAGCACAAGGTGACTTTCCATCGGCAGTATGATGGCGAATACAAAATGAACGTTAAGTTGAAAAGCTTTATAGATGATAAGGGGTATGACCCCGAGACATTGGAGCCTTATCCTGTGTCTTCAGAACTTGCTGAAGGGGATGATTTGCAGATGAAGGGTGGAGAGACAAACATTGTTGAAGAAGCAGTTGGAAGTATTGGGGGTGGTACAGATACTTCGCTTGTTGGAGCGCCCATTGGCAGTACTGTTGGTGGTTTGGTCGTTGGAGGTTCGAATGAAGTTGTTGGGGGAGCTGTGGAGCAGGAAGGCGTAACTGCACCGGTATGAAGTATATGAGGTTGGGATGACATTTCATCTTCTGTTAATTAAAATGTTAAGTTGTAATATTTTGAACGATGTTGTTGTTTTCTGCTGGTCTCTGAACTCGGTAGGTTGTTTGTGCTTTTGTTATCTGTTTGAACTCTTAAAATTGATGTTGAACATATTGATGCACATTTTCTAAACATACTAATTCTGAACTTCTGATTTGATATCTGATTTGCTGATGGATTGTATAATCGTGCTCTGACCTTGAATTATTGGAATTTGAATGCACATTCTGTTGAGTTTGCTTGTTTTGGACTCTTAATGAATGGCCTTTGAATTGTATTGCCACTATTTCTCTGATGAATAATATGTTAAATGTGCTCTGTATTTGATAGAATTGTGGATAGTATTTTTGTATATGATTGTTGTTTGGAAGTATAGAAATTGGATCTGTTTGAGTAAAAATTTGATCTGTATGAATGACTGCAGTGTGATCAAAACCTGGGGAGTGTCGACGATTGTATAAATTGAACTTTGAATGTTTTGCTAGACATCGAAGGCCGAAGTCACAGCAATGTTGAAATTTTGAAAATTTTCTAGGTCGCCTCCAAGTATCAGTCGGGCCGAAGGACGTGATACCTGGAGGAAACCCGAAAATTTGCTAGACTTCGAAGGCCTAAGCCACAACGTAGCAATATCTGATTGCCTCCAACATATTCTCGAGGGTCCGGTCTTTCGGCCATCCTTGCCCCTCGAGTCTGCTCGAATGTTGGAAACTTGAGCAATTCAAGGTCGTCCCCAAGTACCAGTCGGGGGGAGGGTGGACATGATACCCGGGGTAAACCAAGAAATTGACTGGACTTTGACAGTTACAGAGCCTCGACGAAGTATATCTGATCGCCCCCAATGTATCCCTGAGGGTTTGGTCTTCCGGCTATCCTTGCCCCTCGAGTTTTCTCGAAATTGGAGACTTGAGCAATTCAAGATCGCCCCCAAGTATCAGCCGGGGAGAGGGTATACGTAATACCTAGGGTTAATCAAGAAAAGGACTGGACTTCGAAGGCCTAAGCCATAGCGAAGCAATATCTGATCGCTCCCAATGCATCCCTGAGGGTCCGGCCTTTCGACCATTCTTGCCCCTCGAGTTTGCACGAAGTTTGGGAGCTTGAAAAAATCTTGAGGTTACCCTCAAGTATCAGTTGGGTTGAAGGTTGACATGACACTTGAGTTAAATCAAGAAATTCAAAATGAAGTAGGAGACGAAGTAAGGGTTAAAAAACTGGTTTAATGAATGTTTTGGATTACATCAGTTGTACATGGTTGGAGATATGGCCTGTTATAGGAGACCAATTTCTTTGTATTCCAAGGGTTCGGTAGAGGTTCGTTGTCTTCCATCATTAAGTAATAAGAACCCTTATTTGTTTTATCGTAGACAACATAAGGTCCTTCCCAAGATTCGGCTAACTTGCCGGGATTTTGAGGTCTCAAAGATTGATTGACACGTCGAAGTACCAGATTTCCAATATTGAAATTTTGTGGTCGTACTCTTTTATTGTAAGATTTCTGAAGTGATGTGTGGTACCGGCCAAGGTTGACGATAGCTCAATCTCTGGTTTCATCAATCCATAACATGTTGTAAGCAAGTTTGAACTCATTATCTTCGTCTGGAAGGTTAGGGTCTAGAGTGGGTACTTCAAATTGGGTTGGTAATACAGCTTCGGTTCCATATGTTAGGAGGAAGGGGTGCATCCTATAGATTGCCATGGGGTTGTGCGATAGGCCCAGAGGATGTGTTGTAACTCTTGAACCCATCGTCTTTTCTTTACATCGACTCTCTTCTTAAGACCATTAACGATGGTTTTGTTAATTACTTCGACTTGGTCGTTGCCCTGGGGATAGTAAGGTGTGGAGGGTGAGAGGATGATGTTGTGTTTTTTGAGGAAGTTTTTGACCTTGCTGCCAACGAATTAGGGACCATTGTCGCATCGAATCATATGAGGGTAGCCAAAATGAGTGATGATGCTTTCCCATAAAAATTTAACAACTTCCTTTTCTCTGGTTCGGCATTGAGGTACCGCTTCGACCCATTTTTCCAAAGTAATCGGTTGCGACGAGGATGTTTTCTCGACTACCCGAAGCTTTTGGGAAGGGTTCAAGGAGATCGATGGCCCATCTTTTGAATGGCCAAGAAACTTGACTGAAGTGGAAGTCTTGAGAGGGGTTATGGATATCATGAGCATGACGCTGGCATTTGTCGCAGTGTTTTGCGTAGTCGGAAGCCTTTTTTTTAATACCGAGCTAAAATAATCCTTGGGTAACAGCTCGAAGGGCCATAGAATGACCAGCAGTATGAGCACCGCAGGTTCCTTCGTGAAGTTCGGCTAAGGTTTAAGAGGCTTTGGCTTGGGATATGCATCGAAGGAGGACGCCATTTAGGGATTTTTGATGTAGTTGGTTTTTGTGGATAGTATATCTGCGGTAGTTTTCTAGTATGGACCGTTTGGCTTTGGGATAATCTGGGAGGGTAGGGTTGTTGAGGTATTGAAGAAATGGTGTTTGCCAATCGTTTGGATCGTGACTCTCGCCCCCAGTATTGATAGTATTGATTTCCATCTGGTCGATACTTGGGCGTTCGAGTACTTTGATATGGAGTGTCCGTGATTCTGATTGCCCGTGCATAGCTGCTATGTAGGTGAGGGCATCTGCATGTCTATTTTCTCCTCGAGGGTAATGTGTAATTGTGGATTTTACGGGGAACCGGTCCATGCGCTGTCGTACAAAGAGAGCGTAGTCAGCCATGCGACCGTTAGCTTGGTTTTCTCCTGTGCAGTGTCTCTGAACGAGTTGGGAATCTGCAAACACTACAAGCTTGGGATTGCCAAGGTCGAGTGTGAGGTCAAGGCCGTGGATCAAGGCTTCGTACTCTGCTTCGTTATTGGAACATTCGAAGGCCAGTTTGACAGCTTTCTTTATACGGTTATTAGTGGGTGTTACCAAGATAATACCAATGCCTGAGCTATTAGGTCCTGCTGATCCGTCTGTGAATAAACGTCAGCCAGTGGGAGGGTCCCAGGGATCTACTATTTTGGGTTGATCTTCTGATAAACCATCTTCATGTTCTTCCCAGTCGACATCTTCGATTGAGAAGTCAGCTAGAAAGTCTTCTACTGCTTGGCCTTTCTGGGATATTTACTTCTCGAATGTAATGTCGTGTTCACCAAGGTATATGGACTACTGTTGCACTCGCCTGGATTTTTCTTTTTTGCTAAGTACTTCTCGAAGGGGATAATTGGTAATAACACAAATGGGATGAGGCAGAAAATATGGTTTGATTTTACAGGTTAAATAGACAACTGTGAGGAGTAGGTGCTCAAGTTTTGAATATCGAATTTCTGCGGGGGTTAGGGTTTTGCTGATGAAATATACTAGTTTTTTTATGTTGGAATCAAGTTGAATGAGCACTGAACTGAGAGAGGTTTCTGTGGTAGTAAGGTATAAAAAGAGTGTTTCACCTTCGATAGGTGCGCTGATGATTGGTGGACAGCCAAGATAACTTTTGAGTTCAAGGAAGGCTTGTTCGCACTCAGGGGTCCAGTCGATCTCGGGATTGTTTTTCTTTTTTGCTTTGTGGATGCCTAGATCGCGTAAGAGGGAAAAGAGCCATGCACATCGATATGAGGATTTGGAAATAAAACGATTGAGGCCTGCTATCCTGCCTGCCACTTTTTGGATGTCTTTCTTGGTTCGGGACGAAGGCATGTCTATGAGGGCTTGAATGTGGGTGGGGTCTATCTCTATCCTGCGTTTACTGATAAGGTGACCCTAAAAATTTCTGGATGACACGCCAAATTGGCACTTATCTAGGTTGAGTTTCATATTATATGTCTGAAGTATCGAGAAGATTTCAGAGAGGTCTTGGATATGGATGCTTTTCTGAAGGCTCTTGTATAACATATCGTTGATATAGACTTTGACAGATTTTCCAAGCAAGGGTTTGAACATGGCTGTGACAAGGCATTGGTAGGTGGCACCGACATTTTTAAGGCCAAAGGGCATAACGTTGAAACGGTAAAGGCCTTGTTCAGTTATAAATGAAGTTTTAAGTTGATCTTCGGGGAGGAGGGGTACCTGATTGTAACCCAAAGCCGCATCCATCATGGATAGGCGCTCGTGTTCAGCAATGGCATCGAGGAGTGCTGAGATAGTTAAGAGGGGTATGTTGTCCTTCTGTGTGTGCTGGCTGAGGTCTGTGAAGACGACGCAGATTTGGATCTTACCATTCTTCTTAGGAACTGCTACAATGTTTGATATCATGTCTGCGTACTTCACTTCTTTGATAAAGGCTACGGCTATGAGCTTGCCTACTTCGAGGTTCATGACTTCGTAAAGTTGTGGTGCCAGTGTATGCTTATTTTGATTTACTGCTGAGAAATAGGGGAGGAGATCGAGGTGATGGCAGGCTAGGCTGGGGTCTATGCCAGGAATCTCTTGAAATGCCCAGACGAAGAGGTCTTTGTTTGCTCGAAGTAACTTGGAAAGTTCGAGGTACTCTGATTCATTGAGGAAGGTTCCAAGAAATGTACATCGACTAGGGCCATCGAGTTCAATATAAATAGTGGGTTCGATAGATGGGGTGGTATTATCAAAGTCGAGGGGATAGAAAGATGTTGTGATTGTTATGGGCGGCTGACAAGTTTTTGGGTTTGGTCAATCGCTGGGTGGTCACAGGAGCGGGCAAGGCGTTGAGAGCCTTTCAAATTCCACGTATCCTCATGATTACTGAATCGAAGGGTCTGATGATAGGTCTATCTCTATCCTGCTTTTACTGATAAGGTGGCCCTAAAAATTTCCGGATGACACGCCAAATTGGCACTTATCTAGATTGAGTTTCATATTATATGTGTGAAGTATCGAGAAGATTTCTGAGAAGTCTTGGATATGGATGCTTTTCTGAAGGCTCTTGTATAACATATCGTTGATATAGACTTCGACAGATTTTCCAAACAAGGGTTTGAGCATGGTTGTGACAAGGCATTGGTAGGTGGCACCGTCATTTTTAAGGCCAAAGGGCATAACGTTGAAATGGTAAAGGCCTTGTTCAGCTGTAAATGAAGTTTTAAGTTGATCTTCGGGGAGGAGGGGTATCTAATTGTAACCCGAAGCCGCGTCCATCATGGAAAGTTTGAGGTACCCTGATTCATTGAGGAAGGTTCCGAGAAATGTACCTCGACCAGGACCATCGAGTTCAATATAAATAGTGGGTTCGATGGATGGGGTGGTATCTGTCAAAGTTGAGGGGATAGAAAGATGTTGTGATTGTTATGGGCGGCTGACAAGTTTTTGGGTTTGTTCAATCTCTGGGTGGTCGCAGGAGCGGGCAAGGCGTTGAGAGCCTTTCAAATTCCACGTACCCTCATGATTGCTGAATCGAAGGATCTGATGGTAGGTCAAAGGTATAGCGCTCATGGCGTGAAGCCCATCTCGTTCGAGTATACCGCGGTATTCAGAGTTCTTGTCAATGATGATGAAGTTGGTTTGAAGGGTAATGGGGACTGTAGTGGCGGGTTGGCAAATACGGCCAACGACGACTTCTGTTAATCCATTGAAACCTTTTAGTTCAATGTTAGCAGTGGTTATGAGGTTTGTTTTTTTCATGGTTTGGATTGTTTGGAGAAAGAGGACATCGGCTGCACTCCCAGTATCTACGAGCATTATATGGAGGATGAGGTTCTCGATCTTAATCATGATGACTAACGGATCGGAATGGAGGAAACGAACGTGTGAAGCATCACAGTCGATGAAAGAAATACCTTCGAGTCATGAATGACAACTTAATTATGGCAGAAGGGTAGGAAATTTCTCCTGATAGGTGAACTCGTGACATTCTTTGACGCGCTTTCCTTTACTCTTGGAATGTCCACTGTCTATGTTGCTAACTTCGATCAACATGACTCTATAGATGTGTACCTCATCTTGTTCAGTAGTAGGGGTGGATAGAGATTTGAGGTAGGACTCGTCGAGGTAGCTTGGAAGATCAGCAGTATACTTGCGCAAACGTCCTACTCTGAAAATAAGTTCAAGGGAGCGTTGAAGGGCGAAGCATTTTTTGGTATGGTGGCAGTCGTATTTATGGTTAGCGCAGTAAGGTTCGCCTGGTCTGACTTCGATGGGGAAAGGGATGCGCCAAATGGGGTCTGCCTGTATGTGTGGTAGATGGGTGCTGAGGGGGGCCGTGACTGTAGGCAAAATAGGCCTTGGTCGCTTCTTGCGAGCTTCGGTACTGTTATTAATGTTGGGGCATTTGCGGCTCTCAATCCTCTGTGAGACAGGAGCGATCAGGGGTACGGGAGCAGGTTGGGGGTGTTGCCGAGGTTTATTGAATTTTGTTGTTTGCGAAGGCTGGCCCTGTTTGCGGGACTCTTGGAGGCGTTCGAGATCAATATAGCCGTTGACCTTCGAGAGCATCTCTTCGAGTGTTTTTGGTTTGTGGAGAACTAGGTGCTCTTTTACTCGGTTGTGGTCGGGCAGGGCATTCGAATATGCCAAAATAGCATTCGAGCAATCGAGATTTTAAATTTTTTGGGATTTGTCGAGAAATCTTCTGGTGAAGGCTTCGAGGGTCTCACTGCCGGATTTTCTTAAATTAAATAGAGCATCAACTCTAACGTCTCTATCTTTGTTGAAGGAAAACTGGGCAATAAAAAGGCATGAAAGTTGCTTAAAGTTACGAATCGAGCCATTTGGGAGATTATGGTACCATCGAAGGGGGTTATTGATAAGGCTCGCTGGAAAAAGGTGACATAATAGGTAGTCAGCCGTAGAGTAGAGGCTCAGGAAGTTTTAGAATTCGAGGATGTGGGATTTGGGGTCTGTGTTACGGTATTTGTTGAGTTTGGGGGTACGAAAGTTGGAGGGTATTTCGATGGTCAAAAATTTGGGGCTGATTGAGTTATTGAGGCGGCCTCAGGAGTTTGTGGTGGGGCTCGTACTAGCGGGAATGACGGGTTGTATTTTGTGGTCGATGTCCTGCTGTGTAACATATGCAGGATATGGGGGAGATTGATGAATTTGAAGGTTGTGAGGTCAAGTGTGTGATATAAAATCAGCACTACGTTCGCCGAGTTGCTCCCGAGCAGGACGGCGTCTGGGGTATCAGGAGGAGCGGAGGGTTGAGTCAGAAAAGTCTTCTGTGGGGTGAATCCCGAGGTGAATGGAGCCGGTTCGGGGGATAATGTGGGGAAAACCTTTGGCACCGATGTGAACAGGGGGTATCTCGAGGTTTGGTGAAGGTCCTGGGCGAGCGCGAGCAGAGACGCGCAATGAGTCTTGTATCTGGGACGAGCGAACAGGTTCCAAGGACGGTAATCTTTGTTGCTCTCGGACGGTGTTGCGCAGTTCGCCGATTGCTCTGTTTTTGTCTATTTTCATCATCAAAGCAACGATTTCGCTCAGTTTCAAGTACCAAGCGGTGGTTTTTGCACTCCTAGTTTAGTTTGTTTAGGTGGCGCTCTTCTGCCTGAGCGACTTGTTGGGATAGCTAGGATATTTGGGTAGCTACTCCGTCAATGGAGTAGCCTGCCTGGGTTGAGTTGAAATGGCGTATGGGTGCCATTGAGGGTAATCTGTTGAAGTGGAAAGCAAAAGGAGGGGAAGAAGGAAAGGAGATTGGTAGGGCAAGCACAGACGGTGCCAATTGAAGGGACCTAACCTCGTTCGGATGGGAAGTTGATTCTTACAACGTAGAATCAATCCTCAATCAAAGGGAATAAGCATTTGACTTAAAGTAAGATCTCAATATGGACAGATACTTGCGTAGAGGCCCGAATGTGACTCTCTACGGCCTCAGATGAGAATTTTTTAAGGCAGATCGCATTACTGAAGAGTAAATAACAGGGTTCGAATATAAAATATCTGGGTGGTCGAAGGTAAAATATAAGGGGCTGAAGACCATTTTTCTAACCCCTCCTTGGTTTCCCTTCTCCTCTATTTATAGAGATTTAGGGAGCTGAGTCACCAAGGGTGGGTCAGGTTTACATGATTACAGCAGGATATCCCAGCGAGTTATGGGCGCCGGTCATGTCGGTACTGTTACTGCAACATTTATTGATGATGTCTCTGAATGGCGCAGTAGTTGGACCTGTCACTGTAGCTGTACAGGCCAATTAATGCGCCGTCTAATATGATGAGATGATTGTCTGTCTTATCCTGCTTCGATCGTGTGATAGTAAGGTTAAAGGATTTTTGCTGTAGTAAAATAGTTCGTTCTCGAGGCTTTGTCTGATGTCGAAGCTTCGTCTTCAGGGGATCTCTGGGGAGTCTATTTTAGAGGTTGAGTGGGCTTCGATACATTCAAGTAGGCTATAAAGTTGGCTTCGAGTGCCTGTCGAAGGCTACGAGTAAGCTATTACATTTAAGATGACGTTTTTAATTCAGAAAACACCACCATATTTGGGGAGGGTATTTTTATTTCAAGCAATGCCCCTAATATTTGGGAGGACATTTTTTCTTTGAAAAATTCCTCCAGTATTTTGGGAGAGCATTTTTACTTTAAAAAATGCCTTCAGTATTTGGGGAGGGCATTTTTACTTCAAAAAAATGCCCCAAATATTTGAGAGGGCATTTTTACTTCAATAAATGCCCCCAGCATTTGGGGAGGACATGTTTACTTCAAAATTCTGCATAAAATTATCATTGATTCCTCGCTCAAAATCTGCATAAGGCAGCTTAATTTTACTGGATCCACTTGCGGAGGTTTATTGCCTTCTAAGGGGATTTCAAATCCTCATCGCCGTAGTTTGTAAGGTAGTAGGCATTACCGTCCATGACCCTTGAGATGATATACAGCCAAGGTCTCCCAGTACCTTAGCATCTTGGATGTGGTATCCTCTTTTATTTTACCAATAAATTCAAGGATTTTGGCAAGGAGACGTTTGTTAATCTCATCATGAACGACCATGAATTTTATCCTATGGGCTATCACCTCTTTTGGTAGCACTGCTTCAGAGCTGTTGGTAAGCATGAATAGAGTAAATCCTATCAATTTCTGGGACGTCGCCTGGTATGAAAACAGTGTGTAAGGTAGGTCGTCCACCTATCTTCCCTACGCTGCGTCCAACATTTTACTGATACCATCAATGATAGTTTTATTGGTCACCTCAACTTGTCTGTTCCCCTGTGGGTACCTTGTACTTAGCGATGGTATTTTGATGCTGTAGGGACATATAAAGTCAACAACCTTACAGCCCATGAACTATGTGCCATTATCTATCATGAAGGCCGCTGGGACACCAAACCTCGTAATGATATATTTTTACAAAAAGATTATCACATATTCTTCATGTATACGAGCGAGTGGGATAGCTTCCACCCACTTGGTGTAGTCCATTATAACTAACAGCCATTTACGTCTCCCCTAGCCATTGGGAGTACTCCAACTATATCCAGTCCCCACTTTACAAACGGCCACAAGCTTGATACTATATGCAGGCCTACGACGGGGGCATGGATAAGATTGTAGTAGCCTACTCGTAGCCTTCCAAGACTAGTTGAATACTCAAAAGCTACATCGAAGCCTACTAGAAACTCAAAGCCCAGCAGAATAATCAAAGGCATATGAGATCCCTGAAACCTTCCGAGACTAATTGAACATTCGAAGGTTGCTTCGATGCTTACTACTATAGTCGAAGCCAAAGACAGTCGGTCAGTATCAGAACCTACATCAGACCTAGGAGGCTTCGACCATATTAGTGCATGGTCAAAGGCAGAAATACCTGACAACCATCTCACCAAATAGAATAGTAAAAACAAGCCGCAAGACAGTTGCAGTGCCAGAACCAACTTTACGTATGGGATAGCTGATCCAAAAGATATACATGTAATCTGACCTCGCATGGTGACTCACCTTTTCCAATTTCTTATAAATAGGAAAGAGAAGACACCACGAAGGGGTTAAGAAAACTCTACCCAAACCCTCTCCAATAACATCCATCTTCAAGATTTGAACTGTAACCCAAATCTATATATACAATCATTTATTCAAATCCTCGCTAGAGGTAATGGAGAATACAATTCATGGGCTCCACAGAAGTATGTTAGCACAGTAATCTGTCTCATTCATGTCGTATATATTTATTAAAACCTCTAGTCGAAGATAACCTTCAGGGTGCGAGAGTGTAATCTCCCTTTTATAAAATGCCCCAACAAAGATCATTGTGGAATTGACATTTAACGCACTTCTTTGCATACTCTATAAAATCTAGCCTTATCGTCGGCCAATAAAGTCCCTGTGTTTGTGTTCGTTCAGCCATAGACCTACCTACTATGTGCGCGCCACATACCCCCTTGTGAATATCTTCGATGATCATTGCCACTCGTTCTCCTACAATACATGTTAACTATGGGGTGTATACACAAATCTGGTAGAGCTCGTTATTAATTAACGTGTATTTCCATGACTTGTTCATGATAGTCTTGGTAGCTGACCTATCTGATGGGAGGATATGGTATTCACCTAAGAAATTAATAAGTGCTTTCCTCCAGTCGAGTTGTTCATTCAATGTCCCACAGTTGATCTTTATTACTTCTACTTTATGTTCCAGTTTGTTTGGTTAGTCGAGAACCTCTACTTGGATAAATCTTACTCGATCACCTGTGATTCAAACCAAGTATGTGTGGGCATTAGAGTGTTTATTCTCGCCTTTGTACATGTGTTCGAGGTTGACTTTCTAGAACTTTTAAAGCCTTCACTTTATGATCTCCATATAGTCTACCATCTTCCCGTTGGCCTAGAACATTCCTGTATGGTGGTTATTAACAAGTTGTGAGTTGGTAAAGATGGAGATTTCTCCCATGCCCAGTGCCGACGCTACATCTTGTCACTACATTTTGTCCACACAAAAGGGCTTCGAACTTGACTTTGCTACTACAGTGTGGGGAAGTTGACTCTGATCACTTTATCTATTTTGTTACTGCTCAGAGTTACCAGCGCAACCTATAAGTCTAAGCCCCCTGCAATAATGGACCCGTCCATGTATAACCATCAACCCTTCGTAAATTGTGTATCCGTGTCCTTTGGAGGTGCTACTCGATCGTTGTTTCTTTATTTGCCCATTATAGTCGCTTATAAGGAGGTCGCCCAACAGATCTGCCACGACCCATCCTTTAAATACCACTCTTAGATCGAAGCGAATGTCGAATTCCCTGAGGGTGATTGCCCACATCGCTATTCTACGGGTCTTTTCTTTCTTTACAAATACTTCCTTTAATAGTTGAGTCGTTATGACCTTAATTTTGTGTACTTGAAAGTATGATCGTAGTTTCTATAATGCATATACAAAGGTGAGTGGCTGCTTCTCTACCATAGAATACCACAACTCTACCCTTAAGAGTGTCATGCTTATAAAGTAAACTAGTTTCTTATTTTTAACTTTGATTTGGATGAGGACTGCGCTGATGGATTTCTCAGTGTTCCTTATGTAAAATCTCAGAGTTCATTTTCTTTTAGCGAGCTTAGGATTGGAGGTTCAGCCAAGTATCTTAGCATATCATGGAGGGCTTCCTCGTATTCCTGGTTCTATTGGCATTTCTTATTTTTCTTAATACATAGAAATGGTAGTTGACATTTGTATGAGGCTTTATAAATAAAGCGACCAAGGGCTGCAATCTTTCCTACTAGTTTTTTAAGTTGTTTTAGTATCGTAGATGGGGGCATACAAGCTAGAGCTCATATGTGTTCAGGGTCGGCCCCTCTCACTCATTGAGTAACTAGGCGTCCTAAGAACTTTCCTGAAGAAACTCCAAAGCTGCATTTTTCATGGTTTAGCCTTATCCTGTACTGTCTTAACTTGGTAAACGCAGTCTTTAGGTCAGCTACGTGGTCATTCTTCAGTCTTCTCTTGATGAGCATGTCATCAATATATACTTTCAATTTTTTTCCCAACTACTTTTTAAAAATAGTTGTCACCAACCATTGATACGTGGATCCCGCATTTTTAGACCGAATGGTATTATAGTATAATAATATAACCTAATTCTACTATGAACGAAGGATATTCTTGGTCCTCAACCGCCAAAGGTATTTGGCTGCATCAAAAATAACTATCTATAGGCGATATTCATTCGTGGCCGGCCATTGAATCCACTAGTCTTGTGATAAAGAGCAGCCACCTCGTTTGCTACCCATCGTGGACAATCAATAGGTCTTATGAAAACAACTTTCAGTAGGTTTTGAATTTTATCATTGATATGTGCTCGGAGTCTTAGAGTTGTTCATCACAGCTTTTTCTTCACGGGTGTCGCCCAGGGGTTAACGTACAACTGGTGGCAAGCGATGCTGGGGTTGATGCCAGGCATTTCTATGAATAACCATGCGAACACATCCTTGGATTGTCGCAGGAGGGTCACAAGCTGTGAACGTTCTTCATCTACCAAAAATGAGCCAATATATATGGCTCTCGTAAGGCCGTCGATGTTTATCTTTATAGTAGTCTCCTCAATCTAAAGTGCCACAATTACTTGTAGGGCGGTGATCTCAAAACTCACTAGTTCAATGATCGAACCTTGGTTTTAGCATATGATCGACATCGACTAACCCAGCCACCACAACCAGAATTCAGGAAAGGAGTAAACTAAGCTATATCCACCTTAACCAGATCAAGCCTAACTTCTGACCACAACTAAGCCAGTAGGAGATAGCTATAAAGTAAAATGGATAAGTGGGAAATGGTTGTATTAAGGGGTAAACATAATTATACCCCTGACGTATGTCTCCCTCCCCCTATGCCCTATAAATATAGGAGGACGGGGCAAGGGAAGAGGGTTCAAATTTTCTCTCCACATAAGGCCAGAACAATTTTCTCTAGCATGCTCTAGAGCTTACCTTAGTAAACAACTGAATATATACATCATCTTACATTCAAATCCTCATTTAAAGGTCGTGGAACTTCCATATTAACGGACTCTATATATACGTCGTCTAAGCCTTACACTTAGTTAATCGCTACACTGGTGTAGGGTCGATTCCCCCTTTTTTACAGAGTAATACCATAACATTTGGCGCCATCTATACTCAACAATAACCCATACCACAACCATCTTAATCCATTAACGTCGATATGTCACCTGACCTCTGATCCACATACTCATTAGTTGGCGATAACAAGCAAGATGATGTTAACGCACAACTGGTTCAGCTGTATAATGCATTTGCACAGGCCAAAAAGTGTTATGCACAACAACTGCATCACGAGCAAGAAACTCTCCATAAAGACCTCTAAAAAAATATGACCAACGAAAAAAAGAAAACAAATAACCATAATAGAAACATGGACAATTTTCGCCGTACAATTTGCAATCTCCGAGAGACTGGATAGGTTGGGCACCAGAACCACTCCAAGGGGCCAGTAAAAGAGTATTAGTCAGAGCTCATTGGGGCCCAAACATACAATAGTAACCAACTCTAATCCATACTTGCAGAACTAAACTAATGTTAAAAACCCCGCCAGTGTCTATCCACTTAAAAGTCAATGCCTCTAAAGGATCGAGTAGTTTTACTCTATACTCAATAAGACAAAATGCAAAGGCCCGCATGGGACCAACTGGGCAAGTGTAACGTAGAACATCAATCCCATCGCAAACCCTGTCGAGTGGCACCTACAAAGACACTCCTTCGAACTACGTATGTTATGCAAAAGAACTCGATCAAGAGATATGTGAAGCCATCATAATCAGCTAAACCCCTATCCCAAATTGTTGGAGTCAACTGAACAACCCAATCAATACAGATCTCCAAAGCATCGAGGTCCCACCAAAATTTTATGTAAAATTTTTTGCAAGTACAAGAATACTGACCCATAATCTCATATCCTTGTGTTCTAGAACTCCATAGGCCTCCACAAAATATCTAACCTTCAACCTATCTGATAGCCCCCAAAAGTGGTATCATTGCTTACCCAATGGCTCAATCCGCAGCTTTGATGACCTATCCAAACTCTTTACAACCAATTTCATACATAACAAAGACAGGGAAATCCGGGTCGACTTTATGTTTAACATTAGACAATCACAGGGCAAAACACTTCAAAATTTCACCAAACATTTCCTTGACGATTCTATAAAGGTCGAGAACCTCAATTCTTTGAATGACATCCTCACATATACAAATGCACTTCCAGACAATAGTAAAGTTATTGACTACATCATGTTGTACAAACCCTCTTCCTTCGAAGAAATACTTATCAAAGTTAATAACTACATAGACTTAGAATGAATTTAAGGAAACAATCGACAAACACATCAGCAACCAACTCAGCCTAAAAAAATAAGGTTGATGGTAGTACCCATCTATACTGGCGAGGACACTAGGAAGTATCCTAATCATAACCAATATATAGATTGCCCACGACAGAAACTCCCTATACCAATTTTGCCGAAGCTAACGGTTAAACTCACCCAAATCTTTCACCACGCTGAAGCTAACCCTATCTGGTGAGCCTCTTAATTGATCGAAGTACAACCAGAAGAACCACACAGTCTAAATGAAAAGTGCAAAAACCACTATACAGAAAGGTGATATGCCCTCAAGAAGATGATGGAACTAATTTTCAAGGTTGGTCATATGCATGAATATATAGCTGACCAACCAAGTTACCTCGACGGATCCTACCTTAAATCATAACTGCCACAAAATAAAGCCAACAAGGAGTTGCACATCTACCAAGCACTAATGATCAAGGTCAATAACATCGATAGCGGAAATACAGTCAACAAGTGAAATAGAGTCAATGACTACTGTAGATTGAGCTATGAGCAAACCTTACAAGTCCTCCTACCCGAATCAAGCCCATACCCCAGGCCGGTTAGTATATACTTTATTTGATACGATATATCCCACGTCCGATTCCCACATTCCAACCCTTTAGTCATCATCTTGAAGATCGAATATGTAATTTTGCACACTATGTTGGTCAACACCGGCCGTGTGGCCGACATACTATTTCTCGCTGCCATCAAGGGAATGAAAATGGAAAATTGTATCATATAGCCAATGTCGAGTTAAAAGGATTTAACGGGGTACTGAGTTTGCGGTTGGTCAAATCTCTGTGCCCATCACGGCAGGCCCCATAATCCACCAAGTACATTTCTTGGTAGTAGGCAAGAAATTATAGTACTTAGGCATCGTGGGATATGAGTGGTGTACGCAATAAAAGTAATCCGATCTAGCTATCACCAGGTGCATTGCTTCATAACCAAGAATGGTATTTATGATATAAAAGGGTCGCAGAGATTTGCTCGATCGTGCGAGCACCACAAATTATAAATGACCTGTAAACTCACAAAGGTATAGCAATTATAGAATGTCAGTGTGAAAAAGTATCGAGAATACTAGACCAAACCTTACCCAATTGATCCAATCACATACATAGAGATGGATGAGACTAATAGAGGAACTTATATTGGAGCACTCCTGAGTGGTGACGAGCAGGCATCACTAGTCAATTTCCTAAAACAAAACAAAGATGTCTTTGCATGGACCTTAACCAAAATGGCCGGCATCGACCCCAGCCTCGCATGCAATAACATGAACCTTGTCGATAATGAACTAAAATCATGCAAAAGAAAATAAATCACTCCCCTAAATTACACGACGCAGTCGACGCTGAAATCGATAAACTACTAGGGGCAGGATTTATTCATAAAATACTATACCCAAAGTGGATATCAAGCATAGTAGTTGTCCCAAAAAATAATGGTAAGATCCGTGTATGTGTACCTAGAATCCAAAGAATACTCGATTCCGCAGCATGACATGAGAGGTTATTAATGATGGATGCAGCATCTGACTATAATTAGGTACCACTAGAAGCAACATATCAAGATAAGAAGGGATTCATCACAAAGTGCAGGGTTTATTGCATTAATATCATGCTCATCAGCCTCCACAACGCGGGGGTAATACATCAGCGAATGGTAACAAATATGTTCCAACATCATCCGGGAAGTACGGTCGAGGTCTATGCAGACGACCTGTTTTGCAAAAGTAAGAAGAAGGAATTACACATCAAAGATTTTGTAAAAGTTTAATAGATATATCGATCGTACAACATGCGGCTAAATCTTGACGAATGCCAGTTCGGTGTCTCTTCTGGAAAATTCTTGGGATATATTGTTAGTAATAGAAAAATTGAAATTAACCCCCAACAAGTTTGAGCCCTCATCAATATGCCCTCCCTGGGCAACAAAACGGAAGTACAAAAGTTAGCAAGAAAGATAACCGCGATAAATCGTTTTATCTCAAAATCCTCATAATGATGTAAGAGGCTTTTCTCTTTCATGAAGTAAGTCGATCAAGAATGGTAAGAAAAGGAACCCAGACATCAAGTGGACACCTGAGTGTGAGATTGTATTTTAAAAATTAAAAAATTACTTAGGTCGACCCACAGTTATGAGCACACCGGTAGAGGATGAAAAATTATCGCTCTACCTTGCTGCCACTGATGAATTGATTAGCTCTGTCCTAATAAGAGTCGACAATAATGTTGAGAGACTCATGTATTTCATCAAAAAATTCTTTACTCACAAGAAACTAGAGGAAATATTGCTTAACCTCGTCTATACTTTAAAAAAATTGAAACCATATTTTCTGGCGTATACGGAAATCACAAGTTACTCCATTCATGAAGTACTCACCAAAAAGGGGAGATCGAGGAGAGTGGACAATGTTCAATATTTTTGGGTGAATACAACATCTCATTTAAGAAGAAAGTGTTAGAGAAAGAGTAAATAGTGGCCAACTTCCCCATTGAAGATCTTGAATGGGAGGAACACGATGAAGAAATCCATGAGGAAAGGCTAGAACCTCTCAACCCCAGAAACCAAAGTACAGGCTGGTGACCTTTAATAGATGGGTCTGCTAGACCAAATAGTTTGGGAATTGGAATTGCCTTGGTAATTCCATCGAACGATAGATTCGAAAAGGCCATCAAATTAGGCTTCGAGTGTACTAACAATGAAGCAAAATATGAGGCCCTCATACATGGACTTGAAATGGCTCTTAGCCATGGAGTACCTCAACTCTCAATTTTCACAAACACATATTTGGTTAAATGACATTACTTAAGGGAAAATAGTACAAATAGACTAATGACATTACTCTTAAAATTACACACCATGACATTGTGACAAACAACAAACCCTCCTTTGCTAGTATATCTACTGTGAAAGTAATTAAACCTATGCTAAAGAAGTTCAAACTTGATACAAGGGTATCATTGAAAGATGGGATGCCTATAATTTCTTTCTCACCTTCAGATCTGAACAAAGATGCTGCAGCTTTTAATACAACCCTTGTCATGAGCTTCCTTGATGGCAAACCTAAGTTTGAGGTTATTGAGAGCAACATCAGCTCCAACTGGGGTCTCATGGCTAAACCGAAGGTAGCATTGCTTAAATTTAAGCACATCATGGTAATGTTTATGTCTGAGAGAGATGTCACAAGAGCTCTCTCTAGAGAGTCAAGACAAATCACAGGATTCTTTTACAAGTTGGCTCGATAGACTATTGAGTTCGGGCCCAAATAGGACTCTCCTTTTGCTCCTGTATGGATACAGTTTACTGGTTTGATGCTACATCTCCAAAATAATGGGATAGTCAAGGAATTGGCTGGTCTTGTTGGGAAGTATTTGATTACTGATATAACGACACTTAGCCTGAGTAGGTCCATTAGTCATTTGGAATTGTATTCCGAATTAAAGAACTTTAAAGGATTGTGAAATAACACCATATCTCAATTGTGGTTTTGGTGGAACCTTTTCTAGATGCATCACTAGGTTATATTATGTGTAGAAGAATAAATTGTACCTTTTTATGACTAATCAGCTCATGGGAAGAAAAATTTGGTTTTTGTGGAAACGAGACAATGATGTTGAACTTGTTTACACCTCTAACCAATTGTTGCATTGCAAGATGAGTTATAATAATCAATGGAGTTCCTTCGTAATTATTGTCTATGCCAAATGTGAAATAATCGAAAGAAGAACACTATAGGAGGACATTAAAGCAATAACACTGACAATGAGCTCTCGATGGTATACTATAGGTGACTTCAATACAGTGAGACATCACTCAGAATGGCTTGGGGGCAGACGATCCCCACATAGATCCTTGGTGGAGTTTGAGGATATGATTCAGGCAGCTGGCCTAAAAGAGGCTTCCTTTACTAGAACCAGCTATACATGGTGCAATAATCATTAAGACAATACAAGGTAATGGGCACGGTTGGACAAAACTTTGGTAAACCCCAGCTTCATGGTATCCTTTCCTATACACAAAATCTCACTTTTAGAAAGGGTATGTTCTGATCATTCTCCACTACTCGTCCCATTCGCCAGTCCTATTTCAAGGTCCTCGACCATTTCGATTCTTAAAAATGTGGTCGTCCCATGCTGGTTTTTCAACCTTGGTGGAAGATAACTGGCCTAGTGGTGTTTTTGGAAACTGTTTATCTTCTTTCACCTATAAGCTTAAGAGAGTTAAACATGCACTCAGAGAATGGAATGCAAACGTGTTTGGCAATGTAACTCAAAATATACATGCTCTATAGGATATAATAGTGTAGTTGAATCGCATACTGCACGACGGTTGGGATGAACAGGTTGGAACTGAGCTGGGCAGTGTACAGAGAGAACATGTCGCCATGTTATACACTGAAGAAGTAGTTTGGAGAGAAAAGTCTAGATTCAAGTAGGTTGTAGCAGGTGATGCAAATGCCAAATTCTTTCATACTATAACACAAGTTAATCGGAAGATAACTTTTTTGTCCGACTTTACTCTCCCTGATAGAACTGCGACAACTGAGGTGGATGTTATTCATGACGCCGTTGTAGGCTATTTTAGGAATGTATTGTAAGCCACAACCATAAATGTAGATGCAAAGTTACTTGAGTGCATTCCCAATGTTATCATTGTAGATGAAGATGCCAGTTTAACTTGCATCTCTACAATGGAAGAACTACGAGATAGTGTGTTCATGATCCCCAGTGATAATGCTCCGGGAAGCGTTGGTTTCACATTGGCATTCTTTACTTCATGTTAGGACATAATCAAAGATGATCTTCATGGAACTTCCAGTGAATTCTTCAATGGTGCCCCACTCTCCAAGTTCTATACTTCTTCTTTTCTCACACTCATTCCTAAGGTGCATACTCCAACATCTTTGGGAAACTACATACCAATTAGTTTGTGCTCCGTCATATGCAAAATATTTTCTTCCATAATTACTAATAGATTAAGCAAACTTCTATACAAGTTAATCTCAAGCAATTAGGAAGCTTACATTCGAGGCAAGGATATTAGTGAGACCATTACGTTAACTCAGGAAATGGTTGAGGAGCTGCACAAAAAGTCAGAGTCACTAATGTTATGATCAAGATTGATATGGCAAAGGCAAATGATAGGTTGGATTGGAAGTTCTTGTGACAGGTTTTGCACAAATTTGGCTTCTCCAACGGATATGTTTCACTCATGGCTCAATGTGTTGAAATACTATAGTTCTCGATGGCCCTACAGGGGGTCTTCAAGGGCTACTTCAAATCATCACGAGGCTTACGTCAAGGAGATCCTCTATCTCTACTGATATTATAGTTGTAAAAGAATTGCTATCCAGAGGGTTATCTAAATATTTTGTGAAGGGCAGCATTGGGCCCTTTCATACATCCAAAGGTTTCTCACCCACCACTCATCTCTTATATGCAGATGATTTCCTTGTTTTCTTAAATGGAAGTCAATGATCTATTTCAGGGTTAATGCACTTCCTAGCAGGATATGAAAACTTCTCCGGCCAACTAGTCAACAAAGATAAAAGTGGCGTATGTGTACACAAAAATGTACCTGTAACAAGGAAATACACCATTCATAATGCCTGTGGGTTTCAACATATAGCCTTTCCTATGACCTATATGGGAGCTCCCATAAGCTATGGATGGGTGTTGCTAACTCACTTTGAACAGTTGCTCACAAAGATACAACGACGCATAGAAGGGCAGCAAGGAAAGATTCTACCACAAGGAGCTAAGCTGGTTATGATAAATAATGTTCTGAACTCGATGCCAATCCATCTCTTATTATGCATTACGGTCCCTAATGGTGTTAAAACAAGATCAAGACAATGTTCTCCAACTTCTTTTGGGGTAGTTTTGATGGCCACAATGAGAAACATTGGGTAGCTTGGGACAACCTCTGCCTATAAAGGTGGACTTAGGATATGATGGCTTGAGGATATCAAGTATAGCCTACTACTTAAAAAGTGTTAGAACTTCCTTTATACCAACTCTATATAGGCCTCCTTCTTTAGAACTAAGTATACCGTCAATGGGAAACTAACCAGATTGAGAAATGGAGATTCAGTTCTCTAAAAATAGATTAAGGGCCTCATCCGTACTATGGAAGCTAACACAACTTGGTGCCTTGGTAAGGGAAACAAAAGCTTTTTTTCTGATGATTGGACTGTGGAATGAATATTAACATATTTACTGGAACTCGACTGCATGCAACACATTATGGTGAAGGATTTAATTGTGAACGATGGAAACTGGAATTGGCAACTCCTCGAGCATAAAATTACAACTCATAAGAAGTACACACTGTCTCAAAAGTTCTTCCTTAGTGACGATGAAGATAACCCACTCTGGGGTCTGTTCAAAAAGGGTGATTTTATCTTTAAATCTCCTTTGAATTTTTGGCACCGTGCAGAGGAGATTCAAAGCCGTATGAAGTGGATTTGGTACTACGCATTACCGAAAAAAACACAAATATCCAGCTGGAAAGCAATTGTGCCCGTGATTGCTTTTATACAACGAAGAATTCCTTTTGTTTCACAGTGTTGCTGCTGCACCATTGGAGAGACAGAATCCTTGGACCATTTGCTCATCCGATGTTACTATTGGGGTTTGGGCATTCTGTGCTAACTCTTAAGGAGATTGGCAAGGGGAAAATGATAGCTGGTGGATCAGCCGATTCGAGTATACAAATAGGCATTGTCAAAGGGGTGTTGCTACCTTCTTACATCGTCTGGGAGGTTTAGAAAGCAAGGTGCATCACTAGATTTGAGGAAGGGCATATTTCTGCTTTAGACATTATCAATAAACTCAACAAAGATCTACAAGAGAGCATGCCCAAACTAAAGATCATGCAACACAGTAATTTCAGTGACCTCAATTCCCTACCGGTCTTGTAACTGGTTAAGCAATCAATGCGAACCATTAAACCTATTCTAGTCAGATGGACATATCTACCTCTTGGATACTTCAAACTGAACAGTGATGGATCAGCACTTACTTCTGAAATGAGTGGTACAGGAGGGATAATTAAAAATCACCTTTGTCAACTTCAGCTTGGGTATAGCATTGCACTTGGCTATGGCACAAATACAGCTATATATAAATATATTCTTTACTTCATGGTTTAATGCACTGCAAATGACAAGGCTTGCTTCCTCTAATTGTTGAGGTAGATGTTGAACTTCTGGTAAACTGGTAGAGGTGCAAGCATGTCTATCCTATAAAGTACAGTGCGACTTGGAAGTTGCTTACTCAATTAGAAAGGGAGCATCATATTATCATGATGCACACCTACAGGGAAGGCACTAGAATAGCTGATGGATCTCTTTAAACTCTGTAGCTCCCAACATTTATAGCTTTTCTGGATTGTGTCCACTCTTCCAAAGCGGATTAACACATCATACTTCATGGATAAACTTAAAATAGCCACAATAAGGCGGTAGACTAGTGGTCAGGCATCATGTCCTCCATATATAATATTGCTTTTATAAATAAATAAAACCCATATTCTATAAAAAAAAAATAGACCAAGGATTGACTATGCCCATGCTGTCCGAGATTGAATGGAGAAGTTATTGTAAAAGTCTACCATCACCTATCTTCTATGATGAAAGAATAGACACGAATATGTTTTAGCTTATATAGCAGTAAGTATTACCAATTAGAGCCATGGTTACTCAGCATGGAGGTCCTCAACCATCCCAGTACTGCTCAAACGACGACTATGGATGTCGACAACAATGACTGGTGAGTACCATTCTAAAAGTATTTCATCCATTGCATCCTCCTTGGCGATCCTAAGGAGAGATGCTCTATTCTTAAAAATGGTAAGAGATACTCGGTATTGAATGGTGATGTTCGACACTGATGCTCAAGACACACTGAAAGAACTTCATGAAGGAACGTGTATGTCATACACGATCGGGCAATCACAAACCTTGGATAATAGCATCATTCTCTGCATAAAATATAGGTGCGTCCACGTGAGTTTGAAATTAGGGACCTAGTAGTACTTAAGTGGGTAATCTAATTCTCAAAGCCAAAGAATGTTGGGAAGCTAGCAAACTTATGGGAAGGCCCTTACATCATCTATGATAAAATCATGAATGGGTTGAACAACCTAATGGTAGAGGATGATGGACCTCTAACCCATCCATGAAGTACAATATACCTCATAGAGTACTATCGGTAGTATAGCCAATGTAACATATTTTGTACCATGAGTTTTATCAATGAAAACCCTTTTTTATCCAACTTACATATATTTATACACTTACAATGCCCCAAGTATTGGATTCAGTCAGTCAACTTGAATCATAGAAGGGGGTGAGACCACTCTCGAGCAACATTTATACTTATAAAGTACGAGGTATTAGATTTAGTCATTCGACTTAAATCATAACTGGAGGCGAGCTCGACTCTCGAGTAGCATTCATACTTATACAACCCTAAGTATTAGATTTTGTCGGTCTACTTGAATCATACCTAGGGGTGAGCTCAACTCTTGAACAACATTTATACATATAAAACCCCTAGTATTAGATTTAGTCAAGTAACTTGAATCATACCTGAGGGCGAGCTTGACTCTCGAGTAGCATTCATACTTATACAACCCTAGGTATTAGATTCAATCGGCTGACTTGAATCAAACCGGGGGACAAGCTCGACTCTCAAGCCGCATTTATACTTACAAAGCCTCTAAGTATTAGATTTAGTCACTAGACTTAAATCATACCGGGGGAAGAGCTTAACTCTTGATCAACATTCATAATTGCACAACCCTAACTATTAGATTCAGTCAGGCGACTTGAATCATACCTGGAGGCGAGCTCAATTCATGAGCCAAATTTATACTTATAAAGCCCTAAGTATTGGATTCAGTAAGTGGACTTGACTCATACTTAGGGGGAGCTCGACTCCCGATCAACATTCATACTTATACAACCCTAAGCATTAGATTCAGGTAGTCAACTTGATTCATACCCGAGGGTGAGCTAAAATCTTGTGTAACATTTCTACTTATACAACCCTAAGTATTAGATTAAGTCGATCGGCTTGAATCATTCCTTGGAGATAGCTCGACTCTCAAGCCATATTTATACTTGTAAACCCCAATTATTGGATTTAGTCAATCGACTTGAATCAGACCTCGGGGCAAGCTCGATTCTCGAGTTACATTTACACTTGCTATGTTCATATAGCAACTAAGACATCAGTCATCATTCCACTCAAAAAAATTTGACATATATATAATAGAATAAACATTCCAAAGCATAACAACTAAAGTTCCTAAATTAAATACTTTGAACACAACAGGCAGTCACAACAAAGATACTACAATAGTGTCATAAACAATAATAGCTATAATTACCCTAAGTCGACTATACTTCTGTATTTTTCACTACATTCATGAAAGGGGGAACAATACCCTCACTAGTAACATCGACCGGAATTTTTGCCATGCTCACATCAACAAGAAGTGCAGGGTCGACTTCCAAAACTGTTTCGACTGCCTCTTTCAGGCCTTCACCTCTAACCCCTTCCATGGTCTGCTAAAGCTAAACCTCCTTGACACCATTTGTTTCCTCCTCCTTGGTGTAGCAATGCCACAAGGACTTAGGATTAATCCATATTTAGTTAAGATAGATCAGAAGTTGATCTGCCTCTGCATAACACTCCTTCACAAGGTTTTAGAAGTGTAGTAGCATATTCCCCATATTCGACAAGGAGAAGCCAATTGAACTTAGTAAAATATATTCAATCATTTGAGAAGATGTCACGTCTGCAATTATAGATCTCGACCCACTATAGTAGCCATTTTTCTTGGTCAAATAAAGTCGTTACGAGAAGATCCGCAAACTTTGCCGACTGCCCACCAAAATAGGAAAACATTTATTTTTGTAATTGCCTGTATCCATTATAAATATAGGCATAGCATATGTTAATTTAATCCAAGATTCTACAACTCTTCTATTACTCGCATCTTTATTATTCACCAGCAATTGTAATAATACCACACATTAGATTTCATTACTAAATCTTCCTCGAGATCGTAGTTTTTCTTAGGTCTTACTGAGTTTCCACGTAAAATCTAGTGTGTCTTAGTATCAAATTGTAATCTCCTTATGAAAGTATTGGTGAGGTTTACCACCCGAAAAACACGCCATTACAATTGGCACTGTCTGTAGGAATACCATACTTTTTTATTACCAACTTTGCTTCTGGACACTCCTATGAAAAATATGAACCTCAGAAGTGCCTCTAGTACTCAGAGGAACCACAAAATCAACCACGTACCTACCTTACCAGAAGCCATTTATCTGCACAATGCGGCGGTTCAAACTTTAAAAGCAGATGGAATCTTACAGGGTCCAACGGTTTAAGGATCACCGAATTCATGCCCAAGCTCTTCAAGTCGAAAGAAACGAGAGGAGGAAGGCCCTAGAATAGCAGAGCCGAACCCATTAAAAATATAAGGGAAATTTGCGAAGACATCAATATAGATTTACAGTCTGGCAGGCATCACCTCCCCAATCCCGAAGTGATCATTGATCTAGGGCAACCCAGAGAGAATTCTTACCAGGAGAAAAATGAATTCAAACTTTTAGATCATGATCAAAGAACTGAGATAGAGCTTCTTGACACTTTGTCTTACTTTATCAGCATCGACCACCTAAGGAAGTTGATGTACACGTCACCTGACCCTACCACCTTTTATGATGCGACCAGTAAGAGAGTGGTTGGGACCCAAAGAACAAAAAGACTTTGATCCTCAAGTTGCCACTGCACCAAATACTCTTTAGCAGTTTATCACATTGGTTGATCTGAATAGTAAGATTCAGGCTATAAATTTTAACGATCCTAGCCAAAGATTTGTTCTAGATAGGATCGAAATAAACCGTATTTCCCCTCATCCCGAAGTCATGCCAATCCCAGACAACTTTTGCATGCTAAAGTTTTATCAATATGCAGGACTCATTGATCCTCTCACCCACGTCCCTAACTTTAAAGCAGAAGTTGGCTTGTACTCAAAACTCGATCGCATGATATGCCAGCTATATAATATGAGCCTTAAGGAAGAACCTCTCAGATGGTTTTATACTATTATCGAGGGTTTAATAACCAGTTTTAACTAGTTACAGCGACTTTTCGAGTTAAACTTTGTGCATGCCAATGAGTGGGAAATAACAATCGACTCATTGTTCTTTTTCAAGCAAGGTGCAAAAGAAACCTTAGCTAGCTTTTACAAGCGTTTCATGCAATAAACAAGGAAAATTGGGAATTCAAATCCCAAAATTGTCGTACCAGTATTCACCTCCGCACTCGATATCGATTCTAAAGTTTCATAAGAGCTTACCCTTCACAAACCTAATACAGTAACATAAATGTTCGATGTTGTCAATAACTACATCGAACTCGAGCAGTCCAAGAAAGATAAAATGAAAAGCTTTTGAGTCATTCATTCCAACGATGCATTCTCATCACCACACCCAAAGCCAGCGATTAATATTGCTATTAAATAGTGTTGATGGACCACCAACAACATCAAGATGAGAGACGAGAAAATAGATAGACCCATCCCAGTTCTGCCTCCTATGATAACTACACTCTCTGTTATTTTACCAACAATAAAGGGAGATGACTTGTTTCGGGAAGCACAAGTAATTCCTAATGTACCGAACAAACCCTTGTGCCAATATCATAATGATAATAGCCATGAGACTGACAACTGTTACTCTTTGATACGTATCTTTCATCGCATTCTCCTCACAGGGAGACTCCAAGTACATAGCTGATGTCGAGAAGTTTTTCAAAGAAGAAACAAAAAAGAAAGATGTTGAACAAGAGCAAGAACAAGGTCAAGCTCACCATCATTAAATGATCAAAATTGAGAAGGGAAAGAAGAGAAAGAAAGATGACAGAATCATATCCTGTTGTAAGATGACGTCATCATGACGATCCACTAGTCATAATGCTCAAAGTAGGACAGGACAACTTATACATGCTTCTTGTCGATACAGGAAGTACAGCGGACGTATTATTCAAATAAACAATTGATGTTCTAGGCCTCAAGGATTCGGTTAAAGCTTTGACAACAACTATCGCAGGGTTTAACAATCCAAAGAATTAACCTTGGGTAAAATCACGCTACCTGTACAAGCAGGACCAAAAGCCACCTTCGTTAAATTCATTATCATCGATGCCAAATCTAAATATTTAGGTATCTTAGGTAGGAGTTAGCTCCATTCTATTAAGGCAGTACCATCAACATATCATCTGGCCTTATGTTTCCCAATAGATCACGGTGTCTATGAAATGAAATGGAGTCTAGCTGTAGCAAGAATGTGTAAAAATACCACAAAAAACTTTCATATGGTAAAACTTTGAAAGGCATAACAATTATAGATGGAGCTACCTCCAGTGTTCGAGCAACATGACACTGAAGAGGCTGAATCCATAGAGCTCAATAGACTAAGAAAAAATACCTTTATTGGCTCAAAACTATCATCAGAAGATAAAGAAATCATGATGCGACTCTTAAAGAAAAGCGTTGATATCTTTACATGGTCTTTCAAAAATCGATCTATCGATTGCATGCCACAAGCTCAACCTCCTTCTAAGCAGTAAGGTCGCCATACATAAGCATCAAAATTTAGCCCTCCATCTTCGAGAAGCAGTCAACGAAGAGATAGATATACTACTTCACATCAGGTTTATTTGAGAAACCAAATATCCAAAATGGGTCTCGAATATCGTGGTTATCCCAAAGAAGAGTGGGAACATCAGGGTCTGTGTAGATTTGACCGAATCAAAAAAATTCAAACCAATAGATAACTTTCCCCTACCTCTAGTTCCTCATCTCCTCGACTCTGTAGCAGGGCACAAACTTCTATCGATGATGGATACAGCTTCAAGATATAATCAAGTTCCTCTTATCGAAGACGACCAAGAAAAAACAACATTTGTTATTGAAAGAAGTCTCTAGTGTTACATAGTTATACCTTTTGGATTAAAAAATACATATGCCAGTTACCAACGACTTGTCACTCAAATGTTTAAGGATCACTTAGCCAAAATCATAGAGATATATATCGACGATATGATCCGTAAGAGGTTAAAATAAGAGGATCATTGCAGCAATCTATAGGCCATTTTTGACATCCTTCGTACTTACCAAATGAAACTAAACCTAGAAAAATACCAATTTGGTATTACATCTGGCAAGTTTCAGGGACATTTGGTTAGTAAGAGAGGCATAGAAATAGACCCAGCACAAATCAAACCACTCAAGGCAATGCCATCACCCCGAACCAATAAAGATGTACAAAAGCTCGTTGGCAAGATTGTAGCTCTCCACAAGTTTATCTCAAAGTTATCTTATTGATGCAGACTCCTTTAACTCCTTCTTCGTGGGAATCCAACTCCAACATCCAAAAAATAACCCAAAGAAATAATCTAGACCCCAGACTGTGAATTAACTTTCCAAGATTTCAAAAGGTACTTAGGGTGTCTTCCCATAATGAGTACCCCCATTAATGGCAATGTACTGACAATATACCTATCGACAACATAAGACTCTATCAGTTTTGCTCTTATTCGAGAAGACGGAGGAGTAAAAAAACCAATCTACTTCATCAGCAAAACTCTCATGCTTGTAGAAAAAAGATATAGAACAATCAAAAAGCAACTGCTAGCATTGATTTGCAGTTCTTAAGAGCTTCAACCATATTTCCAAGCACACCTATGCAAAGTCAATACCAAATTCCCCCACAAACTTGTACTTTCCAAAGAGGAGAAGCCTCGAAGAGTACAACAATGGTCTATTTTCCTCGGAGAATATGATATCTCCTTTCAACCACAAATACTAATAAAAGGACAAGCAATAGCGCATTTTCTGGCAGACTTTCTCGTCAAAGACCCTGAATGGGAAGAACTCAAAAAGTACTCGCCGATGACTCAATTATAGAACCAAACACGTGACCCAAAATTATAGGATGAAGACTCTTTACAGACGGATCTACGGGACCAAGAGGATTGGGGATTGGCATAGTTCTCGTTACACCATCCAATCACCGAATTGAAATATCCATCAAACTCAAATTCTATGCAACAAATAATAAAACAAAGTACGAAGCTATCCTATATGGCCTCAAACTCGCCTTAGCACTCGGAGCTGAAGAAATAGTGGTTTATGTGGATTCGTTACTTGTGGTCAACCACTACAACAACACGTTTAAAACATTTGGCAAAATGGTCAACTACGCTACGCTAGTCGAAGAAAAAAATAATAAATTCAAAATAACAACAATTTCTTATCTTTCATGAGTCGAAACCGTCATGCCGATGCACTAGCATATATCACCACAATGCTCGAAGACAGTGAGAAGATAACCTTAGAAATAGAGGTACTCGAACATTCTAGTCTCAATACAAGCTATTCCATGCAAATCCAGGTCACTGAAGATGAAGATGCCGAAGATTGGAGAAAGCCATTTCTTATATACTTATACTCTAACATCCTCCCAGAAAACAAGGAAAAAGCTCGGTCCCTATAGGCAAAAAACCCATGGTTTAAAGTCCAGGCTGGGGTACTATATAGATTAATTACTGGGAGAGGACTGCTCATCGAATGTATTTAACAACGAGAAGCCCACATCCAAATTAAGAAGCTTCACAAAGGAATTTGTGTTGCACATGCCTCAGGTCACTCACTGGCATAAAGAGCATTCGCACAAGGATTGTATTGGCCAAAGATGAGGCAAGATTGTGAGGACTTTATATGAAAATGATATAAGTACCAATCCATGCTCAAAACATCAAAAGCCCAACCCTCGATTTGCATATCAGTATTGTCCTATGGCCATTCAAAAGATGGGCAATCGAGATCATTGTTCCATTCCACCTAACATTGGGCAACCAAAAGTTCATTCCTGTAGCCACTGACTTCTTAACCAAATGGGCCGAAGCTGTACCACATTTCCACACCGATGAGAATGAAGTATTCAAGTTCCTTTGGGAATACATCATCACTCGATTTGGCTGTCCGCAAATGATACGATCCGATAATGGCAAACAATTCATCAATAGAAAAGTCCTCAAGTTCCTCTACAAATATAAAATCCAACTAACAACTTTGACACCCTATTATCCACAAGGAAATGGCCAAACAAAAGCTATAAACAAAAGCATCAAGTCAGAGCTACGCAAGCGTGTTGATGAAAAGAAAGGAAGATGGGTAGATAAGCTCCTCAGCATTTTGTGGGCATATAGAACAACTCCCCGAACATCTACAGGTTACATACGATTTATGATGGCTTTCGGTACCAAAGCTATCATTCCTTCAGACCTTGATCTCCCAACTGCAAGAAGAAATGTCACAGATGAAGAAAACGAACTTAGACTTCTATTTAATCTCAATTGGATCGAAGAAACTCGAGATCAAACAATCGCACACTTGGGGCAATACCATGACACTCTATGAAAAGCTTACAACAAGAAAGTAAGAATACGAGGATTATACATCAGTGACCTTGTTCTTTAGCAAATTCAAGATAGTACTCGGCCTCAAAACTCTGGCAAGTTATCAAAAAATTGGGAAGAACCTTATATCGTCAGTGACAAGACCGACAATGGTACCTACTAGTTGATGACTTAGAACAAAGTACAACTTGAGCTCCCATGGAACACAGGCCATCTGAAGATATTCTACCGATAGAAGTTGTAATCATTTTTTTACTATCCAATAAAAGAATTTTTTCTTCCACATCATTATATCATTTATCCTACATACTATCTATCAACAAAACTTATAAGTATTTGTCCAAATGAGATCTCATATCTTTGACAAACCAGTATCTAATTACATGACAAATGATAAGAAGATAAAGGCGAAGCGAAAGAGGAAGGAAATATCTGACCTTAGGTTTGATGAGGGGAAGGGTGTAGTTGGTGTTAAGAGGCGTGAACGACAAAAGAAGTATTTTGAAGTGAAAAGGAATTAAAACAAGAAACCCAAGATTGAGGAGGGTATAACTTTCCAGGGGCATGAGGAAATCAATTTTGGTGAAGTAGTTCAAGCTCCACCGAAGTTGCTAGTTGTTCCTAAGAAAGTAACAAAGCCTGTCCATGATGCTTCTCGCGAGAGACTTTGTGTACAGACCGTTGAAGCCTACAGAAATTACAAAGCATGGAGTTCAAGACCTGTAATTGGTGTTCCTTTAGTCGTAAACCCTGCCCCATCTTTTTAACTGGTGATCTGAAGTGTAAACCACACTGCGAAAAAGGACCCAGCAACCTGTAGGTTTTATACTTGAAAGCAAGATCAGTCATGTAGTGGTGCAACCTTTTAAAGTTTAGAAGTTGGTTGAAGATGGTGCCGGCAATCGGATGGTACTTCTTCGAGGATCTTCTCCTTAATACTCTGAAAGCGTAGAGAGCAACAACAAGTATAGCTAGAACTGTTCCTGCCAAAGAGAGCTAATTTCTGATGCAAGGTTAGGAAAGAGTTAATAGTTATATTTATTTGTATTCCTTTATTAGTACAATTGGTTACAAGTTTCTTTCTCGTGCACGTAATAAATAATCAAGGCTAATAAAAATATTCAGAGGTTTGGTATTTCTAGAAGAAAAAAATAAAAAATAAAAAATTACATGACAAATTGTTTGCCAATTGTTACTACTTCAACAATTGCATAACCTGCTTATCTTTTCAATCAAGCCAGATATCCCATCGTGGAAAAACATCTGGCCATATTTCTCAAATAGTAAATCCATCACATGGCTATCCTATCTATCTCTACAGATCAAATTGCAAATAGTACATATCAAATACACCTCTACAGGATAGTATATTATACTTTCAATCATATCTCCCAGGCTTTCTTCGCCTTGCGAATGGCCACTTTCTTCACCTTCACAGCTCCCAGCATTAACCTTTGTAGCTTTTCCCCAAGCTTTCTTTATCCTCGACTAGCTCATCTTTCTCCTTAATAAGCTTATTCTCAATATTTTTGTAAGCAAGGAGTTGATTTACCAAAGTCGCAGAACTAAGAAGACGAGGCTTCCCTTCAACCAACAACTTTTGATCTACATAATAGTCATAATATGAGTTCTTGAGTGAGGGAGTAAGTTCTTTAGTCAAAGAAAAGCAAAAAAAATTCTAACCTTATTCATTATTCTTTAGTGAGGGAGTAAGATTTTTTCCAACAACTAGTTACAATCGAGGCACCCAACAGCCTGCAAGCACCTCATCCTCCTTCACCAATGCCATAACACGGTTCTACAAACTACCCACATGCTTTGGACCCTTCAGAATTATAGAATACAACTGACAAGGGTAAACATAATCCTCTTTACCTGCCTTCCCCTCCACCTCTCCCATCCCCATATAATTTGGTTCCACCGATACCAAAGTATGACCGGACACATAAAGTTTCCCAAAATACCATTTCAACAATTCGTAATGCTTGTCGTGCACACAGTTGCAAAATGCCTCCTCACGGAGCTGTGCCCTCATCTTCACCATCTTACCGAAGAGAAAATGACTTCCTCAAGCACACTAGGGGTATTTATATGAACAACTCAATACATCATAACTTCCAAGAGTCAAGGATAACAATTACTATCCATTGTAACTTTGACAACCCAGACAACCAACCTCCTAGGGAACCATTCCAAGGCCCAACACAATTTACACATATCAATTCGAGAACCCTATTTTAAATTAACACAGTTTTCTTCTCGCCACAACAACAAATAATTGTATCGAGAGTAGGATGATTATAGTAGCATATTTCCCATATTCGACAAGAAGCTAACATAACTTAGTCAAAGATATTCTATCATTCGAGAAGATGTCACGTCCGTAATTATAAATTTTGACTCACTACAGTAGCCGTTATGCTTGGTCAAATAGAGTTGTTACAAGAAGATCCACGAAGTTTGCCCACTGCCCACCAAAATAGTAAACCATTAATTTTTGTAATTGCTCGTACCCTTTACAAATATGGGCATAACATATGTTAATCCGATCCAAGATTATACTATTCCTCTATTACTCACATCTTTATTATTCATCAGCAATTGTAATAACTAGTACATATTGGATTTTATTACTAAATCATCCTCGAGGTCGTGGTTTTTCTCAGGTTTTACTGAGTTTCAACATAAAATCTAGTGTGTCTTAGTATCAAATTGCAATCTCCTTACGAAAGTATTGGTGAGGTTCACCATCTGAAAAATATGCCATTACAGGAAGGTTGCTTTGTTTCTAAGCAATCGAGCATCATACTCTGCCACAGCCGTATTATGATTGGCCTTCAGCTCCTCCTATCTTGATTGTGAATCCCTACTAGCTCTTCCTCATTGGCTATAATAGTTGTATCTACTTTTCTCTGATCGACCTCTTCGCTACTATCAATATTTGCTCCAGCTCTAATTTTTTTTGCTCTATCTCAACTGCCTAAGACCCCTCGCTAAGCTTTCTCATCAATACTCAACCTACAGGCAGAACCTTTGACATACCTACAAAAAAAAGATCAATCATGAACAACAATTAAATAATCGACTTGGCTAAGAAAAATATTAGATAAAGCTTTAACGCTTACCTCGCAGAAGCAAAGGTCAATTTCCCTCAGCACGGCCTCTGAATACTTCTGGACCAATACTTCCAAGTAATGATCGGCCACATTGACCACTGGAGAACCAAAACCTACATTAACCAGCTCCTCTGCCGCTTCGGTGCCCAATTGAAAGTCATCCCTCTTCCTTTTCTGGTCGGCCGAAGGACTCTCCACCCCGACGTTAATCGCATGCTCACCAACCAATTTTCCTATGAATTTCTTCCCCGCGGCCACAGCGTAAGGCATCTTGGGTCGACTAAGCTCTGCTCCTTAGCCGTGGCTAGAAAGAGCTATGAAACTTGTCTAGTTGATCGACATCTATAGCATTCACTCTACCCTTGGCTCCATTTTACTTTTATTCTACCGCGACCCCTTTAAACAAGAATCCTTGTTTCTACCTCTGACCCCTAGTATTTCAAGCTCGGAAAAAAATTTGCTGACTCGTTTATTGTCTTTGAGCAGAACAATGTCGAGATTCTGTACAACAAAATAGATTGTTAGTCTATCAAATAGTTAAATCCATACACATTAAGGTCTAACAAATAAACCTACCTGTCTTGTATACTCGACTATTTAAAACTAGTGTGGGCTCACGTAGTTGTTGTTCCCAACCCTCATCAACCAAAACCAATGTTTCGTTCCAGTATCAGCCATTGGTACACATATTATAGAACTATTATCGACTACTGTCACTTTTCACAAGGTAGGTGATTTTTTGGGGATTAAAAACCTTTTCATAATAGGCAATGATGTCTAGCAATGTTATAGTCGGCTCACAAGCATGCTTTAGATCTATATTCAGAGTCTCGACTATCCACATCATTTCATTGAAATTTCCACTCATCTAGCAAGGTGCAACATCGATGAAATTTAATACCAACTTCACGAGATTACTAAACGGGATAATCATGCTAAGCCTGAGCTGGCCGACATACAGCAGCACACTGACTCCACATGGTCATGTAAATCACCATCGTAGAGTATGATGGTGATCAGCGAGCTAATATGAATATTTTTTAGTGAAGTCAAGAGTTCAAACAAGGAGTCACACTCATTCACGCCTGACCCATCCTAACTTCAAACATACTCTCCTTCACTCCTCCATTGTCATAGTTTAAGGTCCGCCATTAATGGTAGACCTGAGATTATACAAGCAATTCAGCAATGACAGGGCAAAGCATATACATAGAAAATAGAAGAGAGAAGAGAAAGAGTGATCACCGGTGGTTAGCGTAGCGATGAGAGATCCGTTAGCAGCATCTAAAACAAAAAAAGTACCCTCCCTTTTGGCATAAGAACATTTTTGTGATATTGGGGTCGAAAAATGGTTAAGTAAGGTGTCTATTAGAAGAGAAGATGAAGAGTTGGGGAGGGAGCAATTAAGATGGCGGGGTGTTGGTTTTAGTCCCCTTACTAATTCACCTCTCTCTCTCTCCTCTTTTATTAAATTCAAAATGTACACCTTCAATTTTTTCTCCCGCCTTTGTCCTGATTTCTTTGATTTCTGTACTCTCCTAGTCTTTTTACTTGTCTCTACATCTACCAACCTAGTCACCTCACCCTTTAACCTTTCTACAAGGCCCAAATTAATCAAGTCTCCTATCCCCAATTCTAATACCAAACAATTGTTAATATATCCAGGAGAATCTTCGAAAGAAAACCCCTCAAAACATAGGTTCAACCCCTCTTTAACAATACCCCTCCTATAGACAATCACTTTAGACTTAAGGTCCCAAAGCTACACCCTACCTCTAATTCACAAACAACCAACACATAGAAGACAAAAAAGCCCTATAACAATCGACAAAAAGTGACAGTAACGTTCGAATCGACCGTCGAGCTTGACACTAATAACAATATTAGTCATCTTGGGTCATGGTCGCATGGATAAAGGGGTCAATCACCACAGACATGATGGTTAGCTTATCTATAAGCACAATACTAGTGTAGGTCGATTACATCTCAACTATCGGTCATGAGCGATTAACGATTTGACTGGAAGAGCCTCGACAATAGTGCGTCTCTGATAAACAGCACATAGACTGGTCGCATTTTGATTCTTTACTAGGTCATGCCATTTTAATTTTTTAATTAGTAATACACCATCCAATCGAGCCTAAGAAGATTCATACATGTGATTGACAAATTGATGTTGGCAGTATGTACATCAAGAGATATACAAGATCATTAGTAATAAATGATGTTTTCATTCAAAAGCCTGAAGGCAGAAGTACAAGCATGCCAAAACAAAATTTAAGCATCACTATCACCACCAGCTCCTATCCCACCTGTTGAAGCTTTCTAGTTCTCATCTCGGATGGCATCTTGAGCAATCATTTAACGGACGAGTTCATGATGAGGAACTTCCATAATCTCATCGTAAAAGGTGTTACACAAGAACAAATGGTCGAATTCTACCTGCTGTACCGTGATCGAACTTCCATCGAAATTAATTAGAGTTGGTTTAGGGATGTGAGCCTTCAGAGGTAATGTTCCAAAATACCTTTCCCTCAGATCCGCCATCTTGATCGTTAGCCGACCTTCAGCTGCATGACGGTGCCTTTGGGATTATGCTCGTACTATGATCGATGAGAGAGGGCAGATCAGTTAGCAAATGTGATTATAAAAATAATAAAGTGCCTTTTATAGAGAAAATTTTATATCCTCATTAAAAGTATAAGCATAATCAGTACAGGGCATTAATGGCCCTAGTTATCACTGGTGGACCGGTTAAACATGTCATTCCCAAGCTTTTTCTTCTTAGCTACAACCTACTTGAGCAACTACACTCTTGTGGATCACAGTTGAGAGGGGGCAATTGTATTAGCTTGCTTGATCTGATCGGCCACAGTTACTTGCAGGACCGTGATCTCAAAACTTGCTAGTCTAATTTTAGCATATGATTGACATCGACTAAGCTTAGCCGCCATAACCAGAGCTTTGGAAAGGAGTAAACTAAGTCATCAACCTTCACCAGATCAAGCCTAACTTGCGACATCAGTGTAGCCAGTAGGATACAGCTTTAAAGTAAAATGGATAAGTGGGATAAAGTTGTATTAGGGGCATAAGTGTAATTAGATCCCCGACCTATGCATCCCTCTCCCTATATCCTAAAAATATAATAGGTGGGGCAAGGGAAGAGGGTTCTAATAAGAGGATTTTAGGGTCCTTTAATAAAATACCCTCTTACAGTATGGTTATCGAATTGTAGTACGGATAAGTGGGATCGAATCTACAGGGAGGTTTGGTATAATAAAAACATTTTAGGCCGAATTACAGTTTGGTATAAGTTTGAGTGAAAAGAAAGAAACTAAAACAACAACTAACAAGAGAATAGCTATGACTAGAATTCGACCCAACCAAACTAAAATAGTAACCATGCAGTTTTACAAGGCAGATTATTCATGTCAAACATCCTTGGTAGGGTATTTTCGATATAAATATCAACCCTTGATCCATGGTTAAACATCTAGGGTTTGGTCAGATTAGTTTTACTAAATCCGATAAGTAAGAGGGATCCTTCCAACTATGGTCAAGTAGTGTAAATCTTCCCTATGAATTCTCTTTGTATTTGCCCAAAAATTTAGTTTAATGATTATAGCATCAAATTTGGGCTAAATAGGCTAAATCAACTTATTAGCTATGGTTAAGCCTTGAAGTATAATTATAGCTATTTTAGAACATAAGTATAAAGAAAAATACTCCAAGACACTACACAATAATTATTACTACTTGAGTAATGGCTTCCTTCTAGTCATAGTTAGAAGGGATTAGCATTCTATCATTCCGAAGATCATTGCATAACTATGTTATTTACAAAATAAAAAGAATAGAAAAGAGACAATAAAATTAAACTAAGATTTTATTTCTTCTAAACTTGCTTCAATATGAGATGAGAATTACAATGGGGACGGTTCCTTTTATAGGGTAAGGAACCCAAATCATTAAGAATATTACCCATATTTAAAATACTGCAATAAAATAGTATCACAATCTACCAAATAAATATATACTGTGAATATTTGCATAACCTTTCCTTCTTGAGTATTAAAATCTTCAAACCATGGAAAATCTTAAATATTTCATGGTCATAAAATATCTTCACAATATATTCATGGTCATAAAATATCTTCACAATATATTCATGGTCATAAAATATCTTCACAATATATTCATAGATCCTAAGAAGAATCTTCATTTATATTATACTCCAAATATATTTGTGTATATTTTCCTTTCATATTGAAACCTTGTCTAAAAATCTACTAGATATGCTCACAAGTGCTTGGTTTTTATAATCCCCATATCCATTGCCTATAATATACAAATAAGTGTTTAGGTACACATAATTAAATATAATGGATGACCAAAATACCTGCTCGAGTATATAAAATATGTCATAATTACGCTCTCATCAAGTTTAGATTTTCTCTTTACACAAGGCCGAAGCAATTATCTCGACCATGCTCTACCCTACCTTTGTAAACAACCGAATTTATACATCATCTTACATTCAAAACCTTATTTAGAGGTCATAGACCTTCCCCATTAACAATATCAATGTATATGCTATCTAAACCTTGTAATTTGATAAGTTCCAAACTTGGTTAGGTATCTGACGGTAGGAAAATGGCACAACCTTCATTTCATGGTTCCATTCCCTTCCTAGAATGTTGTTATAGTAAACTAGCGCACTACAACAAATACAGGCTTTTACGCCATTAAAAAAATGATGTAAAAGGGATTTAAAGTCATTTGCACAAATGACATCGTAGGCAATGACGTGAAAAGGTAGGGACTAACATCGTCATTAAATAAGTGGCGTGGAAAGCTAGGCACAAATGTCATTAATTAAGTAACGTATAAGGGGTTTCAAAAATAAAGTTATTGATACCCAAAACCGGTGGCCGGCTGGCTAATGTATTCTATTGGCGTCACTAAATAAAATCATTAAAAAATGACGTAGTTGAACTCTTTTAACGTCATATTTGAAGTGACGTGGTAGCGTTTTCATCTATCAACAATGACATTTTTAAAATGACGTTAATACCTCAAAAAATGTAAAAAAATAACTTAAAATCAAATATTATCAATCCACTGCCCTGCCCTCGTCTCTATAGGACCACCACCATATTCTACAAAAAAGTAAAATATTTGGCTAAATTATATTACTTTGATTCAATACAATGTGCTCGAACTTAATCACTTCATTACTTGAATTAAATAGCTAAATCATTGATAAACTTAACCAATGCACAAAAAAACTAATAAAGCAACCATAAAGAAGGGTCTCGAATGTTTCACTGCAAGAATGCTTACAGCTTTTGAGTGCTTTTGTGTGTTTATACTAATTTCAATTAATTTGTAAACCTGTCAAAGAATACAAATGATGTAATTTAATACGAAAAATAGCAAACAACGTCAGTTTCTAATAAAATGACTTCAATGCATTAATGAACCACTTATGTTATGGAGAAAAATGATAAATTTAACAATCAACGTTAATATTCAAAAAAATGACCTTGATTAATTGATATCGCAGCCTACATTTGTTGTAGTGATAATTTTAGACATAATGCTCATGCTGTAGTATTTAATTATTAAAGACATGTACTGTGGCAAAATATAAAGGAGAGTGACATATTTTTCTGTAACAATTAAAATAAGTGAAAATGCATAAAAAAGAAGGGGGGAAAAAGGTAAGGAAAAAGAGTATAATTTTACCTCGTTTCTTTCCAGTAGGCTTTGACAAGTTGTCTTTGGAAGACGGGCTCTTATTTTCTTGGCGTTTCTTTGCATCACCCTTTTCATTTTAAACCTTAGATTTAGAAGGTGAACCAGAAACTTTAGCACTTTCCTTTGAGGTAGAGCTTTTCGTGGATTTTGCAGGGGTTTTCACAGATGTTGTAGGTATTTCCTTCTAAGCTTTGACCTTATCCTTGGCATTCTTTTTACCATAAGCTTTTCCTTTCATCTTCTACTTTAGAGGCACTATTTTGCTTCTTTTTTATTACGGGATTCTGCCTTATTGAAAAATGTTTACAAATTAAAGAAGAATATAAGAAATATAATATCATGAGCTAGAGAAGGGACTTATCCATATTATGATAATAGTAGAACAAGGCAAACCTTCGCAACTCCAGTAATTGTTAAGGGGGCCTTCTTATTACGCTTCACAATTTTTTGAACCTAAAATAGAAATCAATTGTCACCATATCACTTCAATCTAATTAACTGATCCCTGGAACAAGATATTGTACCTAATTAAAGTTGCAAACCTGTTCCTTATTAGCAAGTGAGACTTTTGTGGTAGCATGTAGAGATTCTAGGAATTCTAATAATTTTACTGACAGTTTTCCCTAAAAGAATGGATATTCTGGTAAATAAAATTGTCACAACAAATATATCATAAATACAAGAAAGATCACATAGCACATCGACCAACCTTTTTCATGGTCGACTTGGCAACTAGAATATCAAGCAAATCACAGAAATCCTACAATTTATCTTTAACGCATTTATCAAGCTTTTCCCTCTTTGTTTAGGAGCCAGCTAACTTGACGAAAGTATATGAATACCTTATTTCTTCAGAGCCCTTCCTACACATTATGAGCCTTTTGAAAATGGACTAAGCAGAGGGAAGGTACAGTAGCCTTCAGTATTGGCTTTCCACAATGAACAAGTTCTGTATGTGCACTGCACTCAGTCGTACATTTCAATGAACTACTCAAAGAAATGTATATGATAGTGAACATGAGAATATGATGATCTTAAGCATTACATAGAGTCAGTTGTCGTAACAAATAACATAAAATCCAAAAAGTACTTCTAATAGATTAAGAAGCTGATTAATTTAAGAGATGGAGGAAGCACGGAATTATTTCATAGAGAACCACTTATCGGCTCTGGAAAATGTACTCCGGCTTACGGCTCACAAAGCGCATCAACCACAAGAAGATTTTCATGGTGAAACTTAAACCTCACAAAGTTCCTCAACAATTACTGACGTATGTAAAATTTAATTTGAATATCTTTGTATAATTATGACACAAACTCAAAAAAAAATCCTTCTTAAGCTGCCATTTCTCATGAATTTCTACAAAAAAACAATAAGTTTTTTTATAGCAAAAAGGGAGGAGTGCGCCTTGCTTTTGGAAGCACTTTTTTTCCAGTCATTCTTGATATTAGCCTAGATGCGCTACCGCAGAAGGCTATTGACGGGTAAGAGCCTACAGGAATAGGAGATTTGACTAACCACCTGCCATAGCTAGTGCTCACACCTATGGGTGCCCATCCCCTCTACGTCGTTACTTCGCGAGGCCAAAGACTAGAAAGCCACTTTTTTAAACTAGCAAAAAAGAAAATGCCCAGTTGACATTAAAGTCGAGAGAGTCATACGATGAATGCAAGAATCGCTCATTTAGCAGTAACACGAAAGAGAGTCATACAATGAATGCAATAATCGTTCATTTAGTAGTAACATGAGGTAGTCTAGGTTTAAAACAAGTGAATCTTATTTGGTGGTCAATCTTGTATGCGCAATGACTGTGGGTCTCTATCTAAATTATAAATAGTGGCCCATGAGTTATCCTAGGTGTTTATGGATTAGGAAGCCTTATCTTTGATACGCCTTACCTATACTTCCTGCCTTGTCTAGTTCTAGAGTAAAAGACCAAAGCAATCACCAGAGCAGAGCCCTAACCTACGCTACGTCTGAACCTTTTGAGCTCATCCTGTCCTCTTTTTTTTTAATACAAAAACCTCCGAGTTGCAGAGTCCAAGATCTAAATCACCATACACAAATTGGAGGTGGAATCGAAGTGGCAAGGCGAGTTTGAAAAAGCATATAATGTAAACTAGCACCGGTGCCACTCCACCCCACTCCACCCCACCCCACTAGTTAGTATTCAAAAAAGTAGTACTCGTTAGCCTTCGAAAAAGCATAGAAGGTAAACTAGCAATGGATAAAGCATAGAAGGCAGGCAAAAGCTTGTTGACAGAAAAATCCGTCACAAGTCATGTCTATAGTCTAACAAAGAAAGAGGGGCTTGCTATTATAGATAGTTGGAGCCTCTCCACCTAAGAGAGAGAGAAAAAAAAAGGACACGGACTAGCATACGATGAAGTACCAAGTGCAGAAGCATAGAAGAAGAGTCCCAGATGTGCATAAAAAGAAGGGGGGACTTTAACCTCACGCCACCTTCTGCCTCCCTAGACACTTACCACCTTTTTAAACCTCAATCATACCATAATGTTAATTATGTACCTAAAATATGTACAATCAAGTAAAACTAAAACCGTGGTCGAGGAGTTTTAGAAATATTTCTTTGATATATTTAGGATTACATTGAGTACCCATAAAATGAACTCTACATCTAAACATCCCGATTTCAGTATTACTTGACCAAACCCATTACTTATACTGCCGAAGGCAACTCCCTCACCTTGTCCCAATAGAATCCAATAATCTTGGGCATATTAAGGCATTTCAAGGGTTGCGAATAACTTTTAAAGAGAATAATTAATTAGAGTACTTACGCCAATTTTCCTCCCAAGGAATGACCCAAAATTTATTATCCAAAGAAAATACCCAAAACCTTCATCTTCAATAAATCTAATTCCTTCAAGAGAATAACCAGTTTATGAATCCAAATATAATCCCATAAGCATCACTACAACTACCAATAATCGCATACCCATCATAAAACTCGATCTCTTAATTCTAATATGACTGAATGCAAGAAAAAATCTGATATTTCTAGGTTATATATATTGGAATTACAACTAAGAAGTGCCAAATTAAGAATCTAACATCACAATCAAAACCCCTTTTGATGAAAGAAATCAAAATCAGCACAATCTTCAAGAAAATTTGGGGGGAAATTAATTGAGAAATTTTTTACCTGTACCAATGTCTCAATCTTTGATTAGGACTAAGAAAAGGTGTTATAATTAACATAAACAATCAAAATATGAAACCTATGGTTCCGAGAGCAATCAAATAGTGCACTATGCTTTCTTATCCAAAGCTCATAAAACCCAGCCCTCAAGCACCAATAACATAATTGGAAGAAAATCAAGTATCACCTATAAACATAATTACCTGTTCAGAACGTAACATTATAAAATTAGTAAAAATAAAATAAAATAAAAATTTTCATTCATAAACTAGGAATATCAATCAAATCGAGAAAAACAATAAAAACAAAAAAATAAATTTTTTTTTTGAGGATTTTGCTTACCTGCTTCCATGCTTTCTTCATTGCCGATTAGAGCCAGAGAATCCTGAAATCAAAATTTTAAAGCTTGAAGTAGATTTTTGTAAAGCTTTAGAGAAGGCTTTAATCTTATATTTGGGTTGTACTGACTTCTCTCATGTAATAAAACATGAGATTCATCGATATGGTAGATTTAAATTCCTCTTATAGGAAAGCAAAATCCTTCTTATTCTTCAATTAGATAAACTGGGTGATAAACCCTAATCAAATTGACTATAATTTTAACAAAATTTTAAGAGATGTACTTACCAAATTAAAATATAACCATTTGATTGCAAATTAGGGCTATAAAAGGTACACAATTGATAAAAAATATCTCCATAACACCCTCGTTCTCTAGCAATTTCTTCAATTAGGATCGCAGGTTATCTATTCATGAAGAACTCCAATTACAGGGATTGAATGTTATTTTCTTTCAGTTGTGTACTAGAAGCCAAGAACCCATCCAACCCTTTACTTCGTACGTGCTTAATTGACCCCCAATCACATTAGTTTCCAACTAACGACGTAAATATCTACCTAAACCACATTTTTAATTTAAGTCGTTAGTAGAAATGATGTTGTATGTAAGGTAATACTTAAATAACATCTTTTTAATGGGAAAGTGACGTGGTAAGCACACGGAGTACGTTTACAGAAGGGAAAACCAACATAAGCATGCCCTATTATGTTACTTTTACAAAAAAAAATGACATTAATTAAGTGACATTATAGCCCATATTTGTTGTAGCGACGGCCTGCTCAAGATGAGAAAGGTCGTTGATATTATTACGGGCCCTGCTTGTACCAGATTGACTAACTACCCGACTGCTTTTTCTGTGGATATGTTAAAACCCGAGATTTCTATGTTTTAGGGCGTTATGCAATCCTACTTGGCCATTTTGACGAAACCATTATGGTATTGAATATTAGCCTCAATCCCTGAAACTAAGAGCATTTCCATGACTAGAACACTTCCAATTATGATCCAAGTAATAAGAACGTCATCATGTGGATGGGATACCGGCCCCATGTTATTGTATGTAAAGTATATAGCTTTCCCATAATTCATTTTAGGGACTGCAACTATGCTATGAGCTGCTCTCGGATTTTCATTTAGTCGGTAGCATTACCTCATGGAATTAGAGATAAAATTGATGGATGGCACCCATTATATATAATACCAAGTATCATCTCACAAACTACGTCGTGGCCCTGTACTAGCACAATCATCATAGGCTCAGCTAGCACTTCGTGGGTGAGCATCTCTTCAGTAGGGATTGGATGATTTCAGTACTGGGTATAGCATCCTTGCCTGAATTATGTTTTAGTCATACTGATTAGATCGCAATAATTTTTGGTCTCGCAGTCGTGGACTTCATGGTAAAAAAAATAGGGCCGTCAGGGGCAGGCAAGGAGATTTGTTCATGAGATTGTAGAATTGTTATGTGAGTACCATTTCCAATACTCAACCTTTGGTTTACCTTCTCTGAGAGGGGGTTAAGATTTGCCCTACATTTTTGTCTTTTCTCCTTTTGCTTCTGCCTTCATCGTCTCTATGTTGCTTATTTGGGTCGTCTCTAAGTTGTTTGAATGTTCATGTTTACATAGCTGACAATGAGCAGAGGTGGTATTAAGCAGAGCAGTTGTCTGAGAATTTGATGTTCGGTTGTTAGCTTCTACATTTTAGTATTTGCGTACTTTTTCTTAGAAAATTTCTAAGGACTCAGGTCAATTCTTGTGCAAGGATTCTCATAACTTTGAACCAGGTATGCAGGCTCCTATGAATTCCAAACAAGCAGTCTTGGCATTTACTCGCTCGGTAAATAACAGCTCGCCTTTGAACCTATTGACGAAGGAGTCGATGGATTCTCTGACCTGCTACTTTAATGAAAAGAACTCGGCTAATTGTTTCTTTGACCGTTGGTTACGTAGATATTTTTCCATGAAGGCCAATAAAAGCTGCTTGAAGTTGGATATTGTATTAGGCTTGAGGCTCTAGAATCAGGCGAGGTCCACATTAGATAGGGTCAAGGGAAACATGCATCACATGTGGCCATCTATTTGGTGCTACAAGTCGATAATGTACTAAAATTTTGAGATAAGTTGTTCTAGGTCCTGACTTTTGTTAAAGGGTTTTATCTTCGGCCTAGAATAGCTTTGTCCCGGCATATAATTTTTAATATTCTCTATAAACGGCGTACTGCAAACCTTCTTGAGGTCTTTGTGTTAATCAATTGGCCGGGTCGATGTCCGTGTACTGTAAATTTCGTACCAGTGCCTATAAAGAGGCAGCTGCTAAGGGGAGTTGGTCAATTTTCCACTCTTCCCGTCTATGTCCTCATCTTCCCTGTACTAAAGTTTTAGTATAGTAACTCTCTTCATCCATCTCATACGGCTATCCAAATTGCTACATTCTATAGTAGAGTTTGTTGTACGCAAGGTCGTTCCTCTCTTGGGGTCGTGGGTTCCCTCACTCGCACTGCCTTTGGCCAGACCCTCGTAGGTAGAATGATTTGTCAGCTGCTAATGCCATTGAGGATATCGTGGCAATTAATGTAAGAAGCCCCTGAGTATGGTGGAGGAATAGGAGTGCGCATGTCGTTGTATTGTAGGGCATACCAGCAAGGTGGAAGTAGGCCAGTGTAGCTATGCTAGTATGATGGTAGCGAGTCGTTGCTCGCCAGGGAGTTGTACGGGCTGACTGAACAGCTAAGGTCGTTGCTCGCCAGGGGGAAGTCTAGTTCCATAAGGTACTAAGAGACCAACGAAAAGGTAGACGTTATACATGATAAAAAACATTCTTGAGGTACTAAGAGGCCAAGGAAATAGAAAAATTGCCTAGCCAACTGGAAGCAAATAATAGAGATAGTCAAGATCAAGCATTAACTCTAGGAATAAGATGAAATCACATAGGCACCACTCCTTTGAGTGGTAAAATTGTCGATAACTGAGTTAAGATGCCAAAGGAGGATACCCTAAACCCCATGCCAAATACTCTAAAAATAGTTGGAAATGCCAAGGATGAACCCGTTAAGGCAGGCACTAGAGAGCCTATGCCAATAAGTAACTATTTGTTTACTACAAACTCTTGCACAATACTCATTACACTTGAAAAATATTTTACTCCTAGAGTTCCTTACTCGCAATGCATCAAAGATGGATGAAAGGATAATCAATATTCTGAGTTAATGGACATGTTTCGTCACGTTCACATCAATATCCCATTACTCAAAGCCATTGAGCATGTTTTCAGTTATGTTAAGTTCTTAAAGGAAATGTGTACTAGGAATCGTAGTCCAAATGGCCACAAAAAATGTTTTTCACTGAGACACTTTCTCAACCAAAACTCCGTGATCCAGGTTCTCCCACTATTCCATGCATGATCAGAAGTCATCATGTAGATATAGCTCTCCTAGACTTGGGAGCTAGCGTTAGTGGCCTAGCATATACTATCTACAAGGAGTTACGGTTAGGAAAGTTAACACCAACTAGGATTACCTTTCAACTAGCCGATAGATCCGGGAAGCACATGAGGGGAATACTTGAGGATATTTTCATCAGAGTCAAAGAATTAATTTTCTCAGTTAACTTAATAATCACAGACACAGAGGATGTGCTAAATGCAGATGAAGATATCCCACTCATCCTAAGTAGACAATTCTAAGTTACAACCCACGTCGTGCTCAATTATCCTATGGGTGTATTAAATCTGCATATGGGAGCTCTCACAACGAGTTTGAATATGCTCAACAGTGATCCAACAAGCATCAATTCCATATATACGTGCATGTATGTGTGTGTACGTGTGTGTATGCGTATGTACGTATATGTATGTGTGTGTGTGTATATGTGTGTGTGTGTGTGTATATGTCTGTGTGTGTGCGTGCGCATCTATGTCTGCGTGCGCGTCTATGTGTGTGTATGTGTGTGTGTGTGTGTATGTGTGCATGTGTGTGTATGTGAGTGTGTGTGTGTGTGTGTGTGTGTGTGTGTGTGTGTGTGTGTGTGTGTGTGTGTGTGAATCCTTTCCATGAACATATTCAGTAAACTCATAACAGTCTAATGGCGCGCACATAGGGGAATAAACTGGATGGGGGCACAAATAAGAAATTAATGAAAAATATCATGGCTTACTACCCGTCTGAACTTCTAGGTGATCAACCAGGCTATCAACCACCTATAATAGGGACACTTCTTATGAGAGTTAACTCATTGCCCTGGTACGCTGACATAGTAAATTATCCTATCGCAGATCGTTTGCAAGCACATTGGTCACCCCAATACAAGAAGAAGTTTCTCCACAAAGTAAAAAGATTTACATGAAAGGAGACATATCTTTATAAGTTATGTTCTGACCAAATAACAAGAAGGTACATACCCGATGAAGAAATGAATAATGTTCTTAAACTGTGCCACTCAAGAGCATGTGAGGGACATTTTGGGTCAAAATGTACGGCTCCTAAAATACTACAAAGTAGGCTTTATTGGCCCCCTATCTTTAAAGACGTATATAGATATTATGCATCGTGTGATAAGTTTTTTTTTTTTTTTTTGCTAAGTAAGAAAGATTTATTTCAGAGAACAAAACAAACAAACAACAACTACAACTCTCAAAATAAAGAAAAGCACAACTAAGTCAACATAATCTAAAGTATTCTTGCATCGGAACTTCAATTTTCTTGAGCAAATCAGGTCTTCCCATGACGTACATACTCACGCCTTCATGAAGAAGAGCTCCCTTTTTAGAGAGAGCATCAACACTGAAGTTAGCCTCACGCCAGTTTGCAGAAAATTGGATATTCCTCATGTTTCTACAAGCATTTTCCCAAGCCGTAACCAAAGTCCAAGGAATATTGTTTGTTTTGAATGCTTCCACAGCCATCGTGTGATAAGTGTTAGCGCTCTAAAAATATCTCCCGTAGAAATATGATGCCCCTAAACAATATCCTTCAAGTTTAAATATTTGACGTTTGGGGCATAGATTTCATGGGACCATTCCCTGCGTCTAAAAGAAATTTGTACATCCTTTTAGCTATGGATTACGTATCAATGTGGGTTGAAGCTGTAGCTTATCTATCAAACGATAATGGCCCTGTCATACAACTTCTTAAAACTATCTTCAATTGTTTTGGAACACCACATACTATAATTAGTGATGGGGGAAAATACTTTTGTAACCTTCCATTTTATAATCTGATGAGAAAATATTTTATCATACATAAGGCAAAAACTACTTACTATCCTTAGACTAGTGGTCAAGTAGAAATTTCCAATTGTAAAATTAAAAAAATTCTTAAAAAAGTTGTATGAAAAGATAAAGGGGATTGGTCAAATTATCTTTACGATACTCTTTGGGCTTATCATACAGTGTATAAAACACCGATTAGAATGTCTACCAACAGATATTTGAAAAACTGTGCCAGATGCCAGTAGAATTTCAACATAAAGCTTTATGGACTACCAAAGCATTCAATATTGATATGGCCAAAGGCAGTAAGCATAGACGACTACAACTTTCAGAGTTAGACGAGCTACAGAGAGAAGCTTATGAGAACACAACATCTTATAAAGAACGCAAAAAACACATCACGATAAAACTATCATGGGAAAGAGTTTTCATACATATCAAAAAGTGTTCCTCTATATCTCTAGGTTATGCTCCTTTCAAGGAAAGCTAAAATCAAGATGGTTAGGCTCATATATTGTTAAAATACCCGACCTAAATGGGGTTATTGAACTTTATCAAAAAAATGGTTATGGCACATTTGTCGTCAACGAACAACGTCTGTAACCCTATCTCGATTAAGAGGAGCAATCATCAGAAGTAGTCTACATTAATGACCCGATCTATCCAAATGATTGATTGATTAATTATTATACCCCAGAAATACTTAACGAAAAAATTAAGTTTGGGGGTATTCTATGTTTGGTTGAAGACATAAACCTTAACACTAAATGGAAAGGCAACCCATATTTTTCTCTTTATTTGAGTCTAGAAAAAATAAATAATAAATAAATAAATAAATTAGAAAATCAGAAGAGCAAAAAGTGTCATGTATTTTTCATTTATTATGTACATTGTGATTCCGAAATGAAATATTTGTTTCAGAATATATATCTTGCCTTTCACAATGTTTCATTTTAGCACAACAATGGTAATATTTTCCTTATCTCTAGTACTTAATTTCTTTTACTATAATATCTTAAACAATGAGGACAATGTTCGTTTTAAGTTTGGGGGTATGGGGTTACATTTTGATTTTAGGAAAAATAAAAAGTGTTTTTTAGGGAAAAATAAAACAAAAATACGACCTGCTTCATTATTTTTGTCCTACATTAAGATTAAAAGAGTAGACACATATACTTCTGATTAGGTAATGCATACATTTAGTTTAACCTATAAATAGGAGAAGAAGGACCAAAGGAAAAGAGGAGAAGGAGAAGAAGACCATAAAACAATCTTCTATTATTAACAAAAGAATATATATATATATATACAACTCTGTAGCTCAAAATCTTCCAAGGAGATCGTGAGGAATCCTCTTAATAGGAACTCCCGCATATGCTTTACCACCTTCGTTAGCTTATTAGACGTTCATCTATTCCTTTCTACATTGTGAGGTCAATTCTGGGCAATCTCAGAATTCTGCCCTTGCAATTGGCGGTGTCTGTATTCGTATTCAATACCCCACACCACAACACGCCTACATCTTTTGACATAGATAATGCTGTGGCATCTACTCTCTGTTCAACCTCGGCGGCTGTCAGCGACAACATACTGGAAGATGTCACACCCCAGTAGGTACAGATATGCGACGCACTCGCCCCGGCTGTAAAGCTACATGTTCAACAACTTCGACTCAAGCGGGACACACGTCGCATAGAGCTCTAGGAATTCCATGCTCGACTATAGAAAAACATCGATCAACATACTCGAGATATGGAAGACCTACATCTCACAGTCCGTATGCTTTAAGACACTCAAGCCGTTGCACACCCTCATAACCCCAACGGACCAGCAACTTCTCAAATCTCAGTCTGAGATCGTTTTGGACCGACCCCCCTAGCCCAGCTTTCCCCCATATAGCTCGGGACACCCCCCATAGTATCACTTTATCTAGGAGTAGATCTTTCAGAAGGATCCAGTGGGTCTACCCTAGGCACTGGCGATGCAAGAACGAGGAGATCCATGAGGGACCGATTAGGCGACCAAAGCACAAGACATCGACCACGATGCGAATATCCCGTTGAATGGTCTCCCCCTCAATCTGTGTATGTCATGTAGACAGAACTCGATTAAAAAATCTATGAAGCCATAAACATCAGCTCAACCCTGGTCCCCATTATATGGAGTCGCCTCAATAACCCCACAAGCTGCGCGCTCCACGCAGTTGAGGTTCTGCCTAATATGCAAGTATAAGAACACCGACCCAAATTCTTATATCCTCAAATTCTAAAATTCTCTAATTCTCCATGCCACCTCCGATCATATCGGGCATCAGGTTTTCCCTTCCAGCCTTTCAGACAGTCCTTTAAAAATGTAGCATAGCCTACCCAGCGGCTCGATACACAATTTTGAAGACCTTTCCAAACTCTTCATTGCCAATTTTGTGCATAATAAAGACTGGGAAGTATGAGTCTACTCGTTGTCTTACATCAGGTAGGCTCCGAGTAAAATCCTCGAAGCCTTAGCCAATCGCTTCTTCGATGAATCCAAAAATGTTAAAAACCTCGACTCTTCGAACACCATCTTGCCTGATGTTAATGGGTACATTGTCTTAGAATAAATTAGGATAAATAACTGACAGACACTTCTCCCCTCATCTCTCCCTGCCAAACCTTAATCACTAAAGTTTACACTGATCATGAGTCATGTAAGCACCACCATCCAGATCCACAGATCGATTACAAGCAACGAAAACTCCCACCTTTTATCCTACCCAAACTCAAAGTTAAGCTCGCTCAGTTATTCCACCATGTCAAAGCTGACCCAATCTGGAGAACACCCTAGGCAATCAAAGTCAAGCAGAAAGAGCTCTATTGCCCAAACCATTTATGCAACAATCACTCCACCAACAGATAATACGCCCTCAAGAGATCCTTGGAACTCATTCTTAAATCCGGTTGGCTGCATGAGTATATTGTTGATCTTCCAGACTATATTGACGGGTCTTACCTGAAACCACAACAAACCACATCGGAAGATAACAAAGACCTCCACATTTACCAAGCCCATATGATAGAAGTTAACAATATTGACAATGGCCACACTACCAGTAAACTAAAGCGAGTAGGAGACTGTGCCAAGTTAACGTAGGAGCAAAAATTATCCACCCTCCTACCAGAATCATGCCAACACCTTCGACTAGTGGGGATCCCTTTTGTCGGCTGTGATGTTTTACATGTCTGTTTCTCACATTCCGACCCCCTGGTCATCACCCTCAAAATTGAGAATGTTATTTTGCACATGATGTTGGTCGACAGAGGCGGCGCAGTTGACATATTGTTCCTCATAATTATACGAGCCATAAAAATTGAAGATCGCATCACTCCTGCCAATGTCAAACTTCAAGGCTTCAATGGTTCTACCAAGGCAGCCACCATATGATTAAGCGTTCCTGTCACCGCAGGGCCGGCCATGCTACAAGTAAATTTTCTTATCGTCAACAAAAAATCATAATTCCTAGGAATTGTCGGGTTGGAATGACTATAGGCAATGAAGGCCATCCCTTCTAGCTACCACCTAACTCTTCGTTAAGTATATACGATATGAAAAGGTTGCAAAAAATGGCACGATTGTGTGGACACCCCAAGATCGAAATAACCCACAATTTGGTTAAAGTCTAGCAATTACTGTACATGAGGTCCCCTCATAATAATGAAGCCCACATCGAGCAGACCCCCGAAGAACCTGTCGCCTATGTCGAACTAGACGGGCCCACATGCAGTACTTATATCGATACACTATCAAGCTACGACAATAAAACCTAAATCGTTGATTTCCTATCACTCAATAAAGACGTTTTTGCATGTAATGTCACTGAGATGCCTGGCATTGACCCAAACCTCACATGCCACAAACTCAATCTTGTTGGCAATGCCACTGTAATCCAACAAAAAAAGAGGAACATCTCCCTCAAGTTATGCGACGTCGTCAATACCGAGATCGACAAGCTTCTAGGCACTGGTTTAATTTGTGAAGTCAAGTACCCTAAATGAAACTCTAATATCATGGCAGTCCCTAAAAAGAATGGTAAGATTCGTGTCTGCGTCAACTTTACCAATCTTAGCAAATGCACCTCTAAAGATTGTTGCCTACTACCAAAAATTCAGACCATCCTTGATTCTATAGTAGGGCATGAATGGTAATCTATGATAGATACGGCCTCTGGCTATAACCAGGTCCCACTCGCAATAATCGATATGGATAAAATAGCTTTTGTGGCAGAGCGCGACCTGTATTGCTTTAAGGTCATGCCATTCAAAATAAAGAATGCAGGAGCAACTTACCAGTACCTCGTCACCAAAATGTCTAAACCACTGCTCGACAACACTATCGAGGTCTATATCGATAACTTGTTATATAAGAGTAAACACAAGGGGTCGTACATCGACGATCTAACCCAAGTTTTTCAGACACTACGATAATGCAACATGTGACTTAAACCCGACAAGTGCCAGTTCGGCGCATCTATCGGTAATTTCTGGGTCACTTGATCAACAATAGAGGAATAGAGGTTAACCCTCAGAAAATTTAGGCCCTCCTCGACATGCAAATAGCTCATATGATAGATGCAACAAACCATTTCATCTCAAAATCTTTGGATCGGTGCAAATAGCTCCTTGCCCTCCTCAAAGTTGAGTCCATCAAAAACTATAACATGAAGAACTTGGAAATTGAATGGACTGCCGATTGGGTGCTAGCATTTCTTAAATTAAAGATATTCCTTGGAGGACCCTCAGTAATGAGCACACCAATAGAGGGCAAAACCTTGTCGCTCTATCTTACCACTACCGATGAATCGATCAGCTCTGCCTTAATCTGGCTCGACAGCAACATCAAAAAGCCCATCTATTTTATCAGCAAAATTCTTACTCCCGTTGGAGCCCATTATTCAAAGTTAGATAAACTAATTCTGGCCCTCGTATATACCTCGCGAAAACTGAAACCATATTTCCAGGCCCACAAGATCATCAAAAAGGAAAAGTCGAGAAGAGTTTAGCAGGGGTCTGTCTTTCTAGGCGAACTCGATCTATAAAACCAATGCACTAGATGGCAACTATTTACATATGGATCGGCGGGTCCTAATGGATCAGGTATCGGAATCATACTGGTTACCCGCTCCAATGACGTATCGAGAAAGCTATCAAATTAGGTTTCGAATGCATAAACAATGAAGTCAAATATGAAGCCCTCATACATGGGCTTCACATTGCCCTCAGCCTTGGCATCCCTCAGTTAAGTGTCTTTACCGACTCATAACTGGTCGAGAGGCACTAATCAAGAGAGAACAATGCCAACTGATGTATAACCTCTTATGCTTAGGCCATCCATGACAGTATGGATTTATTCCCCCAACACTCAACCATCAACCATTTTCCTCATGGAGAGAACAAGCATGCCGATGTTCTAGCCTATATAGCAGCCATGGTGGGCCCATCTGAGCCACGTTAGCTTAACATCGAAATACTTCACCACCCAACCATCGATAATATACAAATTAGCCTTGTACAAATGACCTCTACCACATTAGACATATAGGACTGGTGCAAACTTTTTTTGCAATGTTTTAACGGTCAAATCCTCCCTGACGACCCCAAGGCATGATCGATCCTAAGAAGTACGCTCCACAAGCGTGTGGCAAATGGTTTGTGCCTGTGATGCATATCGAACACCGAGGCACCGGATACCTTGAAAGAACTTCTCAAAGGCACTTATGATTCATGCACTGCCGATCGATCACTAGCGAGTCTAGCCATCAGCCAAGGGTTATTCTGGCCACGCATACGGGAACAATCCAAAGTGTATGCCCGACGTTGCGATAAGTGTCAACGCCATGCCCAAAATATCTGAAGTCCTTTGCCTTACTTGCACTATAGTCAGGTTTATTGACCCTTTAAGAGGTGGGCAATTGACCTCATCGAGCCTTTTCCTCAAGAGGCGGGCAAGCGAGTACATGTTCTTGTTACCACAGACTAATTTACCAAATGGGTCGAAGCCACCCCTTTATTCCGAATCCAGGAACAAGAGATCATCAATTTTCTCTGGGAGAACATCATAACTCATTTTGGATGCCCTCACATGATTTGTTGTGATAATGGCCCCCAATTTGTTGGTGCCAAGATCTAAAATTTTCTGAAAGAGCACAACATCATACTCTCGCTTTCGACCGCATACTACTCTCATTGCAACAGCATGGCCAAGGCAATCAATAAAGCAATCGCCGACGGCCTCAAGAAATAAGTTGACAACAAAAAAGGTTGATGAACCCAAGAACTTGAGCACGTTCTGTGGGTATATCGTGCTACCCTAAGAAAATCGACCATTTACACACCTTTCTTACTAGCATACGGGACCGAGGTGGTACTGCCGATGCAGTTTCAAACACCCAGTCGTGACCCTAATCTACCTGACAAAGAAAACGAACCAGTTGTCGTGCAACATTGAATGGATTGAAGAAGTTCACGATAGAGCCATTGTACAACTAGGTCAATATCATCATTCCTTATAATAGTCCTACGACAAGAAAGTTCAACCCAGAGAACTTGAGATCGGAGACTTAGTCCTCAGGCGCACATCCCCCTCTTCCAAGACAAGGACCGGCGGAAAGTTAGCCAATTTTTGGGAGGGCCCATACATCATCTACGACAAGACCACGCATGGTTCCTACTACCTTGTGACCGAAGACTATTAGCCTTTAGCACATTCTTAGAATTCGATGCACCTCTTGGAATACCGACTGTAGATTAGCCCATGTAACAGAATTTTATTTCCGCAATTTTATGAATGTAAGTATTCAAGATATCCCCCATATCGACTACGGGGCAAACTCTCCTCGAAGCCACATATTTACGTCTTACACATACCCCCAGTATTGAACTTAGCCAGTTGACATCGACAATACTTAGGGGTGATCTTTTCACGAAGCCACATAAATATGTCTTACACATACCCCCAATATTTGACTTAACCAGTCAACTTTGACAATACTTGGGGGTGAGCTTTTCGCAAAGCCACATATATACGTGTCACACATACCCCCAATATTAGACTTAAGCAGTCGAATTTAGCAATACTTGAGGGTGAGCTTTTTGCAAAACCACACATATACATCTTTCACATACCCCTAGTATTAGACTTAACCAGCCAACTTCGACAATACTTTGGGACAAGCTTTTCACGAAGCCATATTTATACATCTTACACATACCCCTAGTATGGGACTTAACTAGTCGACTTTGATAATACTTGGGGGCGAGCTTTTCGCGAAGTTACATATATACATCTTACACATACCCCCAGTATTGGACTTAAACATTCGACTTCGACAATAATTGGGGGCGAAATCTTTCCGAGCCACATATATACATTTAACACCAAAAACCCCAAGTATTGGGCTTCACTGGTTGACTTAGAAAATACTTAGGGTCAGTCCATTTCCTTGAGTTTCATGTATACACTTTACACACATAAACCCCAAATTTATAATTCTATTAGTCGACTGGACCATACCTGGGGACAAGTTATTCGCTCGAACAATATATCTATTTATCCCTACAAAAAATACAAGGACTAGCAGCAAGCCTCGAAGCTACAGTTCCCGGCTTAACTTACGTTCCATATAAATGTTTTACAGCATTCCTGCTTATCACATATTATATATGAAATATAAATGTATCTCCTGTTTCCCTGACATACAAGATGTTTTTTCAAACTTTCCTATCCCCAACCTTGGGAATCAAGGCTGGGGATTTAGGGGTTGCCACCTCACCAAGATAAGGGAAAATATTAACCAAAGGCCCTTCCCGCGCATCGACATCCTCGACATCTCGAGCTGGCTCAGTTTCTACTCCATCGACCACCTCCTCTTCCTCTTCTTCTTTCTCATAATATCGCAGGGTCTTAGGGTTGATGCCAAGCCAGTTGGAATGCATGGCATATCAATCAATGTCCGCCTGCCTTTACTGCACAGCTCTTTAGAAATTGAGTTTGCTTCTGACCAGACGCACTTCATACTTTGCTACCTCAACAGCATATTCAGCGATCACCTTGTGCTAGGCTCGCTCCTGAGTTACTTTTAGCTCAGTCAGTGCCATGTCAACAGCTGTCTGGGTTGCGTGCCTAGCCATCACCAGAGCCCCCTCCAGCTCGGTCACCTTTTATGTGAGCATTACCACTCTCGTTTCATCAGTTTGCCGGTAACCGAACTCTTGGCCCATAGTAAGAAACTTGGTGGTACCTTACACAGACCACATAAACTTTTAGAACACAGACATACGCAGCTACTGTAAAGCAATGACACAGCAAAAAAATCATATGTAACTTTTACCTTTTGAAAACACAGTTAGAACTGCTTCAGAACCGACACGAGGTCCTTTTGTACCATCGCCTCCAATCGGTAGTCGGCCACACCTGGCACAGAGCCCGACATCTCGACATCATCCACAAGACCACGGCATTAATCGAGCTCATCTATCTTCTGCTTGTGTGATAACAACGGACTGTCCAACATGCATAGTCGAGGTATCGGCCCTTTTGCCTAGATTTTTCTTCCCTACGTTCGGGCCCGTAGACGCTCGATCCCTAGCCATTTTTCTTCTTATGAATGGATTGGGCCCAAAACACACTAGGGATGTCGTCTAACTGGTTGGGCCCCCAGCCTCTTCTGGCCTTGCCTTTTCCACACAGGCAACACCCCCTTAAGCTTGGCATCATTGTTACTCACCCTATCCCTCGGCAGCTCGACTAAGTTGAAAATCTTATTCACCCTCTCGTCGTCATCTTGCAGCATAGTGTCTAGATAACTCGGCTTCAAGGGTATATCCAGTAGTCGCGGTACTGCACAAACATTGAATAAATACAGTTAGTGAATTACAAGACTGACATATATACTACACAATTTAACGCACAAGCCTAGCCTGCTTATATTCACGATTAGTTAAAGTTAACTCCGGTTCCCGAAACCTTTACTCCCAGAAACCCTCAACCAATACCAAGGTCTCATTCCAGTGTCGACAATTGGTACTCATATCATAGAACCACAGATAACTACTATCACTTTTTACATGATACGTGATTTTTCCCTGGCTACAAACCATTTTGTAATATGCCATAATATCAAGCGAGGAAACAGTCAGCTGCCTAGCTCGAGCCAAGTCCCTGTTCAATTATTACAGTACAGCCTCAATTTTTTCTCATGGAAAGCTTCCACGTACACTTTCTCGCCCTTGTCCGTGTCACTTTCCCTTTCCCTAACGACTGCTCTACCGTCTTCTTCTCCTTGGTTGTTGTCCTCGGTCGCTTCACTATCCTCTACCTCATCATTGTAAGATTTTTGTGATCGAGATGTACCCTCCTCAAATACTCTCACACAGGGGGCCGCAACGGTAATATTATCCCCAGATGTACCTTCACCACTTTCGATAGGATTATATCGGCTAGATGGCGACAACCCACTCATATTTAAGTCTTTTATGTCAAATTCTAGCAACATATTAATAGTTTTCCGGGTGCATATTTACCTACAAAATATAAGGAAGGGTCGGTCAGGTTAAACCCGACTATAACCTATATAGGGTCAGGTTACATTTTTATGTATCAACATCATCATACACTTGCCACTTGGATAGACAACACAATGGTTTGGTTGTTCATATTAACGACATCTACGACATGCCACCTTGATACCAACAACCACAGTATGTGCAGTTCTAATAGGACTCTAGGATCAATACATCAATTTTATTTTAAAGATCAATCAACCTACAAGTTTTTACCACATTTACATTACTAGGATTCACCATCAAAGGCAGATCAAATATTAAACAGTTCTGAATGGCCCCAGCCTAGTTACAAGAATGCCTTTAATGGCAAACCCTAGTTCACAACTCGACGCATAACAATATAGAAAGAGACTTACCGGTGTTCAGGGAGCTGGTCCAGCAGTATCTAGCCTATTTGAAACTATCCATGCAGCACTCTTTACTAATCTATAGAGCTATTAAGATAAGATAGTTTTTCATATCCCTTCAGAATGCTAAAGGGTGACAGTTTTGTCACAACAATCGAGGGCGGTTACCAAGACACCCACGTCACCTCTTTTTTTTTCTCTCTCTCAACTTATTTATTTTAGTCCAAATACCAACCCTAAAATATTTCTCTTTATCCTGCCTTCGTTTGGCCCTCCTCAACTTTTATATCCTCTTATATTTTTTGTCTCCCTACATCTACTAACCTAACCTCCACTTGTTTACCCCATCTTATGGCTACTTACACTTACCCTACCATTACACTGTCAACCAGTCAACCTACAGTCGATTATTATTGCGTATACATATTTAATCTTGGGTAAAAAATACTTTCCCATAACATTTATCTATACCGGCCACATGTTAGGTCATTCGCCCAATTGGTCGAGGACCTGTCGCGCATAAATGCCATGTCAATCAATCATTACTACAGGAACAACTCTACCAACACAGTATAGCCAAAACATTCCTTTTCATACCACATAACCCAAAGGCCACGTTACTTACATCAATAAAAAATGACATATAATAATGCAACACCAATCCTAAACAAAGCCACCAAAAATACCACCACCTGTAAACCCCAGCATTCAAATCACAAGTCACGATTCCCCCACCTCCCCAATTACCCACAGTAGCCTCACCGTCCTCGGCTTGAATCGCATCCTCCGCGATCATTTGAAGAGCCAGCTCGCAGTGCACTACCTCCACAATCTTATTATAGAAGGCATTACCCCATAAGAGCTGGTTGAACTCCACCAGCTATTCTACAGTTGACATACACGAGAGAATTTTTTTACACGGGCCTGGGTATGTGAGCACTCAAGGGTAGCTTCCTCAAATACCTTTCCCATAGACTTCCCTCTACATATTGGTGCCTCTACAAGCGAGTCATTACCATATCGATGAGAGAGTGCAGAGAAAATGCTTAAGGCGATTAAGGAAACTAAACCCAAGGATTAGTTTTTATAGAGAGTTCTGGGTTCAGGTCTCAAAAATCTCCCCACACATGGACCTACAATTATTTTATTCTACCCCTTTTTTTATTTTATTTTTATGTCCTATGATTTTTAGAAAATTGGAATTGGTGAGTTCTCATTGGCGGGATATGATCCCCAAAAATGTCGGCATCGAGTAACTCTACAATGGGGATTAAGGAGATATACCGGACACCCTACTAACCCTAACTCTAATGGTGTCGATGTCATCTCCCCGCCGTCAAAAAAGTCAAACCGACCAAAGTTTTTTCTATCACCACACCGATCCCACGGGTGAAACCTTAAAACCCAGTTTCGAACCGACGTGAAAAACTACGTGAATCGACGCGATTGTCAAAAGTTTCTCGCAGTTTTCACGAACTGTAAGCGCCCCATAACCATAACTGTAAACAAGGTTACTGAGGAAAAAAATTGACACGTGTCATTTTCAAAAAATAACTATTTAAAAAAAAATAAAAAAAATTGCTTTTACCATATGACAGGATACGTGACATCAACAATTTGACTTAATTTTGAATTAATATTTTTAACAATTTTTTTAAAAGAAAAAAGAATGTCATGTAGTATGGCAATGACATAACAAGGGCGCAATTATTTTTGGCGCCACCAAAAATAAAATAAAAGTGAACAATTGTCAACATGGCCCAAAGATGATTTTAATTTCGACTTAGTGTAACCAAGACTGGCTCTAGTGGATCAGGAACAAGCCTTTAGGCCCACTATCAACCGACATTGATCATTTTTAGCGAAAAATGGTAGAAAATTTGAAGAAAATAGCGTAAAATCATGAAATATCACAGAAAAATAGTAGAACCTTATACTATATCATAAACTTGACCCCTAATTTTAGAAAATTAATGATTGTTAATCTATGCATATTTTTATAATTAGTTTATTTAATTTCCAAAATTAAATTTGTTATTGCATATTATATATTGCAGACCCAATATTTATGATAACCCCCAGTTAGGTTATATCGATACTAGACATAACATAGACTAGTAATCTAAAAACTGCTTAACCTATTACAAAAATATCATTCAAGCATAGGAAAACTTTATACAAAAATTGAATGGTGTTCAATATTTAGTTATTCAAATCTAGTATATTGTTTCACATACTACTAAAATAAGTTCCTTATACAGCAACAAATGTATATCAAATGTGAAGTTTATCTAACTCAGTCTGTCTGGGGACAACTATCTGACCTGGGCTCTTAATGCCAAGATGCATCTCACTGCTGACTCCATGAAGTCAGCCATAGAGAAACCCAAACTTGTGGTACCTCTTCCTGAGGATGCCACCGAGGATGAGATTATAGCAACCAAGAAAATTTTTGCCAATGAAGAATCTTTGCAAGCACCAATCAAGGCCAAAGCCATGATTTTTCCTTTGACACCACATTTGTGATGAGCCATGATTTTTCCTTCGACACCACATTTGGGATAGTCTTAAAGCTGAATTTATTTCACTGAATAATCCAAATGATCTCTAGAATGCAATCAGGATAGGTTTGATACCCAAAAGTCCATTATATTACCTAAGACAAATTTCCAGTGGCTTTACCTGTGACTCCAGGACTTCAAGTCAATTTCTAACTACAACTCTAAAGTTTACAGAATCATGGCCATAATGAAAATATGTGGTGAAATGCTCACTGACATTGACATGATTGAAAAGACACTCACTATCTTGCATGCCTCCAATGTGTTTACTGTAGCTATAGTATCAAGCAGAGTAGTATGAGCGTTATGCAGACCTTATCATTGTTCTACTCATCGATAAGCAGAATAATGATATTCTTCTATAGAACCATGGAAGGCGCCCTACTGGGAGTGTACCACTACCAGAAATAATTATGACAGTTGCAACGAGTCTTAAATCCAGAAAGGGAAATCTTTCTAATAGACAGCCTCGTAGGGGAAAACAATGAAACAAGGGGTCAAGAGACACAAAGGGCAAGATTGGAAAAGGTGAGATAGGGAAAACTTGCCCAACCATCCACAAAGGAAAGCACAATAAGAAGAATGGCAATATGTGCAACAAGTGTGAACGAGTTGGTCACTAAGCACGCGACTATCGATCTTCAAGGGCAACAGTGGAATATTACCAATGCTCAAAATTGAATGTTTTGAAGCACATATGGCATATGTGGACAACAAAGAAACTTTAATAAAGGTTCCTAACTTCTTTAAAGACAATGATGTGCCTGGACCGTCTATACATGCATGATTGAGTTTTAACATATTGTATTAGTATTTCCATTAAGTAGTTGTATTGTTAGATAAAAAGGGTTAGTACATGTACAACCATATTTTATAAATAAAATGTACTTTATCCAATAATTCATCATCTGATAGAAAATACTACTATCTATTTAAGATTATATTAATATATCTTCTACTTGATAGAAAATCCCGAGGAATTCAGGTTATTAGTCAAAGTAGTAATCATCTATAGACCATTAATTGATCTATATGCTTTTCATCCTACTATTAACAAGTGAACAGAACCATGTCTTATAGACAGTGGTACTACCCATTCAATATTCTGTAAGAAAGAATATTTTACATAATTGACCTTAGATTGATGTAATATAGACATTATTGTTGGTACAACTAGTTACATTGAGGGATAAAATGAACCTTACATCATGCACCCTACATGCATGATATTACATATCATAAAAGCCTTATTCCTTAGTATGTCTATACGAAACTTACTCAGTTTTAAAAATATCCAACAGAATGGATATCATATTGAAGCTTATGAGTTAGAAGAACATGAATTTCTTCACATCACTTATATTAGAGATGGTCAAAGATATGTATTAAAATGTCTATCTAGCCTATCCACTGGTATATACCAGATATACATATGCATCATTGAATCTCATACAATTACTAACTTCGAGATTAGTAATAAGAACATATATCGCTTAGGACACCCTGGATCAATAATGATGCGCCGAATTATTAATAACTTAATTGGACACCCACTAATAGGTCGTTAGATCCAGTTGTTCAGAGAAAAGCAATGCATTTCATGTTCACAAGGGAAACTTGAACATAATCACCAACTTTCCTTCAACGGATACAGGGTGATATTTGTAGACCAATCCACCTAGCAAGTGGACTATTCCGTTTGATTGATGCATCATGTCAATGGTCACATGTATGCTTATTATTATCCAAAAATAATATATTTGAAAGATTACTAGCATAACTAATAGCCCTATGAGCACATTTTCCAGATTTCCCTATTAAATTTATACGATTGAATGGTACAAGAGAATTTACTTTTAGGACATTTCATCAATATTGTATGACAATGGGAATAGACCTTGAATATTCAGTTCCCCATGTACATACATAAAATGGTTTAGCAGAATCATTAATCAAACAATTATAGATAATCGCAAGACCTCTGTTGATGAAAACTCAACTTTCGGTCTCTGCTTGAGGTCATGCAATTTTGTCTACATCAAACCTCATTCGATTAAGAGCAACTTCTTACCATCAATAATCACCAATGCAACTGGTGACTGGGCATGAACCCAATGTCCCTATTTATGCACATTTCGATGAACAGTACATATTCTTATTATACTGCCGCAAAGAACAAAAATGGAATCCCAATGACGCCTAAGAGTATACGTAGGTTATGATTCACCATCAATCATTCAATTTTTGGAACCTACTACGGGCGATATGTTTACTGCACATTTTCTAGATTGTCACTTTGATGAAAGAGTTTTTCCACTGTTTGGGGACACTAAGACAAAAGTACGTCGCGATGTTCCAGATTTTAATTTCACATGGAATAGACCACAACTCTCTCATCTAGATCCTTTAAACTCCCAAAGTGATAAAGTGTACACTTACATGGGATAACACTTGAACTACCCGATATGTTCAATGACACATCCAAAGTAGCAAAGTCTCACATACCTGCAAGGAATGCACTAATGCGTGATGAGATACCAGTAGTGGTATCTTCACCCATTTTATCGAATTAATCTAAGTTTTAACTCATACAAGGACTAAAACTATCGACTAGTGGCGTAGTCAACGTTAAGAGACAACGTAGAATACCAACAATAAATATTCAGGCACCTATAGCTACCAAATCAGTTGTACCTACCAAGAATATACATAAAAAATTATCCCAAATCAAGATAAATTCACAAGTAGATAACCTAGAGATTTCTAGATTGTATGTCTCGCCAGAAGAAGAACAACTTGATCGAACAAAAGTAGTTGTCGACAACAAATTAATATACACAGTCGCTTTCTCCATTTTAGACAAGGATCCTGATCCAAACACTACAAGAAAAGGCATCAAAGTTGATGGTTATTGTCATTGTAAAATGTTAAAAAGATAAAAATAAATAAAAATAAAAACTAAAAAAATGTAAGCATGGATCATGTGATTTTTCTCAAGAAACTATGATTAGATTCTTACTACTGAGATGAAGGCTAAATGTTTAACTAAATACATCCATGAATTCAATCAATTTGTTAGTGATGTGAGTACTTCAGGTAATTTTGGTGGATATATATTTAGGAAACCAAGGTAATTAGTAAGTTACTTGATAGTGAGACTGGAAGTTTGGCAGGGATGAGTCATGGTAGTTGTATTGGCATTTTGATTCTGCATTTTTGGACCATAGTTGAAAGTAATATATTGTTGGTCTACAAAATATGGATAAGTCCTGTGCACTTAATTATGATAAATATTTGATTTAATCACATGTCACTAAGAAGAAACAAATTGCAGTGCCCTTTATTTGTGGTTTTGGAAATATTGGTTTGGGTTGATTTTGGATTATGCTCCTAGCGGTGTAATTCAAGTTACTAAGGCATTGATTCTAGTACTTAAGATATTGTTAAGACCTTAGTTATCTTGTGGTACTTTATGCTTTACCATGGTAGTGTTTTCTCATAAAAGTATTTATACTTGACCCTTCACCTATGACAAAACTATCACAACCCTTTTCCAAAAGTCTAGAAATTCTCTTGAATTATGCATTTTTTTATGATACTGCTCACATCCATAGTATGCTTGTGGTACATTTTTTCTTTGGTCTATAATGTATATATGTACAAAAACTACAAGATCTTTGACATATATTAGTGGTGTTAGTGCGGTGGTTATATCTTAGCTTAATATTGTTCTTTACGTATATTAGTATTGATAAAATATATACAACTTGTGTTTCTATACTTCACTATAGTCGTGTCTATGCTTAATATATTTAAGTATATCCGTAACTTTTTTCATACTCATTTTTCAGTGAGCAACATAAGATGTATTAATCTATCAACACACTAAATAGACATCAAATATTCCACGTCATCCTTATATGTTGCTAGTTAGCATTTTGATGTTTTACAATTACCTCTAGGAAATGTTGTTTGACGTCTAATATGGCTTTGAGACACCGCAGTACTATATTTCTTTTATCCATACTCTAAACCAAAGGTAGCATTATAAACTACGTACCTTTGAATTTGTGTTGGTGGTAACAGGTAGAGCTTCAATACCCGCATGACTCTCCAAGGATTTCCATAAGTGTTAGATGGATTTCAAACCCCATTTTTTAGTTTCCCAAGTGTCATGGTAAGACTTTTCCTCAATTCAAAATTTCTGGGTTGATATGGAATTTGTTTCTTAAAGATCTATGGTCTCAAATTGCTGCACCTTTTGAAAATTAAAGTACTTTGTTGCTTGGAATAAGTGCTCTTATAAAAGTAGGTGTATTGGTAAATTGTGTCGCCAATAAAAATGCTATTAGGTACTAAGTTCTGGAGGATACCCATTTTAGGAAATTTATAGTATAGGAGTTAAATTGGGAACTAATAATTACATAAATTACAGCTTGGATCACTTTTTTTAGGGGTTTAAGTGGATGGGGATGGTGGTTGTAAAATACTAAAAAGGAAAAATATAAGTATGGATTGTGTATTTTCTCAAGAAACTTTGATTATATTTTTTCTATTAGGACGAGAGCCAAGTGTTCAACTAAATATATATATCATTGCAATTGGTTTGTAGGCGATCTTAGTACTTCACCTAATTTTATTACAGGATTTTAAGGAAACAATGCTAAATTGGGGTTATGAGTACTTCACTGAATATAGTAACTAGAAGTTTGATGGGGGATGAGTCCTAGTAGTTGTACTGTCGCATTGTCATTCACAGGACACTGATCATAAAGAATTGGCAATAATATTATGTGCTAGAATGCTAAAATGGCTTAGCTCCGCTGATGTCGAATAATACTTTTACTCTTGCGTTTTGTACAGTATGTGTTGTATGTTGATGAATGAAATTTAGGGCATTCCAGTAGACCTTCCAATTATTAGAGAGTTATGTTTTTAGTTCATGTTTATTCTTCATAAATATGGATTTTTTATCAGATTATTAACTTTATATTAATAGATTTGTTGGGGTTAATATTTATCATACTCAAAGTTTAATAATATTATAAGTTGTGTTTGTTTGTCTATGGATCCATAAGCTCTAAATGGTAAGAGCTCTCATATCGTGGGAGTATGATGGTTCGAATCCATCTGGATCTACTTATTATTTTAGCACAAATGTAATCAATATAAATTGGTCATTTTTTAACTGGAGACTGGATAATTGCATTCACAAAAAGTTATTGTTGCAAGCAATGACATTTAGTAAATGCTATAAAAGGTTTATATATAGCGAGCACATAATGTTATGTTAAAAGAATTATAATAGCATTTTATGTACGTCATTAAAAGTTACTATAACATTAAAAGAATGTCATTAAATATGAATTGATAATATTCGGCAAATGCTATGGTTTTATAGCGTTCTCAAAAATGCTATGGAAAAAAGTATAGCATTGCTTATCACAGTGTTCGAAAACTGCTATTAAAACTTACAATAATGTTTTTCGAATGCTATCATTTGAAATTTTTCTTGTAGTGAAAAACTGTTACTGAATGTCTGTAATGACAAGATTGGTCGTCTTGGGAATCAGCGATCAAAGCAGAGTTGGAAAATCTTAAAAAGCTTGAGGTATTTGTATGAATAGTACAGTTGGATGATTCTACAAAGACAGTTGGATATAAATAGGCACTTATACATAAACATAATGAATCTGGGGATATACTGAGGTATAAAACTCGTTTAGTTATACAACGATTCTCCCAGAGACTGGGAATCAATTATAAGGAAACCTATAGCTCCTTGATTGACGCAATCACATTTCGTTACTTACTCAGTTTCTCAATTATAGAAGGACTAAAAACACATCTAATGGATGCGGTTACAGCATACCTATTGGGTAAGTTGGATACATGCATGCACATGAAAATTCCTGAATAATATCCTTTACCAAAGAATATCAAACCAAGGGAAAAGAAAAAGTATGCACTGAAAGTTCAAAAATCATTGTTTGGACTTAAGCAATCTGAACTCATATGGCATAATTGGTTTACTAAGCATTTGAGAAATCGTGGATTTACCAATGTTCTGATTACACCCTGTGTGTTTATCACAAAAAAAAATTGCATGACTTGTTATAATCCTAGTATATCTAGACGACCTAACTCTCATCAGAACTTAAGGGGAGATGAATGACACTACTACCTCCTTAAAAGAGGAGTTCGAGATGAAAGATCTAAGTAAAGCGAAGTTCTGTTTAAGAATACAGATAGAGCAACTGCCTAGTATGATTCATCAAGTAATGTACACCAAGAAACTTTTACAACGATTCCGTATGGATGAATGTCATCCACCACCAAGACCAATGATTTCAAGGTCTCCGGACATCAAATCTAACAAATTTCGTGCTCCAAATAAAGGTGAAGAACTCCTAGGGCCAGAAATCCCTTACCTAGGAGCCATATGAGCTTTACTATGCCTGGTTAGGTGTACAAGGCCATGTAATTTCTTTGTAGTAAATTTGTTAGCGCATCATAGTTCTGCCCCCACATAAAGGCATTAAAATAATATAAAGCACCTATTTCGTTACCTATAATAAACAATCGACTTAAGACTCTTCCACTTAAAGAAGGCAAGAACCAAGTTGATCGGGTATGCAGACACTGGTTATCTCTCAGACTTATAGTAGCATACTCGCAGCCTCCGAGAACATACTTAATACTCAAAGGCTACCGAAAAGTTTGAAGCCTACCATACTTATAATCTATCAAAGCCATAACAAGCCAACTCTCAAGTCCACTGAAACTTTGACCACCACTATAGTCTAGCTCAGCGCCAGGTCAAAGGCTGACAACTCAATAGATAACTCTGGTAGATAAACTCTTGTATAAGATAGCTGTAAAGAATGATACAATTGTAATTTAACTTCTCTATAGTAATGTCATCTTTTATATCCTCTATAAATAGGATAAGAGAGCCACTATAAAGAGGTTGAGATTTTCCCCAACATAAAGCCTTGAGAAGTATCGATTACTTTCGGGTGCAATCTGGAACCTTGGAGAGTTAGTATACTTAAGCCCTACATTTGTAATCTCATACATTTTTACAATCTCATCTTAAAATCCTCGCTAGAGGTCGCTGAGGAATCCCATTCAAGGACACCACGCAAGTGTGTCTACTAGAATCTCTATATTTATATTAAGTACACTTACCATAACCCTAGTCGAGTATCAATCATGTGGTGTAAGAGTGCAATCTCCCCTCTACGAAATTAGGCCCCTACATTTAGCGCGTTTGTGCTATTACCCTCACTTTCATCCACTTTACCAAACCGGGTACATTACCAATAGATCCTAATCTTTGTTCGACCTACACTATTGTAGGAGCCCCAGTAGATGACATAGCCATACAACTTACCCTACTGTGGGAAAAATTTGCCCCAGACGAAGAGAGACATACCAACTAGATTTGACAATTAACGCGAAGCTAGGAGTCAAGAACTCAAAATGAACAGGTCTATCGAAGAAATGGATAAGCACAACCGTGAGTTCGAAGAGCTCTGTGGCTATGTACGTGATCTTCAACAAGCATGACCACAAGATACCCTGGCTCAGTCTAGAGGCTCCAGCCCTTTGCGGATCCCCGCTTGGGCACTCTTAGGTCCAAACCCTCGCACAGAGGTACTCCTAGTCCACATTGGTATCGATGGCATATCCTATATCCGAAGGCTCTATACACTTGGGAGTCCCCACTTCTAAAGATTCAAGTGATTCAATCATGTGAACAACTAAACCTCCGAACCGCTGGCCAACCGGAGAATGTTTGGGTGACCAAAGTGAAGAACATATCCACAAATTAAAACTACATCGAACTTGAACTAATCAATCTCCTCCTCAACTAGCTTATGTAATACAACAAGAGCTCGACTAACAGATCAAGTCCATCATTTAAGTCAGCTCAAACCCAGCGCCTGGGGCAGGCTTAACAACCCAATCTGCAAAGGGCTATTAGCCATCGACCTCCCATTAAATTTCCATAATCCCAAAATTTTCAAATACATAAACACAGACCCACGGTCCCACATCCTCAAGTTCTAGAACTCATTAAGACTTTATTCCTCAGCCAATCATATCCTTTACCAAATATTCCCCACTAGCCTAACGGATAGTCCACTCAAGTGGTATTACTGCCTCCTTAATGGATCTATTCAAAGTTTCAAAGACCTATCAAGATTGTTCATTTCTCACTTCGAATGCATTAAGAACTGAGAGGTCAGAGTTGATGCTCTCTTTAACATTGGAAAGGCAGACACTAAGACACTTAAATGATTTACCAAGAGATTCTTAGATAAGTCACACAAAATTGAAAATCTTGACTGCGTTAATGTTGTTTTAGCTTACTTTAATGCCCTTCCTGGCCAAAGTTACGTCAAGGAATACATCCTCCGCAAAAATCTAGCAACACTTGAGGAGATACTGTCGAAAGTAAATAGCTTCATAGACCTCGAATGCATTTGAGAAAATAATTGCCAAGGATCAACCCAAACCAACAATCAACACAATTCAAGGCAGCCGAACACAACCATGGTCGCTCCTATTTATAATGGGGCCAACAACAAGAAATGTAATATTCAGGATGATCAAACATAAAAGCCATGGATGAAAAGGCCAATGCCAATGCTACCAATACATAACCAAACTGACCTAATATGGCGGCCTCGTACCCAATCAAAGTTTGAAATGATGAACCATACTACCAGAGCTACAAGTATATTTTCCACCCAATAGAAAAGTATTACGCTTTGTAACAATCACTAGAAATGATACTCAACGCAGGACGATTGCACCAATATATCGAAGATATCTCAGGCTACCTCGAAGGGTCGTATCGCAAAATCAGGGCGGGACACAACAATGGAGGAAACGAAGTACATATCTTCCAAGCCAACATGATCCAAGTCAATAACATTGATAGCGGTCATACTCAAAACAAGATAAAAAAGTCAAAGAATGTTACAAACTCTCCAACGCAAAAAAATTACCAGTCTTCCTACCAGAAATCAGCTAGCATTCACAACCTAAAAGCATCTTCTTTGTCGACTATGACCTTTCTCACATAAAATTTTTACACTCAGATCCATTGGTCATAACGGTAAACATTGAGAATATGATACTGCACACAATACTCATCGATACTAGTAGTATAGCCGATGTACTTTTCCTCTAGACAGTTAAAACAATGTTGATGACAGATCGCATAACCCCAGCAAACATCGAACTAAAAGATTTCAATACCTCCACCAAAGTAGCACTCGGAAAATAAGCCTTTCGGTTACCACGAGACTAATAGTGTTGCAGACCAGCTTTTTAGTCATAGACAACAAGTTAGAATACCTTGAAATCTTATGTTACGATTCGTTGTACTCCATAAAGGCGATGATACCTTCAACCTATGACCAGATACTGCAGTTCATCATCCCAAGCGGAGTCTAAGACATTAAAGGGTCCCAACGGCTAACCCAGTCATGCAAATACCCAGAGATCGACTTGACCCAAAAGTTGGCTAAACCCTACCAATCGCAACACCTATTCCCCTCGAGCCCATAACAGTCCTAACTGAAATATCAACTGTCGATCCCACCGAATATGTGGACCTCAATGGCACTGAATGAGGTACATTCATTGAGAGTTTACTCACTGACAAAGAAAAGTATGAAGTTCCAATTCGAACAAACCCGAGTGGCATGTATAGTTGAAAGACTAGACACTCGGGGATGCATTGGGGTCGACCACATCTTGTTTCATTCAAGATCAAACATACATGTTTCCAAGATACCAACATACATCAAGTATAAGTTCAACATTTCGACCAAAAAATTCATTCGATCACACAAACTACCAACATACATCAACAACCTCAATTAGCAAACTAGTGTTTCAACATCCATCACAAACAAACTGAAAAGTTTCTTACAAATAACAAAACCAGATCAAGACAAGTTTTTTTTTCTCATACAAACAACTCAAACAGGATTACCTGGGTTCTCCACAAGCCTATATATTTATTCAGCACCAGGATTCTTCCTTACAGGTGGGGATTCCATATTCTCCACGCCAGGCACCTCGACCTCAGGTCTCGACTCTGTCCCTCTTGCATTTACAACATCATCGAAGGAAGGATAATCTTCTTCTAGGGGATAAAGTTCGAAGGTTCAGGATTGTAGCCCAGCCCGTCAATAAATTTCTTCAACGTCAAAATTACCTCACACTATTGGTCATAGATTGATTGAAAGAGTGCATAATCATCTTACAGTTGCACTTCTTGTCATGCCACCTCTACCTCTAATCCTGCCACCTTCACGTCACATCATTCAACCACTGCCAGGCTCTTCCTCACCGCATCAGAATGAATTTACAGATTTTCCTGCTCCAGCTCGGTGATTCGGGTTTACAGAGACAAAATGGTTCCCTTCGCAAGCTCCCTTCCGTCAATCGACTCCTTCAACTTCTTACTGAACGCCTTTAGAGCCCTTATAAATGAAATAATCTAGGCCTGCATCTGCACGGATTACAAACACCTCGACCATTAAGTAGTTATCAGTATATCGTTCGATTATTTCCTCGTTATAGGACCAAAACAACATACCTGGCACCATACCACCTCAGCTCGGCGACCAACTTTCTTCGAGTTAGTGGCACACAAATATATTATTGACTCTACCGACTCTCGAATAGCTTCTACCTGTTCGGCTGCGAGCGGCTTGGCTTCGGTCAGGTTAGCCCCTTCGGCCAACTGATCATAACTTCTCTTTTGGGCCGTTGCCTTCGTCAAGTAAGCGGTCGAGCCTTCGACAGTGGCTTTTCCCTTGCCCTTCATGGACCGTTGCACTGCATGTGGAACCACATCGGGTGTATTTGATTTTCGAACCCTTAGGTCAGCCGTCGATGCAGGAACTCCTCGACGGGTCCTCGGTACGAAGCTCGACTTCTATGTCAGATTTTTATAGTCCATATTACTTACTCCTTCGGAGGGGCCTACCTCTTTTCTCCTCTTCGACAACCCACCTGCAGTCGATACTTCTTTCAATAATGTACTTATCTTCTTTTGTCACTTTCTTACATTTTTCAGCTTCTGAGACACCTTACTCACTCAGTCCTCACTCTCGTTGATGAGGTCGTCGATGTAGAACCGAGGGTTATTTAGTCCTTATTAGCAGGCTCTGCAAACAATAAATTAAAAGTCAAAGTACTATCCAAAGTAATACAACAACAGATACTCACCTCTACACTTACTTGGGTTATACAGCCTATTACGCAGAGCAAAATCTACCTTCCCATTAGTATACTCATAATTCCCTTTCACTACTACCAAATCCTTATCCCACCCATGCCCAATCGAACATAAGTCAAATAACCACGGCTTTTCCAAGTGACACTGAATATGGTATGTCCCTACCTTTTTATTCCCCTTCTTCGAGTAGAACGATACTTCATCGAACCACTTGATTAAAGGCCTCCTTTCACGTATTAACTCTTCATTCATGCCTTCGACCACCCTCATCATCTCATAGAAGTTACTGTTCATCTAGCATGGAGCTACGTCACATAAATTTAGCACCTCTTTCACCAACCTTCGAAGGGGTAGCCGCATCCCTAGTCGAAAATGCCCCCTAAATTTCATGATCCCCTCATTGGGATATTACAATTTGTAATTTGCAACTCTTTGACGTCACTACTCACCTCCCCTCGACTAGACGTACTTGGCTTATTTATTTTGTTATCACCCTTATCTATCACCCTCATCCTTGAAGCCACGCGGGTATGCATTATACCATATAGATGAAGAAGAGAGGCATTAGCTCGATATATTCAAGTATTAAGTTTTGGGTTCATATTATACTATCACCTACTCCACCCTCACTTATCGGCCATACCAACGACTGACTATTCGATTACTATCTTCTCCACTCCCAAAACTTGTACTACTCAGAGATTATTCTTCGTGGGATTTCCTAGTCTTGTCTCTCATACCTCATTACAGTTACGCCATTAATGGCGCCGTAGTAAACCTACATTCCTTCTCCCACTCAAGAGACAAGAACATAAAGAGCAGTAATACATAACAAAGGGTCAAAGGACCTACCTGTCTGGTGCAGCTGAATATACCAATGATAGACTCAAGCAGCAACACCGTCCAACCTTTATAGTAATAATAGATTCTCCTTCCTTCCTCTCTTCAGCAACAATGGTGTTTTTCTCTTGTTTATTTACGTCTCTCTGTTTGATAGGAAATAATGTTGGTCCCTCTTTCTCTCCCCTCTTAAATATTGCCCACTAAACCACCTTGGTTTCCCAAACTGTAATCATGACCACTACCCCCACTACCTCTCCTACTTTCCTATACATCTTTAGCTACCGTGTACTTTTACCAGACTACCTCTACTAATCAAACGTGTAAACACCACACCTTCACTGGCTATGGAAATTTCTAATTTTCTCAAACCCTCGAGCCCTTATGAATACCACCTTGGTCCACGTTTATACTCTACCAAACACCTTCGAACACTCTTCCCCTTCGACAACAGGCCTCTGGCATCCCGTTAGATCTTGCCACAATAACCTTACCTAACCCCCACGTAGCTTCCACCTCATCCCCATAATCAAGACATCATAATTATTGTCTGCACAGATACACTGCTCCATGAACAGTATCCCCTCTGGCAGCTCTGCCATTACGGCTGTCAGACCCATGCAGTCAAAGTACCACTTCCCCTCGTCCCTCGAGCCATCTTTTGTGATCGGCCTCACCTGTACCCTCAAACATTTTCTAACCATTCGACCTTTGATCAATTATAATCTCTCTTATCGAACCTTCGACCAACATTATTTTTTCAAGACTTTTCAAGTGTTGACCATCAATTTCTGTCTTTCTTACGTTGAATTCTAACCACGCCAATATTATTATCGACCTAATTATCTACTAGCAATATACTTTACCCTACATTTGAATACTTTGATCAATAATCCTTTGTTTCATTCCACAAAAAAAAGGTGAAAACAAAACATAAACAAATACAAACCACACCCACAATGTCAGAAGGCACCCCCTACTTGCACATGGAGCAGTTCTTCTAGTACCTTGGACACTTCTTACCAACATCCTCAGCCACCACCAGCCTCTCTACCAGTGACTGTAGCGCATAGGAGCACTCTATCACGCTCAGCAGGTGCTGCTGGAATATGGTCTACCAGAACGTGAACCCTTCATCCTCTTCCCTCTCTCTCCCAGTCAGCTCTTCCCAGTACAAGGCCACCATATCGGGCAGAGGTACCCCCATGTCTCCACGTTCGAAGTGCATCTGCTTTAACTCCTAATATTTCTCTCCCACACGTGCTTCCTTCTCCTCCATTTTCTTTTGAGAACGAGTTCTCATTGTGGCTTAGGAGACAGAGGATCAAAATAGTTAATGAAGAAGATGAATAGGTTTAACATTGCATGGTCCCCTCTAACCCTATTTATACCCCGTTTAAGGATGCATTAATTGGCCCCTTAATCAGTATCATCACCATTAATGCTCTTGGAACTAGCCACATTCACACTAGTCAACCTTACAACTTCCTATGCCTAACAGTGTTTCTCAACACGTACCGTCTACAATAATTTTTTAGACACTAGCAGAGAGGGGGCGATTGTAGTAGCCTACTCACAGTCTTCCAAAACTAGTTAAATACTTGAAGGCTACATCAAAGCCTACCAGAGACTCAAAGCCTAAGAAACCATCAAAACAGCCAAAGGCATATGATTTACACGAAGCCTTCCAAGACTAACTGAATACTCAAAGGATACATCGAAGCTTACCATAATAGTCGAAGACAAAGATAGTCAGTGAGCATTAGAACACAGCACAAGCTCCAAAGGGACTTTGACCATATTAGTACATGGTCGAAGGCAAACAGACCTGACAATCTGTTTACCAGACAGAATAGTGAAACTAGCCTCCAGATAGCAACAATTTCAAAATTAACCTCACATACAGGATAACTACCACCAAAGGATATACATGTAATATGGCCTCCCGTGGTGACTAACCCTTTCCTATCTCTTATAAATAGGAAAGGAGAAACACCATGAAGGGGTTAGAAAAACTCTGCCTAAATCCCCTCCAATATCAATAACCTTCGAGTACCTACCAGCCAGACTTAATTCGAAGTGTAACCTAATCCATATATATAATCTTCTATTCAAATCATCGCTAGAGGCCGTGGAGAATACCAATTCATGGACTCGACACAAGTATGTTAGCACAGTAATTCTTCTTATTTTTGTTATATATATTTGTTAAAACCTCTAGTCGAAGATAATCCTCACGGTGTAAGAGTATGATCTCCCCTCTATAAAATTACGACCCTACAAGTATCACTTCACCCTTCGATCTGACTCACACCTGGGGGTAACCTTGAATTTTTTTAAAGTTCTCCGATTTAGGCAAACCCAAGTGGCATAAATAATCGAAAGATTAAACACTTGTGGGCGACCTTGGGGTCAACCACGTTTGGTTTCGTTTAGGCTCAAACTGACATATAGAAATACTTGGGGGCGACCACGAAGCCTCGTGAACTTCATTTGGGCAAACCGAAGTATCACGTCACCCTTCGACCTGACTGATGTCTGGGGGCTGTAAGAGCCTAAATTTGAAACTTGAACTTAGGTTATCAGACTAAAGATAACTAGAGCATTAAATAGTAATGAGCAATCACTAATAATGTAAGATCTGTAGTAACCTACTCGTACCCTTCCAGTGCCAGTCAAATACTCGAAGGCTACATCGAAGCCTACCCAGAGACTCGAAGCCCGTTAAGACAATAACTAAGTTCACGAAGCCTTTCGAGACTAATCGAACACTCGAATGAATCATCGAAGCTAATTGCCTTAATCGAAGATAAAAGAACATAACCAAAACTTAGTACCAGTACCAGAAATGCTTTGACCATGGACGTACATGCTCAAAGTCATACACGTCAGATAACTAGCTCACCAGACAGAGCAGAAAAATAAGTCACTCAACATTTACAGTGCCAGAACCAGCAACTACAATATCATAACCAGCAACAACAGTATTAGAACTGACTCTGGGTACAAGTCAGTTGTCCCCAGAGGATATACATGTAACTTGACCTCCCATGGTGACTCAGCCCTTTCTATATCCTATAAATAGGATGGAAGAGGCACTATGAAGTGGTCAGAAAATCTCTCCTGCAAAGCCTTAGAAAATCACCTTCGAATACCCTGTAACAATCTACTACTCGATCCTTCGACTAACTCGTGGAGTAACCCATTCGAGGCCTCCACACAAGTATATTATCTCAGTAGTATCTCTTATTATTGTAATTATATGCTTGCAGACCCCTAGTCGAAGATTAACCCAATCCTGTAAGAGCCGGTTTCCCCTCATACGAAACTTGGTCATACATTTGGCGCCATCTATGGGAAACCCACCCTACCCGACTCCCTTTGCCTTTTTCCTCTTCCTCTTTCTACCACCCACAGCCAACCTCAATGGCCCCCACCCTTCGCTCTACTTCTGTCCTCGTTGGAAATTCCACCTACGGCATAGCCGCCTAACTCGCTCTGATCAGCCAACAGTTTGCCCAGGCTGAAGAGAGTCATTCCAATCAACTGTGCCATGAACATGAAGACCGACGCAACGAACACAAGGCCGAATGGCAGCGTCGTTTGGATGATAACAAACGCCAGCATCATGCCCTCGACGAACTGCACCACATAGTTTGGGATATTTAGCAGGCTCACACCTAGGACGCTCCTCCGCAATCCTGGGCCCCTGCTTCTTCTCGTGTTTTAGCCCGCGCTCACCTTGGGCCCCACCTCCAGGTCAAAGTTCCCCCGGTCTACCTTTACGCCGAGGGTGCCCCCACCATTCTACCTACCGGCTCAATCCACCTTGGTGAACACCCCACGGAGGATTCTTCCGACTCCACTCTTCGAAGTACCCGTTACCGCAAATGCTACCCTGCTCGAGAACGTCTCGGGGAGTGTAGCACTGAACACACTCTAAACCTTCAACCTCTTCCCCCTCAACCCCAGTGCTCTCCCCCTCACCCTGCTTACCTCACTCAGTAGGAACTCGATCAGAAAATGTGTGCCGCTATTCACTTCAGCGTGAGCCCAACACCGAACTCATAGAGTCGGTTAAACAACCCTATCTGCCCCAAACTTGTCGAGCCTTTTCATCGCCCAGTTTGCCTTTAACAAAGACCGTGAGGTCCGGGTCGATGTCCTCTTCAACTGCCGCAAATCCCGCAATTAAACGCTTGAAGCTTTCACCGAGCGGTTTCACGATGAGTCGCGCAAAGTTAAAAACCTCGACTACGCGAATGTTGTCCTCACGTATTCTAACGCTCTACCAGATCACAGTCGTGTCATGGAGTACATCGTGCTTCATAAACCGTGAACCCTTGAGGAGATGTAATCTAAGGTTAACGGATACATCGACCTCGAACGCCTTCGCGAATCCAATCGTCAGGGGTAAGCATTGACCACCAACAACAATGAGTCTTGGTAACCTTCTACACCCATGGTCACTCCTATCTTACAGGAGACTGAGAGCCGTAAACGCCCTCACTCTAATGATACCATTGCTGAGGCCTGCAAAAAATAACCCAACCTGGTCCTTCCCAAGCTCACTTCTCCCATCAATACCCTTCTCTCGCAAATTTAGGCCAACCCTATCTGGCGTACCCCTTACCCCATCGAGGTCAGGAAGGGCAAGCCTTACTGCTAAAACCACAAGTGCAGCTGCCACGCTACCAATAAATGTAATGTTCTTTAACATTCTCTGGAGATGATCTTTAAAGTAGGTCGTCTGCATCGATACATCACCGATCTTCCCAGCTACCTCGACGGGTCGTATCTTATGCCCCAACCCACCTAAGCTACTGACCTAGCCGAGATACACATTTTCCAACTCTATCTCATTGAAATCAATAATATCGGCAGCGGCCATACTAAAAGCAAGTGCAAGCGTGTCAAAGAATGCTGCAAGCTTACCTACCAAGAAAAGCTACCCATCCTTCTACCGGAATCGAGCCAATACCCTCGACCCAAGGGTATATCATTTATCGATTACGATACTTCTCATGTTCGTTTCCTCCACTCCGATCCCTTGGTCATTATGATTAAGCTAAACGCCTCGTCCTCCATATCATGCTCATTGACACGGGTAGTGCCGCTGAAGTACTGTTCCTCCAAACTATTCGAGCCATGTAAATAACTGACCTCGTCAATGGTGCCACCAATGTTGAACTCAAGGGCTTCAATGGCACTACCAAAGTCGTTATCGGTCGCATTAGCCTCTCTGTCACTACAGGACTAGTTACCCTCCAAACCATCTTTCTTATCATCGACAAGAAGTCTAAATATCTAGGCATCCTTGGGAGTGACTGGCTCCATGGCATGAGAGCCATACCTTCGACTTACCACCAAACACTTTGTTTCACTACCCCTTGTGGCACGTAAAACTTAAAATTCTCTCAACGCCTTGCCCGCTAATGCGAGTACCCAGAGATTGATCAAACCTTAAAACTTGTCAAACCATAGCAATCAATGTCTCTCTCTCCCCCCAAACCCTCGATCCCATCTACCATACCCATCGAACCTACTGTCTATATCGAGCTCGACGGTCCTGGTCGAGGAACATTCATTGGCACTTTTATGGATGAGGTTGAAAGCCTCGAACTCACCTACTTTTTTCAAGTAAATAAAGATGTCTTTGTATAGACTTTCCATGAGATGCCTGGCATCGACCCAACCTTAGCCTACCATTGACTTGACCTCATCCCCGACTCTGTCGCCGTAAAGCAAAAAAAGCATACTTTGGCCACGTAGCTTTGAGAATATGTTAACCACAAGGTCGATAAACTCCTTGCAGCTAGTTTCATTAGAGAAGTCAAGTACGCCGACTGGATTTTGAACATTGCTGTTATCCCCAAGAAGCACGGCAAGATCCGAATTTGTGTTGACTTCACTCACCTCAATAACCATGCACCGAAGGATAGTTTTCCTCTCCCCATCATTTCAATTCTCTTGGATGTCACAGCCGGTCATGAAAGATTATCGATGATGGACGCGGCTTCGGGTTACAATCAGATACCCCTTCTTCCCGAGGATCAACTTAAAATATCTTTTATCGCTGAACAAGGCATTTACTGTTTTAACATCATGCCCTTCGGCCTTAAAAATGTGGGTGCTACTTACCAATATCTTGTTACCATCATGTTCAAACCTTTGCTTGGCAAGTCAGTCAATGTTTGTATTAACGACATGTTATGCAAAAGCCTCCACAAACATACCCATATACAGGACCTCACCGAAGTTTTTACCATACTTAGATCTTATAACATGAAACTTAACCCAGACAAATGTCAGTTTGGTATTTCTCCCAGAAAATTCTTAGGCCACCTCATCAGCAAACGAGGCATCGAGATCGACCCCACTCATATCCGAGCCCTCATCGATATACCTTCCCCTCGAACCAAGAAAGATGTCCAAAAAGTTGTTGGCAATATAGCCACCCTCAACCGCTTTATTTTGAAATCCTCTAACCGCTGTGCTTGGCTTTTCTCCCTCTTACGCGACAAAGGCGTCCACAAGGCCAAAAATAAGAACAACCCCGAAATCAGCTGGACACCCGATTGTGAACAGGCCTTCCCCGAACTCAAAACATACCTTGGTCGACCACCCATAATCAGCACCCCCATCAAAGGCGAAATACTTTCTTTATACCTGGTAGTTACAGACACTTCTCTCAGCTCAGTCCTTATTCGACTCGAATCCAGCATCGAGAAACCCGTGTACTTTATCAATAAAAATTTGACACCTGCTAAGACTTCATATATAAAGCTCGAGCGACTGCTCCTCCCCCTCGTTTACACTGCTCGAAAGCTCAAACCATACTTTCAAATACGCTCTATACGTGTTATCACCGGCTACCTTCTTCGTGAGATCCTCAGCAAGAAAGACAAATCTCGACGGGTACAATAATGGTTCGTTTATCTAGGTGAACACGATATCACTTTCGAGAAACAGATATCTCAAAAAGGCCAAGCAGTCGCTAATTTCCTGGTCGACTTCTCGGTCGAAGACACCGACTGGGAAGAACACGAAGATGATATACCAGGAGACCAACCCGAACAGAATGACCCTTAGAACCCTAACACGGGCTAGCGCCACTTTACAGATGGATCCGCTGGAGGTAATGGTCGTAATGGTTCAAGGATCAGTGTTATTCTAATAACGCCTTCCAATAACATAATCAAAAAATGTTGTCAAGTTAAACTTTGAATATTCTAATAACAAGGACGAATATGAAGCCTTGATACATGGCCTCGATCTCGCCCTCGAACTTGGTGTTCCCAGACTTATAGTATTTACAGATTTTCAACTTGTTCAAAGGCAATACTAGTAAAAATTAGGCAAACGGTCGCATGGTTGAGTATGCTACTCTTGTTTGCCAGCGTATGAATCGTTTTCCTGAGAAGTCTTCCATTACACATTACCCTCGAGGTGAAAACAGACATGCCGACGCCCTCGCCTACATAACAGCCATGTTAGGCCAGTCCGAGTCACGCACACTCCATATCAAAGTACTCGAACGCCCAAGTATTGACCAGGTGGAAGTCAATGTCATCAATACTGGGGGCAAGAGTCTCGATCCAGCTGACTTGTGAACACCATTTCTGGCTTATTTCAACAGCTCTACTCTCCCAGAAGATCCCAAAGCCAAACATTCGTTACTTGAAAACTATCGTAGATACACCATTCTCAAAAGCGGATTACACTACAGATCTCCAAACGGCGTACATCTCCGATGCATCACCCAAAACAAAGCAAATACCATACTCATCGAACTCTATAAAGCTACTTGCGGTGCTCACACTGCTAATCGATCTATGGCTTTGTAAGCTATAATACAAGGCTTATTCTGCCCTAATATGAAGAAACAAGCCGAAGAGTACACGAAACACTACGACAAATGCCAACGTCCCGCTCATGACATCTGAAGCCCTTCATAAGACCTCCATTGCAGCCAAGTCGCTTGGCCCTTTAAATGATGGGCGATTGATCTAGTAGGCTCGTTTCCCAAAGCTTTGGGTAAACGAGAACATCTTCTAGTGGCCACAGATTACTTTACTAAATGGGTCGAAGTCGTACCTTTGTGTCAAACTAGAGAATAAGAAGTCATCAAGTTCTTATGGGAAAATATCATCACACGTTTTGGCTGCCCTCACATGATTCAATGCGATAACGTCCACAGTTCGTTGGGAGTAAAGTCTGTAATTTCCTCTGGAACATCATCCTCACCCCTTCCACACCTTATTACCCTCAGGGGGATGGCCAGGTCAAAGTAATCAATAAAATAATAGTCGACGGTCTCAAAAAGCGTGTCGATGAGAAGAAAGATCGATGGGTTCAATAATTATAACATATAGTTTGGGCCTATCGTACGACACCAAGAAAGGCGACGGGCTGCACTCCCTTGTTTCTGGCTTAGGGTACCGTAGCTGTGCAGCCTACCCAGTTTGAAGTTCCAACACGCGATCCCGACCTGCCCGACGAAGATAACGAGCTTGAACTTGGATACAATATGTTATGGATCGACGAAACCAGGGACCGAGCTATAGCAAACCTCGGTTGTTGCTACCTCTCTCTCCAGAAGTCATACAACAATAGAGTTCGACCACACAGTTTAAATATAGGAGATTTGGTACTCCAACGAGTCACACCATCTTTGGAGCCTCAGAATATCGGCAAGTTAGTCGAGTCCTGAAAAGGACCTTCTGTCGTGTATGACAAAACTGACAAGGGATCTCATTATCTCATGACAGAAGTGGAGGAGCCTCTACCTAACCCATAGAACATAATACAGTTAATCTCATACAATAGGCCACGGCCATAACCTTGTTAAACTGATGTAAATACAGTATAATCAATAAACATATTTTTTATACACTGAGCTTCATGTCCTGTCTTCCAAGTAAATTTCTTGGTCTAACCTAATAAACACGTCAACCCTTCGACCCGACTGATACTTAGGGGCGACCTCAAAGATTTTTAAGTTTCCAATTAGAGTAATCCCGAGGGGCATGAATGGTCGACAGACCAGACCCTCGGGAATGCATTGGGGGTAACCACATAATGCTTCGCTTATGCTCAATCCCGCAGACAGACCTGAGGGCGACCTTCGAATTCCAGTAAATTTCTTGGTCTAATCTAATTGTCAACCCTTCATCCCGACTGATACTTGGAGGCGACCTCAAAGTTTTTCAAGTTTCCAATTTAAGCAAACTCGAAGGGTATGAATGGTCAATAGACCGGACCCTCGGGAATGTATTGGGGGCGACCACATAATATTTCACTTAGGCTCAACTCCGCGGACAGAATCGGGGGTTACCTTCGAAGTCTAGTGAATTTCTTGGTCTAACCTAAGTATCACATCAACCCGATTGATACATGGGGGTAACCTCGAAGTTTTTCAAGTTTCCAATTCGAGCAAACACAAGGGGCATGAATGGTCGACCGACCGGACCCTTGGGAATGCATTGGGGGTAACCACATAATGGTTTGTTCAGGCCCAGGCCTTTAAAGTCCAGTACATTTCTTGGTCTGACCCCAGTGTAATGTTAACCCTTCGATTTGACTGATACTCGGGTACAACCTCAAAGTTCTTCAAGGATCCAGCTTGAACCCTGATATAAGAATTTTATACTTCTAATCACGCACACAAAAACAAACATATAGGCATACCGACAAATCAAGCTCAATACACAAAAGTAATTCAATTCAACTACATCCAAGCAAGCAGCCCAAGTTCAAATACGTTATACATTGTTTGAATACTGTCCATCAACCAACATCATAGTAAACTAAGAAGGGAGAGTTTACTATAGCCAATAGATAACAAAGACATACCTTCTACAAGTACTCCATTCATACAAGAGTGGTCGTACTAACCCCTACAGATTCATCAATAACAACACCTCCAGTACCGTCGATAACAGGGTTCAATCCGGGCATATCCACTGCCCCATAGACTATAGCACCACTCATAACATTCCCCGCAACAGCAGTATCCCCCTCGACTGAAGAATCAGCAAAACAATCTCCGACACCTCCACTAGCAGGATCAACTTCCATCCCTTATGTCTGAGCAACACCTTCGACAGTAGGTCCTTCGGTTATAGGAAAACACTCAAAAGTCAAGGGATTATACCCCAAACTATCTATGAAGAACTTTAACAAAGTAGTCGTGTCACATTCCTTATCGTATTGCGCCTGGAAAGCTACCCTCTGTTCTTCAAATACCTCAACCTTTTCAGTCAGCTTCGACTCCAATGTCTTTCACATTTTAGAATTGTTGGCAACCTCAGCTTTGAGTTCCCTCGCACACTCGACTCTAATATTCAACTTCTCTCGCTTTAACACATTAATCTTAGTCTTTAGCGATATCGCGGTCCCTCGAACAAGTTCCAGACTATCAATCACTTGTTTAAGCTGCTTCATTATTACCTTCTGGGCTTTGGCAAAGCCTTGGGCTCAAGCATGAACCTGCTAGAATACTCGAACCATCAGTACTTCTCAAAGCATAGTAAAGTTTATCATAATTTTAAAATCTTGTAAAATAGTTACCTGATGCAGAGCCTTATTCATCTATCTATCTACCTCATCGGGGTCATTTCCATAGAGGGTCGCCATAGACCTGGTTATTGCTTAAGCCTGCTCCTCCAGTTCAGCTTCGCGTCGTACCTCATCTGTATCATCCTCATAATCAGCCACCTGTTCCCGAGTCTTCTTGTGCTGGGTAGCCTTTGTAAGCTGAACTTTCAAAGGTTTGGGAACGGTCTTTCCCCTTCCTTTGTTAACCTGCCTCAACACTTCGAGAATCGTTTCGGACACACACGGTTGTACGGTCCCTGACCCTCCCCACTAGTCCTTCGGCAGTACATAGGTTGACTTTCGAGTTAACCTTGCTTTCACCATCTCTTCGGGCCCTATCGAAGTACCTTCTCCTCTCCTCTTCTTCCCTGGACTAGCAGCAACAGGTACACTTTGTAGTAATGCATCTGTCTTCTTCCACCTTTTCTTAACAATACCCAACTTACCAAATTCTCAATTTACCCATGCCTTATCATGGTCGATCAGTTCATCTATATACCTCTTCGGAATCGTCAATATTCTGCTACTGGGTTCTACAAAATAACAAAAGACAAGTTTAAATGACCTATTTGAACCAATTAACTAATAGCCTTCAACTGTTAACTTACTTGGATTATACACCCTGTGTCGCTGTTTATACCCTTCCTCCCCCTTTACATTCTCATAGTTATCCCTTACCACCACTAAATCCTTATCCCATCCCCGCCCCGTCGAACACAGACCAAATAGCCATGGTTAATCGGCCTTCTTATTTGCTTTTCTCAAGTAGAACGATACAATATCGAACCACTCGATCAAACCCCTCCTCTAACGTTTCAATTCTACATTTATACCCTCGATGACCCCCATCATCTTATAAAAATTGCCATTCATCTGGCATGGAGCAACATCCCAGTTGTTCAATACCTCTTTCACCAACTTTCAAAGGGGCAAGTTGCATCCCTAATCGAATTTGGCCCCTAAAAGCCATAAAACACTCCAGAGGAATATCCTTGAATGTGAATTCAGCCCCTACTGGCATCAACTCTACATCAACCTTCGATAACTCAAGTTTCACCATGAATCAATCCAGTCTCGCCTTTTCCTGGGCCGAGACTGGCCCGGCAGCTCTCCTCGAATTAGACAGACTATTACTATTATCGCTCTGCTTGCCTTCCCCTTCCTTCCTCTAATCCCCCGAAGGCTCAACACTACCTTCATTTCTCCTTCCCTCACCTTACTCAATCTCCTCTTTATCACTCTCCCCGATCACTCGAGTCCTACGATGGCTCTTCTTTGAAGCTCAAACATCTTGTACAACCATAGCTAATGGGGAATCTGAATAATATCTAACACTTCTACGTCGCTGCTCTCACCCCCTCAGCCTAAACTAGATAGACTCGGCTCATTTACTTTGACCTCCTCATATATCAGCCTCAATCTCGAAGCTTGACGGGTACCAATTATACCCTTCAGAAGAAGAGGTACATAATTAGATCGATAAATTCGACTATCACGCTTCGATATCATATTTTGTCTTACCCTCTCTAACTCGCACAACCCAAAGTCGAATGTCCGACTACAACCCTGGTCACCACCTCAATATCCCCAATTCACCACTCGGTCGTATCTCCAGCCACTTGGGTTACCCCCTTCCTCCGTCAGGCCCTTACAAACAAAAATCCTAATATAGCCTACCCCACGATGCAAACAACATACAAATACAACAGAAGAAACTACAGAGCATAACTACAAATCACCTATCTATGAAGAAAATCATAAGAAATACATGTTCGAATGGTTCAGCTCTCTTAGCAACAACGGCGGTTCCTTTTCTCCTCTCCAACAAGCACTACCTCTATAATGGCATATGTTTTTCTCTCTTTCTCTCTATTTTTCTCTATGTTGATTATTTGGGAAACAGTAAATTTTTCTCTCTCCCCTTTAAATGCCACCTCAGACAAATAAAACTGCCTCTATTTCCTCACTCACCATCATTACCACTCCTCCACTCCCCCTCACTTTTTGGCTGAGACGTGTATTAACAATTCCACCCTCAACTGCTCCCACGTGCGTTTCACGCGCCCTCCTTAAAAAAAATTATGTCTCTCGAACCTTCTGGCACCCTGCCTAAAGTTGTTACCTCAAACCTACCTGTCACTTCCACCTTTTTTAATAAACTGAGGAAACCATCATGATGACCTGCAGGGCACTCTGCCCTACGAACAGTACCGCCTCTGACATACCAACTGTTATGGCTGTTAGGTTTTGCAAAAAATGTACAAACCGCTTTTGATCTCGTGTGCGGACCATCGTCTACATTCTACAATGCCTATTCGTCCATACATTTTAAGTACTTGAACCGTCGGTCAGTCTTTTTCGACATTACTCAATTTTCTTACCATTTATTAGTGGTTAATTCCTAAAGTTTGACAAAGTGTTATCGCGCCTACATTATCTTCGTATACTGTGTTTGTCACAATTACGATGTTATACTTCAAAATAGTACTATTTCATTCAAATACATCACCATGCAAAAGACAAAAAAAAGCATCAGCAGCAAAACACAACAGCTTCCTCTCCCACCAACACCAATGTCAATACCAAAACCAAGACTCCCCTATTGCATACAGGGCAGTTCTTGCAGAGCCTGGCCTCCTCGTTCTCAACCTGGTCTTTAACATCGACCTCGTCCTCGGCCATGCACTTTAGAAAGAAATAATGGTTTCTAGCACTCGGGTTCATCCACAGCAGCACCCTCCACCAATGTACATGCGGCATCCCGCCGATTGGCTCCTCTGGCTCCAGCTCGACTAAATCTGGCATCACCCAGTCCAGACCATGATCGCCAAAGAACTTCTCAATCAACACCACCGTCTTCTCTTCTATCTAACACTCTCGGGCTTTCATCCTTTTCTGATACCTCATGTTCGGTGTGGTGTCCATGCTTCGGTTACTAGTAGAGAAAGGAAAGGGTGGTTTAAAACTCCCCCACATACCACCTATTTATACCTGAATGAAGATTCATTTAATCCCTCCTTAATCACCACTCGCATTAATTACCATCTTTAATTTCTCTCCTCGGAACTTCCACATTCAACAGTCAACTCTTCAACTTCCTATGACTAACCAACTTTCTCAGTACGCGCCATCTTAACCAATTTTTGAGGCCCCTGCAAAAAGAGGGTGAATGTAGTAACCTACTCGCAACCTTCTAGCGCTAGTTGAATACTCGAAGGCTACATCGAAGCCTACCTAGAGACTCGAAGCCCGGTAAGACAATAACTAAGTCCACGAAGCCTTTCGAGACTAATCGAACACTCAAAGTAATCATTGAAGATAGAAGAATAGTGCCAAAACACAGGTGCAATACCAGAAATTTATCGACCATGGACGTACATGGTCGAAGTCAGACACGTAAGATATCCAGCTCACTAGACAGAATAGAGAAACAAGCCGTTCGACAACTACAGTGCCAGAACTAACAACTTCAGTATCATTACCAATAGCTACAGTATCAGAACCGACTCTGGGTACAAGTCAGTTGTCCCTAGAGGATATACATGTAACTTGACCTCCCATGGTAACTCAGCCCTTTCTATATCCTATAAATAGAGGAAAGAGGCACTAGCAAAAGGGATTGCAGAGATGAAGATATGCATCAGCTATTGGTTAAAAATGTTACCATGCATGCGAATATATAGATTATAAAGAGGTTTAAAAGAGCTTGTTTGCAATCTGTACAGTTTTAAATAAAAATGTACTTTTATTTCCTATCTTTTGGATGTGATTTATGGAGTTTGCAACTCTAGTATGTAAAACTTATATGTGAATTATGATACCCAATGTTTGAGAAAAAAGAAGCCTTTCCGGTTCAAACTCATTGTTCTAAAATGTAAGGAAAATTTAACCCATAGGAACTCAACTTAAACTGTTTAGGTAAAATTTATAGATGGTTTTAGTCAAAGATTCTTCCTCTTTTATGGCAATCTTGTGATGGGGAATATATGCTGGGACTATTGCCGATATTATTGCATCTCTGTAATCATGTGCTAGATTGGCAGGGAATATATTTTGTTTCCCAAAAAAGTTGGTTTCCCAAAAATCTGCTTCCCAAAGATATGCGGTCCCGAAAAGCTAGTTCAAAAAAAGATTTATTGTTCCCAAAAATTGCTTCTCTTTGGCTATATAAAGGACTTGGTCATTGGGTATGATTCATCCTTCCCTTCTTTGCAAATCTTCTTGTTCATTGTTCTTACGGATTCCGTGATGAGGACACGATCCCAGCGTCATCAATATGCACTAGAAGGTAGATTAACCATCAAGGTGGGTGAACTGCGCGTGCATTATTTTTGACCGTTGCCCTATGATACAGTTTTGTCGGAGTAGCCATTACAAATGGAGGGTCTGAATGGGGAAAAAGGTGTGTAGAACTGGACCATCACTTCATGTACGATGTCTTTTATAGCATGATCCTTGATGCAGCAGTTTAAGAAATTGTTGTGAGGGAGATCGTTGTAGTAGCCTACTCGTAGCCTTCGACAGTCAGTCAAAGCCTACTTCACAGCCTACTCGAATGTATCGAAGCCCACTCAATCTCTAAAACAGACTCCCCAGAGATCCCCCGAAGATGAAGCTTCGACATCGGGCAAAGCTTTGAGAACGGATTAACATGCTATGGCAGAAATCCTTCGACCTCACTAACACACGGTCGAAGCAAGATAAGACAGACAGTCACCTCATCAGGTTAGACGGTGCATTGATTGGCCAGCCAGTACAGCTACAGTGATAGGTCCAACCACTGCGCCATTTAGAGACATCATCAATAAATGTTGCAGTGACAGTACCGACATGACCAGCACCCATAACTCACCGGGATTTCCTGACAGTAATCATGTAAACCTGACCCACCCATGGTGACCCAGCTCCCTATATCTCTATAAATAGAGGAGAAGGGAAACCAAGGAGGGGTTAGAAAAATCATCTCCAACCTTTTGCATTTTACCTTCGACCACCCGGATACTCTGTACTCGAACCCTGTTATTTTCTCTTCAGTAATACAATCAGTCTTAAAAAATCCTTATCAGAGGTCGTAGAGAGTCACATTCGGGCCTCTACGCAATTATTTGTCTATAGTTAGATCATACTTTAAGTTATTTGCTTGCCTCCTTTGATTGAGAATCGATTATATGTTGTAAGAACCAACTTCAGATCCGAACGAAGTTAGGTCCCTATAATTGGCGCCGTCTGTACTTCCCACCCAACCAATCTCCTTTTCCTTTTCCCCTCTTTTTTTCTTTACTTCAGCAGATTACCCTCAATGGCCCGCACACGCCGTTCAAACTCAACCTAGGTGGGCCACTCCACAAATATCCCTGATATCCCAACAGATCGCTCATGCAGAGGAGCACCACCAGAACCAAATAAACCAAAAGCGTGAAAACCACCTCTTGGCACTAGAAACTGAGTGAAATCGCTGCTTGGATGATGAAAATAGACAGAACAGAGCGATCAACGAACTGCGTAACACCGTCCGAGAGCTACAAAGATTACAGCCCTTGGAACCTGTTTGCCCGTCCCAGGCACCAGAACCATTGCGCGTCTCTGCTCGCGCCCGCCTAGGACCTTCACCAAACCTCGAGATCACCCCAGTTCACACCGGTGCCGAAGGTTTTCCCCGTATTATCCCCCCAATCGGCTCCATTCACCATGAGATTCACCCTACAGTAAACTCTTCCGACTCAACGCTCTGCTCCTCCAGATACCCCAAACGTTGTCCTGCTCAGAAACGGCTCAGCGAACGCAGTATATATTTTATATCACACACTCGACCTCACAACCTTCGACTTCATCAATCTCCCCCAGATCTTGCATGTGTTATACAGCAGGACATCAACCACAAAATACAACCCGTCATTCCCATTAGCACGAGCCCCGCTACAAACTCCTGGGGCCGCCTTAATAACCCAATCTGCCCTAAACTTTTGGCCATCGAAATATCCTCTAAATTTCGTGCCCCCAAACTCATCAAATACCCTAACACAGACCCCAAATCTTACATCCTCGAATTCCAAAACTCCCTAAGCCTCAACTTTACGGCTGACAACCTATTATGTCATTTTTTTTCAACGAGCCTTATCGATAACCCCCTTCGATGGTACCACAATCTCCCAAATGGCTCGATTCGTAACTTCGAGCAACTTTCACACCTTTTCATTGTCCAGTTTGCCTTTAACAAAGACAGAGAGGTCAGAGTTGGCCTTCTCTTTAATTTTAAAAAATCCGGCAGTGAGACCCTCGAAGCCTTCACCAGAAGATTCCTTGACGAATCCCAGAAAATTAAAAATCTCAACTGCTCGAATGCTATTTGGACATATTCGAATGCCCTGCCCAACCACGGCCGAGTAAAAGAGCACCTAGTCCTCAACACAAAAAAATACTCGAAGAGATGCTCTAGAAGGTCAACTGTTATATTGATCTCGAACGCCTCCAAGAGTCCCACAAATAGAGCCAACCTTCGCAAATAACAAACTTCAAAGAAGGGGGAAAGAGGGGGAGAGAGAGAGGAAAGAAGGGGGAGAAGGGAGGGGGAGGAGGGAGGGAAGGGAAAAGGAAAAAGAAGAAAGGAAGGAGAGAAAGGGGAAAGAGGGACTAGATGGAAAAGAGGAGATGGCGTAATGATAGGGGCGTGGTAAAAGGAGAAAGATTTGTAATGGAACGAGTGGAAAATGGGATGAGAGTTAAAGTAGAGAAAGGGAAGAGATAGAGGGGAAAATGAAGAGGGGGAAGGAAGAAGGGTGGAGAAGAGGTGAGGGGAGGTGCGCGAAGATCAAAAGAAAATGGTGAAAAATCAGCTATGAAAATAAAGGTTAGCAGAGTGGAGAGAGAAAAAAGGGTGGGGGGAAAAGGGAAAGGTGGGGGAGCTAGGAAGAGGGAAGGGTATGATAGGGGGAGTGAATGGGATGAGCAAAGGAGGTAAGCAAGGGGGGGGGGTTGAGGGATGAGGGGAAGTGAGGATAAATGCAGGGGTGAGGATGGCGACTTCGGTGCTGTTAGCAAGTGTGGGGGAGTGGGCGACGCCAGTCTCCCTGTGAGAGAGAGAGATCAGGGGTGGTGGAACAGTGGGGTGTTGCCGAGTTGTCATTGAGTTT